>CM067310.1:894509-2094509 GCA_034231615.1 Meghimatium bilineatum | reverse complement strand
GTTTATACACTGATTTCTATGGTATCTACAAAGACATATTTTCAGTAGCTAAGACTACTGGGGAGGTCCAGCGATCTACCAGCTACACAGAGCCCCCCCCCCTTTTGGATGATATGGGGTGGGGGGGGGGGGGATTTCTCAGTGCGTAGCACGCATATCAATAGAAGCCTATCAACTTTTTAATCTGAGTTCAACGAGGTCACAAAAGCTGAATGAAGCTACGCATAATATTAAAAAGTTGAAATCTGGCCACTGCTCCCTGTAATGAACCTATTATCCATATAAATGATAACCAATAATGGTGATAAGACACATCCCTGTCTAACTCCTAATGTTACTGAAAACCACATTGTAAGTCCTGCATTTGTTCTAACTGCACTTTGATTATCTTTGTTGAAAAAAATAATTAAAGACCAAATTTTTTTGAGTTGATATGTTCATAGAACATATTTAAGAGTTCAACCTGTGCATTGAAATTGTAATTGGTTTATTTTTATTGTTTCCACAGAAATTCAAAAGCTAATTTTAGCTGGACGAATGGGAGAAGCAATAGAGACTACACAACTCCTTTACCCTTCATTACTAGATGCTAAACCTGATCTTTTATTTATGCTAAAGTGCCGACAATTTGTGGAAATGGTAAATGGTACAGATAGTGAAGTTCAAGACGCAGTCTCAAGTTATACTTCAGTTGGTGTCCCAGGGTATAATTCTTCTACAGGAAGTGGGGATGTCCGCTCTCGTAGTTCTAAATCCTGTCGCAGCAATGATGGAAGCAACCGTTCGAGCCCATCTCACAGTCCTCACCCATATAGTCATGCAGGAGCACCTCCTGCTCAGCAACATCCTCACCAGCAGCAACACATATTTCACTCCAGCCAACAGCAGCAGCCTCACCATCAGCAGCCTCACCATCAGCACACTTCTGATGGGACTTCTTGTAACAGTCCAATCAGAACTTCTGGCAAGAACCACGGTCATCAAAGTCCCTCCTATCAATCAATCGGCTACCATCAACCTCCGCAGCATAATCATAATAACAGCTACAACAACAGCAGTGATTTGAGTGATAGTGTACAGAACAATAAGCAAATGAACTATGGTTGCATTGAAGAAGAGGAGGCCTTGATGAACACTACCAATGCTATGGTTAGTGGTGACCATGTAGCAATAAATGGGGGGCTAGTTGGTCCGAGACTAATTGAAGGAGACGAGATGGACTTGTGCGATGAGGTGACACATTCAAACACTTTAGCAAATGGAAGTTCTCAAGTGAACGGAACATCAACTCATGATGATGATGAACAGATGGGTATGAATCCATATTTTGTGT
This sequence comes from Meghimatium bilineatum, assembly GCA_034231615.1. Classification (NCBI taxonomy): domain Eukaryota; kingdom Metazoa; phylum Mollusca; class Gastropoda; order Stylommatophora; family Philomycidae; genus Meghimatium; species Meghimatium bilineatum. The sequence continues at coordinate 2,093,176 of CM067310.1, read as the reverse complement.
GTGTGTGTTCATTATTTTAATTCTATTGTTTTACTTTTATGCGATGGTATTGAGTGTGTTCAACCACCTAACAAACATCTGAAAATAAAAAAAAACAATAAGTAAATATACCAAACCACAATGTGATATCCTTGTTGACATATGGCGCAGTACACACTGTTACGGTAGTACTTTCAGCGAATCTTCCCTCAGTGTACGAGGCTAATGTCATAACATGGTCCTGTGCTCATATCTTTTCATCTGCATAACAACTCCTTTGTGCAAACATCATTTCATCCAGGAGCACTTCGCGCATCTGTAACAAGAGTATTGCATTTCATACGTAATATCATATGGTATACTGCAAAATTCCCTCTGAAAAAGTCATACTCACAAATCGCATCAGTCCTCTTTCTTTCACTACTTTCATTACTGCATGTTTTCCTGTGCAGGGAGGTTTTCTATGGGCTGTGGAAATAAAGGCAGCTTTGCCGTAGCAGACGCCGCGACATGTACAGGAAGGATTTTGATTGTACCTCTGAAAGAAAAATTCCTGGCCCAACCGTGGATTGAACCCGGGACCTCAAGGGTCTGAGAAACGGAGTTCTAACCACATGGTCATGCTATCCACCGTCCTCTGTGCTGGTGAAATTGATTTTTTGCTTCAATTAGCTTTGACGGAAGCAGCAGCATTAAACAAACTCTTTAGTCTGCCTGGTGGGTACATAGTTTTATTCGTGCCACACTCCAGCAGGCATTCACTGAAAAACTACAGTGGGTTTCTTCTATGGATACATCCAGCTGGTACTCACTAATCAATAACTTCAGTGAGTTTCTTTTATTATATATATATATATATATATATATATATATATATATATATATATATATATATATATATATATATATATATATATATATATATATATATATATATATATATATATATCGTTTCTTACTGGTATCATTGTTTCTTACTTGTATCATTATTTTTTACTGGTATCATTATTTCTTACTGGTATCATTATTTCTTACTGGTATCATTATTTCTTACTGGTATCATTATTTCTTACTGGTATCATTATTTCTTACTGGTATCATTATTTCTTACCTGTATCATTGTTTCTGCCCTGTACGTTTTTCTCCTAACTTTTTACCTTTGTAATCAGATGTTGATGTGCCATCTCACCGGCGACAAATGTGTGGTGGAAATGAGACAGCAATTGAAAAAATGTTAGCTTTCGGCAGGGAGTTGAAGATGATGAGTGAGAAGTTGAGAAAGGAGTTTGGAAAGAATGAAGCAAACAAGAAAACACTACAGGTTTGTGCATTCTTAATTTTTGTGGTGTTGTTTTTGTGAATCTGAGTGTTCTCATGCTTCATGATCTTTCCTGGTGTTGTTTTCAGCTTATACACGGAAATATACGGTATATGGGTGAAAACTATTTGCAATACAACTGTTCAAGTCTTGTATCTATTATCATGTGCCATGGCGTAGGCATTCATGGATACCCACAACTCTTTTATTCCAGTATCTTTTATCAGGATCGTTGTTGACTGTTTGCCATGCCGTGATGTCATACTTATCTTGTCTCCGATTGTCGTCGTTGACCTCTCCTGCCTATCTTCCCTGTTGTAATTCTGTTCTCCAGAACTCCCTGTCTCACAATGTTTCAAAAAAATACAGATTGTCTCTTTCTGTTACTATCCCTGTATGGCATTTGACACTTTCAGCACTTCTGCATTAGTCTTATCTGTCCATGATACCCTCAGCTTTCTTCTATAGAACCACATCTCTGCTGTCCATGATACTCTCAGCTTTCTTCTATAGAACCACATCTCTGTTGTCCATGATACTCTCAGCTTTCTTCTATAGAACCACATCTCTGTTGTCCATGATACTCTCAGCTTTCTTCTATAGAACCACATCTCTGTTGCCTCTTAACTTTTCTCTATCCTGTTTATTTATTGTCCACGGCTTGCATACATTGGTTAGAATCTGTGCTTATATATTAGCTATTGTCTTTCACATGGTGAATGATGGTTTATATTATCCACATTTGCTGTTAAGCATAGGAGTGGGAGTCTCAGTTTTCATTTTAAGGCCAGACATGTTTCCTTGGTTGCGTTGAGTTCATGTTTGTTTAAGGTTATCTTGATATTTTCTATCCACAGTTTTCTTCGTCTATATCCTAATATTCTTGTGTTATATGCTCTTATTGATATTTAGTTTGAGAATATTCTCTCTTATATCAAACCATTTTACTTGCTGTCTTTTCATATATTCAATACACAATATTATACCAACTCTTTTCCTAATTTCTTCATTTCTTATTTTATCTAGTTTTGTAACCATTGCAGCTTTTCTCAGACACTTCATTTCACATGTAACGATTTTCCTCTGCTGCGAGACTGTTAAAGACCATGTCTGCTATTGGTAGCAGAATGTTGGTATAAAAATTGTAGATATTATCTATCTTTTGATTTCCCCGACGCTGAAAGGCAACAAATGGTTTACTAAATAGATAGATAAATAGATTTCCATCTTGACTTTGGGTGAAGAAATGGTGAAAGTTGGTAAGTTTGCTTTCTCACACCTTGTTTCTAATTCTTTGTCTAGTCTTCTATTTTTGCAAAAAATATTGCCTAGATATTTAAATTTTTTGGCTTGTTTCACTTTGGTGTTTCCTATTGTTATATCCATCGGTATTGCAGATTTGCTGATTTTCAAAACTTATGGTTTTTTTTTTACGTTAATTTTCATGTTGTACTCATGTTATACTATTTTATATATATACGTACAGGTAGTGCTCGACTTACGACCACGATTGGTTCCGACCGATCGGTCGTAACACAGTTTAGTCGTAAGTTGAGTACGCTATGTGTACAGTAATGTGAAGTGATGTTCTAGAAATATTTAAGTAAAATTATATCATAAATATTTTATATTTTTTGTTATAAATCATAATTTTCGATGTTCGTTTTATGCTATTTGTATCATGACTACACAATTATGTTTCTTATTTTTACATCGTCAGGTTTCATTAAAAACACTGCATTACCTGTACACGTACATCTGGTTTAATATTTGCAAAACATACAAAATACAGGTGTGGAAAATACTATAGAAAACATTTTCCCAATCGTAAAACATATCAATCACATTGTCATTAACATCAAAATGATTGCAGATAACACCGTTCGACTGATAATTGAGGTAGAAATAAATCTGAAATCTAATACATGTATGGCTAGTGATTGTGGTCATAAAGTTGGATAGTCTTAAGTTGCATAGGTCATAAGTCGATTTCTCTCTGTGTTACGCATACGGTTGCGTCTGTCAGTCACAACAATAGCCCACTAGACAGACCACCCATGCAACAGAGAACCTTAGTAGATGACATGCCGTTATATTGAGGCTCTCTTATGGAAGCTTTGTAGCATGTCATCTATACAGTTATAGACCCCATTTGAGTAGAAGGCGCCTTCAATAGTCATTGCATTAAGCCACATGGATATAAAAGAAAGCTCAGAAAAACCACCCCAATGCACATAGGAAGTAAGAGCTAATTGTTCACATTTCCTGGGGTTCTCAAACAAACAAACAATACACACACTCGCAAGCACACACACACACACATTCTCTCTCAAGTGAAAATGGATCAATTGTATGTCTATTTGATGTAATCATTATTCTAAAAATAGCATAAACGCAAGAAGAAAGAATACTGAACATGTTCAAACAGAGCAAATATCGATGAATTACGAGTGTGCAAAAATATTATTTTATGTCTAGACCTTTATTATTATAATTATTTGTTTGACCTTTGTGCAGTTGCCAGAGGTAAACGGTTAACCAATCATATCATTGGTCAGCTTTTTCCGGAAAACTGGACATTTATTTGATATCTCACTAGTACCAGTGCCATACATTGAAACTATGTATAACCATGGCAAGTTTCATTCCTATAAATCACATATTAAAAATTTTTATAGTGTAAAACAAAGATTCAGAGCAACTGAGTTAGCCATTTATATTTATATATATATATATATATATATATATATATATATATATCAAAGGCATTTATATTATTGCAGGATGCATTCAGTTTGTTAGCCTACTCCAACCCATGGAAGAGTCCTATAGGAAGCCAACTCTTACCCGTGAAACGGGAGCCAGTTTGTGCAGCATTGAACAGTGCTATATTGGGTAATTATTTGTAAAAATGACCACGTTTCTGTTGTATTTTTTCCTGTTAACACTTTGCTAACCATATTTGATGGTTGTTAAATTTACATTATATAACCTTGGTGACCAACTTTGATGATTTTCGAAACCGTTTGACACTTCTGAAATATGACAACTGCATATCTATAAATATCACTAAATCTCACCTTCCAGAATATCTGATAACTTAGGATTAAAGCATATAAGTCATGTCCAGAGACTGTATTTTGTGGGTGCCAGGATTTTAAAATCCTATCTTTCCCAAATTAGCAATTTTTAGTAATAGTCGCTGAACATGCCATATTTCTTAAGTGTCAAATGGTTTCAAAAATCGTCAAAGTTGGTCTCATTATTTCTCATTCCAAAATCATCATTTTGGAATCATAGGATTCCAAAATCCTGGCACCCACAAAATACAGTCTCTGGAAATAACATATGTTTTAATCCTGAGTAATCTGATATTCTGGAATGTGAGTTTTTGTGATACATAGAAAGTAATGCAAATCTAGGCCTAGCATTATAATAAGTAGGATTTTGTGATACATAGAAAGTAATGTAAAGTAGGTTTGTGCTCTTGACATAACTCTGGGGCTTTCAAATTTATCCTCCTTCAGCATTCATTCTCAAACTCCCACTGGTTCTCTCTTGTAGCAGGACAATGGTCCTACTAGATTTCCAGCAGGATGTAGTCCAGAGATCTCTCTTGTAGCAGGACAATGGTCCTACTAGATTTCCAGCAGGATGTAGTCCAGAGATCTCTCTAGTAGCAGGACAATGGTCCTACTAGATTTCCAGCAGTATGTAGTCCAGAGATCTCTCTTGTAGCAGGACAATGGTCCTACTAGATTTCCAGCAGGATGTAGTCCAGAGATCTCTCTTGTAGCCATTCCATAACGTGTTATTTAAAATGCAGATATTTTCTTTTCCTTTGTGGATGCAGTTGTCCGCATCTCACAACCATATGTTGCCACTGGAAAAATATAGCTTCTTAATAGTTTTGTTTAACCTGTAAATGTATAAAAATCTGGTGAGTCATAATGCATTTGAATATTATTTCTTTATTCTCTTGTCTGCAGAATCCAAAGGTTTGCCAAAGCAACCACCGCTAGAACTAGCCATATCTCAAGCCAGCCAGTGTCTGCGCCTTATGTCCAAATCAGGCATTGGGGCCTGTGCTTTTGCCAGCATGTCCGATTATCTTCACTAACACACCGCCAATCTTAGCCCCTTCAAGATAGTCAGCCATTTTATTTGAACATGCTGTTCTGTTCAGCCATTTTTAAACGCCCACAGTGGCAGCAATCATCATCATCATTACTGCAATCACAAACATCTTCACATCCACAGGTGTGACATCGTGGGTAATGACAATTTCTGTTCATACTATGTGTGTGCTATTTGCATTTTTACCACTGTAAACACCTTTGATATTTTGTACGTTTTCCTGAAATGTTTGCTTTCTAAAGAATTGGATAGCAAGCGCGGATAAGCCTAAACTCCACAATAACAATGGGAATGATCACACCACTTGGCTGACCTTTCATTCATCCATGCTTTTCATTAGGTGGTGCCACAATGTAAGCAAAATCACCAATGAACAAAAATCGAATTAGTTGGATCAGCTAAAATGAGTGACATAGTCCATAGGACATACTTGGAGATGGATTTGGATACACCCTTGACTCCTATAATGGATCATATAACTTGTTCTCCCCTTGACTCCAACAATGGATCATATAACTTGTTCTTCCCTTGACTCCGACAATGGATAATATAACTTGTTCTCCCATTTGATAACTTTTTGTGAATATTTATGTATTATAGCAAGAGGGTTTTCTAGTAATACTAATGTGGTGTTTCAGGATGATTTTTGACAGATTTTTGGCATGCGAAAAATGATGTGCTGCGCCGGAAAGCGTAAATAACGCAGCTCCACAGTAAAATTAGCAGGACAATATACTCCACGCTCTCCGGTTCAAATCACATGAATAATTGTGCTAATTGTTTGAGAGCGAATCATGTTACACAAATAATTGTGCTAATTATTTTAGAGTGAATCAAATCACATAAATAATTGTGCTAGTTATTTGAGAGCGAATCAAATCACTTGAATAATTGTGCTAGTTATTTGAGAGCGAATAAAATCACTTGAATTATTGTGCTAGTTATTTGAGAGCGAATCAAATCACTTGAATAATTGTGCTAGTTATTTGAGAGCGAATCAAATCACTTGAATAATTGTGCTAGTTATTTGAGAGTGAATCAAATCACGTGAATAATTGTGCTAGTTATTTGAGAGCGAATCAAATCACTTGAATAATTGTGCTAGTTATTTGAGAGCGAATGTAGAAGACAGAATTTTTATATGGCTGAGATATTGTGATTATTATCTCTCATCCACCATGTGTTGCCGTGACCCAAAAGGGGAGCAAAGAATAGCAAGTTGGTACATGGGAATCATGTATTAAGACAACTGAGGTTGGGGGGAGGGGAGGCAGCCCCATCCCATAAACTATCAAAGTGAATCAACCGTGATAAAGTTAGATGTATCAGGCTGAAAGGTGAAGACGTCGCAGTCAAGCTGTAAATTATGATACAACTCATTCTGTCTCTGGACTACAGCCTGCAAATATGCAGGAATTTGAAAACTGTCCCAAAAAAGTCATTGCTGCCTATTTTCCCATTAGGTAGTTGCAGTGATATCAGTTTAAATCGACATTCAAAATGAAATGTAGAAAGGTCCTAAGAATATCATGGACAAAAAAATGAACCAACGCAGATGTCTGCAAAGACTTGAACATAGAAGAATACTGGCTTCTGAAAACTATAAAAAAATGCAAGCTAGCATATTCCAGATATATAAAGAGGGGGGGGGGTGTGTTTCAGAGAAGAGAAAAAAGGCAGATCAAGATTATGATGGACACAGGATATCAAAGACCTTCTGAACACGACACTGGATGAATCTAGGCAACTTGCACAGAACCGAGAGGCTTACAGAGTGGCGGTGAGGACAATGTTCTCTAAAGGACATGTTCCTGAAACGTTGACATCAACAATACTATTATTTAATTGAAAAAATTCAATCAATATTTTTTTAATGCATTATATCAATTTTAATATAAGATTGTGACATAAGATTAGGGAAAATTTTGATTTTATATTGTTCAGACTTGACACTAGATTTTTAATTTCATAACTAGCAGATTTTATTTGAGCTTTCACTGTGTAAAGCTAGAGAATTTTTGAATGCAAGATGCTTGCTCGGCTTTATTTAATCCTGAAACTATTTTCTTGCAAGAAGAAGAAGTAAATGTAGCTAACATCCTCACATCACATCCTCACATTAGTGATAGATTGGAGATATCTTTGAAATTGTGTGAAAATATCTTTGAAATTGTGTGAAGATATCTTTGAAATTGTGTGAAAATATCTTTGAAATTGTGTGAAGATATCTTTGAAATTGTGTGAAAATATCTTTGAAATTGTGTGAAAATATCTTTGAAATTGTGTGAAGATATCTTTGAAATTGTGTGAAGATATCTTTGAAATTGTGTGAAGATATCTTTGAAATTGTGCTATGTATGTAAATCTTTTGCTCACACACAAATGCATTAATCGTGTGATGTTAGTGCGGTGACTATTTCGCATAAGAAAAACATAAATATGGTTTCAAATGTGTACAAGCTCGGGTCATACTCAACTAATGTCAAAGGTTAGCACCAAGTTTGAAGAGACCATATTTACAACTGAACTAGTGAAGTTAATTTAAGCAGAAACTAATCAATCACATATTTGCTTGAATACAAAGACTGGAATGTTAAGAATTTGTAAACAATGGAATATAAGTTAATGTTTCCACAGATAATGAGTAACTTTTAGGTCAAATATTTATACAAAAAGTAGCGGTCAGTCTAACAGGGTTAATAGTTCCACAGATTTACTGTAGCATTTAGGTCAAATATTTATACAATAGTCGTCAGTCTAACAGGGTTAATATTTGCACAGATTTTCTGTAACTTTTTGGTCAAATATTTATATAGAAAGTAGTGGTCAGTTTCTTCTTTGTTTGTTCTCAAACTTGTGCAGATTTGCAGGATGTAGAAGAGAATGCTTTCGTGCCATGGTTTACAGTTTCGTTGCAATATCTGCTCCTTTCGGTCTGATGCATCCGACTTCAGCATGGCTTCTGAGTCACTGAGACTCCGGGGTGTGACAGCCAACTCCACCCCTAACCTCCTTAGTCATCTCTTATGACATGCATGAAAGGTAAACAGTAATGCTATTCTTTGGGCCCGAAAAATATAGGCAAGAGGTCAGTCTAACTGGGTTAATATTTGCACTGATTTTCTGTAACTTTTTGAAGGTGAAATATTTATACAGCAAAGCAATGGTCAGTATAACAGGTTCATATTTCCACAGACTTTCTGTAACTGTCAAAAGTCGAATATTTGGACAGAAAGCAATGGTCAAACATGGTCATTGTATTCACAGAGCTTGATATTTTCTGTGTTATCTTTCATAAGTCAAATTTTTATATAAGACATTCTGCTCTAATGTTTATTGATTGTTATACTATTGTATATTATCTAGTGGAGCTTGTAGTCTAGTAGGTAGAGCCACTGCCTCACAATTGTGATGACAAGGGTTCTAAACATGGTAATGATTAGATATTTCTCTTTCTGCAGTAAAATTAAAAATTTCCCTTTTATAGGTCATCAAAAATGGTACTGCAAAACATAATTATTGATTTCATAAAGTCTTCATGCAGTGCTGAAAGTTTTGATTCTTTTGTCAAAAGTTTAACTTTTAAATTTTCCTTGTGCAACCATTCTCTTTATCCTTCAAAAACCAAAATGTTGGTCTTATAAAAAGTTGATCACATTTTTGAAGCGAAACATTTCATGAATTATAAAAAACATACAAGGTAACTTCACTACAAACTACAGGCCATCACTTTCATTTGTCTACTGTCTTGAGCGAAAATGCACTCCAGTGTGCCAGTATCCCAAGTTTCTTATGTTCTGTCAGGAGCAAGGCGAATATCTCATCATTCTGGTATGAGATCCGATCTCATGATTTTGGTTCTGTACCTAGTATCTTCTTCTTCTGCATTCTTTCTCACAAACTCTTGCAGATTAGCAGGATGTAGTCTGGAGAACGGAATGCGTTGTGTCATGGTTTACAGTATTGCTGCGATATCTGCACCTTTCGGCCTGATACATCCGACTTCAGCATGGCTTTTGGTCACTGACCCTATATGGGATAGCCAACTCCATCCCATAACCTCCTTAGTCGCCTTTTACGACATGCGTGGAAGGTAAACAGTGTTGCTATTCTTTGCTCCCCTTTCGGGGCCCTGGCAACACACAGGCGGTACCTAGTATGAGATCCGATCTAATGATTTTGATTTTGTACCTGGTACGAGATCCAATCTCATGGTTTTGAGATATTCTTAGTACCTCTTAGCCTCATTGCTAACCATTATTGTTCTCACTAACAGATACACAAACACATTGTTCTTATGTTCTCACTAACAGATACACAAACACATTGTTCTTATGTTCTCACTAACAGATACACAAACACATTGTTCTTATGTTGTCAGTAACAGATACACAACACACGTCACAAACACATTGTTCTTATGTTCTCTGTAACAGACACACAACACACGTCACAAACACATTGTTCTTATGTTCTCAGTAAGAGATACACAACACGTCACAAACACATTGTTCTTATGTTGTCAGTAACAGATACACAACACGTCACATACACATTGTTCTTATGTTGTCAGTAACAGATACACAACACACGTCACATACACATTGTTCTTATGTTGTCAGTAACAGATACACAACACGTCACATACACATTGTTCTTATGTTGTCAGTAACAGATACACAAACACATTGTTCTTATGTTGTCAGTAACAGATACACAACACGTCACATACACATTGTTCTTATGTTGTCAGTAACAGATACACAACACATGTCACAAACACATTGTTCTTATGTTGTCAGTAACAGATACACAACACATGTCACAAACACATTGTTCTTATGTTGTCAGTAACAGATACACAACACATGTCACAAACACATTGTTCTTATGTTGTCAGTAACAGATACACAACACATGTCACAAACACATTGTTCTTATGTTGTCAGTAACAGATACACAACACGTCACAAACACATTGTTCTTATGTTGTCAGTAACAGATACACAACACATGTCACAAACACATTGTTCTTATGTTGTCAGTAACAGATACACAACACACGTCACATACACATTGTTCTTATGTTGTCAGTAACAGATACACAACACGTCACAAACACATTGTTCTTATGTTGTCAGTAACAGATACACAACACGTCACAAACACATTGTTCTTATGTTCGCTGTAACAGATACACGTCACAAACACATTGTTCTTATGTTGTCAGTAACAGATACACAACACGTCACAAACACATTGTTCTTATGTTGTCTGTAACAGATACACAACAGTACATCTATATTTATTTTCAAATGCCTGGATTCTTCATCCCTCTAAGTTCGCAGTTAGAGTCCAGCTCTCACAGCCATATAGAAATATAAATACAACCAGATTTATATAAGTGAATCTTAACACGGGTGATGACCCTGCTTCTCTAAAGTGTGATTAATCTTGTCATAGCCATTTATCAGTCTTTTCTTTAACTTCATCTGTTGATTCACAATTGCCACTAATCTGGGCTCCGAGATAAGTAAACGTCGTAACCTCCTCAAGCCTTTGATTGTTAGGCTTTATATTTGTTGGGATCTCTTTCAGTACTCGTATTCACCGAAGTTTTACTGGTTTCTGCGTTGATCTCCATGTTAAGTTTCTGTCTAGATAGTTGCTGTCTTATTGTTTATGCAAGAATGCGTAGCTGTGATTCCTTCCCTCACATAATTTATACAGAACGCGTAGCTGTGATTCCTTCTCTCACATAATTTATACATTAGTTCTCTGTATTAATTGCTTGTTAAAATGTCAAGCATTTTCTTATTTTTACATACAATTTAGCATAATTTTGGTACCAATATGAGTTTGTTTTTCTGAGATGGTTTTTTACTGGTCAAGATGAAGGTGTTTTAACTGGTCAAGATAAAGGGTTTTTAACTGGTCATTGAGGATTTTTTTGGTCAAGATGAAGGGTTTTTTACTGGTCACGATGAAGGGTTTTTTACTGGTCAAGATGAATGGGTTTTGCTGTTCAAAATGATGGGGTTTTGCTGGTCAAGATGAAAGGGTTTTTACTGGTCAAGATGAAGGGGTTTCCTGGTCAATATAAAGGGTTTTACTGGTCAAGATGGTGTTTTTACTGGTCAAAGTGGGGGGTTTTTTAACGGTCAAGATGAAGGGGTTTTTGCTGGTCAAGATGAAGAATTCTTTTTCTAAATAGAAGTTCTGGTAGGGAAAGTGTTTGAAATTGACGAACTGCTAGTCAGATGCATTGACGCAAAGGAAAAAGGGAATGCATTTCCGTTCTCAGGATCAATATTCCAATTTGTATCTCATGTCAGCAAATTTTAAGCAGGGAATATTTCCGTCCGTGGGAAGGTTTCAAATATCTTTTTAAAAAAAGGGGGGGGCATTTTCTTCATGTGAGATGTACCTTTCTATGTAAGTGTGTTGCCGCTTACCTGTAAATGTTAGATGGAATATTGCTCTGCACTACATTCTGCTTTTATGACGATTGTCATGTTGCAGGAGAGATACAGCAGGAGTATGAACAATGAAGAAAAATAACTTTAAAAAAGTGAATTATTTGTTTTGTGTTAACATCAAGAACACAAATGAAGACTGGGAGATATGAGTCTCATGGAAGATGGTTGAATTTTTAACATATATTTTTTTAATTTTAGCAGGTGGCAGACAAGAAAATAATTGCGTCACCACGATTTATTTACAAGATTGTGTGTACAAGCATGAGTACTTCATGTGTAGCCCTAGTTGTAGAGAATACTGTACAAGCATGAGTACTTCATGTGTAGCCCTAGTTGTAGGGAATACTGTACAAGCATGAGTACTTCATATGTAGCCCTAGTTGTAGGGAATACTGTACAAGCATGAGTACTTCATGTGTAGCCCTAGTTGTAGGGAATACTGTACAAGCATGGGTATTTCATGTGTACCCTTGGTGGTAGGGAATAATCCTTTCAACTAGGATTTGAGTCCAGTTCTGTGATATCAGAGCTTTTTGACCATAAAAAATAATGGATATTGTGATTCTGCAAAGCTCCGGGTATTTGAGCAGAAAATACATTTGTACAAGTAATTTAAAGGGATGAGGTATATACCTAGAACGGGGGGGGGGGGATATACACTTCTGTTCAGCTGTTTCAGAATTACTATGTACAGTGGCCCCACAACTCACAAAACTATCACTTCACAAAACTATCACTTCACAAACTATCACTTCACAAGCTATCACTTCACAAGCTATTGCAATCAAGTTGTAAACTGCGTTGCTAAGCAATGATAAGGAAGAAATTACTCAAATCTTTGATAATGATATTCCAATACGCTGAAGATTTTTATTCTACTATTGTTGAGTTTTGTGACACACTAATATATCCAATCATATCGTCAGTAAAAAGTGGATAGTGATGATACATCTAATCATATCGTCAGTACAATGTGGATGATTGGCTTTCAAACCACTAGCTAATGTGATAAGATGGGTTTGTGAAGAAAACTTACTATCAACCCTGATACAAATCTGAAGGTTTGCAAAGATAGCTTACTATAAACCCTGCTACAAAGCTAAGGTTTGCAAAGAAAACTTACTTTCAACCCTGCTACCAAGCTAAAGGTTTGTGAAAATAGCTTACAATCAACACTGCTACTAAGCCAAAATGTTGCAGAGGATTAATTGTCCCCCGATTTTCTCATATGTACTTGATACCTCTCAATATGAGCAACAACGTACAATCTGCTGAGAGTATCACTTAATGCATAGAGCAATAACATGCTATCTGCTGAAAGTATTACTATATAACTCAAGTGATAATCCTCAAGGTCTTCAGGAAAGTATTCTTGTAAATATGTCAGTTGCTGCCGAACTTCAAATTCGCAATATAATAAACATAAGACAAATGTCTTGACCACATCGTTGTGAAGCTCTCACAATCATGAACAGTTATAGACAATAATAATAAAACTCATAACTCGTTAGGGTTGTAGGGGCGTCATGTTGAGACATTTGGTATAGAAAGACCTCAACACATCTCTATCCCTTACCATCCTGGTGGGTTTAGAAACTTCACACCCTGTCCAGTACCTGATACAGTGGAAACCCTCTATAGAGCATCCTTTTATAACACATTTCTCTATAAAACAACACTTCAAAATACCCAATTATATTTATTCTTTGTGTGGACTGTATAAAGAGAACTTCTGTTATTACATACATATTTCGTCGATCTGGACCAAGTTGTTATAATGGGATTTGACTGTTTATCCAGCTATGTCTTCTGGCCACCTCGTCTTCTACCTACCACCGTAACGTGAACATTTTTTTTTCATCGAGGAATGTCTCCATGACCTGCCTGTACCACCGAAGTTTCACGATTACACAATTTGCTTTAAATTGAAACTCATACTTATGTCTCAAAATGACAGTTCAGTGGGCTTGTTTTAATGTGGTAGTGTCCATCTCCTCTTCGAAATTCTCACAATGAAATGACCCCAGAAAAACACATTTGTTATTACATGCCATTTTACCGAAAGTAATTGTTACAGATAATACAGATGAGTGAATGTTGGGGGAAGCTAGGTCATAATAAGCAAATCATTATATTTATTGTGATAGCATGAAAAACTAATGGCATTAAAGTAACATGATGACAAAAAAAGATGCAGACAGTATAATATTATTATTTTTAAGAATGTTAATAGTGTAGTAGAATTGTATAAAAGCATTAGGAACACGAAGTTGTGCAGCTTCATGGTCCCTTTTACCTGCCAGAGTGAACATAATAATGATTTGTGTTTGATTTGATATCAGGAAGAAAATAAAATTATATGACTCATTAAAACTCATTTGTTGTATTATATGACTCATTTGTTGTATTATATGACTCATTTGTTGTATTATATGACTCATTTGTTGTGTTATATGACTCATTTGTTGTGTTATATGACTCATTTGTTGTATTATATGACTCATTGAAGCTCATTTGTTGTATTATATGACTCATTTGTTGTATTATATGACTCATTTGTTGTATTATATGACTCATTTGTTGTGTTATATGACTCATTTGTTGTGTTATATGACTCATTTGTTGTATTATATGACTCATTGAAGCTCATTTGTTGTATTATACAGTATTGTGTTTGGTGGCATGATGTATTAAAAATTAGTAGGACTAGCTGTGTCCCCATGTCATCATTAGTAGGACTAGCTGTGTCCCCATGTCATCATTAGTAGGACTAGCTGTGTCCCCATGTCATCATTAGTATGACTAGCTGTGTCCCCATATCATCATTAGTAAATTGTTTTGTTTACTTTTCATAAGATAGTCATCAGAGCATTATTATGAGACTGTGGACAAGTCAGGGTGCTCCGATCTCATTCAGTGTGCTTTTTGGCATTGGGTAACTGACTGTTCCAGTTCTGTGTTGGTTGATGACTCTTCTTTTTCTTCTTCATCCACATTCACTCTCTGATAACCAACATGAAAGACCATGTGATGTCCACCAGAGAGTGTGAGTTATGTTATGCTATCTATTGAGTTTAGTCTATTTCTTGTTGTAGCGTCCTCTAAATATCGCAAAATGTAACAGCCAAAAAATTATTAAAAAACTATTGTATACGGCATAAGCAGCAGAAGTAATTTTCAATCAATGAATTCCAACTTTGTGTCACAATATCCTTTCACCTGTACACACGGATGACATACAGGTAGCATTGAAGAACTATATCCTTTCACCTGTACACACGGATGACATCATACAGGTAGCATTGAAGAACTATATCCTTTCACCTGTACACACGGATGACATCATACAGGTAGCATTGAAGAACTATATCCTTTCACCTGTACACACGGATGACATCATACAGGTAGCATTGAAGAACTATTTCTGTTTATGAGGAATATGTAAAATTATCTACAATTCAAACATTGACCAACATTCTTTTTTTTTTAAATAGGTCGCCCCCCCCCCCCCCCCCACACCTCTTAGATTTGTTGAAAAATTGTAACTAAGATTCACATCTGATTTTTTTAAAAGTCTATTGGGAAAAAGCTCAAAGTGGCAACGGCTATCAATACATGCGTGCGCGTGCCTGACAAACATGAATGCTGTAACCCGAATACAATCCCTAAAAATGTTGGCCACAATACTCTAT
The DNA here is from genome assembly GCA_034231615.1 of Meghimatium bilineatum. Classification (NCBI taxonomy): domain Eukaryota; kingdom Metazoa; phylum Mollusca; class Gastropoda; order Stylommatophora; family Philomycidae; genus Meghimatium; species Meghimatium bilineatum. Next base: position 2,077,571 of record CM067310.1, on the reverse strand, counting down.
AAACCAGTCATGGTTGTAGGGGTACCACATTGGTTGCTTCAACAAACATAGTTCTTCTGCGATTTCTATCTTCAACGATGTGGTTGAGTGAGGAAGATAAAAATCGTGGATGTGTGATTTGTATGTGTGATTTGTATGTGTGATTTGTGTGTGTGATTTGTGTGTGTGATTTGTATGTGTGATTTGTATGTGTGATTTGTATGTGTGATTTGTGTGTGTGATTTGTATGTGTGATTTGTGTGTGTGATTTGTATGTGTGATTTGTGTGTGATTTGTATGTGTGATTTGTGTGTGATTTGTATGTGTGATTTGTATGTGTGATTTGTATGTGTTTTATGTGTGTTTTTAGAGCCTAGTTATTAGCAAAACTTCATTACCCTATTCCGTGATTTACCTGTTGGATTTTAGTTTTGTGCAGAAAGTACATATCAATTTTTTATAAGATGGGACAGCCAACCCCAACAACAGACTTCATTTGTCGCATATCACGACAACGCTTGGACACTATCAATGTCACCACTCTTCACGCTCATTTCGGTCGGACCCCGGTAACACAACAGTGACCCATCATTAACAGTTTCACATCATATATTTTCTAGTCATCTCTTGTTGTGGGGAGATGGAGCGTAACATAGCAGCTATTATGTTGATGTCTTGTGTTCTTGTTCGTTCATTCTCAAATTCCCGCACGTTGTCAGGATGTGCTTCTTAAAATGTAATGTGTTATGTCTTGGTTTACAGCTTGCTTGCTTATCTACGACTTTCGACTTGACACATCCGATATCAGCATTATTTCTGGGTTACTTTGACACTATGGGATGAGTCTGCAAGCCACCATCCCCTAAACCTCCTTATTTGCTTACTACGAGAGGGACATACTCCGTCCTTCTCAAAGAAACGTCGCTTGCTACAATATCTGAAATATTGGTTGGGAAGAATTCAAGTGAAACAAGCAAGTAAGAGAAGACACCAAACAGAAATATGTTTCTACAACAATAAGAAGAAAACGCACTTATATCAGACATGTACTTAGAATGAATGAAAACAGACTACCACTACACGCATTAAAATGGGTACCAGATTGTAAGAGAAAAACAGAAGACCAAGAGAAACTCTTCGTAGAACAGTCATCAAACTGGAGAGCACTGGCTTCTACCCTATGCATCGTATTCCGCGTTGAAGGAACACAGACAGACAGGATAGGACAGACAGACATAAAGATAAATGGTGTCTAATGTTCTAAAAATAATTCATATTTGCTGACACTTGTATTGTATGCGCAGTGCAGAATTTACGTATAAGCTAGCCTATAGCTTAGGGCCCCCACTGTCTTGGGGCCCCCAAAAATTATATTTGGTACTGACATATAATATCTGGACCTATAAGGGTCCCATATCTCAAATAGCTAAGGGTTTTTCAAGTCTAAATACGGTGCTGCGTGTGTGTTGTGTGTAATTGGTGTGTTTGACTTTTTCGTCTCTGTACGTCTCAAACATTATCACTTGTCAAATAGATATTGCAAAATACCAAACATGCCAGCTACATTTACTTTGCTATTTTAAGACTTGTCCGAACAGAAACTGTGAACTAAGGCCTATTAAAATATCTTATACCTACACTGTATAGGCAGTAGTTAACATTGGTTATATTCTGTGAAGTTATATTTCGACAAAGTAGCATTTGCTCGATGTGATTTTCGTCAGTGATTCTGAATAGACACATCGGTAAGATAAATGTGTTTACGCATAAATATTTTGTATAGTCTTGTGATTTTTCCCCCGAACAACCGTTTAATTCAGGCACGCTTGTAATGATTTATAACATCAAGGAATGGTCGGGGCACGATTTCTCTACACTCCTCCGAATTACAGAAGTTAGTGTTTTTGGAGAGCTTTTTGTGCTGATGTCTTTCCTTTGGTAACTATGTATAAGCCTATACTTTATGTCACCCTGGTATCTCAGACCAACGAAACGCACGGGAATAATCGAAAACATTACCAAAAGACATGACTAAATTCTGTTGGTATGTCTTTTGTTTTTCGAAAGTCATGAATCAGCAATAAGTGGCAGACAAGCATAGACCATATTCTGCACCGCAAACTGATCTCTGTATTCGCCTGCTCTCCGAAATGTGTTGTCAATTACTCTGAAGTGTTTCATTTTCTGTTCTGAAGTGTGTCATTACTTGCTCGGAAATGTGTCATCACAACACAGCCATGTATACACGCACATATTCGAGAGCATATATTTCATTCCAGAAGTGTTTTACACATGGGTCACTCTTGACTGTCAACTGAGATAGTTCATCTGAAGAGAACTATCATTACAGAACTATCATATGAGAACTATCATCTGAGAACTATCATATCATCTTCTTGTTCGTCGTTCCCCAGTCGAAGGCAGACTCTCATATGAAGTTCACGAATGAGCTCCACTATGGTCACCATCCCCGAGACAGTGCCGTAGAGCTTGTCCACCAGAGATGTTTCAGATGGCTATCATTCTCTTCTTGTGTTGTCGTACTGTGGAAAGTTCTGTAAAAGAAATAATCTGAGAACTATAATCTGATGATATACTGACAAAATATCAACTTGTTCCTGTTGTAAAATCGAGTTATTGGCACTCTAGCGCTCAGGACACTGCTGATTATAATAAACATCCCAGCACTCAGGACATTACTGGTTATAATACACACTCCAACACTCAGGACATTACTGGTTATAATACACACTCCAACGCTCAGGACATTACTAGTTATAATACACACTCCAGCACTCAGGACATTACTAGTTATAATACATGTTCCAATGCTCAGGACATTACTGGTAGTACTCAATCCCTTTTAGTATTCAACCTCGTCTCCAGAAGATAATTTAGAAAATCGTTTATATAAAGATTCAGAATACATCTATATTCACTCTGTACCCCAATATTTTCACTAAAATGAGTACAGCTTATAATTATAAACAGGTAAAAATGATAAACATGTTAAATTTATAAACACGACTAATGAAAAATGTACTTTTCCAGGTACCAACCACCAAATGAGATCAATATGTAGCTGACTTCTGCTAAATAAGTACCGTCAATGGTGCCAGTTTGGTAAACAGAAAACACTGCGCGTCAAATTTATACTTAAAACTGATGACTTAATGCCAATCTAACAAATTGGCTAAGATACAAGCTCAGCTGTTTTTCACCCAATCAAGGTGATGTTGGCAATTGAACAGACGAGGTTTGATTCGTGTTTAATTTCGTCTAATTTAGTGCCAAACAGTTTGTATAATGATGTCTCGGCACATTGCGCTCTCTAAACTAAATCCAGGTAACTGACGGAAAAAAATAATAGAATCACTGATAATTCTGATGTACCTGGTAATTGTTAAGATTTACAAGACATCACTCCTTCTGGGTGAACCGTGGTCATACGACAGGTGATGATTAAAGTGGTGGCTTTCATGTGGATTTAATTTCACATGGTATCATTGGTGATAGTTTTACAATTGTAGAATTCCACTCTTACCAATAATTCCAAGCGATCGGCACCATTCAAAGATGGGTACCAGCTATCAAACAAAAACCTCATCATTATCACAGAAAGCAAGCAGAATTAATGCAGAATCCAGTAGACATGAAAACATTCAAATGAGAACAAAACAAGATATAACTTTGAAGAGTGAATTCTCTTTTGGACAACGATCAATTTCATTTGAGCCAACATTTTCTCATTATCCTGATGAAAACAATGATAATACAGACAACATTGAAGAAATTTATGAAACTGAAATGAATGAGCTGACCTCTTACAGTAAAGACAGATCGTCTGCTTCAAAGTATCGAGTTCTCTCCCAAAGGTAAGATTTATATAGAGTTAATGGTCATTTAGGTTATGTCACGGGGTTCAAAGGATTCTGCATGGCTCTCGTGCGGATTCAGTGTTAGCAGCAGGTAACCAAGCCCTGTTAGCGAACCCGTGATCTCTAGAACACAAGGTTAATTGCGAAACCACTACACCCCGGATATTCCCTACTTATACTACAGCCAATACTGCATGTCTGGAATGGCAACCTTGATGCATCAATTATCGTGCTATCTACATCCAACATACTCTTACCACCTACACTAGCGTCATGGCATCTTTCTTATCTACATCCATCATCCGTAAGGAATAAATTGATGCACTCACCAAATATAATCGCGTCAGAACGTCCGTGTTATCTACATAGAACATGCACTCACCAAATATAATCGCGTCAGAACGTCCGTGTTATCTACATAGAACATGCACTCACCAAATATAATCGCGTCAGAACGTCCGTGTTATCTACATAGAACATGCACTCATCAAATATAAATGAACATTTGTAAAGAACACAAAAATGGTTAAATATCAGTTTTATAAATAGGACGAATACGCAGATTCAACGTTTCGACCACCAGGCCATTGTCGCTAGATATGATAGCGTTAGAACGTCATTCTTATCTATATTTAGCACTGTCTATTGTCTATCCCAAGGTTGATGATGGTCAGAATATCCACACTTGCCTTTAATGGTTGGGGTGGTGACTGGGAGCTTTAGTTGTATATCCAAGGTCGGATGTGTCTCCTTGGTTGCGTTGAATTCGTATTTGTTCAGGATTGTCTTAATGTTATCTATCCATATTTTTCTAGGCCTTCTTCTGTCCTTGTATCCGGATCTTCTTGTGTTATATGTTTTTGACGTTAGTTGGTTATGATTCATTCTCAGAAGGTGTCCAAACCATTTTATTTGTTGTTTCTCGATGTATTCTGTGCTTGGTCTTATACCGATTCTTCTCCTTTCATCATTTCTCATATTGTATAGTTTGGTCACTCTTGCGACATTTCTCAGGCATTTCATCTCACGTGTTGTAAGTTTTCTCTGCTGTGCTGCTGTCAGCGTCCATGTCTGGCATTGATAGCAGAGTGTTGTCATAGAAATACTATTTATCATCTGTCTCTTGACTTCCATCTTGATCTTTGGGTTGAGCTGTAATGGTGATAGCTGGTATGTCACTATGTTTGTTTTCTGACATCTTGTCTCAATCTCTGTCTAATTTTCCATTGTCTGTTAATATACTTCCCGGGCATTTAAATTCAGAAGTTTGTTTCAATTTAGTTTTGTTTATTGTTATGGTCACTGGATTTGGTGACTTGCTGATTTTCATTACTTCTGTTTTCTGCATATTTTTTTTCATGTTCTACTTGGTGCATGTTGTCATAAATGCATTAATATGATTTTGTAACTTCTGTTCCTCTTTGTAGATACGACATTGATAAATCAGCAAATAGCATTTCGTTGTTGCCTTATTTAATTCCTCTTCAGATTCTTCTCTTATTAATGTTCTGTCTTTCTTGAAATATATTTAGCATTCCTGCACCAAATATAACAGAGCCAGCATCTGTATTATCTATATACAGCAATGCTCTCACCACATGATGATGATGAAATAATCCCTCTAGCTGTGAGCAGGCAATTCTTGACACATGATGATGATGAAATAATCCCTCTAGCTGTGAGCAGGCAATTCTTGACACATGATGATGATGAAATAATCCCTCTAGCTGTGAGCGGAATCTTAATCCAAGATCAGAAGAATAAAAACAAACTACATTGCCATATATCTACAATGTCATATGTCTACATTGTCATATGTCAATATTGTAATTTCTCCTTTTTAATTTTCTTTTTAATTAATTAACGATTTTTTTATATTATTCTTTTAGAATTGGCAAAGTTGGATCCATTTGTCAAAATTTATCACCTGCACATAATTTTGGTCTTTTGTCAGAACTGCGACCAAATTCAGTCCAAGTAGAAGTATCTGAATATGTCATAGATGAAGCCAGCCCTGTGCAGATTGACGTGAAGTGGAACAAACCAGAAAATGCAGATAAATTCAAGTCTTTGGCATACAACTTACAAATGAAACGAAAATCAACTAATGAAAGTTGGACGCCTGTTTGTTGTGTTAAATTTCCAGTTTTTCGTATTTACCATACAGATGACAAATTACTTCTCGGTAAAATGCATTTGCCCCGACAGTCCAGTGATATGATTTATTTACTTCGATGCCAGTCTCAGGGAGATATACACCACGAAGGTTCCTATCATACTATCGTAGGTGATTGGAGCAAAGACATTGTTATACGATTCTGTGGTTATATATAGAACTTCAAGTTGATGAATTTTTAAATCTCTGATACTGTTTGAAATATACGGAATACTCCGGAGCATAGAAAAAACTACGAGGCAGCAGTGGGAGCTTCCTGCTGATGACTTGTTGCCTTTTTGACGTTTATATGTGTGTGTTCATGTTCATTTATATTTTGATGAACATATTTTGGTCGAAACGTCGACTTTGCTATTTTGCTTATTTTTTAACATATTTCTTTTCAACTGACAATTCGCTATGAAATATAGAAATTATGTGTTTTTATACAGGGCTTTTATTATGTGTTATATACGATGATATGCTTACCTCATCTTTTGAAGGAACATTCCTATACAAAGCTGGTTAGTAATCGTGGAAGACCTGAAGGAAATTCATTCATAACATGTGTGGGATGTGTACTTATGACACGTTTTACACCTCCAAGACATTTTTGTAAATATTGAAGACACACACTGAACTTATTAATGCTAACATCATCATTGAATGCATACCTCCGTCGAAGACGGATGTGTCGGGCCATTGTTCAAATAAAACGGCGACACAACGCATTTCCATTCTCTGGGCTACATCCTGCTGGAAATCTAGTAGGACCATAGTCCTGCTGCAAGGGAGATCCAGCAGGAGTTTGAGAATAAACGCTAAAGTAGAAGAAGAAGCATGCACACAATAAATTTCTAGAATGTTCTAGGAATTGTTCTCAAAGTGTGTTTTATGTGCTTATTTGTGTATACATGTGTTTTTTTTTGGACACATAATTATTTAATTTGATTCCACATGCAAAGTAAACGTCATTTATTTGGTGAAGTCGAAGTGCTGGCTTATCACGGTGTTGTTTTTTTCTGGGTACAATACCAGATGAAGACCTACTTTTTACAGACAGGAAAAAAAAATAATTGAAGAAGGGTAAACAAATCCTGCTGTCTTCGTTTTTCCAGGATTTTTTCCCTTAGCTATAATTGTATATTAGCGTGTGGATGTTTATATTTTATTTAATTAAAGGCTTGGAAAGGGGTTTTAAAAAAATTAGGATGGTTGTATTTGTTGGGGAACACCTGGGGTTTGAGAGTTTTATGGGTGGGGAAAAGACTGGGGTTAGTAGGGTTTTTGTTTTGTTCTGCGATGCTTCTTGTTCCGCCTCTTGGCACTTCCCCACATCAGTTCAACTGTTTGAGTGAGTTTCAACTAAATCCGCTGTTGGTGCTGCTTAACATTGCACTTTCATTGAATCATTACCTAGTGTAGCAAGATAATGTCTTAGGATGGTCCTGCACTTTGCATTTGGGAGCACTCCTCGCAACTGTAACATGCCTACGTCATCTCTATCGGTCGACGGCTAGTTCAACAAACTTACGGTGGCCATTTTGTACCTAGGAGTGATCGGCAGTTAGTGACGTCACAAAATTACACAATGTTTCGGTTCTGCGCAAATTGTTTAAATTTAAATGTGAAGCTAGAGCGTTTATCTGGAATTGTACTTTTTAAAGTTTTTCTCATTTTACTGCCATCTCACCGCCATGTCATCGTCACTTTCCTGCCTACCATTTCTTCTCGTCATCTATATCTGTCTTCTCTTACTTTGCTGGGCCCCTCCAGCTTTGATCTATCTCTTACTCGTGACATGTTTCTTACCACAAAGAAACTCTTTGTCTCCGTACGGTTTTCCTGCTATGCCGAACATGATAGTAAATTAATATTAAAATGTAGATTTGAGCGGCTTTTAGGCATAGTGGGTCTCCAAAATGTAGATATTAGCGGCTCGGTGGACATAAAGAGTCTCTTCCTCCCACCATCGTCACACCATATGTGCTTTCTTATGTTCAGAATATTATCTATTTCATTTGTTGTCTTTCGTCCTGATGAAGTATTTTAGTCGAAACGTCATCCGTCACTGTTTCTCGTTGTTAGTATGTGTTATCTACAAAAGCTGGTAGCTCTGTTACTTATTTCCGTTTATTGTCACAGTTTTCAAATTTTTCTTCTTGTCATTTTGATTTATCACCCTTCACCCACACATACAATATTGTAACTCCCATCATCTCATATTTCATTTTGCCTGCTAATTTCACAAAATTTAACAATCAGATAAATGCAACTTCACCTATTATGTTTTGAATTTGTTTATATCTACTGAAGATGGATGTGTCGGACTATTGGCGCAAATAAAACGGCGACACCACGCATTTCCATTCTCTGGACTACATCCTGCGAGAAATAAAGTAGGATCATTGTCCTGATACAGGATATCCAACGGGAGTTTGAGAATGAACGCCAGAGAAAGAAAAGAAGAATGTCTTTATATAGCCTATTTAAATATACAATTTATATGTAAATATGCAATGTGTATGTAAATATTGATGTAAATATGCAATCTTATGTAAAAATTGATGCAAATAAAAAGAAAATTTAAACCAGCAAACTAAAGAAGTTTTCCAACATATCCTGTTCAGGATATGACGATCAACACGATTTTGACATCAGTTATTTTTTAAGTAATTATTTACATTTAGTAAGTTTCCATTACTTTCTAACCACTCTGCCCACACCTAGTGTCTGTAGTGAAGTCAATACGTGGCTCGTCCCACTTTTGTTAGACGATTATACAGATTCTAAACTACCTCTAAATCACATCACATGACAAACTGGAGATGCTATCGATACACGTGCTCTCCGCCATTATCTTGGGGACACTGAAAGCTGATTTTACTGCTAGTTAGTTAGTCAATCAGTCAGTTAGTTAGTCGATCAGTCATTCAGCTCTTTCGGTTATGGATGGCACAGATGGCAGTAGTCATTTCTTTTCATGTTGAGAGCCTCGCTGAAATTTTATGTAGTTCCGGTAAATTGCTTATGCTCAATATCAAGTTTTCTCTGTTGATTTCTCTGTGTAATTTCTACTTGTTATATCCAGTGTGACGATATGCCAAACACAGACTAAAAATAAACCACAAACTAAAGTATTATAAAACACAGAAACTACAGAAAGTGTTGCAAACACAAACTAAAGTTGTATTACGAAACAAACTAAATTAAGAAAATGTTACAAAACACAAACTAAAATAATATTGTTTTACAAAGTACAAACTAAAGTAAGAAAGTTTTGCAAAACACAAACTAAAGCATTACAAATCAATAACTAAAGTAAGGCCGCGTTACAAACATAAAGTAACGTATTACAAAACACGAACTAAAGCACTACAAATCAATAACTAAAGTAAGACCGCGTTACAAACATAAAGTAACGTATTACAAAACACGAACTAAAGCACTACAAATCAATAACTAAAGTAAGGCCGCGTTACAAACATAAAGTAACGTATTACAAAACACAAACTAAAGCATTACAAATCAATAACCAAAGTCTTTAACCAAAGTAAGATTGTGTTACAAACTTAAAATAAAGTATTAAAACACAGACTGAAGTAAAGTAGTGTTACAAACTAAAGTAAGGTTGTTACAAACATAAACTAAAGTATTACAAAACACACACTAAAGTAAGGATGTGTTACAAACATAAACTAAAGTATTACAAAACATAAGCTGAAGTACGATAGTGTTAACAAAACAAAAACTGACGTAGGCCAATTATTAAACAATAAATAACGTGACGTATGGTTACAAAAACAAACTAAAGTTAGAAACGATAAATATTAAGTTGGTGTGATATTGTTACTATATGATCTATCTATGAAATTAAAAAAAGGAATAACAATAAAAAAAGTAACAATGAAATTTTCCATACACAAGCCAATACATAGTTGCATGAAAAGTACCCACATGTTTGTTCTGTGTATCGTGACAAAAGTCTCTTGTTGGACGGTAAAGTGGAAAAAGTCCTTGTTCCTATTTTATATTATTTATTTTTTATTTGATAGTTTGATCTTTCCAGTGGCAAAATATGGTTGTGAGCCGTAGGCAATGCTATATGCAATGGAAAATAAAATATTGACAATCGAAATGAAATGTTATAGAAAGGTAAGGTCCTAAGAATATCATGGACAGAAATACGAACCAACGCAGATGTCTGCAAAGACCTGAACATAGAAGAAGGATAGTTCATAAAATCTATTTTTTTTTAAACGCAAACTGTTAGTATGTTCAGGTCTTTGCAGACATCTGTTATTCGAAAATATGTTATTCGACAAATAAAGAGACACACTGTTATAGAAAGAGTATTCATAAAGGGCAAAGTTATAGAAAAGAGAACAAGAAGACTACGATGGGAGCATGGCAACAAAGCACATCTAAACTTGATACTGGAAGAAGCTGGGCAGATTATACAGAACCGAGAGGCTTACAGAATGGCAGTGAGGACAACGTTCTGTAAAAGACACGTCACAAAGGGGGGGGGGGTTTGATCATATAGTAACATTGTTACATCAACCTAGTATTGATGATTTCTTGATTGTGTTACTGTGACACTGCACATTGTCGGATACCCTTTGACATTTTGGTTATTTAAACTAAAGTAAGACTGTATTACAATACACAAGCTAGAGTATTACAAAACACAAACTAAAGTTACGTTATGTTACAAACATACAGTAACGTAAAGTAGTGTTACAAAAGTTGGTAGTCTGTCATATTTAGGACACAGCGATTAATCATGCGTATCTTAGCTGTGGTAGGATGCACACGAATGTGCATTGCTCTCGTGAAATCCCAGCGTTAACAGCTAACCAAGACTGCGTAAAAGCTCATGCGAAGCAGCTTTTCCAACGATTTATGGATCGTGTCCTGGCACAGTAGACCGAGACTAAATAGAAATGAAACTAAATGACAAACAATATAACCGATTAGCACATCTTACCCCCCCCCCCCCCCACGGCCAAAACACTCGCATCACAGTTCAAGACAACAGCTTGCCTGGATTGCAGGGTTATCATGTCTGATAGCGGATTAAGGTAAGAACATTGAGATATCATGTGTGAAAGTTGACTAAGGTAAGAACATTGAGATATCATGTATGAAAGTTGACTAAGGTAAGAACATTGAGATATCATGTCTGAAAGCTGATTACGGTAAGAACATTGAGATATCATGTCTGAAAGTTGACTAAGGTAAGAACATTGAGATATCATGTCTGAAAGCTGATTACGGTAAGAACATTGAGATATCATGTCTGAAAGTTGACTAAGGTAAGAACATTGAGATATCATGTGTGAAAGTTGACTAAGAACATTGAGATATCATGTGTGAAAGTTGACTAAGGTAAGAACATTGAGATATCATGTGTGAAAGCTTATTACGGTAAGAACATTGAGATATCATGTGTGAAAGTTGACTAAGAACATTGAGATATCATGTGTGAAAGTTGACTAAGGTAAGAACATTGAGATATATTGTGTGAAAGTTGACTAAGGTAAGAACATTGAGATATCATGTGTGAAAGCTTATTACGGTAAGAACATTGAGATATCATGTGTGAAAGCTTATTACGGTAAGAACATTGAGATATCATGTCTGAAAGTTGACTAAGAACATTGAGATATCATGTGTGAAAGTTGACCAAGGTAAGAACATTGAGATATCATGTCTGAAAGCTTATTACGGTAAGAACATTGAGATATCATGTCTGAAAGTTGACTAAGAACATTGAGATATCATGTGTGAAAGTTGACCAAGGTAAGAACATTGAGATATCATGTCTGAAAGCTTATTACGGTAAGAACATTGAGATATCATGTCTGAAAGTTGACTAAGAACATTGAGATATCATGTCTGAAAGTTGACCAAGGTAAGAACATTGAGATATCATGTCTGAAAGCTTATTACGGTAAGAACATTGAGATATCATGTCTGAAAGTTGACCAAGGTAAGAACATTGAGATATCATGTCTGAAAGTTGACCAAGGTAAGAACATTGAGATATCATGTCTGAAAGCTTATTACGGTAAGAACATTGAGATATCATGTCTGAAAGTTGACCAAGGTAAGAACATTGAGATATCATGTGTGAAAGCTTATTACGGTAAGAACATTGAGATATCATGTCTGAAAGTTGACTAAGGTAAGAACATTGAGATATCATGTGTGAAAGTTGACTAAGGTAAGAACATTGAGATATCATGTGTGAAAGTTGACTAAGGTAAGAACATTGAGATATCATGTGTGAAAGCTTATTACGGTAAGAACATTGAGATATCATGTGTGAAAGTTGACTAAGGTAAGAACATTGAGATATATTGTGTGAAAGTTGACTAAGGTAAGAACATTGAGATATCATGTGTGAAAGTTGACTAAGGTAAGAACATTGAGATATATTGTGTGAAAGTTGACTAAGGTAAGAACATTGAGATATCATGTGTGAAAGTTGACTAAGGTAAGAACATTGAGATATCATGTGTGAAAGTTGACTAAGGTAAGAACATTGAGATATCATGTGTGAAAGTTGACTAAGGTAAGAACATTGAGATATCATGTGTGAAAGTTGACTAAGAACATTGAGATATCATGTGTGAAAGTTGACTAAGGTAAGAACATTGAGATATCATGTGTGAAAGTTGACTAAGGTAAGAACATTGAGATATATTGTGTGAAAGTTGACTAAGAACATTGAGATATCATGTGTGAAAGTTGACTAAGGTAAGAACATTGAGATATCATGTGTGAAAGTTGACTAAGGTAAGAACATTGAGATATCATGTGTGAAAGTTGACTAAGAACATTGAGATATATTGTGTGAAAGTTGACTAAGGTAAGAACATTGAGATATATTGTGTGAAAGCTGACTAAGAACATTGAGAAAATCTCTGGATCAGTACGTTTCGTATTAAGTGCATGAGAAGGAAACCCAGCGGTAGATGGGAGTAATATGTGCACAAATATGTTTGAATATCAAAACCATAACGAAATAAGTGTCCAGTATCTAGAACAAGCGTACATCTGCCTACCGGCAGCAGTTTGTGTGGTACGGTAAAGACGAGACACCATATACTGACCTAAAACAAAGGGGACGTGTGGATAGAAGTTCACGATGTCGGTGAACCAAAGAACCTCAGCTAAGGGCAAACTAACCGTAGTTCAATTTGACTGTTGAACAATTATCTACACTAAAAGACGTTATAAGGGCCAGTGCTCGAGGACAAAGGAGTGTAATGATGTCTAATTACAAGAGACAGAATAAATTGCAGCGGAACTTCCCGTACAAAATAGACGTAGTCGATCCAAGTCTAAATCCATATTCACCATCTATTCGGAAACTACCACTCATGGACACGTTTTGGCATGCAACGCCCAACGGCACAGTGTCCACTCGATTTTGCTTGGCGGCAGATAAAAAGATTGTCATAGTCTATGGTAACTTAGCTGACACACAAGCATGCCGAAATTAGATGTGCTGGGCTGAAAGGGGGGAATGAGGCAGCTCCTCTGTAAACCAATAGCACAACGTACTTCACCCTCCCTGGCAGAAATCACACGAAAATTCGTTACGGTTATCAAAGAGTGAACGTAGAAGACGATGTGATGATTTTCTATGCAGTATTTATGCTTAGTATGTTACCATTACTTTCTAAACCGTCAAGGTGCACAACTCAATTTAATAATCTTCATCATTGTTCTGGGTCACTATGACCCTCTATGGTATGGGTTGGGAACCTCTGGCAGGCGGGGCTATTTCGTTTGTCTTCTCAAAGGCAATGAGGCATGACTAAATATTCAATAAATATACGATCTTATTTCATAGCACCATCAATTTATATGAAGTGAATCATAATAATAGTGTGCATAGTAACCACCTGGTTGTGTTTGAATATATGCACTGCGCCAAGTTCATGGTTAACACAGTATTGAAATGCAAATATAGACATCACATGTCCTTATTGTTTGCCATAAAAGATGTGTTACGCGCAGAATTGTTAGAGACATTACAACAAAAACAAACACTAACACTTGTGACTGATTAAAATGTCAAAATCGAGATGATATATAGCGGACTCATTAGCGGCAGATGTTTTAAATTAGCCATTTGGTATCAATATATCATCACGGACTTGACTTTCGGAAGACCATATAAATATTGCCAACACAACTAGAGAGGTATGGATAGCTACCACTCTTGGGATTTTCCTCTCTCATATTTGTGGGGTTTTTTTCGATCAGATCTGCGATTGTGTTTTTTTCCAAGAATCTAAGCTTTTTTTTGTTGCAATGTTAGTTAGTCAGTTTACAATTAAGCTAGTTTACAATTACGCAATTTCTCTGCTGCAACAAGATAATTTTTTTGAAAATTTGTGTTAATGTTGGTGTAATTTTGAAAACGCGATAATTTTGTTGTTGTTAGAGATATTTAAATAATATTTGTATATGTTAATAAAGAATTGAATACCGCATATATTAGCGTAAATTGTGTTTGTGTTTGTGCGGTACCAGACGTGTGAGAATGTGCTAAAGACGTTCTCTTACTAAAACAAACAAACAAAAAAATGAAAAAATTATTATTAAACAAATGACTTCCTTTTTCTGAATAATCTGAAATGGCAACACTGTAAAACACACATAATTCACCACACGTATTTCTGTTGTTGCATTGCCAAATTATTATAATATCGCTGGGGAAAATTTAAAAAAAACCACTCAGATTTGCCGTAAATCGTTCTCTGAAGCTATACATAGTCTTATTGCGAATCACTTCAAAACATTTGATGTTTGGCTTGTACATAAATAAACCAGCGTGGTGTACTGTATTCTACTGTAAAAACTAAATACCTCCCAGAATTTACCATCAGAATCAACTCCATAATGATTTTACTGAAAATACAATAAAACAAAAGTCTATAAAATACGATTCACGATTTGAAGATGTCATGATTTAAATGGAACCCCCCCCCCCTTCTTCTTTTTTTTGTACAAAAACGGTGTGAATGACACCAAGCATTACGACCTCATTTGCCTTTCCTGGTTTAGCGGATGTTTTTGTTACACTTACACACTGCCAATAAATACACAAATATGATTTAGGCCCTAATATACTTATACCAAATGTCGTGAAGTTTGATATTACAACGACCAGCCGTCTTTCTTAGGTCAGTACAATATTGAAAACGAAAGTTAATAGAACAAGAAAGCTATGATTCGCCAATTTCAGTTACGTGAACACTAACATTGCTCCATTGCAACCGGCAGATACTTCTGCTGAAAGCGATGTTAACATTGTAACCAATGAGCAGAAATATCTGCTTATGGCTTCCTAAAGTCGATAATAGTAATTACGTAGTTTTTCATTACCCATACCCTATGATCTGATCTCAGATACGCTCATTGATCGACCTTGTGTTTTACCTGTTATTACACAGTTTTACAGCAGTATCAATTATTATTAATTGTCACATTAATTGTTGATAAATGTTTAACAAACCTAACGGAGCATACAACTCAACTGCATGGACTTTTAGATTGTTACAGCTGTCCTAAAATTACATTCTGGAATTTTAAAAAAAAGTACTAATGCGGATATTGTGTCAACACTTCCACCCTCGATTGTTCCGTGCAAAATAGTTTTAGAAAGTGAGTCGTGTCTCGCTATATGTCCAAACCAAACAAGTTTGAGTCGTCTCACCATTGCCAAAAGTGGCACTTGACAACCCGTAAATTTTGTTTATTTTCTGCCGAACGAATATATTTGTATTGTGTTCTATATTGCTAACTCTTAACAAACGTATGTAGCATCTTATTTCAGAAGGTTGGTGTTCATAAATAAAAGCCTCCATTACTTGTTTGTGATAAAAAAAAAGCTTCATTTTTATGATGATATTTTGAAGCCACCTTTCATTTAGTTTCAGAACTTTCCAATTTCTGCAACTGAGATGTGATTTCTAAGAAGAATGATGGAAATTCCATGAACAATCCACGAAAATTAATATAGAAGTTATCAGAGTTATCAGAAATTTGGAGTAAAACTACAAATTATAGCAAAAATTAGAAGCAGATAATCATTGTTTTTAGGGCTTGTGATGAGGAAAGTAAAACTTGAACATTTAGTAACCGCCGGAAAGATCAAGGGAAGAAGAGACAGGGGGAGACAAAGAAGGACATTTCTGGATGGGTTATTACTGTGGTACAAAAAGAAGTCACTAACTGAACTTACTAAAATAGAAATCTCCCAAGTGTAGTGGTGAAGCTGTTCGGATTGTGCTCAGGATGTCGTGGGTTCGAATCCAACTCGTGTCCTCTTGTCACAAGGAGAATTTTCTCAGAGATCCCTGTGGATTATCGCATGAAGCTACGGAGTTACGTGCTTTGAGTGTTACTCTCGACAGGTGACGTGCCGTTTCGTAGAAAGTGAAGAGTAATGGGAAACCAAGTACAGTGAAGTCCATCCTCTACGACGTTTGAACTTTTTTTTTAACCTTTTGAGGAATTTCATTGGGAAATGTGGTTCTATTTTTCTGAACACCGTTAACATCTCTTTAAACATGTGTTTTTCCCCCATAATGTTTGTGTTATTTTTGGCACGAGACTAGTGCTTTTTGATCAAAATGAGTAGATAACAGCAGGGAATATGTACAGAAAATGTGAAAGTATTTTCTAGACAATAGCATGGCATATATACAGAAAATGTGAAAGTATTTTCTAACTGTGATTTCGCATATCTAGAATAACAATAATGTTAATATTAAATTGATATTAGTAAATTATATCTTGTAACATTTTAGTTTCAAAAAATGATTACGGCTTTTTCTAGTGATTTCCAACAAAAGAAAGTTTTCGAAATCAGTTGGCAACATTGAAGAAATTCGACTTTTCTAGTAGAAGATGGCGGCGTTCACTGTGTTGATGAAATGTGGGTTTTACAAAATATTTGCTGTACTTTCGTGTTTAGATAAATATTACAATGGTTAAAGTGCACGTATTAGCTTTGCTTCTAATAAGATTATTGCTGGTTTTCTTCATGCAGCAGATTCGGAATTACACTTGCAATTAGTCAAAGTAGGCGATATATTTGTTTGTCCCATGGATTGTTATTGTTTTTATTTGTCCATGACCTACTAACTTAAAATTTATGTCATGGTCTAGCAGACCTGTACCAAGCCTAGTTTATTTATCCAGTATCGAACATTATATGTAGGCCTCTCCGCTTTTAAATGTCACATATTCTGCAACTAAGAACTATACTATAATCGGTCTATCTATATTCTATACTATATAGTATTAATTAAGCGTGGTATTCAGATTAATTCAACTCGTCACAGTTGCCATGCTGGCATGATTCGATCCTCTCCGTAGGTGTATGTATGACTCAAGTATGACTGTATCAATCATACAGTGTATGATGACCGATTGATTATTCAAGATCTATCTCGATCATGCTACAACTCCCTGCATCTATTTTAATTTGCTTAAGCTTATATTTGTACGATCTAATTTATAATTTGTCTTTTTAAAGTATGTCTGATGACTTCTGCATTTGATTCATTAGATGACGCCCATGACATAAGTATTCTATAATTCTTATATCCTTACATCAGAAACCACTTTACAGGAGTCAGTAGCCATTGTTTTGTACTTTTTCCTCTCTTTTTGTAGGTAACCGTTCTTCATCAAGTGCGTCAAATTCATATAGGGGATGCAGAGAACTTTGCACTGATCTCGAGCAACTCCTAGAGTTAGCAGATAGTCAAAGCCCTAAAAGGAACTTTGTCAAATAATAAGACTCATAATCTGTGGGAGTTGTAGGGAGTGCCACACTAGATTATCATCTTAAGTACCGTCTCCACAATGAAGATTGGCTGCAACGGACCTCCAACATCTCTTGTCTTGGTGGTGCACTCTGCTAGACTGTAACCTGTCCATCTCGTGATGGTACTCTCCCACTTGTATCTCTACCTACCTCTTGCTCACCTCCCCTCGACTTTACTCTCAAGTAAGGTCTTCAACAAGGTGTCATATCTTTTAAATAAGTCAAAAATATTTGATTTGCTTGATCTTTATTCCCTTTAATAGTTTTTTTCTTCATCCGAAGTGTTGTTAGAATGTATTTGTTTTATTCTCTTTCCATGAAGTTCTCCCTATAGCCAAAGCCCTAAATCGCACTTCGTCATAATGGTAGACCATAACCCGTGAGATGTGTAGGGGTGCCATACTGGATACATCAGCACAAAATACTCTCCACACAGCTCTGCCCTCAGCCGATCAAAGAAGTGTTGAAAAATCACGCCCAAACCATTCCATGATATTATCAATCTAGGATTTTCTCTGTCCTCTTCTCCTTGCACCCTTGACTGTTCCTTGCAAAATAATTTTAGAGAGTCATGTCTCGTTACATCTACAAATCATTTCGTCATGGAGCATCCTGGAAACATAGTTTCAAAGCTCAAGCCAACACCTTGAGGACCAATCTGGGCAGTGCAGAGATGGAATGAGAATTTATTGTACAACACCTTGAGGATTGTGTCTGGGCAGTGCAGAGATGGAATGAGAATTTATTGTACAACACCTTGTGGATTGTGTCTGGGCAGTGCAGAGATGGAATGAGAATTTATTGTACAACACCTTGAGGATTGTGTCTGGGCAGTGCAGAGATGGAATGAGAATTTATTGTACAACACCTTGAGGATTGTGTCTGGGCAGTGCAGAGATGGAATGACAGTTTATTGTACAAGACATATAATAACTCTGAATGGTACATCTCAGTTCCCATAGCCAAAACTGTGTCATATCACACTGTAAGACAGCAGCTGGCCTACCTGGCTGTCATGTTCCAAAGTTGATGAAAGTGAGAGTAGTGTACAATTCTCAGGAGAAGAACGGCTAGAGTATTGAGTAGGCCCAACATTGTCAAGATTTACCTTCTTTAATGTTGCTTCATTACCACCTCACCTCCCCACATCTTGTTCCTGACAAGTTTCCTTCTTGCTTCTGCCTCTATTTTCTCAGTGTGAGCCCTTCATGTTAATCTCTTATCTAGTGTAATGCCCAGGTACACTGACCTCTCTTCTGTTGTATATACTTTAGACAGTTTGTAAGAACTTGTATATACTTTAGACAGTTTGTAAGAACTTGTATATACTTTAGACAGTTTGTAAGATCCTGTATATACTTTAGACAGTTTGTAAGATCCTGTATATACTTTAGACAGTTTGTAAGATCCTGTATATACTTTAGACAGTTTGTAAGATCCTGTATATACTATAGACAGTTTGTAAGAACTTGTATATACTTTAGACAGTTTGTAAGATCCTGTATATACTATAGACAGTTTGTAAGATCCTGTATATACTATAGACAGTTTGTAAGATCCTGTATATACTATAGACAGTTTGTAAGATCCTGTATATACTATAGACAGTTTGTAAGATCCTGTATATACTATAGACAGTTTGTAAGATCCTGTATATACTATAGACAGTTTGTAAGATCCTGTATATACTATAGACAGTTTGTAAGAACTTGTATATAATTTAGACAGTTTGTAAGATCCTGTATATACTTTAGACAGTTTGTAAGAACTTGTATATACTGTAGACAGTTTGTAAGAACTTGTATATACTTTAGACAGTTTGTAAGATGACAGAACAGTAGCATCCACCACAGATTGCATTGATAATGTACACAAGTCGTAACAGTTTGTTGTTTTTTCTTTCAGAAAAGCTTACCTGATATGCAAACATATATATTTGACAGAAGACCAGCTTTTCAACATGTCAGCACGTGAAGTCATCTTTTGATAACTGCAGAAATTGAAGTCATCTTTCGATCAGTGTAGAACGTGAAGTCATAATTTGATCACAGAACATGAAGTCATAATTTTATCATCAGAACATGAAGTCATAATTTTATCATCAGAAAGTGAAGTCATTTTAGAAAGTGAGACCTACTTTTCATCACTGCATCATTTGATAGTTCAGAAAGTGAAGTAATCTTTTCCTTATTTCAGAAAGTGAAACCATCTTTTGATCACTGCATCTATTGATAATTTCAAGAAGTGAACAAAGACTTTATATGGTAATATAAACACTAACTAGCTCCCACAAGATGAATGATCGAAATACAAACAATGCAGTTCAATCTTCAGCAAACCCAGCATTCTTTGACCCTGCAAATGATCTCCAACCAGAGTTAGTACAAGCAGGCTGGGGCAAGTTCTGGAGCAAGCGAGAGGGCCGTCCTTACTATTTCAACAAAATCACAAATCAATCTCTGTGGCAGCCACCTACTCTCGGAGTTCAAGTAAATTTTCTTCTTAATTTTAGTTCAGACTTTCATTTTAACTGAATTTGATAAATGAAACATTTGTTTCATTGTTGTTTTGATTTGATTTTTATGTATAATGGGGTGGTTACTCATACACAGAAGACTAACTCTCAGCAGTGGTACAATGGGGTGGTTACTCATACACATAAGACTAACTCTCAGCAGTGGTACAATGGGGTGGTTACTCATACACAGAAGACTAACTCTCAGCAGTGGTACAATGGGGTGGTTACTCATACACAGAAGACTAACTCTCAGCAGTGGTACAATGGGGTGGTTACTCATACACAGAAGACTAACTCTCAGCAGTGGTACAATGGGGTGGTTACTCATACACAGAAGACTAAATCTCAGCAGTGGTACAATGGGGTGGTTTCTCCAGAGGTTTATTTCATACACAGAAGACTAACTCTCAGCAGTGGTACAATGTGGTGGTTTCTCCAGAGGTTTATTTCATACACAGAAGACTTAACTCAGCAGTGGTACAATGGGGTGGTTTCTCCAGAGGTTTATTTCATACACAGAAGACTAATTCTTAGCGGTGTACAACATTTTGAGAAATCTTTTTTTTCTTCTGCATTCAAGAATCTTTTGGTCTTGCTATATCTTTAGGCCAGGCACAAGTACAAAACTCCCATTCTTCTCCAGGTCAGAACAACTGCCCCAAAGTTTGCGCCTCAATTCAGTCCATTGTGGCCATGTCTTGCTTCACAGTTCCTTATATTCTGGACTGTCTTGGAGTTCAAGGGTCTGTATGCTTGTTCCGCATGGACATTCATTTGTGTGGGCCACTCAGATCAGGTACAGGTGGCTCTGTAGCCTTCAATGTTCAAAGTCGAAAAATGATGTTCTGCTGTTGCCTATGAAGTTTGTGTATGGGTTCTGGTTTCGAGTCAATATCCATATCTTTCTTCTACTGTGGTGTATAATGATTGCAGATTAATGTCTTGGCCTCACTGTATGGCAGAGGATAGCTGAATTGTTCCATTTTATCTCCTGCTTTTTCCAGGACATCAGTTCTCTCTCATTTCCAGTGATACCACAATGGGCGGGTAGCAATTGAAGAGTGATGTTTGATCATTTTTATATATTTGTCAGTTCTAGTCTAATTTTGTGTATTGTGTTTTCATTTTTGTTGCTTTGTAATGCTTCCAATAAGGATCTGCAATTGGTAAATATTACTACATTGGATGATGCTGAAAGATCTGTAGAAGTGAAAGCTCCACAGTGCTTGAAGTAATGATAATCAGTGCCAGCAGGAGTGCTTTTGCTCTGAAGTTTGAGCATGTCTTTCTTGTTGGGAATGCTTTAAATGCCTCCTCCATATTTTAGAGCTCTCTCCGCCGATCCATCTGTGTACACATATGTCAATATTTTAGGATCATATTTGTGTGCAATAATTTCCTGCGCCATAGACTTTAGCTGAGGTGATGTCAGGTGGTGACTGTTAATGATCCTAGCGACTTCTGTGACAATGGAGATGTTTTTAATTGGACTGTAAATTGGCTCATCAAAACCTCAAAGCATTTCCATTCTTTGGGCATCATTGGGAAGGATATATTCCTATTGCTCGTGTGTTGCTAGGTTCTGAAAGGGAAGCAAAGAATAGCAGCACTGTTACCTTCTATGCATGTCGTAAGAGGTGACTAAGAAGTTTGTGCATGGAATTGGCTGTACAATTCTATATAAGGTCAATGTGACCATACAATATTTCTCTTATAGAAAGGCAATGTTCCTACAAGATTTCAACTCAGAAATATGTTGTGTCAAGATTTTTATTTGCGCCAATGACCTGATACATCCGACTTTGGCGTAGACATGTTGACTGAAAGGCCTTTATTCAGTACAGAAATACAAAAGGTTGAAAAAAAAATCCATGAACACTACACAGAATGACAGATGTTAGTAGGTAGAATGTTGAATGCTGGGAGAAAATGAATGATTACGCAAAAAATCAATAGTTGAATTTTGAACACAGTCAAATCTACAATGGACACAGTCAAATCTACAATGGACACAGTCAAATCTATAATTGACACAGGGAAATCTACAATGGACACAGGCAAATCTACAATTGACACAGGCAAATCTACAATGGACACAGGATACCAAAGACCGTTTGAATGTGACACTGGAAGAGGTAGGACAGTTGCACAGAACCGGGAAGCTGTGAGGTGAGGAAAATGTCCTGTTAAGGACAAAGATGAAACCAGTTTGAGAGATAGAAGTTTTATGTGTTGGAGTGGAGGGTGTTAAGGTTGTGAGAATATAAGGTACTACCATCAAGTGCCATGTCCACAAACAAAAGTTAGCTGCAATGGATCACCAAAATCCTGTCCTTTTCCTCGGTGGTGCGTTCACTCTGATTCCACATTATCCCCTAGTGCACTTTTAGCCACAGAAAAATACAGGCATATCCATCCTCATATTCCCTATATTCCACTGTTAACAGCGATTACAATGTGCTCTTATTTCTCTCTAACTTTGTCATGTTCTTGTAGATAGCGTGCTCTTATTTCTCTCTAACTTTGTCATGTTCTTGTAGATAGCGTGCTCTTATTTCTCTCTAACTTTGGCATGTTCTTGTAGATAGCGTGCTCTTATTTCTCTCTAACTTTGTCATGTTCTTGTAGATAGCGTGCTCTTATTTCTCTCTAACTTTGGCATGTTCTTGTAGATGATTCCTTAGATCTCTTGTCCACCAATTGCATATTATGTTAGATTTTTGTGCACCAAATGCACATGCCAGTCTGATGTCCACCAAGTATATATCAAATTGTTGTCCACCAATTATATGTTATATTAGACAATTGTCCACCAAGTATATATCAAATTGTTGTCCACCAATTATATGTTATATTAGACAATTGTCCACCAAGTATATATCAAATTGTTGTCCACCAATTATATGTTATATTAGACAATTGTCCACCAAGTATATATCAAATTGTTGTCCACCAATTATATGTTATATTAGACAATTGTCCACCAAGTATATATAATATCAGACTGTTGTCCACCAAGTATATGTTATATCAGGTTTTTGCTCAAGTATGTTATATCAGATTGTTGTCCACCAAGTATATATCAAATTGTTGTCCACCAATTATATGTTATATTAGACAATTGTCCACCAAGTATATATCAAATTGTTGTCCACCAATTATATGTTATATTAGACAATTGTCCACCAAGTATATATCAAATTGTTGTCCACCAATTATATGTTATATTAGACAATTGTCCACCAAGTATATATAATATCAGACTGTTGTCCACCAAGTATATGTTATATCAGGTTTTTGCTCAAGTATGTTATATCAGATTGTTGTCCACCAAGTATATATCAAATTGTTGTCCACCAATTATATGTTATATTAGACAATTGTCCACCAAGTATATATCAAATTGTTGTCCACCAATTATATGTTATATTAGACAATTGTCCACCAAGTATATATCAAATTGTTGTCCACCAATTATATGTTATATTAGACAATTGTCCACCAAGTATATATAATATCAGACTGTTGTCCACCAAGTATATGTTATATCAGGTTTTTGCTCAAGTATGTTATATCAGATTGTTGTCCACCAAGTATATGTTATATTAGACAGTTGTCCACCAAGTATATGTTATATCTAATTGTTGTCCACCAAGTATGTTATATCTAATTGTTGTCCACCAAGTATATGTTATATTAGACAGTTGTCCACCAAGTATATGTTATATTAGACAGTTGTCCACCAAGTATATGTTATATCTAATTGTTGTCCACCAAGTATATGTTATATCAGATTATTCTCCACTGAGTATGTTATATTAGATTGTTGTCCACCAAGTGTATGTTATGTCAGTTTATAGTTCACAGAGTATGTTATATCAGATTGTTGCCCATTGAGTATGTTATATCAGATTATTGTCCATCAAGTATGTTATATCAATTGTCCACCAAGTATATGTTTTTTTTGTATCAGTATATATAATTGTCCACCAAGTAACACCCTGTTCAGGAACACAATATAAGCAGAATATATTTAATTTCAAATTCTACAGCATGATCCACTGACAGACCCTCTGGGTATCAGCACAGAAATCTCACAGTTGGTAGACAGTCAATCCAGCACAGAAATGAACCCTAACATTGCCCTCATGCAACGAGTTACATATTCAGAGATGCATGATGGTGTTCCACTGAGAAAGGCTAATTTAAATTACAAGTGAGTTTGTTGAGAGATTTTCATAACTGCATCTCCTGATAACTTTTAATAATTATAGTTCCTAATTGCTAGGTAGGTTGTTAATGAGTGTACCTCTTTTTTGGAGAGAGGCACCACTTTCAACCAGCAGATAACAAAGTCCAATTAGGTTATATCAGGACGCACTACCTTAAAATATTAGAGTTAACAAAGACCCCAAGTTAAAAAGATAATTCCTGGTTGCTTTTTTAGTGAATTTGTCAGAATAAGGATGTTGGGTGGCAACCACCAGTGGTCACCATGGAACATTATACTTCTAGAAGATGTCAGAATAAGGAGGTTGAGTGGCAACCATGCAACGTTATACTTCTAGAAGATGTCAGAATAAGGAGGTTGAGTGGCTAGAAAGAGGGCAGGGGCACTATCCTTTGAACCCGAACTAAAGACCCATTGGTTGCTGGATGAAGGTGCGAAGATAAGAACCTGCATTCATATGTTTGCTTTCTCACGACATGAAGGTGTAATGGTCCGTGCTACTTTGTGTGTTGTTGTTTGTCTTAATCTACCGATCCATATTCATGGTGGCATGAGAATGTACATGCTGGATGACTTAACTAAAATTGCATATTTTTTAGGGATGGGATTGGGCATATTCGTAAAACATATTGGCTCAAGTTGCCAAGACGAATTGGTATTAGCTGAACAGAGTAGGTTCGAATCTTGCCTGCTGCTGTTGATATTACTTTTATGAATGATGAGGTTGCCATGGTTACTTATCAGACATTTTGTATTCTTAGTTTCTAATTATTATTTATTGTGATTTCTCTTCAGGCCTTTTTGGAACTTTGATGTGCCAACTAATGTTGTGATCAAAGAGAAAGCTCCTTTGCATATGCCACCCCCACATCCAGATGTAGAATCCTTCCGTTGTTCCTTAATAATGCAGATGAGGCAGACGTACCAAGATTTATGCCGCCAGCAGGAAAGTGAGTGCCACATAATCTCATCATTCCTTTTCTTTCAATGTTATTTTAATGTCAGAGTTGATGAATTTGGTATGGTTTTATTTCTTAGAATCATCGTCAATGAAGGTTGCCTGCAACAGACCTCCAACATCCGCTGTCTCATGCTCTGGTGGTGCACTCTGCTAGACTAACATGTCCATCTTGTGATGTTTCTCTTCCACTTGCATCTCTGCTTCCCTCTTGCTCGCCTCCCTTTGTCTTTACCCTCAAGTAAGGTCTTCAACAGGGTGTCATGTCTTTTAATGTCCAAATATTTTATTTGTATGATCTTTATTTCTTTCAATATTTTTTGTTTCATACGAAGTGTTGTTAGAACCTCTTTGTTGGTTTTCTTCTCTTTCCTATTCTTCTATATACCCACATCTCAGAGGCAGCAATTCTTTCATGTAATTGTTTGTTCATTGTCCATGTTTCTGAGCCATACATGAACATAGAATCATCATCAGATGCCATGCAGGCAATCATGACTCTCCACAGCTCTCTATCTCCAGTATTATGTATCAGAAACTTTGTTGTTTCCCTGCCATGCCAGGTTGTTAAACTGTCTTATATTTTCTCACTTTGTCTCTGTTGCCTTCATTCTTGCTTGTTTTGATTATGTGCTTCAAGCCTCCTTGTCTCATAAAAAAAAAAATTGGTAGCATATCCTATCCAGGACGTAGCTATCAACCCAGCATTTGTTGGCTGTGGTGATTTTCTAGGCAATATAAATACGTTCAGTAGGTTGCCATTGCTTTCTGAACGGTCCGGATGCACAATTGCCTGTGGTGAGGAACGAACTCGGTACCTTTGCCGTCACAGACGTGCTCTGTACCACTTCGCCACAGAACCGGACTAATAAAGTCTCATAAAGTGGCCAAAAAATGAAGATATCTTTTCCTTATATTATTTATTAAGCTCCGTCTTGCATTTCACTTTTTCAACATGTCATAATTAGTTTTCCTGGCAGTCCATGGTATTGTCAGCATTCTTCTGCAGAACCACATCTCTACTTCTTCTAATTTTCCACTATCCTGTTTGTTTATAATATAGATTAGATGTCTTATTTACTCTTAGAATACACTGCCTGAATCCATATTTTTAAGAGCTGCTTTATCAAAAACGTACTATTTGAAGCCGCTTCAGGTGGAGTCTAGTAAAAATGTGAACACTTGAAAACCATTTGAAGTGGTATCTTGTATTTAAGAGTTAAGACAAATTTTCAGTTGGGTGTCCCGCTGAAGCAACATTAGGGTGTCCCGCTGAAGCAACATTAGGGTGTCCCGCTGAAGCAACATTAGGGTGTCCCACTGAAGCAACATTTGGGTGTCCCGCTGAAGCAACATTTGGGTGTCCCGCTGAAGCAACAAGCTAAAAGGATATTGATTCTAGAGTAATTTTTCATTTGTGTATGACTCACATTTGCTTCTTGCCATCTGTTGTGATGATGTCACAAATTCTGGGATTATTTTCTGTAACATCCAGACATACACTGATACATGTCCGCTATATGAGAGTTACTAAAGACAAAAGGTACACACCTGTATGGAAGTATTAAAGGTTCAAGACTCAAATAAGGTGTGTCATGGATGACAGATGGAGAGATAATGATTGCCCATGTTACCCCTGTCTGGAGAGGAAGAATAGGTATCTTCTTCGGCATATGTTCTCAAACTTCTAAAAATTAGCAGGATGTAGTCCAGAGATCACAATACATTGTGTCATGGTTTTCAATAGATGTGCTGTAATATATGTGCTTTTCGTGTGCTATATGTAAAATTTGTTTTATTGTGGTCATTTGTTTGTCCTGTTGAAGGCTTTATAGTTGAAACGCTGTATGTTCCTGTATCTCGTTGTTAGGTTGTTTTTTTTTGGTAACACACCTACCTATTTTTGTATATCTTGACATTTGCCCAGTGTTACCCCAGCCACCTACTTCCTGTTTAGGGTTGTTACCCTACACTGGAAGATTTATCCCTGGGTGGGGCAGCCAGTTATGCGTTCCCCTTATTTGTTAAGGGGAATTTGCAATTATGCAGTTCTGACATTTTTGCTTAAGTCTGGACTCTCCTAGGAAATTGTAATGTCTTGTGGAGTTGCTTTTCACAACATCATGTCACTTTTTTTTATAGCTGGAGCAGCCATAGTTGGCAGCTAGCATCAAGTTAGCATCAACTAGCATGAAGTTCAGGATTGAAGCTCACTTGACGTCCACTAGCATGATGTGCAGTGCCGGGGCATGACCGTGTGTAGTATACAAGACCTCTGTACAGAATTAATTAGGACTACATCCGTTACATTTTTTAAAATTATTGTGATTTTAATTGGTCACTATTTATATACTTGGAATCGCATGCCAAAAATAGCCAAAGTTATTCCAAGTATATAAATCATGACCAATGAAAATCTGATAATAATAAAAAACATAACGAATGAAGTCTTGTTTACTTTCTGTACAGAGGTCTTCTTTACTACAGACGGTAATGGCTGGGTGATGTCAATATTACAGCACAAAGGGAAATGTAATTGTGCAGATGAAATGCTGTGGGGACTTCCACAAGAGGAACATCTCACTAGCACATCATCTACTGAGAGAATTTTGGTAGCATATCCTTTACAAGACGTAGCTATCAACCCAGCATTTGTCGGCTGTGGTGATTTTCTAAGGCAGAGAGTATACAGTTGCGGCGTAATTGGTGGTCTGATAGGTCAATAGTAAGACGTAATGCATGCTTGGAAGAACGGTTATTCTTGTACGATTATTGTACGGTTATTCTTGTAAGATTATTGTAAGGTTATTCTTGTAAGATTATTGTAAGGTTATTCCTGACACTTGTGGTTTCTCTCTGCAATCACATTATAACTGGTGATACGATTATGTATATCAGTGATACGTAATATTTCAACACAAGTTGAATAAAACTATGCAGGATATGCTTAAATTTTTATATTCCGCCTGTGTTGCCAGGCCCAAAAGGAGAGCAAAGAATAGCAACACTGTTTACCTTCATGCATATCATATCATAAGAGGTGACAGGAGGTTATGGGGGGGAGTTATCTGCTCCATCCTAAAAAGATCAAAATGACCCAGATTCCATACTGAAATTGAATGCGTCAGTCCAAAAGGCACAGATATCTCAGCAGTTCTGTAAACCATGGCACAGCACATTTCATTCTCCGGACTACATCCTGCTAATCTGCAGTAGTCTGAGATTGAGTGCAGAAGAAGAAAATATTTATATTGTTGTCAGTCAGTTCCTGTTTTGCCAAGTTTGGCACATATGGCGGATGTCATAGTTTTCTATACCTGTCGGTCAGTTGCTAGGGATTGCAGGTCTTGTGCATTTATGCCTGTTGATTTTAATTCATTCCTAAATGCTCTTCTGAGCGTTGTTTTTGGTCTTCCCTGTTTTCTTTTCCCGTCTGGTGTCCACATGAAGACTTGCCGTGGAATTCTGTCTTGGAACTATAACATCCGTTACAGAAACACGTATATTGTTATAGTTGACAAAAATAACTTATATGCAAGACAATTAGTGTAAGCAAAAAAAGAATAGTTATGAGTGAGAAATCTTCTTCTGCGTTCATTTTCAAACTCCTGCAGGTTAGCAGGATGTAGTCAGGAGAACGGACATAGTTTACAGCTTAGCTGTGATTTCTGTGCCTTTTGTCCTGACACATCAGATTTCGACATAGCTTCTAGATTGTGTCTAAATATAGGATGGGACAGCCAACTCCACTCCAAAATCTCCTTAATCTGCTCTTGCGACATGCATGGAAGTTGAACAGTGTTGCTATTCTTTTCTCCCATTTCATGTCGCTGCAATGCACTGACATTTTTAGACTAAAAATATCTTACTCTTTTTTCTTCTTCAAGAAATGGATGCTCCGGTGGATTCTTTCAATCGGTGGTTACTGGAGCGTAAAGTCATTGACAAGGGTAAAGATCCATTCCTGCCTTCAGATTGTTCTCCAGAGATATCTCAGTCTATGCTGCGTGAGATTATGAATGATATCCCTATTCGCCTGATCCGACCAAAGTTATCTGAAGATGCACGCAAGCTCCTGTTCAAGTATGCAAAGGCAGCAAAAGAGATGATAGAAACGAGGTTAGAATTCTTTTTAGTACAGCTCCTTTTGCTAAAATTGACACAGTAAGTGGCCAACATCGTTACGTGGAATCCCTGTATAACACATTCTTTTATAACATATTTCTCTACATAACAACACTTGATAAAATCCCCATACATCCTCAACTATATTAATTCAATATTGTTTCCACTGCATATAGAGAATTTCTGTAACTATGTACATATCTTGTCAGTCCTGACCAAGTTATAACGGGATTCCACTAAACTATCAAACAGTGTTTCCACTAACGTGCGCATGTGAGCAGCCAAGCATGTAGATACGTGCTTATGAAATTTAACATCCAGTGCACATAAAGAACAAGCGAGTGCCAATTTATTTAGACAGTGAAAACATTACCCGTACTACGGTATCTATAACCCTTTTCACGCAGAAATATTCACTACTCAGACATCATCAGACTTGCTGACATGAGAAAAAAATTAGAGGGAACATGCTACCAAATGTTTGTAGGATTTTCTATGATCGGATGAGAAGGTAGAACATTACTTCAATATACACCCATTCAACTATGTGAGTAGGAGGCTTCCTGTCAGAGCATTGCACACCGCTTAGGCTTGGAATCTTTTGTGTATGAAAGAAATCTTTGGAAACCCATAGAAACATGTTTCATTGCTCATTATTCTTGCAGACAGAATAAACAGATGAAAAAATGTTGGATATATAAAGAGAGAGAGAGTAGAGGGAAGATTGCGTTAGCTTTTGCTAAATGAGGTATTGGTTATTGGGTGTGATGCAAAATTTGACATTGGTTATTACCAAAGCCAAACATGGACAACGACAGCACAAGAGAAATGTAAACTTGTGACAGTTGAAATGGCATGCTTGTGCAGAATCCTAGGAATATCGCTAAGAGACAGAGTGAGAAATGAAGACATTAGACAAAGAACCGGTACCACTGCAATCTTGGAATATATTAAGAGATAACAGATCAAATAGTTTGCACACATCAGCAGACTACCATCAGACAGCATACCACAGCAAGCTATGCTATACAGATACAGTGAAGGCAGACCAAAAAATGATGGGCCACCAAAATAAAAGAGGCGACAAACTCCACAATATACTTAAGACACACGAGAGCCATCTCCAGAAAACTCTTCTACTCCTGACGCTGAAAGGCAACAAAGGGTTTAGCGAATAGATAATAGATAGATCGGGTAATGATTAGTATGTGTTATTCAAAATTTGGTTTGATTCAAAATGACGTATTGATTATTGGGTTTGATTGAAAATGATGCATTTATTGTTGGGATTGATACACAATGGGTATTGATTCCTACTGGGTTTGATACAAAATAGGGTATTAATTATTGAGTTTGATTCAAACTGGGGTATGACTATTGGGTTTGATACAAAATGGAGCATTGATGATTAAATTTGATAATTTAAATACATATAGGGGGGGGGGAGAGTAGGTCCATCATACACAACTAATATGTTTTCGCAGTGGATAAAAGTAATTTATTATTTACAATTTCAGAAAAGCCTCACCAGAGAGCAGCAGATTGGTCAAGTTGAATGTGGAAGACACCTTCAGATGGCTGCGGTCACGTCACAAGGTGTCCTATGAGGACTATCTGGTAAGTATGAAATTTTCTCATTTGTAAAGTGTTTATATGCTAGAATTGTAGTGTTACAAGCTAAATTCTGGCACCATCAGCTGGAAACGCCCTATATGCTACACTTGTCTGTATGTAACCCAGACCTGGTCTGTCACATTCTCCAAGGTCACTTTTACCAATTGAGGAGAGTTTCTTCTGTGTGTCCTGCAATGTCATCTATGCCATCATCTGCATCATCTACATGCCATCATCTCACCATGATGTACATAGGTGAGACTGGCAGGAGGCTTGCTGACCGATTCTGCCAACATCTACAAAGCATAAAACATTCAGGTTATCTTGTCGACGTCCATTTCAATGACAGGCTATCGGGGCATTCAGGATATTCCATTGTTGGCCATTAAGGCGTTCTTCTCCGAATGACTGGACCTGTCTCGCGCTTAAGAGCTGCTATATTTATGAATTTGGCACTCTTAAACCTTTAGGAATCAATGAGTGCCAGACATATGAATGATATCAGGTTGTTCCGTCAGTTTGTCTCATTTTCACATTTATTTGGGTTTGCTTTTGTATATTTCCTATTTCTGTGCATTTCCTGTTTGTGTCACCTCTGACTTAATTTCTATCCTTCCGGCCACCCCCACATCTCACTAGACATGAGAACGCCAGTTATCTTGTCCCTGCTTGTCGTTTTTTGATGTATATGTTACGTAACCTTGATAAAGGCCTTATGGATCAAAAATGAATGTGTTTTTCTAGTTATTAACAAAACTTCACTCCTCGTTTAAAGTTTTACCTAGTGTTACAATGTGTGCTAGAATTGTAGTGTTACAATGTGTGCTAGAATTGTAGTGTTACAATGTGCTAGAATTGTAGTGTTAAATGTGTGCTAGAATTGTAGTGTTACAATGTGTGCTAGAATTGTAGTGTTAAATGTGTGCTAGAATGGTAGTGTTAAAATGTGTGCTATAATTGTAGTGTTAAATGTGTGCTAGAATTGTAGTGTTAAAATGTGTGCTATAATTGTAGTGTTAAATGTGTGCTAGAATTGTAGTGTTACAGGGTGTGCTAGAATTGTAGTGTTAAATGTGTGCTTGAATTGTGTTACAGATTTTGGTAGTTTTGTAGTGTGTGGTGTCTGTGTCCATTTGGCAGGACACAGAGGACGTGGTGACTCTCTCCCCCCCGCCCCATTCTATTCGTGTGGTCACTTCAATGTGAGAACTTTACCGTACAGACAATCATAAAAAGAAGCCGTCTTTATTTCAGCGGGAGAATTCTAACAGCTGTACAACCTATCCATACCCAGCCATAAATCCATCACCTATCCATATCCCGCCATAAATCCATCACCTATCCATACCCAGCCATAAATCCATCACCTATCCATATCCAGCCATAAATCCATCACCTATCCATACCCAGCCATAAATCCATCATCTATCCATATCCAGCCATAAATCCATCACCTATCCATACCCAGCCATAAATCCATCACCTATCCATATCCAGCCATAAATCTATTACCTATCAGGTTCAGGTTTGTCCTTGTAGACATTTTGTAGGTTCACAATTCTAAATAATGTATGCAGCGTTCTCCAAAAATGTGTGCTGCATGCATGTTTGAAGAAATGTTAACATTGCAAGTACACATTTCTACACAAATGTTGTTAACATTGCTAGCACAAATTTCTCCACAAATGCAATTGTGCCATTTTTTTTTATAGGAACGTCTGACACAACTGAAGCGACGATGTGAACCCTGTTTGTATGAAGTTGCAGAGGAGTCGGTGGAAAATATTGTGAGAAAGATTTACAAAATGTCTGTGGAGAATTGCCAGAAGATACAAGACAAGACCTGGGAACTGTTTAAAGAACAAAATATCCTAGGTAATAACTACAGATTGCTAACAATCATAATATACAGAGTAAGACTCTTATGGAAAACTTGTCAAATGTGCTTTTCTCGTTTGTAGTGTTTTCCACTGTCTTATTTGTTTCACTATCCCAATCTTCATTTCCCACATTCATCAATTGTTCCATCGGAGAAGCAGAGAGAATTCATACTAATAAATGGAGAAGGCTTAATAGTGTAGGGAGAAAGCATACTAGTGTAGGGAGAGGGCACACTAGTGTAGGGAGAAAGCACACTAGTGTAGGGAGAAAGCACACTAGTGTAGGGAGAAAGCACACTAGTGTAGGGAGAAGATCGTGTAGAAATTATTCAATAGTTCTTGAATGTAATCAGTGAGTGATAGATTTAAAATGTGGATACTTATTTTCAGAAGGAAACCCATTGCCAGATCCAGACCCATCTTCTCCTACATATTGTTATGCAGTTCAGTTGAGTATTCCGTCTCCCCGGTTACCTTTTGTGGAGCGTTTCCTTGAAAATGAGGTTGTGTGTCTTCGCTATGGAAACGATGCTCTTATCATCAATCAAGAACATTTTTGGAAATTGGTAGGTAGTATATACTTTGTAAGTCCTTCAACATACTAACAGAAAACATACAGCCCCCCCCCCTTCAACATACTAACAGAAAACATGCAGCCTCCCTTCAACATACTAACAGAAAACATGCAGCCTCCCTTCAACATACTAACAGAAAACATGCAGCCTCCCTTCAACATACTAACAGAAAACATACAGCCCCCCCTTCAACATACTAACAGAAAACATGCAGCCTCCCTTCAACATACTAACAGAAAACATACAGCCCCCCCTTCAACATACTAACAGAAAACATGCAGCCTCCCTTCAACATACTAACAGAAAACATGCAGCCTCCCTTCAACATACTAACAGAAAACATGCAGCATTGACAGTTTATAACAGATACGTAGCAGGAACATGAAGAAACATTTGGATAATAGCATTGTGTATGGCCTTATTAGTTACAATAGTCAGTCTGAAGCTAACCTATATCAAATAGAGTGTTACCACTTTGCTGACTAGCAATCCAGAGCATGTTTATCTCTCATTATCAAGGGTGCTAACAGAGCATGCTTATCTCTCATTATCAAGGGTGCTAACAGAGCATGCTTATCTCTCATTATCAAGGGTGCTAACAGGACCCTTGTCATGTTTTAGATAACTACATTGTCATCTTTAAAATCTGTCTAAACTAGAACTGAGATCCTCTTATTCTAGCAGTATGTCAGAGTTCCCATTATGTAGCAGTATGTAAGAACTGAAATCCTCTTATTCTAGCAGTATGTCAGAGTTCCCAGTACAACTATTCTGTTTTGGAATAGTGCTGTTGTTCATCCTCTGAATATGATCAAGCCACTTAAGACTTCTGTAACTGAATATTGTTGTAAAGTGGATATCTATCTCTCATATATATTTGTGTCAGAGTATATATATATATATATGTGTGTGTGTGTGTGTATATAACTGTCAATAGTAAATGTCTGTTTATAACAGTTCTCCAGAGTAAATATTTATATCACAGTGAAGATTTTTAGGGTAAATATCATTTACATCAGAGTAATTATCCAGTTACATCATTTTGTCAATGTATGCAGTTACTTTGATTTGTCAGAGTAAATATAGTTACATCATTTTGCCAAAGTATAGGTAAAGCTTCAAACGAGGTAATAAAGTTTTGTTAATAACACTGAACACACATAGGCACACTCACAAATCGAGAATTTCGACCAAAAAGCCTTTATCAAGGATCACAAACACATATAAATCAAAGATGACAAGTAAGGGCGACACAACTTACGCTCACACATCTAGTAAGTTAACCGAAATGATAGGAAATTTTTTTTTGTCACAGTATCCGGTTACCTCATTTTGTCAGAGTAAATATACATCATTTTGAGTAAATATACAGTTACATGATTTTGTCAGAGTATCCAGTTACATGATTTTGTCAGAGTATCCAGTTACATGATTTTGTCAGAGTATCCAGTTACATGATTTTGTCAGAGTATCCAGTTACATGATTTTGTCAGAGTATCCAGTTACATGATTTTGTCAGAGTATCCAGTTACATGATTTTGTCAGAGTATCCAGTTACATGATTTTGTCAGAGTATCCAGTTACATGATTCTGTCAGAGTATCCAGTTACATGATTTTGTCAGAGTATCCAGTTACATGATTTTGTCAGAGTATCCAGTTACATGATTTTGTCAGAGTATCCAGTTACATGATTTTGTCAGAGTATCCAGTTACATGATTTTGTCAGAGTATCCAGTTACATGATTTTGTCAGAGTATCCAGTTACATGATTCTGTCAGAGTATCCAGTTACATGATTTTGTCAGAGTATCCAGTTACATGATTTTGTCAGAGTATCCAGTTACATGATTTTGTCAGAGTATCCAGTTACATGATTTTGTCAGAGTATCCAGTTACATGATTTTGTCAGAGTATCCAGTTACATGATTTTGTCAAAGTATCCAGTTACATGATTTTGTCAGAATTTGTGCACCATTTTTGTTAGAAGTGAAATAATTTGTTGTTAGAATGTAATTACAAGCTGCATCTTATCCTCAGGAAGAACTCTATGGGCTAAACTGTCGAGATGACCCCAGATTTGAGAATTTCTTGGCCAGAGTTTGGTGTTTACTTAAGAGATATCAGGTAACATAAACAAATAGCAAATATTTATCAATATTCTAGTCACAAATAACTATAGTGGACCAATAACTATTAACAAACAAATTGCTATAGATCAATATTCTAGTAATAAATTGCTACAGTAGATCAATATTATAGGAATAAGTAATCACAGGGTCGTCTCATCCCATAGAGGGTCAAGTGTCCCAGAAGCCATGCTCAAGCCTGATGTGTCAGGCCAAAAGACGTAGGTATTGCAGCCAAGCTGTAAGCCATGGCACAACCGTTCTTTGGTATACATCCTGCTAATCTGAAGGAGTTTGAGAACAAATATAGTTAAAGAAGATCACTCCACTGCAGAAAATCACACAAACTTTTATGCTGATTATCAGATAGCAAACAAAGAAGAAGATAAACTATAATAGTAGATATTGAGTGATGTTGGCCACAAGTAGATATTGAGTGATGTTGGCCTCAAGTAGATATTGAGTGATGTTGGCCACAAGTAGATATTGAGTGATGTTGGCCACAAGTAGATATTGCGTGATGTTGGCCACACGTAGATATTGAGTGATGTTGGCCACAAGTAGATATTGAGTGATGTTGGCCACAAGTAGATATTGAGTGATGTTGGCCACAAGTAGATATTGTGTGATGTTGGCCACAAGTAGATATTGAGTGATGTTGGCCACACATAGATATTGAGTGATGTTGGCCACAAGTAGATATTGAGTGATGTTGGCCACAATTAGATATTGTGTGATGTTGGCCACAAGTAGATATTGAGTGATGTTGGCCACAAGTAGATATTGAGTGATGTTGGCCACACGTAGATATTGAGTGATGTTGGCCACAAGTAGATATTGAGTGATGTTGGCCACAAGTAGATATTGAGTGATGTTGGCCACAAGCAGATATTGAGTGATGTTGGCCACAAGCAGATATTGCGTGATGTTGGCCACAAGTAGATATTGAGTGATGTTGGCCACACGTAGATATTGAGTGATGTTGGCCACAAGTAGATATTGAGTGATGTTGGCCACAAGTAGATATTGAGTGATGTTGGCCACAAGCAGATATTGAGTGATGTTGGCCACAAGCAGATATTGCGTGATGTTGGCCACAACACAGGCAGATTTTGCATGATATTGGCTACTGAAATAATTACCACTATTCTTTACTGCACAAGAAAGAAAACCATTAAAATGAGATGTCATAAAATCTGCCTATTTCATTGATACTACATTTTCTACGGAAACCTAGTTGGAACATTTTTTTATGTTTTGAGTATTAATTCCTACAAAGTACCATCATATGTTAAATAAAATAATTAAGTAAATATAATTGCAAAAATATGCAGAAGCATTTCAATCATGTTTCTCCAGACTTACTTTGGCAGTGTTCCAAATGAGGGTAAAGGCAATCAAGGTGCACTGGTCCCAGCTCTAATGGAAACTCTTCATCGTGTATTCAATGTTACTTTTGAGTGTTTTGCCTCACCTTTCAACTGCTTCTTCAGACAATTCTGTTCTGCCTTCCCTGACACAGATGGTTTCTTTGGATCACGTGGGTAAGTGTATTATTTCAATTTTTAATTGCTTTTACTCCTTTGATTGGGTTCAATGTGCTCTTTTTACCTCGGAAATTAGAAATATCATTTTGGGGGAAATCCTAAAATGTTGGTCAGCTAATGTAACATACGAACTGGACCAGATTAGATGAGTATACAGCTGGGGGGGGGGTGTGTGTTTGTTCAGTAGATATCTGCAACTTTTGAATCTTGTAACCACGTAATGGCACAGACAGTGAAGTTCTGTGGCAAGTAGAACACCTCCGTCTGTCCTACCTTCTTGTTAGAGATAGTGACATTAAATGTCCATGTGAACACATCCGTGTTGTATATATAAATGTCCATGTGAACACATCCGTGTTGTATATATAAATGTCCATGTGAACACATCCGTGTTGTATATATAAATGTCCATGTGAACACATCCGTGTTGTATATATAAATGTCCATGTGAACACATCCGTGTTGTTTATATATAAATGTCCATGTGAACACATCCGTGTTGTTTATATATAAATGTCCATGTGAATACATCCGTGTTGTTTATATAAATGTCCATGTGAATACATCTGTGTTGTTATGTATAAATGTCCATGTGAATACATCCGTGTTGTATATATAAATGTCCATGTGAACACATCCGTGTTGTTATATATAAATGTACATGTGAACACATCCGTGTTGTTTATATAAATGTCCATGTGAATACATCCGTGTTGTTTATATAAATGTCCATGTGAATACATCCGTGTTGTATATATAAATGTCCATGTGAACACATCCGTGTTGTATATATAAATGTCCATGTGGACACATCCGTGTTGTATATATAAATGTCCATGTGAACACATCTGTGTTGTATATATAAATGTCCATGTGAATACATCTGTGTTGTATGTATAAATGTCCATGTGAATACATCTGTGTTGTATGTATAAATGTCCATGTGAATACATCTGTGTTGTTATATATAAATGTCCATGTGAACACATCCGTGTTGTATGTATAAATGTCCATGTTTTTGTAGAAAATGTGCAGCTGATTCTGTGTCATCAAAGCAACAAAGAAGTTGTTCCAGATTTGTGCTTGGAATGGCAGACATATTTTTCTAATAATAACCTTGTCCTAAAAAAATTGCATCAAAAATGATATATCATTGGTAAGCTTCTCAGTTTCTCTTCTTCTTTTTCATCTTTCTGCATTCGTTCTCATACTCCTGTAGATTAGCAGGATACAGTCCAGAGAAGGGAATGCGGTGTGTCATGGTTAACAGCATTACTGCGATATCTGCATGTCCAACTTCGACACTATGGTCACTTTGACTCTAACGGAAGGGACAGCCAACTCCACCCTATAACCTCCTTAGTTGCCTCTTACAACATGCAATGGAAGGTGAATGTTCACTATTCTTTGTTCCCTCTCGGGCCCCTGGTAAGACACAGGCACATTCTCAGTTCATAGAATGTCGATTTTTTGTTTAAAAAAATAAAAAATAAACTTGCCCTGTGTTGCTGGAACCCAAAAGATGAGCAAAGAATTGTAACACTACTTACCTTCCATGCATGTTGTAAGAAGTGACTAAGTAGATTATCGGTTGGCTATCCCATCCCATACAGGGTCAAAGTGACCATAAGCCATGTTGAAGTCGGATGTGTTTGGCTGAAAGGACAGATATCGCAGCTAAGCTGTAAACCATGAAACCATGACATAAAATTCGATTTCACTTTAGGTCCGACCAATATTATATTTTACCATTTATTTGTTGCATTAATAAAGCTTTTTCTGATTGGTTGCAGGTCTTTTCTGAACTTCCATCCTATCAGCGGTTCCTTCGAAGCAAATCCTCCATTTTCTGAGGAGCTAATGATAGCAACAGTGGACCATATAGAAAGTTTACTGCAGGAAACAAATGAGCCGTTGTCCTTTATTATATTCATACCCGACTGGAGGGACCCTCCCACAGAAGCATTGATTCGTCTTGAGAGCAGCCCGTAAGGAAATATTCTTCAAGTTTGAGAATGTTACATGTAGTGTGTTGTGTTGTATTTATGTGAATCCTGGAGTCTCGTATTAGATTTGAATATAGAACAGCTAGTTAGAGTTGTGCAAGTTATGTTTGCAGCAGAGCACCACTGAACAAGTCTATGGGTGTTTTAATTCCCAACTCAATAAATCTCGCACAGAGTGTAGCAACTCACAGTTCCAGTTCAGTAACGAATTATGACCCTGGCATATCCTGTACTGTGTCCAAACAGCGACAGTCAATATATAAATTGACAAATAAATTGCCAGCACACAAAGCTAGTAACAGATGCCACACTGTTTACAGTTGAATGCCTGAAGGGATATTAGTGTAACATTTCAAACACAAGGGTCAAAAGTTCAGAACCTGTACTGTACTTTTTTCTGGATATAAATTTTAAATTGTGTGCTATACAGTTAAATTTGGTCATGTGTATTCATTATAATAATACAGTTTTTGTTATTATGGCAAAGAGTGAAAATAATCCGGGATTTTGAAAAGTGTCGCTAAAAAGGGAAATTCGTTAAAACCGAATTCCACTGTATTAATTGAAGACAGCCACTAACATTTATTCAAGGCAGCCGGTAGCATTATTTCAAGGCAGCCAGTATTGATTATCAAAGTAGTGGCCTTAATTGAATGAAGCTAGTAACATTAATCGTTCTATTTTAGTTTTTCACAAGACCCACTTTAGGCGTAAGAATTTGTAATAACTTGTTTGCAGGTTCAAAAGAAAACAGTTTGTGTGCCCTCCCTTTGAACATGAGTACAGAAATGGTTTTCAGCATTTACCAAGTGCAAGGTAAGTAACTTCTGTGCATGCATACATATATTATTCAAGGATCTGAGACACTTTCAGAGACCATTTTTGTTAAAAGTGAAAGTATTGCGGTAGCAACAGTGTGCCGTTGCCGTGTCTAATTTATCAAGTTTGTGATTGGTTAGATGATGCACTACTTTGAATTCAATGCAGTGTCAAATTGATCAGTTTATGTCGCAGAAATAATACATTATTTCTTTACAACTCTAATATTGAACATATTTATGTGCCTAGTACAATGTTTAGAAGTAGTCAAGATGAGACTTCTCAACCATTCTACGAGGCATCGATGAAAGGTGTGCAGAGTATATAATGGCAACCTCCTATATGAAAGGTGTGCAGCGTATATAATTTGTCATTTCAACTAATGAATGTGTGATGGCATCCAGTGTTTTGGTTATCTCTTTGTACCAATTTTTCATGTGACTCGCCTATCTACCATCTATTGTCACCTATGCTATTTTCTCTCTTTGTTTCTTATTGATTTGTCTCTTATCTTCCTGCTTTAATCTTTTCTTGATATGGATTTACCCTATATTTTCCATCCCCCATCACACTGTATTCTCTAACATCTTATTCTTGACTTATTACTCTCTTCCTATATGAACTCTCCTTATATTTCCTTTGTCATCATCTAGTGTTTATGTTATAT
Organism: Meghimatium bilineatum; assembly: GCA_034231615.1. Taxonomy (NCBI): domain Eukaryota; kingdom Metazoa; phylum Mollusca; class Gastropoda; order Stylommatophora; family Philomycidae; genus Meghimatium; species Meghimatium bilineatum. The sequence continues at coordinate 2,036,633 of CM067310.1, read as the reverse complement.
GTGTGTTCCCATGTAGGTTCATTGTTTTGTCTCTTGCTTTCCATCCTGTTGAAATCTTTTTACTCAAAATGTCAATTTGTGTATGCGTTGTTAGTTTTTTTTTCATTTTATTATTTTAAAAGACAATGTCAATATTAAATTTTTCCAGGGAGTTGCAGGGAGGTTTCAAGTGGCACGTATGATAAAGTTAGGGAGTTGCAGGGAGGTTTCAAGTGGCACGTATGATAAAGTTAGGGAGTTGCAGGGAGGTTTTAAGTGGCATGTATGATAAAGTTAGGGAGTTGCAGGGAGGTTTCAAGTGGCACGTATGATAAAGTTAGGGAGTTGCAGGGAGGTTTCAAGTGGCACGTATGATAAAGTTAGGGAGTTGCAGGGAGGTTTCAAGTGGCACGTATGATAAAGTTAGGGAGTTGCAGGGAGGTTTCAAAAATACTGCATGCCCTTACTGTCATGTCATGCCACATGTGGGGGGGGGGGGGGTGTTAATTTATTCTCTGACAGAAAACAACCCAGTCCTTACCAGGAATTGAACCTTAGTCCTCATGGTGTGAGACCAAATTTAGAAAAAACTATTATTGATAACATTTGACCTATTTCTCATTCATAATCTTATTGTGCCACCTCATATACATACAGCAGTGTTATTTTTCTTCACTTCACGCCACCTCATATACAGCAGTGTTATTTTTCTTCATTCACTTCATGCCACCTCATATACAGCAGTGTTATTTTTCTTCATTCACTTCATGCCACCTCATATACCTCATAAAGATGGGTTGTTGTTATCACAGACTTTTTTTCCCCCCCACAGAAACGAAATGAGCTCCAGGGCTGTATTTGGAACACTTGTTGTGTTTCTCCAGAATGAGGCAGGTTATGCAAAGTGGATTCCAACTCCAGAAAAGATCAAAGAACTGATTATAGCTATGAAAACATGAGATCAAATATGCCTCCATCATCTGTACATTCTCAGGTAATTCTTATGAGTATTTGTGACCAAGTTCATAATGACCCTAACAGTGGCAAATGATCAAGCAATATTGACTGTGGTTAGCGTTCAAGCTAGTGAGGTCAGTGTGCAGTGTGAGAAATGCTGATATACAGGCTCTAGCACATATCTGGGTTTACTAGCAACAATATGGTTATGGTTGTTCACCATTTCGTGGAATTAGTAAAACATTGAACATATTAGATACTGCTGCTGCCAAAGTATACATCAGGCTATTGGTAAACATGAAACAGCGACACAATGCATCATGGGACTACATTCTGCTACAAGAGAGTTTGAGAACACTAAAAACATGAGGCATTAACAAAGTGGTGTTGCTTCCAAGTTCTACTAAGTATTTACTTCTAACTCAGGGCAGTCCTATGTTTCAGTATTTCTGTAAGAGCTCTCTAGTTGACTGAGATGTAAATGAATGCCTAGCTATCAGATCTCTAGTTGACTGAGATGTAAAATGGGTGCCTAGCTCACAGCTCTCTAGTTGACTGAGATGTATAATGGGTGCCTAGCTCACAGCTCTCTAGTTGACTGAGATGTATAATGGGTGCCTAGCTCACAGCTCTCTAGTTGACTGAGATGTAAAATGGGTGCCTAGCTCACAGCTCTCTAGTTGACTGAGATGTATAATGGGTGCCTAGCTCACAGCTCTCTAGTTGACTGAGATGTATAATGGGTGCCTAGCTCACAGCTCTCTAGTTGACTGAGATGTATAATGGGTGCCTAGCTCACAGCTCTCTAGTTGACTGAGATGTATAATGGGTGCCTAGCTCACAGCTCTCTAGTTGACTGAGATGTAAAATGGGTGCCTAGCTCACAGCTCTCTAGTTGACTGAGATGTATAATGGGTGCCTAGCTCACAGCTCTCTAGTTGACTGAGATGTATAATGGGTGCCTAGCTCACAGCTCTCTAGTTGACTGAGATGTATAATGGGTGCCTAGCTCACAGCTCTCTAGTTGACTGAGATGTATAATGGGTGCCTAGCTCACAGCTCTCTAGTTGACTGAGATGTATAATGGGTGCCTAGCTCACAGCTCTCTAGTTGACTGAGATGTAAATGAATGCCTAGCTCACAGCTCTCTAGTTGACTGAGATGTAAATGAATGCCTAGCTATCAGATCTCTAGTTGACTGAGATGTATAATGGGTGCCTAGCTCACAGCTCTCTAGTTGACTGAGATGTATAATGGGTGCCTAGCTCACAGCTCTCTAGTTGACTGAGATGTATAATGGGTGCCTAGCTCACAGCTCTCTAGTTGACTGAGATGTATAATGGGTGCCTAGCTCACAGCTCTCTAGTTGACTGAGATGTAAAATGGGTGCCTAGCTCACAGCTCTCTAGTTGACTGAGATGTATAATGGGTGCCTAGCTCACAGCTCTCTAGTTGACTGAGATGTATAATGGGTGCCTAGCTCACAGCTCTCTAGTTGACTGAGATGTATAATGGGTGCCTAGCTCACAGCTCTCTAGTTGACTGAGATGTAAATGAATGCCTAGCTCACAGCTCTCTAGTTGACTGAGATGTAAAATGATGTTTCCTAGCTATCAGATCTCTAGTTATGCACACAAAAAAACCACTGAAATATCTAATTCTGTTCTAACAGTAACTGGGAGATTATATACCAAAAATATAGCCCACACAAGAGGGGGACAATAATGCAAGTCTAAGACTGACATTTTTGTAAAACTCATATTTATTTGCCTATTAGTAATATTGTTTACATTCTCATGAAGTTAGATATCATTGAAATAATTGGACTCGACTATTTTATTTCAGAATTGTTTTCTCTGTTGATTTTTGACATCATGTACCCACATCTATGGAAACATGGCAGCCACAAATGATAAAGATGGGCTTAGTATGACCGGCACCTGTTACATCACAAGTTTCCAGCTTACCGAGAGCAGACATGACATATCACCATAAAGCTTACCGAGAGCAGACATGACATATCACAATAAGAAAGACCAGTTAAAAACTGAACTGCTTAGAAATGTTTGTCAGTTCTGATTTTCTGCCAGTACTATTAAAATAAATAAATTAACAGGACAATATGTGTTGTGTATTCTCATTAATATGAACAAGAATTGTAACTAGATCTGACTGTACGACAATCACGCAATGATGACTAAGAGAAATCACACGTGCTATCTTAAATATCCGATGTTGTAATACACAGTTTGTCACAAAAGAATACGTTTGAATGAAAAAGAATTGGAATGAACTGACTTCTGTTACACAAGTCGGTCTGGACTTTACGATGTTAGTTGATTAACCCAACGATCGACGGAATGACCCAGACTTTATTAGATAAAAACCGTCCATCAATGGACGTCACTACCGGAAGTATAAAGTAAAACAACAAATATTTATACTATTCAAGAACTGCACAGAATAGCTTTGAACTGACACAATTGGAGAGATCTGCCTGATGCGCTAACTTCAGCGCAAAAGGAAAATGAATTCATTAATATTAATAAGCACATAATTTATGTCTAAAAATTGATGGTTTGTACTTTAATTCTACAGCTTTTCCCCTTACATTACAAATACAGATAAGTGTGAGATTCTCATTGACAATCAGATTACTGCTTCTGATTGTCCTTACTGATACCTACCATGCAGGTTGTTTATAATAAAGAACCAAACTTGAAATCCTGTGCGTTGAATTCATAAAATACAAAAAAATGAAAAGGATTTATATGAAATGTGAATTGAGAAAAACCAATATGTATTTCCAGCAACTTGCGCTCAATGAACAAGGCAGACATTTTAGATTTGTAAGAATGACGTCATAACGGTTGTCACTACGTAACGCTCTCCTTGACCTTCAAGACACAATAAAAGTCCGATGATTTGAGAAGCCAACGTTTTTCAAGCTTAGCTTGTGATTAATACATTTCATTTGTAATTATTTTCTACGTAATGCTAAAGTACGCACGATGGGCAATTTTAACGCATGCTGCACGAAGCGTAATTCATATAATCAAACAAGAAAGGAGAATTCTCTCAAGAAGAGATTAAGAACTAAAGATAATATGAAAGTTCTGCAGAATGTGTGACGGTTACGCCAGAGGGTTACAATTGTGAAATATCTGGTATTTTCAAACAACCACACACAGAAGAGTTATAAAGGGGACTTACTTTCAAAGCAAAATCTGTAAAGTCTCTACGATTCATATGCGAACATGGAGTGGCAGTAGCCAAACATTTGAATGATTTGGTGATCACGGCGTCACACTGTGGAGTTTTTATAATAACTAAAGACTGCAAAGGTTTGCAGACCTTATGGATGGATGGCTGCATCAAGCTCCGGCAGCCGAATCCAAACACCAAAGAAATGTATGTGACTGTAGTAAAATCTCAGCCCACATATAAAGTTGGTGATGTGTCATTTTCTCCTGATGGCCAATTCTCTTCTTGTTGTAGAAGATCTTATCACAATGGAAGAAGACAACGCCATCCATAGCTTCATGTTTGATGGACAAGAAGCAAGTCACAGCTGAAGATGATGATATTCTTCAAGTGACACCTCTGCCATTAGACGGACGAATGCTCAAAGTGACAATAGAGGACGAAGACTCTGTCCAAAATATCTTAAATATATACCAAGTCATCAAAATAGCTGCATCTTCACCGGCCATGAAGATGATAGCAACATACCAGTCGTTGTACTGATGATAAAAGAACACGGCGAAGAGGAAAACCAATCATGTTTTCCTATGCTTATTTAACGTCCTTTTTACGGCTCAAACAAAAATTAAAACCAAAAACAAATATAAAAAAATATTTTCTACCATGCAGGTTGTAAGAGGTAACCATATCATATGAGTATATGGTGCGAAGTGAGTGCCCAGGATCTCCGGTCCAGGCAAGCAGCACTTTCGGCAGATTGTACACAAATGTGTAGCATAGAAATTGCATTAACCTACAGATTAAACTGAAAATTAAAAGAGCAGTGGTGTTATTAGCTGGTGTATAGATGACTTGAGGAAGCTAAATCACTTTCACACAACTTGTCTCTGAAAAGTTATGAACATCAGATGGCAAGACAGAGCATAACATTGGGGCACATTTCACGGTTTTGACAGATCTGGTATCCCTAGCATTGACAATATTCTGATGCAGATTTGTTGGGCAGGTCATGTGGTATTATGTCAGATCATCGTCTGTCAAAGATACTTCTCTACAGTGAGTTACAGAAGGGCATAAGTTCTCAATGTGGCCAAAAGAAGCGATACAAGGACTCGTTAAAGACTATCCAAAAGACAAAGATACATGAGAACGCACAAAATATAGCAAGCACTGCCAATCTAGTCAAAAAAAGGTGCAGTATCTTGTGAAACAGGGAGAGATGTAGGTGTGCAGTATCTTGTGAAACAGGGAGAGATGTAGGTGAACAGTGTCACATTATTTCCTGTTCACAATTTTTGGTCCTGGTAACACACAGGCAAGACATTGATGCAGTCAAATCTCTTTGCCTTGTGTGAAACCAAGTGAATAACTAAAAACATCTCTATCATACATGAATTATTCAGATGAAACCATACATTATCAGTAACCTTATATCTTTTTAAAAATCTAAATGAATACGTGAAATATGAAAAAAAAATCATTTTGATTTATACAATCTTCTGTATGAATACTTGAAAAATAAAAGCACCCTAATGTCTATAAAATCTCTGAATATGCAAAAAATGGGGAAAAAGACCTTTATGAATACATGAGAAAAAATAAATGCACCTTTATGTCTATGATTAGATGGTTGGTTGGTTGCTGATCCAGCGGTCCATTCCCTTTGACCCAATGCCATTAAATGGCATTATATTGCTGGGAAGTCTAGATTTTCGGCTCACCCCGGGACAGCCAGAGAATAACTATCACACCTCCAGGAAGGTAGGTTTCAACCTATGCACTGCTCCGAGCCACTGCAACCAAGATAGGGTTCACTGTGATTATCTCCGCCACCAATTGACTACTGGTATGCCGAACTTCTCTATTGTTCCAGGCATGCAACCAAATGTTCAAGTCAAAAGAATTGTCACATCCTGAGTCACTGTGCCTCTATGATGGGCCTCAGCCATAGGAAAAAACTGCTGTCAGTTTCCTCCTCCCCAGTGCTGCACAGTACATCTCTGGCTCCCTCCCAACCATAGAGGGTGCATACATATATTCAAGTAATCATAAAACACATTTAAACAACAAAATAAAAGCATAATTAGCATAATTGTATAGATGACGTGCCATGAAGCTTCTCTAAGAAGATAACCTCAATATAACGGCATGTCATCCACTAAGGTTTTCTGTTGCATGGATGGTTTGTCTAGTGGGCCATTGGTGAGACCCACAGATGCAACCACATGCGTACTATGATTAAATAAAATGCTAACATTTGATACCAATTTACAAAATTGCAAATAAAAAATAAATGTATAAATAAAACAATGAATGCCCTGTTAAAGAAGTCTGATTTATGGTATATGTGATACAACAGCACACACCTGATCATACATGACACATACCTGATCGCCGGACTTCTGACTTTTTTGGTAACTACATTTAAAGAAATGTGAGATGTTTGAGATATGACAGGACTAGATCAATAGAATAGTAAATGTGGAAGCAGGAGAGATGTTTGATAGAAGAAGGAGGACACCATGGACAGGTAAAAAGTTTCATGAAGATTTCTGGGACAAACTTACAAGAGTAGTGCTTACTCACATTAGATCACATTCTTTGTAAGCATGAGCAGAGGAACAGTGGAGTATATCGTGACATCGGACATGTTGAACAGTAAGAGGGAAGACCATGAGAGAAGTTGCTGAAGAGCTTGGCATTCATTGCAGCACTGTCTGGGGAACATCAGATACAATGTGAATACATGATGAAGGAATGGACAAACATGATAACCATTGCCACACAGCACAGACTAAACCTGAAGTTGGGATTGGGTGAATGTGGTATTGTACATTGAAATACTAGAACTGGACAACCTGATTTACAGAATGAAGAGCATATTCAAATGGCGAGCTACTGGAACAATTAGCATTACATACTCTTTGATAGCTGCTGGGACAAACTCAGAACCTATGTGTCTGCCTTAGTGCAATGATATCAGCTCATAATTCATGTCTGACAACTATCCACCATTTGTGGGTGCATACGTCTGTATTTGGCACATGTCTATTATTTGTGCTACAATTACAGGAACGAAAATACAATAGGACACACATCTATGTGAATCAAAGCTAGAGATAACAATTTCTGATGTATACTCTATAATTGGCAATTTTAAAAAGTGTTGCTAAATAGGAAAATTTGTTATAAAAGGATATGTTATAGAGAGATTCTAATGTACCTACAGGTAACTGCTTACATGTAATGTGAAATACAGGTCACATGTCTACAAAAACTACAGCCAACAATGATGTGCTTATTGTATAAAACACATAAATAGATCTGATAGCAAATTTGGGTGCACAGTAACAAAATAATACCAGCATGTAAAATATGTCCAATTCTGGCTTGCATGGGTTTCCATAGAATGCATTGTGATTTCATGTTGGAAGAAATAAATTTGTACTTTTAATATGATTGCAGTCATGATTTTCTGTGACATACTAATTCCAATGTCAGCCATTCATCATTAACCAGATCCCCCTCTACGTGTCGCTTCTACTGGTAGACAACTACAGTCGCCACTGGGTGCTTTTATTATTACTTGTTTCATTATGATCAATACTACATTTGAAGTTTACGCTGTGTTAATATCATGCCGTGACCTTTGCGTAGGTCTTCACACTTTCTCTGTATCATGGAAATATTGTCACACAGATTTTTGATGAATTTTTCAAAATTTGCAAATTTGACACAATATTTTCACATTGGAGGATATTTTCATATGTACACTGATGATGACAGCTGTAGTTATGATGGAAATATTCATGATGTAGGTCATTTGCATACCAAATATAACATGGAAAATGACAGTGAAGATCCATTAAAAAGTCCACAAATGTTTATAATTAAGAACCAAACTTGAAATCCTGTGCGTTGAATTAATAAAATACAAGAAAATGCGAAGGATTTATACGAAAAAAATGAATTGACAAAACCAATATGTATTTCCAGCAACTTGTTCATTGAACAAGGCAGCCATTTTATATTTGTAAAAATGACGTCATAACGGTTGTGACTACGTAATGCTCTCCTTGACGTTGGAGACTCACAATAAAAGATCGATGATTTGAGAAGCTCACGTTTTTCAAGCTTAGCTTGTGATTAATACATTTGATTTGTAATTATTTTCTAAGTATTACTAAAGTAATCACGATGGGCAATTTTAACGCATGCTGCACATAGCCTAATTCAGATAATCAAACAAAAAAGACGATATCTCTCAAGAAGAGATTAAAAAAATTAAGAGAATATGAAAGATAGTTCCCCAGAATGTTTGATGGTTACAATTGTGAAATATCTGGCATTTTCAAACAACCACACACAGACGAGTTCGAAGGGGACTTATTTTAAAGCAAGATCTGCGACGTCTCTTCGATTTATGTTATATTTATGTGCGAAAGATTTAGTGATCATGGCGTCACACCATGGAGTTTTTATTATTGCTCAGGACTGCAAAAGTTTGCAGAGGTTATGGTTTGATGGCTGCAGGAGCGGAATAAAAACACCAAAGAGATATATGTGGCTGTGGTGAAATCTGTGGTGACGTGTCATTTTCTCCCGGTGGCCAATTCTCTGGAAGAAGACGACGACATAGGCCTACCTGTCACTCATAGAGCTAATGTTTCTAACAATGAAAAGGAAATTCATCGTACTAATTGTGACATCGTGAATTTTGTGGGAGTGGTTAGTTTTTCAAGTAGAAATTGAGAATTTTGTAGAAAACATTGGGCCTGTACATAATCTTGATGAGATTGTCACACATTATGAATATTTTAACATCATTGTCAATGAGGAGTTTATCAATTTGCAGCCTATCGGACAAATGTGTATGTAACATAACACAGAGAACAAACAAGAAAAGAAGACACGTGCTGGACATCTGTAACTGACATTGAAATAAAAACATAATTTTTATATTTATATTATGACAAGCCTGTGTAGATTCTAGGACAGATGACATGTATTTTCAAGAACAAAAATGTAAACATAGACACTAAAGTTGCATTATACAAGATTATTATTATTCCATCACTATGCTACCCGTGCCAAACCTGGACAATGACAGCACAAGACGAAAGAAAAAGTGACAACAGAAATGACATGTCTAAAAAGAATACTCGGAGTGTTATTAAGAGATAGAATTAGAAACGATAACAGACAGATAACCAAAGCAATACCAGTATTGGAGCACATCAAAAGACAACAGAGCAAGTGGTTTTCACACGCTTCTAGACTACCGACAGACAGCATGCCACATAGACATAGCGGTTATAAAGCCAGAAGCAGACCATGTAAAAGATGGATCACAGAAATCAAAGAAGCCACAGGAACAAGCTTACAAACAGCGCACAAGAAGGCCATCTCCAGAAAACTCTTCCACCCCTGACACTGCAAGGCAAACAAGGGCCACAGCGTATAGATAGATAGATTCATTTTTCTGTTGATCTGCCAAGTCTGAGTGTCATATGATGAATAGTTTGAAAGAAAATGCATTTTTAACATCATCATATCAATAATTTTGAGTTCTGCCCCTTGTCTTAGTGATTGGGGATTGACAATATGGAAATCGTATAGTGGTGAAAGGGTTAACTGGCCCTAACTGGTAGCAACTCTTCAAACAAATAGCTAAATGTGTAATTTTTAAGAAAAATGTCATCAAATACATTCACATAAATAAATCTGGCATTCTGTGCCCTACACAGACACAAAAAAACACTACTGAAAATTATAACATTATCTGTGCTTTTCTCCACTAAAGCATTCTACGGAAATTCAGCACTGGCCAATTTTGGACTCTTTTACAGATAGGTATTATTTTGTTCCACGCGAACCCAAATTTTATAATAGCCTACCACTAAATACGGTGGCTGTAAATTCTCATCTCTGTAGTCCAAATTGTATGGGACTTTTTCAATACTGTGTTCCGATTTAGATATGAGATGTTTTCTTGATTGCGTACCTCAGTCAAAACCCAAGTCAAGATGAGTGAGAACTGATGACAACTCATGAGCCAACTCTGGTGTGCATGCGCACAGTAGCCTACGGTGCAAGAGGTCCAGCTCACATCCTGCAAACATCATCATAAATACCTTTAAATATTGACAATAAAAGTGATTTCAAGAAATTATAGTACGTCAGCATGCACTAATTTATAAATGTTAGTTTTTTTTTAAATGTCCAGTGCTGGACATGATTGAATTGATTCTCCCTCTGAGGCCTGATAAAGGGAACAAAACAACAGCTCACAAACACATGTATATATTACACAATGTCATTGAGCATGAGTCCATGGACTGCTTGATCAGCAACCCACCAGCAAAATATTTTTAAATAAAAAATTGGAGCACTGAATTTCAGGGCCAACACTGACTGAATCAGTTAATTCCAAGGACAACATTGCCAGAATGTGATAGTGAAGTGCTTTACAGGGTGTGTTTGTCACTGTTGGCTGCTTTAACAACTTTCACTGCCAGGATTTTCTGTGTAATCCAAAGGTATCCTACTGCTACACCATTTTTACAGGTATTGAATTTTGTAAGTGATAGTTTTACGAAATCATTTTTACAATACTAATCAATAATATTTCAGCTGTGAAACTATCAGAAAGTGTTGAAACAAAAATAAGCTGAAATATTTTGTCTAGTAATGGTTGTAACAACAGCTCCAGTTTCTGAAGCAGGTGCCTATCACACACTCCTCGTACAGTACATCTTGTATTAACCCATGGCCGTCATTATTTCACACTTTACTGACCAGCAATCCTGAGTGTAATTATCTCCCATTACCAAAGAAGTTAGAAAATTTTTGAGACATTGCCATCTTTAAAAATCTGTATAAAATCAAACTCACAACATAGAACTTTGAAATGTTCTATGTGTCATAATGAATGCTTGCTTTTTTCTAAATAAATTTGAAAGCCCCAGAGATATTTCCGGAGTGAAATCTGACTTATACGAGGGGGAGTCAATAAGTAAGTCACAAATTGATGTTGGATGGCAGGAAAATGCAGTAGGTGGTTTCTAAAGCTGTTTATAGTTGATATCATCATAGAACTTTATGTTTATGTTCGCTAGATGGTGCTAGCTGTACCTTGCGCATGCGCAGCACAAAAAACAAAATGGCTACTGTACTTACAGAGTGTACAATCAATGAACAACGTGCTGTTGTGCGTTTTTTATGGGCAAAAGGACTGCCTGCAAAAGACATTCATAAAGAAATGCTTCCTGTTTATGCTGACAATTGTTTGTCCCGTAAAGCGGTGCACAGCTGGGTAAAAAAATTTTCTCAAGGACGCTCTAAAATTGTTGACGAAATCCGATCTGGTCGTGCTGTTGAAATTGCAACAGACGCATCTGTGCAGCGGGTTGAGGAGATGATTCGAGGTGACAGACGAGTAACGATAGATGCTGTAGCAGCTGCAATAGGGTGCTCACATGGTTCAGCATACAGCATCATGCATGACCAATTGAAATTTAAGAAAGTGTGTTCAAGGTGGGTGCCCAGACAATTGACGGACGAACACAAAATGAACCGATTAGGCTTGTCATTGGAGCATCTCTGTCAATACGCAAATGAAGGAGAAGACATGATGAACAGGATTATTACTGGGGACGAATCATGGGTGCATCACTACCAGCCTGAATCAAAGCGTGCTTCAATGCAATGGAAACACCCTTCTTCGCCTTGTGTCCAAAAATTCAAGGTTACACCATCAGCAGGGAAGGTTATGCTGACAGTGTTCTGGGATTGTCAAGGAGTGCTTTTAACCAAATTCAAAAAGAAAGGTGACAATGTGAATTCTGAATCATACTGTGAAGTTCTATCAGTGCTTCGGGATGCAATTCGAAGAAAACGTCCAGGGCTGCTGACTAGAGGAGTGCTACTCCTTCATGACAATGCTAGACCACATACGGCTCGATTAACTCAGGAGAAAATAAAAAATCTTGGTTGGAAAATTCTGGAACATCCTCCTTACAGCCCCGATTTAGCCCCTAGTGATTTTCACCTTTTTGGTCCACTAAAAACCCACCTTGGCGGGAAGCATTTCGCGACTGACGCAGAAGTTGAATGTGAAGTGAAAATGTGGCTTAAAAAGCAGAGCACGCAGTTCTACGTTGCAGGTTTGGGAGGACTCATAAAACGATGGGATAAATGCATCAATGTTGGTGGAAATTATGTTGAGAAGTAAAGGGATAATGTATGTGTAAAAATAAACAGTTTTCAGGTTTTTATCGTCTTCAGTTTTTTTCTAAAGAGCCATTTGTGACTTACTTATTGACTCCCCCTCGTAATAATGGTTGTGGATTTACATTACTTTATATTCAAGATCAGCTATTCCTAGTAACAGCACCGCTATGATTGCCATATTTCTGAAGTATCATAAAATGTTTTGACAATCGTTGAAATTGATTAGTAATACTTGTTAATAAACAACAGTTTTTCTTTCAGACAGAAATATAAAAACCATACAATGATGATAGGGAGACGTAAAACTACATGTACCATCTGCAGAAGGGGGCTGAGCACCTATATATCTGTAAATAAATGTTCTGTTAACAAACAATTCTTTACTTATCAACATCTGTACAGGTAGTATCTGAAGAAATGTTGTCAAAGATAGCAGATTTAGTCGCCACTTATTGCCGGGCCTGAAAGGGAAGCATAGAATAGCAACACTGTTGCCTGCCATACACTCTGATAATTAGCTGGGGTTTAAGAAAGACTCTGCTGCTTAGCTGGAGTTTAACCCTTTCAATCCCTGCCGATCAGGAATAACTCCACAGAAATAAAAGATGATTGTGCAAGTTAATAAATAAAAAATACAATTTGCAATAAATGTTTTGATTTAAAGTCCAATTAACAGATAAAAATGGAAGAGGTACTGATCTGTGAACATATCTTTGTGAATGTCATGTAAGGTAAGTTTACTTGTCATGCAACATGCGAGAGGAAAACAAATGAGCACCAGCTTCTTGTTGGCTTCATTTACTGGTGTCAAATCGTTTGCTGATAAATGTTCCAATAAAGGCTGCAAAGCAGTCTCCTTTACACAGCATGACAACATCATTCTGTAACTGTTAACTACTCCAAACATATAGGCATAGTTCACGAAAGTCCTAGATATCTGGTGAAACATGTTTCCAAAAAAAAAAAAGATCTTGTTTTTCAGAAAATTTTATAGACATACACAACATTGGTTAGCTCTGTGCATGAATGACTCACGTAGCAATAGTGAAAGATAGGCCTAGTTGTGATAAAAGCAGAGTAATCTGTGTGAATGTCATTTGCAGGACCAGATTTCTCGTGAAATTGATCAATATTGACATAGATCAACTGTATTGATAATTCTCAATCATTACTAGGTATATGGAGTGGGGGGAACCAGACATCATCAATTAGGCCTACACTACAGATTGCTGCTAATTTCAACTAGGCCAACTAAATACTGAGTTACTACCCCATCAATGTCTGATTTTCATTCACGTTCTCTAGAATTCCAATTTAAATTGCCTGAATCATGGTAGGTTATTGTTTACCAAGTTTTTGATGAAAATTGAAGGTTATAATAAACCTTTCGCAGTTAGAAAACACCAGCTGTTTGAAACGATCCAAAAACAACATTGGAGCCGCCATTACTGGTAATATGTCAAGGCTAAAATTAGCATGTCTATTTACATGGAACCAGTAACAGATATCAATAAAAATGACTGCATGTCAAGCGAGCATCAACGGGTTATCTGGGATTGAATATATAGCGAGCTATCATGAATTGAATGGGTTATGAAAGACTACACTCTGCTACTTAACTGGTATTTAAGATAGAGTGCATAAAAGGAATAGTTTTGACACAGAGATAACAAGCTAATTGTTACATCAAATACATGTTACATTATATAGTGTGGCGCATGGCCGTTAGGTTAGAGCCTTGGTCTCACAACCATGAGGTCCAAAGTTCAATCTTCGATAAGTGTTTTTTTTTTTTTGCTCTGAGTATAAATTAAAAAACCCACCCTGAACATGATATAGTGACAGCAAAGCCATGAGGCCTAATTTTTTAATAGTTATAAAAAAGAAAGCATATTTACCTGTGGGATCTATCACTGTAGCACCAGCCTCTGTTGCTATGAGGGCGCCTGCTATGAAGTCCCATATATGAATACCATATTCAACGTAAGCATCACCACGTCCGGCTGCTACATATGCCAGGTTCATGGCTGCTGACCCATAAGATCGAATTCTGTGAATATATGCATTTGAAATATGGTTTATATTCTGAAAAAACTGTCGCAGTTACACCAAAACAAGGAGTATAGCGACTGAGAAACAATCAAATTTCTTAGGAGAAATATGATTTGGTATAAGAAAATGTATGTCCTTGTACATAATACCCCCGAAGACCGGAAATTATTATTCCATATAAGAAAATTGATGATGTGCATAAACTCTCAGACCGGAAAAAAAAAATTAAATTTGATCACGATACTCTAATGTTCCTAATATCGGCAGTTCTCACTTGTTTCACCTGTCAGGAAGCTGATGTTCTTGCACACTTCTGATGTCTGTCTCTTGCACATTTCTGATGTCTGTCTATGTGATGTGTCCTTTCTGAAACGTCCTCACTGCCATTCTGTGAACCTCTCAGTTCTATAAAGCTGCCAAGCCTCTTCCAGTGTCATAAGTGTTCATAATGCCCTTGATATTTTGTGTCCATTGTAGTCTTGGTCTGTCTCTTGTTCTTTCCTGGAACTTTTCCCTCCAAGAGTAAACCTTTCAATTCCGGTCAAACAAGAAATTACTCGATTTACTATGTCGAAATGTAGATGTCACTAACTTTGTCGATCCATTCTTCACTAGGTCTAGGAATTAGACATACACACAATATAAATATATTCAATGCCATATACATTGATGCCACATGTCTTTTCTTCTTGATGTCATTTCTTAACAAAGCTAACTAATATCTTTTTTGAAAACAAAAGTAATTGCCAAGAATTCTTCATCACTAGAATCAGAATCTACAAAAATCTCATGAATAATGGCTTACATTTTCAACTGATTCTTCTTATTCCAATCATGAGTAAAATTTAAACGTCCGCTCTGATTTACAACCAACTTGGAAGAGAAATTAACAGAACGGAAGTTAAATCTAGCTTGCCTAGAGGCGCTAATTACGTGTCATATGAACCATAAGCATCATAAGTAGTAAATTGTCATTAAATATGTGCATAGCGACTGGTGAATGGAATCACCAATAGCTGTATTAAAAATGACATCCGTTTGTGGATTGTTCCACCGACAGCGTCCTACAGGTTGAACATGAGGCGGTCTTGTTAAATCAAGACAATCCACATCTCTAGCTGAATGGATCAAACCTTATTTGCTACCTTCTCATAATTTCTCCACTATTCTGGAAAATAGATTAATTATAAAATGATTACTCACCCATGAGAGTTGGTGACAACTGCATGAATGTTCTTTATTTTGTCATTGACAATGGTTGCATCTCTTGAACTGCCACCTTCCATTATTACAACAGAGTTCCTCAGTTCTACAGAGAGACACAACATTAAAATTCTTTAAATTCTATAGTCACAGGTAAAAATTCTCTCATTTCTACATTAGCGCAGTGGTGTTCACTCTTCATCACTCTTTTATCAATCAACAGCCCTACCCATGTGTTGCCAGGGGACCTGAAAGGGGAGCAAACAATAGCGACACTATTATTAGCCATGCATGTCGTACATGGCAACTAGGGATGTTTGTGGGTGGACTTGTCTGTCCCATCCTATAGAAGGTCACAGTGACCCATAAGCCATGCTGAAGTCTGATATATCAGGCCAAAAGGCACAGATATCGCAGCAAAGCTGTAAACCACGACAACGCCTTTCTTGCATCATCTGGACTACATTCTGCTAATTGGAAAGAGTTTGAGAATAAACACAGAAAAATCACAACTTCACAGCATTAACATTTTACTGACCAATTTTGATAGTCATCCAATTTCTGTTATATATCCTCGGTGATCAACTTCAATCATCTTTGAAACTGTTAAGATACTTCAGAAATATGAAAACGATAGTGATAGTGTTACTAAAAATAGATCATCCAGGACACCCACATTATTCCAAAATGGCAGCACCCATGAAATGCAATCTTTTGATATCTTTTATGAGTATTAATCCTGAAGAAACCAGATTTCTGGAGGGTGAGATTTCCTTCTATATGCTAGCAATAATTAAAAATGTATCGCAGATGTTATTTGTTTTCACGCTTAAAATGTTTATTACAGTGGTGATTTTTCAACCCAGAACACATTTGCAAGTGATGAAGATTGTACAGTCCCACTGCTTTGTTGCTGTGATGTTTAATACGCACTTTCGTGCCTCACGCGGAAAACAGCAAATATAAATTATAACTATGAAAAGTTGAAATTTGGCACAAACATTAATAAAGTTTAGCTGAGTCTACTGTCTTTCTCCAGGTGGTTTCTTATACACTCTTGCCATTAAGCGTAGGGAGGTGATTGGAGCTCAAGCGTGTGCTCCAAAGCCAGATGTGTTGGATGGCTTAGACCTAACAAAATATTCATCAAAGGGTGGGATGGAGATTAACGATGTTCTCTGATAAAAGCTGGTTTAATGCTTCATTTGCTGTAGGAGAATTCGAGTCTGGCGATGTCCTGAAGAAAGATATCTTCTTCTTCTGCGTTCGTTCTCAAACTCCTGCAGATTAGCAGGATGTAGTCCGGAGAACGGAATGCATTGTGTCATGGTTTACAGCATTGCTGCGATATCTGCGCCTTTCGGCCTGACACATCCGACTTCAGCATGGCTTTGGGTCACTGACCCTATATGGGATGGGACAGCCAACCCCATCCCATAACCTCCTTAGTCGCCTCTTACGACATGCATTGAAGGTAAACAGTGTTGCTATTCTGTGCTCCCCTTTCGGGCCCCGGCAATACATATGCGGAAGAAAGATATGCTGATAATAGTCCAGCAATAACAGATAAAGAGGAGGAAGTGTACATGTTTGAGGTGGATTCTCCCATGAAACCGTACTCCCCTTCATGTTTTCACAGTTAATGTCTACATCAATCAATTACTGCAATCTATCATTGTTCCTTTCTTCCACAATCTCCAAGATGTGAGAATCTTTCAGCACGACAACTCTAGACCTCTCACTGCTAATGTAACCAGAGACTTCTTAACCTAGCAACCTTTTCTTGTTCTGGATTAGCCTGTATACTCTCCTGAAATGAACCAGAATGAACCCACTTTGGATGAACTGAACAAAAGGATCCAGCAGTAAGACATCAACAATGTGAATGATCTCAAGTGAACACTTATTTCAGAATGGAAGTTTTCCAGACTCCCTGCAATAGCATGAGTTGCAGATGCCAAGCTTGTACTGATGCTACTTAAGGATTCATGTGATATTAATGGTTGCTAGTTATATATAGGAAAGCACCTAGATGATAGTAAGCCCCCCCTACTAAAAGATACAGTCCTAGATTTTGAGCATGGAGTTATATTCAGTGAGTAACAATATATGTGAGGTATGTGCCACACAATATAGAGGAAACTGTGACCACTAGAAGAAGCCAGACTGGCTCAAGAGTGCAAGTGTCAGGACAAATGGAAATGGGGCACATGAGGAAACTGACCACTAAAAGAAGCCAGACTGTCTCACGAGTGAAGATGTCAGGAAAATTGACACGGGTGGACATGAGAAAACTGTGACCACAAAAAAGAAGCCAGACTGGCTCCAGAGCGCAGGCATCAACACAGATGCCAAAGGAGATACTTTAAATTCTGCATGTAAACATCTTCTGGAATAGAACACAATAGTGTAAAGACAGAAGATTGAAGTAACGTGGAAATAGTAAAGGGTGACAATTGAGGATGATATACAATCAATGAGCTACAGGAACTATCAGCATACATAATTTTTACCATGCAATGAAAGAGATGGAATTCATATAGGAATGCTCAGACTTACCGAAAGCTGTTGATTCCAACAATCTTTGTTAGTCTCACCTTTAATTTTATTGGTCTGTAACTTTTTTCCATTGAAGAATGCCCCTTGGCCTAGCCGTGCTGTGAACAGCTCCTCCTTCACAGGAATGTATACCACACCAACGATAGCCTGTAGACAAAGCAAAATTAAATCCCTCATCAGAAGTTAGTTTGATCAAACAGTGCAGAATTATTAATCTTATCTCTACACTTATTAAGTGGATTACCCAATCAAATAAAATAAGATACAACAATCAGTTATGGGCCACAGTAACACGAATACTAAAGTAATAATAATAGTTAATAAGTAAAATATGGGTTGCTTCCTCTGAGACCTTATATGAGTAATCCGGGCATCACCTCAGTTACACAATTAAAAAGAACCTGTACTTTTGTCAGAAAAGCTATGGGTTGTCAAGGGCTACCTGCTCACAGCTTAAGGGATTATTTCATCTTTTTTTTTTTCTTCTTCTTCTCAAACCCCAGAAATTGTGAGCGATTAATTCTTACTTCCTATGTGCAGTAGGGAGATTTCTCCGAGCTTTCTTTCACACCCAGGAGGCTCCAGCTTTCAGCTTAGTGCAATGCCTATTGGAGGAGCCTTGTACTCAGAAGGGGTATACGTCACAAGACGAGATGACAGTTTTGCCTGGGTCATTCATTGTTTGTCTTTCCTCCGACGAGGAACTTTGCAGCCAGCGAGCTGTTCATCATGTAGGAAGACCATTCCATTAACCACCATTTGTGTCCCCAGGCCCCAGATATAATTTATTCCGTATAAGCCGTGTTGGGTAACGGTGACATCGAATTAGACTCGGGGTTGATACACTTTCCTAGATGAGGCGCTCCTTTGCCAAACACGTCAGGCAGGGGTTTGACCTGTGTATTTCTCGCACACTCACCTCGTCCACTTGAGATGGCCTTCCAATTTATTATCAGATCACAGTCTGTGTATTTTGACTCTTTGCCATTTCATATATTACCCAAAGACGTAGGTAAAATATGAATCTCTGGTAAGAGACTTCGCAGTGGGCCCTTTGGTACTGAACCCAATTCTCTCTGAGCCGTGTTGGACAACGGCAGAAAGTCGAGTTGGGCTAGGTTTGCAGTGTCGTTAGAGACTTGCTAGAGTTTTTTCACAAAGGGTAGATCACCTCAACATGTGAGAACTTAAAAGTAAATCAATGTTCCCTGGTTGCCAACCTCCTGCCATAAAGGGTCATCAATGTTTCCTGGTTGCCAACCTCCTGCCATAAAGGGTCATCAATGTTTCCTGGTTGCCAACCTCCTGCCATAAAGGGTCATCAATTTTCCCTGGTTGCCAACCTCCTGCCATAAAGGGTCATCAATGTTTCCTGGTTGCCAACCTCCTGCCATAAAGGGTCATCAATGTTTCCTGGTTGCTAACCTCCTGCCATAAAGGGTCATCAATGTTCCCTGGTTGTCAACCTCCTGCCATAAAGGGTCATCAATGTTTCCTGGTTGCCAACCTCCTGCCATAAAGGGTCATCAATGTTTCCTGGTTGCCAACCTCCTGCCATAAAGGGTCATCAATGGTTCAGAAGCCAATGAAGTCTGGCGTGTTAGGTCAAACTGTGCAGATATAGCAGTTAAGCTGTAAACCATGATACTAATCTTCAGGATTCTGACAACAAACGTAGAAGAAGAGGATATCATCTTCACTAAATCATCATCATTCTTGCCAGAACATGGTCTTCCTTATGGATTCTCTGAACACTCTGCAATTCTGGTCGAGTTGACCTGCCGCAGCTAGAGACATGTTTAAACAATCTGATATATCACTGCACCATCATTGTCTTAGGCACCCCCTTCCCCTGTTGCCGTTAACTCTGCACTCAGCTATTAGTCTTTCCATGTTGTTATGTCTCTTTATATGACCAAAAAACTCAGCTTTCTTGTTACACTGTATAGTTTCAGAAACTGTTTCATTTAACGTTGATGCAAATAGTTATTCTAAATTCAATGCACAGAGGTACAAATGTTTAGAGCCACAACATAATCTGAGCTGGATGTGATTTTTGTATTGCTAATATCAACAATTTTAATATTTTTATTTTCATTTTCTGTGCATAGTCTACTACACTTTCTTGTCAAGTAATCACATTTCTCTTCATTTTTTGTGTGTTTCTTGTCTATACCTATCAGTTTTATACTATGTTACTTGCATGTAGTCTCCATTTGATTTTGTGATTAAATTCTGTTTGTGTCTGTCCATATCTTGATAAAAGACCTTTTGGTCAAAACATCAATTATGTGTATTGTTCAACATAAAACTGCTATTTAATTCTTTTTATATTTTTTCCCCCAATATTTAATTACCATACAGTGCACAGATTTACTCATGATGTTTACCTCCTTAAAAATTATCACTTGAAGTTATGAGCTATAGTGGAACTCTAAGCATTAGTCCAATGTCCTTCGTCAGGGGCTGCTACACAGACGGATTCTAGTTTTACTACAGTCTCATTTTAGAGTAAATGAAAGAGATGTCCAACCCAGGTCTCAGATATCAAGTCACAAATTTGGTCATAGCTTGTGACTAGATGACTTAAAATAAGCACCATCAATTATGTTCACTAGCTTCCAACAAGCCTGGGACTTACCTTTTTGCCAACTGTAACACCAAGTGAAAAAGCAACATCAGGAATGCTAGAAAACAAAAACAAAATAATTTCATTTATTGTAGCTCAAAAACCATTTATTTTCCAAGATTAATTAGAAAAAAATGCACATAATTTTTTTCATTGTTCTTTCTCAAATTCCTAAAATGTCCATCTTATAACAGGACAATAGTTCTACCAATTCTCTCTTAAAACAGGACAATAGTCCTACCAGATCTCTCTTATAACAGGACAATAGTCCTACTAGATTTCCAATGAGGTGTAGTACAGAGAATAGAAATGTATTGCATCAGCATTTTATTTGCATGAATGTTTCATCCACTTCAGCATGAAGCGATGTTTCAACCAAAAGGTCTTTATCAAGCTGGGAAAGAGGAGGACACACACACACACACAATTACAATATGTACAGCAAAATGGAATTAAGAATATATGAAGATTTTGCAGAGATCTTCTTCTTTGTTTCCCAGGGAAAAAAATCTGTCTGGATGCTTATATTAAAGTATCCAGATGGATTTCCCCCCTGGGAAACTAAGAAGAAGATCTCGGCAAAATGGTGGTAACTTTTCATTGTATCCTTAAGGATACCTCCGCAGCAGTTTCACCTGTTGGATTTCAGTTTTCCTAGTGATTACCTATTATTGATTTTTGTACAAAAGAAACGTAGTAACGAATCAAAATTGTACCATGCTACATACAGGCAATTACAAAAGATAAATCCATAGTGTAGTGGTTCAGCTACTTGCCTTGTGCTCAAGAGATCGCAGGTTCAATAGAGGACATTTGTTTACAAGTACATTTTCTGAAATATTTGGAGATTATCGCTTAGTTATGGGGGTTACCTGCTATGAGTGGAATTCTAGGCATACAGTTCAATGTCCTTCGCTGCCGCTACACAGACTGTTTATATTTTTAAAAGATGTTTTTAATTAATATGTTTCTATACCATTTTTCTTATGACATATTTAATGAGGTGAAGATCTTAGAAACGTCATATTTTTTAGTCCTCCTTGATTTATTATAACATTTTGTGTTATATTTCATCTTTTTATGAGTGCTGGGTAGGTATTTGTAACACATATTTACACAGATGGATAATAAAGTCTTTGCTGCTGTGTATTCATTCATACTTCATGTGTTAACTTGATGGACTACTGGTGAACATGTTTCTTTTGAATCCTGTCCATATTACCTCTACCTGGCCCAGCACATTCCAGCATACATACCTGTGTCACATTCATACTGAATTTTTCAAAACCTAACAATTCTAAAATACCTGTGTGACATTCAAACTGAATTTCTCAAAACCTAAACATTATAGAATACTGGTACCTGTGAACAAAATTGGTTGTTCCATCAATAGGATCAATAATCCATGTGGGGTCATCGGTCAGTTGACACTTGTCACCAGTGGCAGAAATGGTTTCCTCTCCTATAAACCTGAAATATGATGCCAACAGTCATTCAAAATCTGAGACTCATGGCTACATTGACAGCTTCAATAATTGACTAAATGTACTATGTACCTAAGGGTGTATTGATAAAACCCAATGTAGAAATGGAAAGATAGGATAGAAATGTTTAGAATTTTGCAGACAAATAGCAGAGGCACTGCTTAAAGTAATTTCAGTTGTTAGAACTACCAGCGTTATTGAGAATATGCAATGAAAAATATTAACATGCACACCAGCGCTCATTTCTATAACATAAATATAAAACAGAGGGAAAGAGAGAGAGAGAGAGAGAGAGAGAGAGAGAGAGAAATATTGGGAATGAGAGAGATGTGAAATTGGGTAAAGTTTAATGATGACTGGTTCCTACGTCTTAAATAAGATATACCACTATTTTGTATATGTATACTAATATATATTCATGCTGATATTTTGTATATGTATACTAATATATATTCATGCTGATATTTTGCTAGAGTCTGAAAGGGGAACAAAGAATGGCAACACAGTGTAACTGGCATGCATGTCGCAAGGGAGGAATAAGAAGGCTATGGGTTGGTGTTGGCTGTCCCATCCTATATAGTGTCAATCTTACCCAGAAGCCATGCTGAAGTCGGATTTATCAGGCAGAAAGGCCCATATATTACAGGAAAGTTGTAAACCATATCACAATACATTCTGCTTTCCAGACTGCATCCTACTAATCTGCAGGAATTTGAGAACACAGAAGAAGAACATACATTTTGTACCATAAGTATGGGTATTTGCCTTGTGCTCCTGACAACCATAAACCTTTGATAGAAAATCATAGCCTCCATAAAAGAAAACCACCAGTTTTATTACCTTCCCACTCTAATTGTGTCAGTAATTCTACTTCTCCACTCCAAGAACACAATGGAAGCTACAAGATAGATGACCAAAAGTATCTTTATGCCAACACTTTGTTACCCATGCCAAACATGGGCACTAACAGTTTCACAACAGAGGAGAAACTGTAACTTGCAATGAAATGTTTCAGAAAATCTGCAAGAGTTACCAAATTAAATAGAATAAGAAATTACAAAATTGGGAAGAGAATATGTGCAACATTCTGCATTGAAAGGCAGTAAAACAGTAGGAAAATAGTAACAAATAGTAAAACACCCTTCACTGAATACATTGAGAGGCAACAAATGAAATAGTAAAACACATTTCACTGAATACATTTGAGAGGGCACCAAATGAAATAGTAAAACACCCTACAATGAATACATTGAGAAGCAACAAATGAAATAGATATAACACCCTACAATGAATACTTGGCACATTGAAAGGTAGAAAACAAAATGGTTTGGACACCTTATGAGATTGAATCATAACCAACTAAAGATAAGAACATATAACAAAGGAAAATTTGAATACAGGAACAAAGAAACACACACAAAAAGAATGGATAGACAACATCAAGATAAACCTGAACAAACATTAATTCAGTACAAACACTATGACACATTTGGTCTGGGAGCGACAGTAAAAACCCCATACTATGATTAATGGCAAGTGTGGATCAATAGAACCAGTACTGACATGGGAAAAGAAAATAGAACACTTTTCTAAATATCTTGTGGTCTTATGAAACTATAAATATGATATATGCAGGTGTCATTTATGTATGTCTGTTGTTTTCTAATCATTTCTTTGTTTTGTTCATTTTTTTTTTTACAACACCGATTTAATAAGTCAATTGTTTTTCACTTTCGCCAACATCCATAAGGCTGCAACCCATCAGAAGTACCACATTGGATGCATCAACACAGACTTGGTGGCGGGGAATGAGCACAGTAAACCCTATCTTGGCTGCAGTGGCTCGGAGCAGTTCATAGGTTGAAACCTACCTTCCTAGTAGTGTGATAGTTGTTCTCTGGCTCTAGCCCGGGGTAGGACGAAAATCCACAGACTCCCCAGCAATATCATTGGGTCAAAGGGCATGAGCCCATAGACTGCTGGATCAGCAACCAACCAACCATCAACACACACAATTCTCCATCATTTCTATCTTCAGCGATGCAGATGAGTGTCTAAGCCTTGATATTGTCTAACTGGAGAGGAGATGGACGACACCTAATAAACTTCCATCAACTGAAATATTGCTATCATATTTGCTCAATTAACAAAATATGAAATCTATCAAGTCTTAAATCATACTTGTGATTGGGAAACTTGGCTTTAATAAGAGACTGCACTAGTACTTCAACTGCTTTGTCTGTCTCAGTAACCAAATCTGCAGGACTCAGTTTTGTGTCCACCAGTTTGTCAACTCTGAAAGCATCCTTGATCATCTGGTGACAATATAAAGGCCTATGCATTAATTATGGAAAACAGAATATGTTAATGAACACAGGATAGTAGTGTTTAAAACACACTGTTGGCAAGGATATTATATACCGGCAATTAGCAAAAAGCCAGACAATCAGGAATGGGCCATAGTAACACAAATACCATAGTGATAATAGTGAATAAGACAATATACAGATTTCCTCTGTGGATGCTAGCCTCTCCAGAACTGCAGTCACTTGATGTAAGTTGACTTAATTGGCACATTTACAAAACTACGGTATACAAAACTTCACTTTGGCTATGGCTGGTGGTAGGAGGGAGCAATATGCCAAATATCCAGTATTAAATAACTGGGTAACAATTTTTCAGGACACAGTTATTTTCCCTTATTGTTATAATTTTCAAATTGGAACTAGCTTGGGATGCCAATGTGCATATTAAAGTACCTATGAAGAATTAACTATACTTATAACATAATTAATTCTGCTTACAGCAGAATTAACTCTACTATGCGCAGGTTTGCCATCAGTGGAAGTAAGAAGAAATGAAAAAATTCTCACACAGTATGCAAAGTCTAAATGTTTGGAGAGTCATCAAATGAACCAAAGAATGAGTAGTCCTACATAAGAGCGACTCAAAAGAAGTATAAACACGCCACTAAACAGCTTCAGAAATCCCTTACAGATCTATCCATCTATCTATTCACTAAACCCTCTATTGCCTTGCAGTGTCAGGGTTAGAAGAGTTCTCTGGAGATGGCCCTTGCTTGTGCTGAGTATATTGTGGAATTTGTCACCTCTTTTATTTCGGTGGTCCATCACTTTCATGGTTTGCCTTCACCTCTAGGTTTGCCTTCACTGTATCTATGTAGCATAGCTTGCTGTGGTATGCTGTCTAGTGGTAGTCTGCTGATGTGTGCAAACCATTTGATCTGTTGGCTCTTAATACCAAGATTGGGGCAGTGCCTGTTCTTTGTCTAATGTCCTCATTTCTCACTCCGTCTCTTAGCGATATTCCTAGGATTCTGCGTAAGCAAGCTATTTCAGCTGTCACAAGTGTACGTTTGTCTTGATGCCGTTGTCCATTGGTATTTACAGACGTCTTCTGAAAATCTTACAGATCTACAACCTAAAACCACTAAACACCTTTAACACAAATCTAACCTTGGACAGGAAAAACTTCCTAAGAATTATGGACAATATACCAAGCATTATTTCGAAAACAGAAACTCCAATACAAGTACTAAAAGAGACAACTAAGAATCATATACAGAAAGCATAGCCAAAGGATTTATAGACACATGTATATACAGATGGATCAGTAAAAGAAGCTGTATTGGAAGAGCGGGAATATATATAGTAACACCAGATGGAAAACAAATAGAAAAATCCATACCCACTGGAAAACATTCCAAAATTGTTCAATGCATAAAATAGTAGCCTAAGTGCTCATGAACTGCTTGTCTAGTCACAACACATCAGGAATCAGTCTTTCTAACTGATGCAAAGTCAGTACTGCAGACAGTGAATGATCCAAAGAACATGAGCATGAGTGAACTTATAGCCTGCTTACTACACCTCAGCAGTACTACCAAAGAAACAGTACTGCAGTGAATCTTTGGTCACTGTGGCACACCTGGAAATTAAAAAGCTGATCTCCTGGCAAGGAAAGGGGGAATCACTATAACAAATTAGAACTATTACAATAGAGCATTCCACCATCGGTATCAGAAACAATGAAGATCTAAAACAAATTGCAATGAAACGCGAGACATGGAAATCTATGACATCCGCCCTATGTGCTGTCTTGGCCCTTGAGGAATAACTAACTAGAACAAATAGAAAATAATATTACATACTATGAATGTAAGATTATGATAAAAGTATAATACAAGAAAAGTGGAAGCTGATGCACCCAAATACAGAAGCAAATGACCCCTACCACCAAATGTCACGCACGGAAAAAACCATTATTTCAGACTACGAACTAGCAACAACAGACGAGAAGTCATATGTTAAGAAAGCTGAAAATTGGTGAGACAGACCTGTGCAACTGTGGACTAAGTCCAGAGACTGCAGAACACATTCTTTATGCCTGTCAACTCTACCAAGTAGAGAGGGAGAAAATATGGCCTACTGAGACAGCACTACTTCCAGACCTGAGGGATTCCATGGATGACCTGAAGCGAATAACACAAATCATTGAAGCTATTGGCGCTGTAACCTTATATCTGACTGGAGCTATTGAAGCTGTAACCTTAAACCTGACTGAAGCTATTGAAGCTATAACCTTATATCTTACTGAAGATATTGAAGCAGTAACCTTATATCTGACTGAAGCTATTGAAGCTGTAACTTTATATCTGACTGGAGCTATTGAAGTTGTAACCTTATATCTGACTGGAGCTATTGAAGCTGTAACCTGATATCTGACTGAAGCTATAACCTTATATCTGACTGGAGCTATAACCTTATATCTGACTGAAGCTATAACCTTATATCTGACTGAAGCTATTGAAGCTGTAACCTTATATCTGACTGAAGCTATAACCTTATATCTGACTGGAGCTATTGAAGCTGTAACCTTATATCTGACTGAAGCTATAACCTTATATCTGACTGAAGCTATAACCTTATATCTAACTGAAGCTATAACCTTATATCTGACTGGAGCTATTGAAGCTGTGACCTTATATCTGACTGAAGCTGTAACCTTATATCTGACTGAAGCTATAACCTTATATCTGACTGAAGCTATTGAAGCTGTAACCTTATACCTGACTGAAGCTATTGAAGCTATAACCTTATATCTGACTGAAGCTATAACCTTATATCTGACTGAAGCTATAACCGTATATCTGACTCGAGCTATTGAAGCTGTAACCTTATAGCTGACTGGAGCTGTAACCTTATATCTGACTGGAGCTATTGGCGCTGTAACCTTATATCTGAGTGGAGCTGTAACCTTATATCTGACTGAAGCTATAACCTTATATCTGAGTGGAGCTGGTGTGTAAATTTCCCTATTTGAAGAGAAATGTGAAGAAATGTTTGTGAAAGATCGTTACGGGAGGGGTGTTGACCTACATTTCGTTGGTTAGGTTTCTGCAACTAAAAGGAGGAGGAAGGGGTGTTGAGCACCCCAAACTCTCTCCTTATCTACGAGATTGTGCTAAAATTAATGAAAGTTCGTGGGACAGTTTCACTTTTCCATAAGTGTTGGAATATCATATGAAATCAACTTAAGTTAATTATCACAACCATCTATATTATGTTTAGTTTAGGGTCTAGAAAAAGAACTGAACTGAACAGTCAGAACACTTACAAACTTAAGATCATAAGAAGGACAACTTATCCATTAAAAAGTCCAAACAAATGTTTATAATTAAGAACCAAACTTGAAATCCTGTGCGTTGAATTCATGAAATAGAAGAATATGCGAAGGATTTATATGAAATGTGAATTGAGAAAAACCAATATGTATTTCCAGCAACTTGCGCTCAATGAACAAGGCAGACATTTTAGAATTGTAAGAATGACGTCATAACGGTTGTCACTACGTAACGCTCTCCTTGACCTTCGAGACACAATAAAAGTCCGATGATTTGAGAAGCCAACGTTTTTCAAGCTTAGCCTGTGATTAATACATTTCATTTGTAATTATTTTCTAAGTAATGCTAAAGTTCTCACGATGGGCAATTTTAACGCATGCTGCACGAAGCCTAATTCAGATAATCAAACAAGAAAGGAGAATTCTCTCAAGAAGAGATTAAGAACTAAAGAGAATATGAAAGATAGTTCTGCTGAATGTGTGACGGTTACGCCAGATGGTTATATCTGGCATTTTCAAACAACCACACACAGACGAGTTCGAAGGGGGACTTATTTTCAAAGCAAAATCTGCAAAGTCTTTTCGATTCATATGCGAGCATGGAGTGGCAGTAGCCAAATGTACGAAAGATTTAGTGATCACAGCGTCGCACCGTGGAGTTTTTATTATAGTCTCAGGACTGCAAACGTTTGCAGACGTTATGGATGGATGGCTGCGTCGAGCTCCGGGAGCCGAATCCAAACACCAAAGAAACGTATGTGGCTGTAGTAAAATCTCAGCGCAAATACAAAGTTGTCGGACACCCTCTGACCATTTGGTTATTTATACAAAGTTGGCGACGAGTCATTTTCTCCCCGTGGCCAATTCTCTTCCTGTTGTAGAAGATCGTATCACAACGGAAGAAGACGACGACATAGGCCTACCCGTCACTCCGACGCCATCCATTTGACGGACAAGAAGCAAGTCACAGCTGAAGATGATGATATTCTTCCAGTGACGCCTCTGCCATTAGACGGACGAATGCTCAAAGTGACAACAGAGGACGAAGACTCTGTCCAAGTCATCAAAATAGCTGCATCTTCACAGGCCATGGAAGAAAATGATAGCAACATACCAGTCGTTGTACTGATGATAAAAGAACACGGCGAAGAGGAAAACCAATCATGTTTTCCTATGCTTATTTAAAGTCCTTTTCAGGGCTCGAACAAATATTTAAACCAAAAAAAAAATACAAATAAAAAACAAAAATATTTTCTGTTTATTTAGGGCCACCACAATATCCACTTTTCTA
This sequence comes from Meghimatium bilineatum, assembly GCA_034231615.1. Taxonomy (NCBI): domain Eukaryota; kingdom Metazoa; phylum Mollusca; class Gastropoda; order Stylommatophora; family Philomycidae; genus Meghimatium; species Meghimatium bilineatum. The sequence continues at coordinate 2,007,400 of CM067310.1, read as the reverse complement.
ACTGTTGGTTTCTATCATGACAGGACTGGCTGAGAAAGTTATCATTTTCCGTATGAGGACAGGACACAACAGACTAAACAGCCACTTAAATAGACGACTGATTCCATCAACTCTGTGTCCATGTGGGCAGACAACGAAACATATCTTGCGGGACTGTGTTCTTTTCGTGCCGAAGATGGTACAGGTTTCGGTTCTCCGTGTGTTGCGGCCTGCAGTTTTAGCTCTTGTATGGTCTTGCAGCCTATTATTTCCCCTTCTTTAAGTATAGTGTTGTTTTTTTATGGTTGCTTTAATCCTTCCTCGTCTTCTTTTTACCCTCAGGTTTCCACATAGGGGCTTGCTGGTTTTATTAGCAAATCAAAACATGCACATAGGCAGGACTGCACTACACTAAACCAGTTAACGGAAGAAAACTGGCCCACAAAGATGTCTATCCACAGATAGATTAATGGGAGCACTTTCAAATACAGCAGAATTAAACTGCGAATAAATACACAAATATTTAGTATATTCTAAAACTCGTAACCCATCGATGTCCTAGAGGTACTACCATAGATACTAGATACATCAGCACAGTCTTCCAGCAATTTCTATCTTCAACGTTGTTGAAGAGTGAGCACAAATTTTATTTTTAGAAAAACAATATCTAGACCAGCGACGGGGAACGTCTGCCCAACACATTTTTTGTAATTGTGGTAATCAGAATATGGCGTCTCTCTCATGTAAAGGTTATTTATCTCCCGCCATTTTGTCTAAACTGCCTTTTCTTGGTGCGTCCTAACTACGATTCCATTGCGTTCAACTAATGGACAATTGGTGCGCTACTTTTGGTTATACAAGTTTCCTTACTTTTCTAACATCCGTTCTTGTCCCCAATTTCCTGCAACAATCATTCAAAAATACTACCTACTGTTACAGGATTACATGAATCATTATCTCCAATGTGGCAATAAAGATAATTAAAAGTGTAATTTAAATTATAATAACCATGATTGTAGTCTTGTGAAGTTTCAATATTATTGCTGTAATAGTTCTGTAGTCTTGTGAAGTTTCAATATTATTGTTGTATAGTTCTGTAGTCTTGTGAAGTTTCAATATTATTGCGAAAACATAATTTTGTTGTCTTGTGAATCACCATCATCAAGTGCCATCTTCGCAACGAAGATTGGCTGCAACAGATCTTCAACATCTGTTGAAGATACAGTCTGTCTCTGTATCTCGTTGTTAAGTTGTTTTGTTTCATTTTGGTAACACACCTACCTATTTTTGTATTTCTTGACATTTTGCCCTGTGTTACCCCAGCCACCTACTTCCTGTTTAGGGTTGTTACCCTACACTGGTTGATTTATCTCTTCAACATCCCCTGTCTCTTATTTTGCTGGTGCACTTTGCTAGACTGTAACCTGTCCATCGTGTAATGTTACTCTCCCACTTGTATCTCTGCCTACCTCTTGCTCGCTTCCCTTTGACTTTACTCTCAAGTAAGGTCTTCAATAAGGTGTCATGTCTTTTAATGTGTCCAAAATATTTTATTTGCCTGATCTTTGTTTCTCTTAGTAGTTCTTTCTTCATATTAAGTGTTTTAGCACCTCTTTATTTGTTTTCTTCTATTTCCACGGTGTTCTCCCTATTCTCCTATATACCCACTTCTCAAAGGCATCAATTCTGTCTTCTAATAGTTTATTTATTGTCCATGTTTCTGAGCCATACATTAATATAGAATAGATGTAGCATTTTATAAGTCTCTTTTTCAACTTGTTTGTAATTTGTTTAGATTCTGCTATTTTCCTCATGTCATTGAAGGTACTTTTAGCCATTCCTATTCTCCTTTTAACTTCGGTTTCACATCTGCCATCATTTGTGTCTATGTGTCCAAGATATTGATAATGTTTTACCTGTTGGAGTTTCTCTCCATGTATGTTTATGTTTAGCTCTTGTTCTTCTGTGTCTTTGCTGATTATTATGGGTTTTTTTGTGTGGTTATTTATATCCAGTCCATATTCATTACTTGATTTATTGATTTGATCTATTATTCTTTGTAGTTCATGTTCACTTTCTGCTAAAAGAAAAGTGTCATTTGCATATCTCAAGTTGTTTATTATTTTCCCATTGATCTTGAGTCCTGGCATTTCTTCTATATTAAAAAAAATCTGAAACGTCTCAACCAGAAGGTCTCTATCAAGATATGCACAAAACATAAAAAGAGAACGAATGGAAATGAACACACAAGCGTGTCCAACTGAAATATGGACTATTAATAGACTAAAAGACTAATAGATCAAGTCGATAAATCAAGTATAGAATATGGACTAATATAAAAATTAAAAAAAAATAAAAACCATGATAATGAGCAACGTCAAAGAAGAACAGGTGCTAGACATAAAAATACATGGAAACTACTGAATAACAAGTAGAGCATTATCAATATCTTAGTCACACAATCACAAAGGATAGAAGATGTGAAACAAAAGAATAGGAATGGCTAAAAGTAGTTTTAATGACATGAAGAAAATAATAACATTGAAACAAATTACAAATAATCTAAAAATAAGAATTATAAAATGCTACATAATTATAATATAATAATGTGTGACTCATAAACTATTATATATAACCTACTACTATTAATATAGAGACAATAAAAACAATTATAAAAATGAGTAAAGATGAAAATGGTTGACGTTTCTTCTTCGTTCGTTCTCAAACTCCTGCAGATTAGCAGGATGTAATCCGGACAACGGAATGCGTTGTGCCATGGTTTACAGCATTGCTGTGATATCTGCGCCTTTCTGCCTGACACATCCGACTTCAGCATGGCTTTGGGTCACTGACCCTATATGGGATGGGACAGCCAACTCCATCCCATAACCTCCTTAGTCGCCTTTTACGACATGCGTGGAAGGTAAACAGTGTTGCTATTCTTTGTTCCCCTTTCAGGCCCTGGCAACACATGGGCAGTTGACATTTCGATCTATGATCTTTGTTGAAGGACGCTGCAAAATAAGTAAAAAGTAAATTTTGGACTTCTTTTTCATTTCCCATGATATCCAAATATTTTCACCCCCTCTTCCTCCCCCCCCCCCAACACAAGTTGTATGCAGTGGGGCATGTGTTGACCCATCCGTAGTGAAGGTACTGATAGGCCTATATATATCCCCATCAGTTAAAATATGCCACAAAAGGGCAAATTTGAAATACTCACTAGTCTGCTTTTCTACATCATTCATGTGAATCCTTCGATAGAAGACAGCTTCCAAAAGTATTAAGAAATTGAAACAAGACATCTAGTGACGATGATGATGTTTATTTATCCACATGTCACTATAAATATTCATGTAGGCCTACCCACCAACATTTCTTAATCGCCCGTTATGACATGCCTGAAAAGAATATAGTTGTCCTATTCTTTTTTTAATAGACGTGAAGCATGGACTGTAAACAAAAAAATTCAAAAAGAACTGGAGGCTACAGAGATGTGGTTTCTGAAAGGAATGATGAAAATACAGTGGACAGCTAAGAAAACTAAAGCAGATGTTCTCATTGATGCTGGTGTAAAAAGATAAAACATAAGGGGTAGACAGTCAAGGTTCCTAGGGCATGTGCAGAGAAGAACACAGCTTGAACACTTAATAACAACTGGAAAGATCGAGGGGAAAAGAGATAGGGGACGACAACGAGAGAATATGCTAGATGAACTAGTATTGTGACACTGTAGAGATTCAACAACCGAGCTTTGACAACACAAGAGTCAAAGTCGTGGAGAAACATGATCGCCAACGCCATTCCATTCGGCATGACAAAAGAATTCAATTCAATAGATTTGATTCTTTTTGCATCATGAACTAGGAGTCCAGGGCACATTGCATGCCATACGTCGATGATACGGGCAGTTATTTTATAGATAGATACTAAGATAGGCCTACATAAAACAATAGAAATAGAAGAATAAGTAAGTATAATTATAATACTACACTACATACATCATAATGTATTTATAATATATAATCATTTATTATTTATTATAATTTAATTATACATAAAATTACTAACTGACCAAAAACAATTTCAAGTTTTGTTACTAAACAAACCTGCCCGGCTTTACTAGCCACTTCTAGTGCAGTATTATATATTTCTTGTACATCCACCTCCGACATTTTGTATAACCTGCGAAAAATATCCAAACAGTCGAGTAATACTGAAGTATGGTCTGATACCCTCAACCGGTTGTTATTCAGTTGGTGACAATCTTTCAGCCCCGTCTCACGGACTTGTATCACGTCTGCATCTTTTGTCAAGTAAACAACCAGTGAGAGTAGTATCCCCTGTTTATGAAAAAATTTTCCACTCTATTTGTTATTTATTATCTTGCAAATCCAGAAAACATCGTTACCACTCATCTTCATGAAAGGTCATGCGACATATTATTTTCAGAACGTTGTCTTTCTTATGGATTCTCTGAACACTCCACGATTCAGGACCTGTAGAGAACATGTTTAAACAACCATGACTTAACACTTGGCTAAGTATGTTTAAACAATCTGATATATCATTGCACCATCATCGTCGTGGGCGCCTTCTTCGCCCTATTCGTTACAATTACTTGATTTTTTTTTAAATCCAAAAACTTTAAGTTTTCTATAAGATCAGGGATTATTTAAAATATCATCATCATCAAGTGCCGTCTCCGCAACGAAGGTTGGCTGTAACGTATCTCCAACATCTCCTGTCTCTTGTCTTGGTGGTGCACTCTGCTAGACTGTAACCTGTCCATCGTGTAATGTTACTCTCCCACTTGTATCTCTGCCTACCTCTTGCTCGCTTCCCTTTGACTTTACCCTCAAGTAAGGTCTTCAATAGGGTGTCATGTCTTTTAATGTGTCCAAAGTATTTTATTTGCCTGATCTTTATTTCTCTTAGTAGTTCTTTCTTCATATTAAGTGTTTTTAGCACCTCTTTATTTGTTTTCTTCTCTTTCCATGATGTTCTCCCTATTCTTCTATATACCCACATCTCAAAGGCATCAATTTTGTCTTCTAATTGTTTATTTATTGTCCATGTTTCTGAGCCATACATTAATATGGAATAGATGTAGCATTTTATAATTCTCATTTTTAACTTGTTTGTAATTTGTTTAGATATTAATAATTTCCTCATGTCATTGAAGGTACTTTTAGCCATTCCTATTCTCCTTTTAACTTCTGTTTCACATCTGCCATCATTTGTGACTATGTGTCCAAGATATTGATACTGTTTTACTTGTTGTAGTTTCTCTCCCTGTATGTTTATGTTTACCTCCTGTTCTTCTGTGTTTTTGCTGATTATCATGGTTTTTGTTTTTTGAATGTTTATATCCAGTCCATATTCATTACTTGATTTATTGACTTGATCTATTAGTCTTTGTAGTTCATGTTCACTTTCTGCTAAAAGAACAGTGTCATCTGCATATCTAATGTTATGGATTAAAATATCAGGGATTAAAATAAAACGATGTCATTCACGGGAAGGTGATATCCATAAATTAATTAAACAATTATGGAGGGGGGAATAGTTCGACAGTTGTTAACAAGGGGGTGGAGCAGGGGTTTGGCCAAAATCTATCTATCTATCCATCCATCAATCTATCTATGTATGTATCTATATATCTATCTACGGGACAATAACCTCAGGGATCTACTGGTCCGGAGTTATCTTATGCCTGACGTACTTCATCATTCTCACACTATCAGCTGCGAATGCCCTAGTTGCTACACCTGTTCGTATGTTACCCAGACCCGGTCCGTCACATTCCCCAAGGCCACCTTCACCATCAAGGAGAGTTTTTCCTGTGTGTCCCGGAACATCATCTATGCCATCATCTGCAAGCACTGCATCATGATGTACATAGGTGAGATTGGTAGGAGGCTTGCTGACCAATTCTGCGAGCACCTACACAGCATCAAACATGATTCCGGCTATCCTGTCGACGTTCATTTCAATGAAGGTAAAGTCGACAGTGGCGAGCAAGAGGCAGACAGAGATACAAGTGGGAGCGTAACATCATAAGATGGGCAGGTTACAGTCTAACAGAGTGCACCACCAAAACAAGAGGCAGAGCATGTTGGAGATCTTTTGCAGCCAACCTTCATTGCGGAGACGGCTCTTGATGATGATACCCGTACCCTATATTCTGATAGTCTGTTCATTGTAAAGCTTGCCAAACTTGTGTTCTACGTAAGTACAATTGTTTTACAGCAGTCTCACTTATCGATTGTCGTATTAAAATTATAAATACAAAAATGGCCAAGATATACGAGTCCAATCTGTTTCATCCTTTTCCTCTTGTGATTTTCATACCAGCCGTTGAAATTTCTTTTTCGATAGTTCTTTTCAGTGTTTTTTTTATTCTTTCCCTTTTTCTCTTGTCACTCGGTGACCATGCAAAGACTTGGCGTGGTATTATGTCTTCATTCATTCTGAGTGCGTGACCGATGCATGCCCAACGACTTTTTCTAATAACGTCTGTGATGTATTCTTGTTTTGTCTCTTCTCTTAGTGTCTAGTTTAACCGTGTTTGTGATTTTCCTGAAACATTTGTTTTCGAAGGCATTTAGTTTGCTTCCTAAAGACGTAATTGATTTCCAGCTTTCACACCCGTATTTTAAAACCGAAATAACACACGCATTGAACAGCCGTAACTTTGTATTAATGCTGAGTTTTTTTTAAATCTCCAAATGTTTGAAAGTGAGTGGAATGTATTTGATGCCAGAGCAATTCTGGTCATAATTTATGTACTTGAGTGTCCATTTGCTGTTATTCTGCTTCCCAAATAAGTGAAATGTTCTACTTTTTCTAGTATATTGTTATTTATTCGTATCATATTATTTATATTAGTAAAGTCTATATTTTTTTGATACGTTAATTTGAAGGCTGTGTTCCAATCGGTTTACTATTATTTTTTTTTAAAAACACGCACACCGTCATATTATATAGGGCTCAGAATTCAAAAATGTCCTCCTGGGAAAGTTATTCTTTAAAATGTGGATGTTCGTCATAGCAAGCGGTTTATGTAGAAGTGCTCTGGCAAGTGCTGTCTCCAACAAGAGTACTGTACGGTGTTAGTAACGGTAACCGTATCGCTAGACATCTTCACAATAGAATTAGTAGTCGGATGTCATGCACTCTAGTTTCAACTTACAAGCGACTGCTATTATTGATATAAATCTCAGCCAGATTTCTCATCATAATGGTGAGATCGATATCTGAAGATGACGACATCAGCATTCACTGTATTATAAGATGGCACTTCAGGAATTTCCACCTGTGTGTTAAAGGTGCGTTGAAAAAGAAAATCCAGCCAGCCTACCATCCATCTTTCTTCTGTCTACTTGTCTGTCCGTCCGTAGGTCTGTCTGTCTGCTTGCCTGTCTACACTATTATAGAACTGAATACTCTCCACACAAAAAAAAAAGAATAGTATGCAACATAATATGTACATCGGAGAAGCAGGGATACAAGTATATACCGACAGATCAGCAACGAGAGCAGTGAAGAATGGAGGTGCTGGCGTGTACATAAAATGTCACGAAAAAGAAAATAAATCCACATGTTCACCAACTGGAATATTCTGCTCCAACTACTCTGCAAAAGTATTGTCATTTGACGTATTCCTTCCAGAACGTTGTCTTCCCAATGAACTCTCTGAACCTCTCTCTGTCATGGGCAATTCGGCTTGCATTTTCTAGCGATGTATTCATGTTGTCTTTAATGTCGTCAGTCCATCGTCTTCTTGGTCTGCCCTTTCTCCTCTACCCAGGTACTCTTCCCTCCATTATTTGTCTTTCTAAATAGTTGTGTCTCCTTATATGACGAAACAGGTGTAGTTTTCTTTTTGTTATTATGTTTAGTAACCAACACTCTGGAATCTTCAATGTGTTTATAATATCTGAGTTTTTGATTTTTTCCTTCCATGATATTCTACACTAAACCAGTTAAGAGAATAAAACTAGACCACAGAGATGGATATCCACAGAAAAATGTATGGGAGCCCTGAGAAGCTTTCAAATACAGCAGTATTTATCAAGAAAACCGGACTTGCTATGAAGTCCTGTCAAAATGGGAACGAGAAGAAGTGATTAGCAAAACTTCAGGATGACATGAGACGTTTAAGAAAAACTATAAATGTCAGAGAAGATGGAGAAATGAAGATAAAAGGAAAGAAATAAAGGCCATCAAGTCAAGACTACATTGAGAGACAGGGGTTAAGACATGAGAATGGAACCAAAGCAACCAGCCTTTCGTACATACGACAGCAGATCAAAGAAATATTAAAGAGACATGGGCTGACAATGGTCAATGAAACCCAAATGGCAAAAGACAGACAATTCCAACTTTCCCCAACGACGCTTAAAACCTCAACTGTCCCCTAGAGGAGATTCTGTGTCGTAAATGGAAATGATAATAGTTATATAGAGAGACTTTATTACCCTGTTCCAAGTTTTGTAAATTCCTGCAGATGTGTTACCCAATGTATGAGGGAAAACCACAGAAAACACGGTCGAGAAACATGGACAATAAGAACCATAATAGCATGACCATAGAACGAGAACTCAGTGTAGATGAAATCAGACGGGCCATTAAAAACCAGAAGCAAGGGAAATCTCCAGTGTGTGATAATATAACTGCTGAAATGATTCAGGAAAGAGGAGAAATTACCATCACCATCTATCACACACTCTGCACCAAGATCTGGAAACGTGAAGTTTGGTTCAATGAATAGACACGATCAGTCTACATACGGCTACTGAAGAAGGAAAATATAACACTATGCATCAACTACAGAACCATTGCACTGATTAGTCATGCCAGCAAAATACTATTTGGTATCATTATGAAAAAACTACAACATAAGCTGGAAGAAGAGTTAAATGAAGCACAGGCAGGTTTCAGACCAGGCAGAGGCACCAAAGACCATATATTCAATATGCAGAACATCATAGAGAAATTAAGAGGTTAATGTCAGCATCTACACATGCTTTATTGACTGCACCAAAGTATTCGATTGTGTACAACATCAAACACTTTAGAATATCATGAAAGACATGAGTTTCCCGCTACACCTAATCCGCCTCATAAAAACTATTATATCAAGACCAGAAAACAGCCATGAGAGTAGATAGTGAAATATCTGATTGGTTCAGCGTGGAAAAGAGTCAGACAAGGATATGTCCTATCACCATATACTTCAATATTTAAGTAAAGAGAACATAATGAGGAATGTAAGAAATGACCAACAGAAAAATAACTTCGAGCCACTCAACATCAAAGGTGATGATACCAGAACTAAGATATGCTGATGATACAACATTATTGGCACACAGTCAAGCAGGTCTGATGATACAACATTATTGGCACACAGTCAAGCAGGTCTGCAACATCTCATAAACTCCATTAAAGAACATAGTGAAAAACAAAACCTATTTCTGAATGGAAACAAGACCAAGATCATGACAAGTGACAAAACCACTAGCAAGTTCTCAATCAGTATCAACAACAGCGAATTAGAAAGAGTCACCAGTTTTAAATACTTTTGTTCTAATATCAACAGTAACGGTGATTGCTGTGAAGAAGTCAGAAGGAGGTTGGCTAACATGTCAAAGAAGCTGATACAAATGAAAAACATATGGCTGAGGTGCTGCACAACAACAAAACTATCATTCCTAAGAGTGTGTATATTCCCAGTGGCAATATAGGGTGTGAATCCTGGGCAATCTCCAACAAAGTGAAAAATAAAATTGCAGCATTTGAAACAAAATGTTACATAAAAATCCTCAGAATACCATGGACCAAAAAGATCTCCAATGTAGCCATCCTGAGAGAAATGAATTTAAAAGAAAACTGACTAAACAGAATGGTTCTTTCCAGAAAATTACAATATTTTGGCCATATCAAATGCCATGACAGCCTAGAGAAGACCATAATGATGACAGGGCGATGAACAAGAGGCAGACCAAGAAGACGATGGACGTAAGATATCAAAGACCACCCGAACATGACAGCAACAGAAGCAGGAAGACTGACTCAAGATTGATAGAAGTTTTGAAAGGCTGCGACGACTGCTACATCCTATTCATAACATATTACCTGATGAGTGTTACCCAAATATGCTACGTCCACTCATGGCTCAACAATCCATTCTGAATCTTGAGCATCATTGATGCAATATCTGCCACTGTTTCAGAGACCTTTAACAATTAAAAAATTTCTCTACAATAGACAGATTAAAAACATAACCTTAAAGACACAAAACCTTACAGAACAGATAAATTTATTTATGAATTATAATCATTCAACACACAAACCATACATGAATATTTAAATATATTTATGAAATTCATTCCGGACGTTTGTCTTGAAATGTACATTTAGATCATATCAAAGCCATATTTTAATATCATTATTGCAGACGTGACAAAAGTCATATGTAGATCTTGTTTTAGAATAAATCTGTATGTTGTTTATCCATCACATGATGATGATGACTATTTGTGACAACCAATATATAAAATTCAGTAAGAGATATGACCATGTCTATGAGTTCATGGGTGGGATGATGGTCCTTGGACAGTTTAGGCATGATATGATCACCTTCAGTGGTGTTTGATCTGTCCTTAACTAACAGGTAACGAGACACAACTCGCTTTCTAAAAATATTCTGCAAGGAACAGTCGATGGTGGAAGGAGGAGAGGGGATCAGAGAAAAACCTGGATTGATAACATCTTGCAATGTTCTGGGCATGAATATTCTACACTCCTCCGAATAGCTGAGGATAGAGCTATTTGAAGAGCTTTTTGTGCTGATGTATCCAGTGTAATGGCACAGCTACAGCCCTGATGTATCCAGTGTGATAGCACCCCTGCAGCCTTGATGTATCCAGTGTGATGGCACCCCTGATGTATCCAGTCTGATAGCACCCCTGATGTATCCAGTGTGATGGCCCCCTGATGTATCCAGTGTGATGGTACACCTGATGTATCCACTGTGATGGCACCCCTGATGTATCCAGTGGGATGGCACACCTGATGTATCCAGTGGGATGGCACACCTGATGTATCCAGTGGGATGGCACACCTGATGTATCCAGTGTGTTGGCACCCCTGATGTATCCAGTGTGATGGCACCCCTGATGTATCCAGTGGGATGGCACACCTGATGTATCCAGTGTGTTGGCACCCCTGATGTATCCACTGTGATGGCATCCCTGATGTATCCAGTGTGATGGCACCCCTATTGCCTGACTTTTTTGGGTCTTACTATTATAGCTTTCTAGCTAGACTCTGCTGTAGAAATGCTTCATTTGTTCCCCCACATAATTCACATTTTTTATTTAAACTGCAGAACGCGATGTAGTCCTGTTTTGTGCAGAAACCCCCAATGCTGCATGGAGCAGATACATTCTGTGAGATCTTTCATAGGTGCTTCTATCCACCTTGAGAGCACATGCCCTTCTTCCTATCATCATATAGAAGTATTTTTGGGTAGATGGTGATCAGGCATACTTCCTACATGACCTGACCCAACAAATCTGTATCTGCACCACAAGCAGAGCCGTAGATACCTTTCCCTTAAGTATGGGGTTACCTAAAAAAATGAAAGAAAGGTCAAGTTTGTGTTTTTTCTTCTCAATTCTAGATCTTGATAAAAAAAAATTGATAACTTTTTTTGTGAAACATCGCTGAGAAAGGTATTTGGCTTTCGGCTCACCTTTTAGCAAAGTTCATAGCACTAAAGTCATGTTCTGATTCGCTGCAATTTGTTACATCCACTTTTTAAATAAATTCAATTGGAGTTTCAATTCTTGACACATCAAGAATACGATTAGATTAATCAATTAGAATTATGTCAAGAATACATCTAGAGTACTCAGAGTTATGTCAAGGATACATCCAGAATACTGAGAGTTATGTCACGATACATTTAGAGTACTCTGAGTTATATCAAGAATACATTTAGAGTACTCTGAGTTATGTCAAGGATACATCTAGAGTACTCTGAGTTATGTCAAGGATAGGGCCTACATTTCAGGATAGACTCTCCAATATCTGATGGTCAAAGTCAATCAGCACACTACGAAAATGCGCTTATTTAATTCCTGCGTCATTCCATTGCTGTCATATAGATGTGAGAGCTGGAAAAGTTATAAAAGAAACTATTGAGTTTTGAAAACAAATGTCTTCATAGGTTAACTAACCCCCACTAGATCCAGTTGTTTCAATTCGTCTTGCCACTGGTTTCAAATGAGGTCAGACAAGAGAGTGAGGTTGACGCTATGCACAACTCCTCCTCACTTTAATCAAAATCCCCACTGCAAGTCATTTTTACATCCTTGAAAATTCACCCGAAGGGAAAAGGTTTTCCCACTGACTCTACTTCTCTGTGGTGAGCTGGAGTAGGGTACACAATCTCAAGGTGGCCAAAACAAAAGAAGCGCTACAAGGACTCATTAAAGACCTCACTGAAATTATTTAGTAGATTATCCTCCTATTAAATAGACCAAGACACATGGGAAGAACTTGCACAAAATAGATCTACATGGTGTTCTACAATCAATAAGAGCACATCATCTTGTGAAAAGAGGAGAAATGCAGCAGCTCAACTGCGGAGAATAGCTAGAAAGTCACGGATAGACCAAGATCCATCTACAGTCGTCATTCCATGCCCGAACTGTCCAAGGACATTTACAGTTCGAAAGGGCTCATTAGCCATCTACAAACTCATAATCAAGGACATAACTTTAATTGAATTTTCAAAAGTGGATGTAACAAATGGTCATCATCATCATGTGATGGATGAACAACACAACTCCCACTGGAGCGAATTCAAATCGAAAAAAAATCAGAGAGGAGACACATGAAAACTACATCACAGATGTTATTAGAAAACGCTGTTGGTCCTACATCGGACATGTCCTTCGCTTAGACAATAACAGAATGGATCACCAATCTCTTGCATGGATACCAACAAGCAGAAGAGCCAGGGAAACCAAATGAAACACTCAGAAGAACAATACTTAGAGAAATTAAAACAAACAATATTCATACTATTCAAGAACTGCACAGAATAGCTTTGAACAAACATAATTGGAGAGATCTGACCTCTGCCCTATGCACTACAGCATTAAAGGAAAATGAATGAACTCAGAGTTATGCCAAGAATACATCTAGAGTATTCAGAGTTGTGTCAAGAATACATCTATAGTACTAGTAACAACTTTCATTGGAAAAATTCTGAGAAAAGCAGCAGCAGATTTGGGCAACCTTTTTCAGTCAAGGGGCTGAACTGACCTGTTACATTTTATTTTCAGTCAAGGGGCTGAATTGACCTATTTACATTTGAAAACTGGCTAAAATGCATTTTTGTGGTTTAGTCCTTTATAGCTCCAAGAAATGTTTTCGGAAAGCAGTGTTTTCAGTGTGTTCAGAAATACTGCTTAGAACTATAAAGGACAACCACAAAAAATGGTTTTTGGCCAGTTCTCAAATGTAAATAGGTCAATTCAGCCCCTCAACTGAAAATAAAATGTAAACAGATGAATTAAGCCCCTCGACTGAAAAATCAACTGAAAAAATAAGTTGGCAGCTATGGTTCCATTTCGTTCATTTTTAAAGTCATATTTTCCTTTATTCCTACTTATTCTTCCACCCTCAAAACTTCACATAATTTAATCATAAATAAGAAATACTGGTTCTTTCCTAGAAGGGGGGTCTACATAGGGGTTTTCCGGGATGTAAGACGAAATTGAGAAAATATGGAAAAATAATGTGTTCTTGATGTTTTTATTGGTGTCCCTGGCATTGAATACTAAACACTAACTCAATGTTTATTATTTACCCCACCAGCTCATTCTGTTGATAGTGCTTTTTAACAGTGTGTTCCAAATAGTTCTCCCAGCAGTGTAGTAGGTTAGGATCCTAGTATGCGCCCCATGTATATCTTAGAATGTGGGAATATTCCTTGCAATGGTAACAATTACTTTATCGATACAAATAAATTTCAGTACAATTACGAGAGTTGTAACTAATGCAGCAGCAGAGTGATGTCACAAATTGCTGAAAATTTCAGGTCAGCACCAATTTCTTAAAAAGTATGAAATGTAGACCCGTCTCCTAGGAAAAAACCGAAATACCATTATTTGCAAAAATAATAATAAATATTATGAATTGGATCGGTGAACAAGAGCACAAAATAACACAGATTGACATGTCTTTTATAGAAACTTTTAGAGAATTAAGATGATGTATATATGTGTTTGTTGGTGCATCTCTGGGATAATTCCATATGTTTATTATATATAATTATTCTGAGATATATCGATTGTTGAGAAAACTCGGAGAGATGTCTATATTTTTGCTAAGCAAAACTCTAAGAGTTACTGGACAAAACTATGAGGTGAGACTGGCCTAAATCTTAGTGATGTTTTATGTTTTCTTTGGATATAATTTTTGAGAGATGTTTATGCTTGTATTAGAAATAACTTTCAGATACATCTATGTTTTATACAATATCTAAAGACCTGATCATGAATATATCTAACGGCCATGTCATACAAGATGTCCACAGACCCCATCATTTAATATGTCCAAAGGCCCCATCATATGATCGTAAGAGATGTTCAAAAACTTCATCATTTTAAAATGTCCATAGACCCCATCCTATGAGATATCCAAAGACCCCCATCATACAAGATATTAAAATACCCCATTATAACATGTCCAAAGACCCAATCACACAAGATATCCAAAGATCCCATTACAAATGATGTCAAGAGACCCCCATCACACAAGATGTCTAAAGATCCCATTACAATGTCAAGAGACCCCATCACACAAGATGTCTAAAGATCTGATTATAAAAGATGTCAAAAGACCCCATCACACAAGATGTTCAAATACCTCATTATAAAAAACCCCATTATATAAGATGTCCAAAAATCAAATCAACAGGATGTCCAAAGACTCCATTGTAAAAGATGTCAAAAAACACCATCACAAAAGATGTTCAAATAAACCCAACATATATGTTCAAATAAACCCAACATATATGTTCAAATAAACCCAACATATGAGATGTTTTATACAATATCTAAAGACCCCATCATATATCTGACAAGATAGGTACATTTTCAATAGAATTAACAAATCTTAACTAATACATATAACTACAGTCAAGATTGATAAAAATGTGTTAAACTTGGGAATTCTGAAGATGATTTTGTTCTCTGGTGAGCTTCATTGGAAATTTGTGGCTGCTAATATTACTGTCATTGTGGTTGTATAGCCAACGCTAGAGATTGACGGGTAATGAAACTTTTTCTGTGCCTTGACTATAAGTTACACTAGTACTATTGTTCGATCTGTTAGTACTATTGTTCGATCTGTTGGACTTTGCTGATTGGCTGCTGGTTGGTGTGTATGGTCGATGCTGTGAGGGGTGAGACGAGGCACTGCATGGTAGTGGATTGAATGTGTCCTTGGCGTATGAGTAGACAGATCCATGAGGAGCTGGATATACGGGTTGCATGGGGTAGTAACCTTGGTGGGAGTAAGCGTGGTTGCTGAATGCACTTGGAGCCCTTGAGCCTGCTGAGAAAACAGATTACAGAAAATTGTGAATATGATGTTGTGAATATGAATGTGATGTTGTGATGTTGTGGACGAAAACAACAGAAATTATGAAAATGAAGAGGTTGTTAGGGGCTAGAAAGTCGAGGGAAGATTGTTATAAGCTAGGAAGCTAGGGAAGATTGTCGTCCGTGTGTTGCCAAGGCCCGAAAGGGGAGCACAGAATAGCAACACTGTTTACCTTTCATGCATATCGTAAAAGGTGACTAAGGAGGTTATGGGATTGGCTGTCCCATCCCATATAGGGTCAGTGACCCAAAGCCGTGCTGAAATAGGATGTGTCAGGCCGAAAGGCGCAGATATCGCAGCAATGCTGTAAACCATGACACAATGCATTCCGTTCTCCGGACTACATCCTGCTAATCTGCAGGAGTTTAAGAACGAATGTAGAAGAAGAAGAAGAAGACGTAGGGAAGATTGTTATAAGCTAGGAAGTCGAGGGAATATTGTTTGGAGATAGGAAACAGAGGGAATATTGTTAGGAGATAGGAAACAGAGGGAATATTGTTAGGAATATGGGATTGTTGAACAGGTATAAGGAGAGTGTATCTAAATATTCCTGATTAATCAGACAAGGAGGATGAGAGAAGTTGTGACAGAAGACAAAAGTGCTGATGGAGAATGAAAGTTTTGATCATCGTAATAATGAAGCAACAAATTTAACAAGATATAAAAAACATCATCACCTGAATATACCCCAGTAACATCACTGCCAGGGCCACTTCCTCCTCCTCCTGTACCATTAGGAACGACATTTGCTGTTGTCACACCAGGACAAGTTGACAGCTCTTGTGATTTACGGCAAAGCCATCTACGACAGCAACATACAACAGCCAGTAAGCAGGACAGGAGGATCACAATACTGCCCACAGATATGAAGATAGATGCGGTCACTCCTAGTGTTAGAAACTTGCAGAGGAAACCACATTCTGAGGAGATGTATACAGTTTGACTTTTAAAGAAACAAACAAGATGGCAGCCCTGCTAGTGGGTATTGTTTTTCGTTTTGAGATGTATAAAGTTAACTTTAAAAAATCAATATGGCAACCCTGCAAGTAGGCAGAGTTGGCACACGTTTGTTCTACTCAATTCAAATTTCAGTTTTACAAAAAAAAGGGAATTTAAGAAACATCTAGAACAGTTATTAAAACATCTATTAACACTAAATCATATTACATTTAACATATAGATACAGTAGATTCCCGTTATAGCGCAATATTATAACAAATTACTCTGTTTAACAACACTTTCAAAATCCTTTTTAGGCCTATTATAGGGGCTCATTTATTGTTTGTACTGTGTATAGCGAACATCTGTTATTACATACATATTCCGTCGGTCCGGATGAAGTAGTTATAACAGAACTTAACTAACAGTTTCTGACATTCAGACGTAACTAAAACACATAGGTCTATATCTAGAAACGTTACAAGCGGCAACGCTCATTTGTCCCGGTTTCAATTTACATGTGAAAATGTACTACTGTTGGTCCTGATTTCAGCTCTCAACAATTATAGTAACCCTATAGGATTGTGTCACGTTATGTTGCTCCTTAGTCTAGATAGGATTGTGTCACGTTATGTTGTTCCTCAGTCTAGACAGGATTGTGTCACGTTATGTTGCTCCTCAGTCTAGACAGGATTGTGTCACGTTATGTTGTTCCTCAGTCTAGACAGGATTGTGTCACGTTATGTTGTTCCTCAGTCTAGACAGGATTGTGTCACGTTATGTTGTTCCTCAGTCTAGACAGGATTGTGTCACGTTATGTTGCTCCACAGTCTAGATAGGATTGTGTCACGTTATGTTGCTCCACAGTCTAGATAGGATTGTGTCACGTTATGTTGCTCCTCAGTCTAGATAATCCTATTTGACATCACTGATATTTAATGATGGGGAACATATCTATCTCTAATGTATCTATTCACTGAAAACCTGTGTTGTCTTTCAGCGTCAGGGGTAGAAGAGTTTTCTGGAGACGGCCCACTTGTGTGCTGAGTATATTGTGAAATTTGCCGTCTCTTTTATTTCGGTGGTCCATCGTTTTCGTGGTCGGCCTCTGGGACGGCCTTCTCTGTAAATCTGTAGCATAGCTTGTTGTGGTATGCTGTCTGGTGGTAGTCTGCTGATGTGTGTAAACCATTTCATCTGTTGTCTCTTGATGTATTCCAAGATTGGGGTGGTGTCGGTTTTTTGTCGGATGTCCTCATTCCTCACTCTGTCTCTTAACGATATTCCTAGGATTCTGCGTAAGCATGCCATTTCAGCTGTCACAAGTTTACGTTTGTCTTGTGCTGTCGTTGTCAATCTTTGGCACCGGTAGCACAGCGTTGGTATAATAATCGTTTTGAATAGTGTTATTTTGGTGTTTAAATTTACGTTTTTGTTTCTGAAGATTGGTGTCATTTGCCCTAGGGATTGGTATGCTTTACTACATCTATTGTGTATTTCTTTACTGCTCTTGCCGTCTGTTGTTATATTACTTCCTAGGTATGTTAATTCTGTCACTTGTTTAAGTCTGTTGTTTTCAATATATATATTGGTGTTTCTGTCTGTTCTTTCTGTTCTTCCTATATTCATTACTTCGGTCTTTTCTATATTTATCTTCATGTTAAAGGTATGGCATGTTTAATGTGATCTGCCTATTTGTCTTTGTAGTTCCTCTTCTGATTATGTCACTAATGTTTTGTCATCTGCAAATAGTGGTTCGTTTAAGCCATCATTCAGATTGTTTTCTTCCGTTGTCTTTGCTACTTTACAGATGTGGTTTATGTATGGTATGAACAATAGGGGAGATAGTACATATCCCTGTCTCACACCCGAATGAACTTGAAAAGTATCCTATGTACCTGTGCTTGTTCTTACTGGGCATTGACTATTGGCGTATATGCTCTGACATAGGCTTATCAGATGTTGGAGAACTCCATATGCCTGTAGTGTTATCCATAGTTGTGCTCTATCCACTCTGTCAGCGACGAGTGGGTGAGCATGAACCTGAAGGTGTGAAAAGAGACGCGTGGGTGAGCATGAACCTGTAGGTGTGAAATGAGACAAGTGGGCTTGCATGAACCTGTAGGTGTGAAAAGAGACGAGTGGGTGAGCATGAACCTGTAGGTGTGAAAAGAGACAAGTGGGCTTGCATGAACCTGGAGGTGTGAAAAGAGACAAGTGGGCTTGCATGAACCTGTAGGTGTGAAAAGAGACGAGTGGGTGAGCATGAACCTGTAGGTGTGAAAAGAGACAAGTGGGCTTGCATGAACCTGTAGGTGTGAAAAGAGACGAGTGGGTGAGCATGAACCTGGAGGTGTGAAAAGAGACGAGTGGGTGAGCATGAACCTGTAGGTGTGAAAAGAGACGAGTGGGTGAGCATGAACCTGGAGGTGTGAAAAGAGACGGGTGGGCTTGTATGATCCTGGAGGAGTGCCAAGAGACGAGGCGTGCATGAAACTGGAGGTGTGAAAAGAGAGTATCAAGATTTATTCAAAGGTATCTTCTTAAAAAAATACCACATAATGAGTTGAAACAAAGAAAACAGAGGCGGTACTTTCCAGGCAAAACAGCACATGCGCATGTCTTAACTCTCATCCTGTTTCCGGAAATCACCATCTGCTACGCCTGGTCCACTGTGCCTTGACACATCAACAAGCTCGTGATCTCTCTCATCTCCCCTTCTCTTTGTCTCTCCATGCCACATGTCAGTTTTTTATTATCGCGTGCCCGGCGCGAGAACATCTGATGTTATCTATGACTACGATATAAAGCATATCCTTTCACCGCCTCGCTTCCGTCTTACAAAATTACTTATCGATATTCAGGTATCACACATTATTGGAAATCAGATCTTTGAATCAAAACTGGCAGTCTCCACAACAGTTCATCCAACCAACCATCTCTTTTCCTGCCAATGTATTCACCCGCCCACTGATCTATTTATTTCTGTGTGCCTGTCTGTCGATTCAAATATCTATCTACCTATGCATACACATTATCCATGCAGCCAGCTTGCTATTCCTTCATCCAGTCAGCTATCTCTCTATATATCTAGCAACCTGCCTACATCTAAAATGAGGTAGATACCTCTAAAACTATCAACCAACCTACCTACCTGTCAATCAATCAATTAATCAATCAATCTATCCTGTCTGGCTGCCAATTAATCAATTAATCAATCAATCTATCCTGTCTGTCTGTCAATCAATCAATATATCTATTTATCCACCAATTTTTCTATATATCTATCCAATTCCTTAATCCCCCATCCAGTTATCTAATATAATATATCCATCCACCCATTAACATAATGTATCCATTCATTCATTTAATATAATGTATCCATTCATCTATCTCATATAATGTATCCATTTATCCATTTAACATGATGTATTCATCCATCCATATAACATTAGGTATCTGTTCATCCATTTAATATGAGTATCCATTAATCCATTTAACGCAAATTATCCATCCATCCATTTAACATACTGTATCAATTCGTCCATTTAATATAATGTTCTCTATGGAACAACATGTATGGCAGGTAATGCTGATGCTATTCTTAGTCTCCTCCTACAACATGTATGGCAGGTAATGCTGATGCTATTCTTAGTCTCCTCCTACAACATGTATGGCAGGTAATGTTGATGCTATTCTTGGTCTCCTCCTACAACATGTATGGCAGGTAACGTTGATGCTATTCTTGGTCTCCTCCTACAACATGTATGGCAGGTAATGTTGATGCTATTCTTGGTCTCCTCCTACAACATGTATGGCAGGTAACGTTGATGCTATTCTTTGTTTCCCTGTCGCACCAAGCTGTCATCTATTCGACATGCAACTTGAGTAAACAAGTTTTACTTGTTCGAACAATCTGCATCTCCAAAAAAAATTTGAAATCACGATTTCACACGTAACTCCGTAGTCCCATCGACAATACACAGGGATCTTCAAATAATTCACTTTACAAACAAGTCGTCACTAGCGGAATTCAATCCGCGACCTCATGTTTACACATGGCTGCTTTAACCACAACGCCACGAGATCTTCATAAAATTGGTATGCACAAACACTGACTGACTTAACTAACTAAAAGAACGAACCAAACAACTAAACTAATTAACTAAAATAACTACCCAATTAACCTAACTTAACCAAACTAACTAATTAATTAAACGAATCAATGAACCAACTAACTAACTAACCTAACCAAACTATAAAACCAAACTGACTAACTAAATAACTAACAAAACGAACGAACGAACTAAACAACTAACTAAACTGACTAACTAAATAACTAACAAAACGAACGAACGAACTAAACAACTAACTAAACTGACTAACTAAATAACTAACAAAACGAACGAACGAACTAAACAACTAACTAAACTGACTAACTAAATAACTAACAAAACGAACGAACGAACTAAACAACTAACTAAACTGACTAACTAAATAACTAACAAAACGAACGAACGAACTAAACAACTAACCAAACTGACTAACTAAATAACTAACAAAACGAACGAACGAACTAAACAACTAACTAAACTGACTAACTAAATAACTAACAAAACGAACGAACGAACTAAACAACTAACTAAACTGACTAACTAAATAACTAACAAGACGAACGAACTAAACAACTAACTAAACTGACTAACCAACTAATGTTACTGGGACCTATTTACATGAATACATATGCACTACGGACTTCTAAACTGTCATGTAATAGATGTGCTATAATAAATGAACGTTTCAGGGATCAACTTTCCGATGTAATGAAATGATAATACCTGCATGGTTTTAAATTATAACATCATCAAGTTGGTAGCACATTCTATTCCATCCCCGCAGTGTATGCAGACTCAGAGTACCGGCCAGGTGTTGATTGCGTCATCTTGGGGGGCCGTATAAAACATTACTTTTCCTTCTAGATACTCATATGTATGATATTCTCTGTATGTGTACGTTCTCAGCCTCATTGACATCATCTTCATCCTGGAATGAATGTATTTCTGCCTTGATCAAGTCTGCTTTATCTCTTCTCATCATTGTGCCGTCTATCGCCGCATTGCCTGCCAATAAGTCGACTTTCTCATTTCCTCTGACCCCGGCATGACCGGGGCAGTATATCCATATAATGCTCTAGACAACTGAGTTATTACCTACCATCACTATCACCACCACTACCACCCTTCCTCAACTTCACCCAAACCATCATCGCCAGGACTACCACCCTTCCTCAACTTCACCCAAACCATCATCGCCAGGACTACCACCCTTCCTCAACTTCACCCAAACCATCATCGCCAGGACTACCACCCTTCCTCAACTTCACCCAAACCATCATCGCCAGGACTACCACCCTTCCTCAACTTCACCCAAACCATCATCGCCAGGACTACCACCCTTCCTCAACTTCACCCAAACCATCATCGCCAGGACTACCACCCTTCCTCAACTTCACCCAAACCATCATCGCCAGGACTACCACCCTTCCTCAACTTCACCCAAACCATCATCGCCAGGACTACCACCCTTCCTCAACTTCACCCAAACCATCATCGCCAGGACTACCACCCTTCCTCAACTTCACCCAAACCATCATCGCCAGGACTACCACCCTTCCTCAACTTCACCCAAACCATCATCGCCAGGACTACCACCCTTCCTCAACTTCACCCAAACCATCATCGCCAGGACTACCACCCTTCCTCAACTTCACCCAAACCATCATCGCCAGGACTACCACCCTTCCTCAACTTCACCCAAACCATCATCGCCAGGACTACCACCCTTCCTCAACTTCACCCAAACCATCATCGCCAGGACTACCACCCTTCCTCAACTTCACCCAAACCATCATCACCAGGACTACCACCCTTCCTCAACTTCACCCATACCATCATCACCACCATTACTATTAACAACGTCATCACCATCCCTATCCTCATCACCACCACTACCACCCCTCCTCCTCTTTACCCCAACCATCATCATCACCACTATACAAACAACACCATCATCAACACCTTCATCATCGCCACCACTGTCTTCATTACAACCACTACCAACCCTCCTACTCTTTACCATAACTACCACCAACACCACCACTATCATCATCTAACATCTGCAACACGATAATCTCCTTATTTTCAGCTTCCTCCGTTCTCTACCACAAACCTTATCTCAAGGAACATCTCTACCTATAATGTTCCGGCTATTGGCAGCAAATTTAGCGAACTAATACGAATGCAGTTAATCCACTAAAATCAACAATTTGATACACCCGTCCAGGTGTAGACAGCTCACGTCAGCCGCTAATACACGCACACTTAAAGTTCACGAGCTCACGTGCAGACCGTAACTCAAGACCAGGAAGACTTTAACCGGGAGAGATAGAAGTTGGGAGGGCAAAAACTTCGATAAATTGAGGCGCTAACAAGAAGGTAAGTGAACTAATAGGGAGGGAAAGTATAAACACATATTTGTCATTCACCGGATGAATCTCAGGGATGCCAGATAGTCGTTCTAACCATATATTACAGCATTTCAGGGTTGCCATGATAAAAATATAATTACAGAATATTTCAAGTGTATAAATCAGCTCTCGTATGTATAATACCCAATCAAAAACGTTGGGAAGGTTTTTATAATAATAATTATATGGGTATGGTTATCTTTTTTTTAATATTGTAATTTTTAGAAAGAAAGGAATATATTTGTACAAAATTTGAATGCAGAAATAAGCTACACTGGTATCATACTGAATATTTCCTTTTTTTTTTACTGAAAAATAACTAAAAGTGAAACTAGGGAAGAAAAAAAATTACCTTCTAAAAATGCAGAATTTTTTTTTTTTATTTACACAATGTTTTTGTAAAAAAAAATTGCTTTTACAAATGTAAATGCTCACAGAATTCCATACACATCATGTATCATTATGAAAGTTTCAAGGATACAGAAAAATTCTGATTTTAAAGGGAAATAACCGTTAAAATTGTGAACACAAAAATGACGAAGATAATTTGAGTTGAAATGTTTTGTAAATAAAATACACCCGTAATATAATGTTAAGTATAAAACACAAACAATTTATAACTCCTAAATTGTGCACAAAAAATACATAAACATAACTTCTTCGTTGTTCTCGTAGTCAGTGTCAGATGCCGATATCGATTTAATCAATGACATGTCTACGAAGAATACTCGGAGTATCATTAAGAGATAGAATTAGAAACGATACCATCAGACAGATAACTAAAACAATACCAGTATTGGAACACATCAAAAGACAAAAGATCAAGTGGTTTTCACAAACTACCAACAAACAGCATGCCACAAATAACCATGACACATAGACATAATGGTTATAAATCCAGAGGCAGGCAGTGTGAAAGATGGATCACAGAATTCTAAGAAGACACAGGAACAAGCTTACAAACAGCACACAAGAAGGCAATCTCCAGAGAAATCTTTTACCCCTGATGCAGCAAGGCAAACACGGGACATGGCGGAAAATCAAATTGGTCGGGCCATCCCTTACAACAAGTAAGACCACAGACATGCCCCAATCGAGAACTTGTGCTGACGTCGGAGATACCAGGCCGAGATGCGTACCTGAACCATGGTCTCGAACAACACGACTAGATAACTTGTCTTCACAACAACAAAATATACCAAAAACAAACCTGAATTCAGTGAGATGCAATACAAGTTACGAGTATAATTCTAACAATTGTATCTAAGGAGATAGCGTTGCATTATGTTCACTAATTTTTCTGTGACGGTATTGTGATTTGATATGATTTTTTGTGTACTTGTTGGTGTGGCCAGACTCCATATTATTTGTAAATATAAGAAAATACAAAAAACTGATACATTTTCAAAATGTCATAAAATAAGAATACAAATTACAAACAACATAATTGTTATTATCAGCAACATTTTAACACGGTCAAATTTATTGAATATGGCAATGAAATTGCCAAAGTGGCAACCTTGGTAAGTCTCCTGTTGTAAATTATGGTGGGAAAAAGGTAGAAGATACAAAGAGGACAAATGTAAATTCTTCTAGTAACAAGACATTAGTCTGGGAGCGGTACCTGGCAGCAACAAAACATTCCAGCTAATTTCTCTTGTAGATGTTGGCAAGTTGACTCCTGTTTAATCCAAACACTGATATTTGCGATGAATAGCGTCCCGATTAGTCTTATTTGGATATCTTGATAAAGATTTTTTGATCGAAACGTTGACTGAAACTTATGAGGGGCCGAGTCAAGATTCTAGGATCGTTACCTGTAAACTTGACTTATGTGAACACTGCACGCGCACACACAGAGGCAAATAAAATGGCACACAAACATACCCGAACTACAAAACATGCCTGTGTATTTACTGTGTTTGATTCGAGAAATATATTGTGTTAATTGCTAAAAACATTTGAGTCAGGTCGACGATGAAAGTTGAGAAAACTTTATGAGGTTTGTTGTGAACGTCAAGAAATATGACCAATAAAGCTCCTGTATTCTTTTGCGCACTGGGGGTTTCTATCTGTCTATTTATCCTAACCTAACCTAACCATCCATATCCATTTATCCATCTATCTACCTACCTATCTACTAATCTATCTATCTATCTATCTATCTATCTACCTATCTACTAATTAATCTATCTACCTATCTACTAATTAATCTATCTACCTATCTACTAATTAATCTATCTATCTATCTATCTATCTATCTATCTATCTATCTATCTATCTATCTATCTATCTATCTATCTATCTATCTATCTATCTATCTATCTATCTATCTATCTATCTATCTATCTATCTATCTATCTATCTATCTATCTATCTATCTATCTATCTATCTATCTATCTATCTATCTATCTATCTATCTATCTATCTATCTATCTATCTATCTATCTATCTATCTATCTATCTATCTATCTATCTATCTATCTATCTATCTATCTATCTATCTATCTATCTATCTATCTATCTATCTATCTATCTATCTATCTATCTATCTATCTATCTATCTATCTATCTATCTATCTATCTATCTATCTATCTATCTATCTATCTATCTATCTATCTATCTATCTATCTATCTATCTATCTATCTATCTATCTATCTATCTATCTATCTATCTATCTATCTATCTATCTATCTATCTATCTATCTATCTATCTATCTATCTATCTATCTATCTATCTATCTATCTATCTATCTATCTATCTATCTATCTATCTATCTATCTATCTATCTATCTATCTATCTATCTATCTATCTATCTATCTATCTATCTATCTATCTATCTATCTATCTATCTATCTATCTATCTATCTATCTATCTATCTATCTATCTATCTATCTATCTATCTATCTATCTATCTATCTATCTATCTATCTATCTATCTATCTATCTATCTATCTATCTATCTATCTATCTATCTATCTATCTATCTATCTATCTATCTATCTATCTATCTATCTATCTATCTATCTATCTATCTATCTATCTATCTATCTATCTATCTATCTATCTATCTATCTATCTATCTATCTATCTATCTATCTATCTATCTATCTATCTATCTATCTATCTATCTATCTATCTATCTATCTATCTATCTATCTATCTATCTATCTATCTATCTATCTATCTATCTATCTATCTATCTATCTATCTATCTATCTATCTATCTATCTATCTATCTATCTATCTATCTATCTATCTATCTATCTATCTATCTATCTATCTATCTATCTATCTATCTATCTATCTATCTATCTATCTATCTATTATCGATGTTTCTCAAAATGTTCATTAAATTTTTCACCAAAAGGAATATCTGAAAAAAATCTGTCTATACTGTATTTTTCCCGTTAGGGAGTTGCAGGGAGGTTTAGAATGGTTTGTGTGATAAAGGGAGTTGCAGGGAGGTTTAGAGTGGTTTGTGTGATAAAGGGAGTTGCAGGGAGGTTTAGAGTGGTTTGTGTGATAAAGGGAGTTGCAGGGAGGTTTAGAGTGGTTTGTGTGATAAAGGGAGTTGCAGGGAGGTTTAGAGTGGTTTGTGTGATAAAGGGAGATGCAGGGAGATTTAGAGTGGTTTGTGTGATAAAGGGAGATGCAGGGAGGTTTAGAGTGGTTTGTGTGATAAAGGGAGATGCAGGAAGGTTTAGAGTGGTTTGTGTGATAAAGGGAGATGCAGTGAGATTTAGAGTGGTTTGTGTGATAAAGGGAGTTGCAGGGAGGTTTAGAGTCGTTTGTGTGATAAAGGGAGGTTTAGAGTGGTTTGTGTGATAAAGGGAGTTGCAGGGATGTTTAGAGTGGTTTGTGTGATAAAGGGAGGTTTAGAGTGGTTTGTGTGATAAAGGGAGGTGCAGGGAGGTTTAGAGTGGTTTGTGTGATAAAGGGAGTTGCAGGGAGGTTTAGAGTGGTTTGTGTGATAAAGGGAGGTTTAGAGTGGTTTGTGTGATATGCGTCAAGCCACGTCATGTTCAGGTTGAGTTTTATTTCTTTCAAATTACACTCCGAAAGAAAAAAAACCCAGTTCTTACTGGGGATCGAACTCTGGACATCACGGGTGCGAGATCACAGCTCTAACCTCTCGGCTAAAGGCAAATCTGATACGTGACAAATGATCTTATTTTCGGTAACATCCAACCAAATCCTGTAAGCAAAAAGTATATACGGCCGCCTCCTGGATGCAAAGCAAATAGTATCCCTATTCTTAGCTCCCCTTTCGGGCCCCGTCAACACATGGTGTATGTATGTTATGTAGTGTGATAAAGTTAACAAAACTTTTGTCAATAGATTCGTATTTGCACAACTTATAACATTGAAGGGCGCCACACATATTCAGTTTTCGAGGGGTCATGCGAGGAGAAATGATGAGAACCACTCAACCATTTGTTTGTCATGGTTCAGTGAATTCTAAAACTGTTTTCTGCTATTGTTGAATTAAAAAAAAATTATAAATGGCTAGCCGAAAAAGGAAGAAATAATAACAAGAGACATTCCTGTCACACTTCAGTTCCTATATGACAAGAGTCCCGCCAGAAGTCTTCCATAGAGAACATTTAACTCCGTACTATAATTCTTTTATAAGTTTCCAGAACTTGGTTGCAACTTCAAAACATCTCAATAGCTTCTACGACGATGCTCTTCGAAACTGCCAAAAGCCTTTTCGGTCCGCACAACCTCTCTCTATACATGAATCCCTTTATAAACTTAATTTGTTTAAAAATTAGTCCCGTTACTATGTGGTCTAAGCAAAATGTGATCTGTCAAAAAATGCATTTTTCATCTTAGCCGTGTATCTAACTTCAGTGTTTCCACAAAATATTTTTGGTTTCAGATGACTGCATAATTTCAATACCGACAATATTTGCTAATACGGAGCGTCGCATGAAGATATGCTAGACTCTGGATGATGTATACCAAACATCTTCATTGAAATATTCACCATCGACTTGCCACCAATCGGCAAATAAGACCTACAGCAGAATCAAAACAAAGCGAAATCACAGTTTTACAACTTTTTTTTCACGTTAAGATCTTATTTTATAGAAGTGAATAGCGACCCCATTTTATAGAAGTGAATAGCGACCCCATGTTATAGAAGTGAATAGCAACCCCATTTTTATAGAAGAAAATAGCGACCCCATGTTATAGAAATGAATAGCAACCCCATTTTTTATAGAAGAAAATAGTGACCCCATGTTATAGAAATGAATAGAAACCCCATTTTATAGAAGAAAATAGTGCCCCATTTTATAGAAGAAAATAGTGACCCCATGTTATAGAAATGAATAGAAACCCCATTTTATAGAAGAAAATAGTGACCCCATGTTATAGAAATGAATAGAAACCCCATTTTATAGAAGAAAATAGTGATCCCATGTTATAGAAATGAATAGCAACCCCATTTTTATAGAAGAAAATAGGGACCCCATGTTATAGAAATGAATAGCAACCCCATTTTTATAGAAGCAAATAGTGACCCCATATTATAGAATTGAATAGCAACCCCATTTTTATAGAAGCAAATAGTGACCCCATGTTATAGAAATGAATAGCAACCCCATTTTTATAGAAGCAAATAGTGACCCCATGTTATAGAAATGAATAGCAACCCCATTTTTTATAGAAGCAAATAGTGACCCCATGTTATAGAAATGAATAGCAACCCCATTTTTATAGAAGAAAATAGTGACCCCATGTTATAGAAATGAATAGCAACCCCATTTTTTATAGAAGCAAATAGCGACCCCATGTTATAGAAATGAATAGCAACCCCATTTTTATAGAAGAAAATAGTGACCCCATGTTATAGAAATGAATAGCAACCCCATTTTTTATAGAAGCAAATAGCGACCCCATGTTATAGAAATGAATAGCAACCCCATTTTTATAGAAGAAAATAGTGACCCCATGTTATAGAAATGAATAGCAACCCCATTTTTATAGAAGAAAATATTGACCCCATGTTATAGAAATAAATAGCAACCACATTTTTATAGAAGCAAATAGCGACCCCATGTTATAGAAATGAATAGCAACCCCATTTTTTAATAGAACTGAATAACGACTCTGATATACGATAAAACACGCCAAGAAACGTCTGCTCGAACTAGATCTAATGTAAGCACTTCTAGGGTCTTAGATACGTCTATAGTAAGGGAAGGGGGGGGGGGCTCGAACTAGATCTAATGTAAGCACTTCTAGGGTCTTAGATACGTCTATAGTAAGGGAAGGGGGGTGGAAGGGAATTGACCGGTCAATAGCCGGTCTTCATGTGTAATCATTCCATATTTGTTATGAAAATTTTAATTATTATTATTTGTGTGGAAAACATCATTGTTGGTAAGGGGGGAGGGTGAAGAAAAAGGACTATCCACATTTTGGCGAAATTCCTAGGTGGTGGTGGGGGGTGGCAGGGGTTTCAACACCCCCAAACACTTACCTACGGGTCTGAGCTTGATATACTCATGTTAAAACACTTCACGAAATGTCTGTTACTTTCTTTTTTTATTTTCGCTTTATACGCTTTTATGCCTTGCAGTGTCAGGGGTAGAAGAGTTCCCTGAAGATGGCGTTTTTGTGTGTGCTTCATATATGTTTGTTTCGTTGATTCTTTTATTTCTGTCATCCATATTTTGCATGATCTGCTCCTGGTTGTGTACCCATCGTGTCTGTATAACAATGCTTTTTGAGGGCGCTACCTTATAGCATGTGAAAAGCACTTAATCTGTTGTAATCCATTATTGGCATTGTGTTTGTTAGTTTTCTGATGTTTTCATTTCTGATTCTGTCTCTTATTGTTACTACAAGGATTCTGGGTAGACAAGTCATTTCTGAGTGTTGTAACACGTTTTATTTTGGATTCTGTTGTCCGTGTCCATGTTTGACATTAGCAGCAAAGTGATGGTATGATGATCGTGTCTATCTAGTGCAGTTTTGGTGTTCATGTTCCCATATTTGTTTTTGAAAATAGGGGACATCCGCTCCAAGATCCAGTATGTTATGTTGCTTTGAAAATAGGGGACATCCGCTCCAAGATCCAGTATGTTATGTTGCTTTGAAAATAGGGGACATCCGCTCCAAGATCCAGTATGGTTATGTTGCTTCTATAGGGGACATCCGCTCCAAGATCCAGTATGTTATGTTGTGTCTATGTTGAATTTCTTTGTTGTTTTTCTTATTCGATGATATGATGCTTTCAAGATAACGTGTGTTCCAACTAGATTTCATGTAATCACTTGTTATATTCACTTCAAGAAACGTCTGTTCCTACTATATTTAGTTTAAGAACTTGCTATATTCACTTCAAGAAACGTGTGTTCCAACTAGATTTCATGTAATCACTTGTTATATTCACTTCAAGGAACGTGTGTTCCAACTAGATTTCATGTAATCACTTGTTATATTCACTTCAAGGAACGTGTGTTCCAACTAGATTTCATGTAATCACTTGTTATATTCACTTCAAGGAACGTGTGTTCCAACTAGATTTCATGTAATCACTTGTTATATTCACTTCAAGGAACGTGTGTTCCAACTAGATTTCATGTAATCACTTGTTATATTCACTTCAAGGAACGTGTGTTCCAACTAGATTTCATGTAATCACTTGTTATATTCACTTCAAGGAACGTGTGTTCCAACTAGATTTCATGTAATCACTTGTTATATTCACTTCAAGGAACGTGTGTTCCAACTAGATTTCATGTAATCACTTGTTATATTCACTTCAAGGAACGTGTGTTCCAACTAGATTTCATGTAATCACTTGTTATATTCACTTCAAGGAACGTGTGTTTAAACTAGATTTCATGTAATCACTTGTTATATTCACTTCAAGGAACGTCTGTTACGACTATATTTAGTGTAATCACTTGTTATATTCACTTCAAGAAACGTCTGTTCCTACTATATTTAGTGTAATCACTTGTTATATTCACTTCAAGAAACGTCTGTTCCTACTATATTTAGTGTAATCACTTGTTATATTCACTTCAAGAAACGTCTGTTCCTACTATATTTAGTGTAATCACTTGTTATATTCACTTCAAGAAACGTCTGTTACGACTAGATTTAGTGTAATCACTTGTTATATTCACTTCAAGAAACGTCTGTTCCTACTATATTTAGTGTAATCACTTGTTATATTCACTTCAAGAAACGTCTGTTACGACTAGATTTAGTGTAATAACTTGTTATATTCACTTCAAGAAACGTCTGTTCCTACTATATTTAGTGTAATCACTTGTTATATTCACTTCAAGAAACGTCTGTTCCTACTATATTTAGTGTAATCACTTGTTATATTCACTTCAAGAAACGTCTGTTCCTACTATATTTAGTGTAATCACTTGTTATATTCACTTCAAGAAACGTCTGTTACGACTAGATTTAGTGTAATAACTTGTTATATTCACTTGAAGAAACGTCTGTTCCTACTATATTTAGTTTTAAGAACTTGTTATATTCACTTCAAGAAACGTCTGTTACGACTATATTTAGTGTAATCACTTGTTATATTCACTTCAAGAAACGTCTGTTCCTACTATATTTAGTGTAATCACTTGTTATATTCACTTCAAGGAACGTGTGTTCCAACTAGATTTCATGTAATCACTTGTTATATTCACTTCAAGGAACGTGTGTTCCAACTAGATTTCATGTAATCACTTGTTATATTCATTTCAAGGAACGTGTGTTCCAACTAAATTCCATGTAATCACTTGTTATATTCACTTCAAGAAACGTATGTTCCTACTATATTTAGTTTTAAGAACTTGTTATATTCACTTCAAGAAACGTCTGTTCCTACTATATTTAGTGTAATCACTTGTTATATTCACTTCAAGAAACGTCTGTTACGACTAGATTTAGTGTAATAACTTGTTATATTCACTTGAAGAAACGTCTGTTCCTACTATATTTAGTTTTAAGAACTTGTTATATTCACTTCAAGAAACGTCTGTTCCTACTATATTTAGTTTAAGAACTTATTATATTCACTTCAAGAAACGTCTGTTACGACTATATTTAGTGTAATCACTTGTTATATTCACTTCAAGAAACGTCTGTTCCTACTATATTTAGTTTAAGAACTTGCTATATTCACTTCAAGAAACGTCTGTTCCTACTATATTTAGTTTAAGAACTTGCTATATTCACTTCAAGAAACGTCTGTTCCGACTAGATTTAATATAATCACGTATTATATTCCCTTCAAGGAACGCGTGTTTCGACTAGAATTAATGTAATCACTTTAAAACAATTTATCTTCACTTTAAAACACTTCAAGACAAGCGTGTTTACCCCTGACTTGACACATTTACCATGGCCACTTTCAACTGTTGTTTCGGGAACCCGACACTGGAAGTTTCGGCACATGAACTGACCTTGTATACAGGCAGCTCTGACGTGCCAGTTATGTTTATGTACACGTGCCTCCATTCTCACTTTTGGCAGCTAGTGATGTGAAGTCAATGCTTTCTTTCTCCCACCCCCCTCCTTTCATGTTCTCGCTCATTGCTTCAATCATTCACTCACTAAATCACTCTTCATTCTACAAGCACACGAAGAAATCTACTCGACATGTCTATTATGAAGTCTTCGTCCGGGTATAAGGTTATCGCTGGTGGTGGTCTACTTTCTCGAATCTCCACTGTAACAATTATTTATGTGCGGTAACTTCTGTAATCGTTTTTCTTGCCCAGCAAAGAAACTACGTGTTTTGGTGTCCTGCGCAGGTTATGGCTCGGTGCCACTGCGGTTGCCGCTGCCAACCAGGGATATTATCCTGGTCTTCCATGTGTGGTATGCGTCTATCCTTTGGGATAATTTTCCAAATTCTAACTGTAGTCAGAGAGATTGAGACAAGAATTCAAAACAAAACAAAAACTATGCAAATTATGAACTTAACCAAACTTGAAACACAAATATATTCTGATGGTAACCAAAATGCAAATCATAAATATAATTTTTATATTTTCTTCTTCTTCTGCAATCAATTGTTCAACACCCAGTCCAATATTAGTTATGTATAAATTATTAATCACTACATATACATATAAATTATTATGTATAAAGCGGTTTGTTTTAGGTTATCTCGGGTTCATTGTTTCACCATCGGTATCAGAAACAATGAAGATCTAAAGCAAATTACAATGAAACGAGAGACATGCAAATCTATGACATCCGCCATATATGCCGTCTTTGGCCCTAGAGGAATGACTAACTAACTAAATCTCGTGTTCCTGGCACAACACAACAAATGATGACGCTTATTTCCTGACTCTACACAACAATCGATGACGCCACTATGATGATTTTACACAACGTCTGCGATCAATTGTTACACATCCAGTATTTTCAGTAGCTGTAACCATTTCAGTGTTTTATTTTGGACATTTTCGACGTGCTTTTTGAGGGTGAGCTGACTCCAAGATGTTCACAAGATGTGGGATGTTCTTCTCTTGACAATACGCATGCGGTTGCGTCTGCGGATTTCACAATGACCCACTAGACAACCCACCCATGCAACAGAAAACATTACATGACATGTCGTTATATTGAAGCTCTCTTATGGAGGCTTTGTAGCATGTCATTTATATTAGACAGATTAATCATGGAGGGAAATGTTCCAGGAAAGAGAACAAGACAGACCAAGATGGACATAGGACATCGAGGACCTGAATATGACATTGGAAGAGCCTGGCAGCTTGCACAGAACCTAGAGACTTACAGAGTAGCAGTGAGGACAACGTTCTGTAAAATACACGCCACATACGAGATATAAGATCACGTTGCCAGAAGAAAGACACAGGAGAGGGCTACAGTAACACAAACATGAAGTGATATCCGACACAGGAGAGGGCTACAGTAACACAAACATGAAGTGATATCCGACACAGGAGAGGGCTACAGTAACACAAACATAAAGTGATATCCGACACAGGAGAGGGCTACAGTAACACAAACATGAAGTGATATCCGACACAGGAGAGGGCTACAGCAACACAAACATGAAGTGATATCCGACACAGGAGAGGTCTACAGTAACACAAATATGAAGTGATATCCGACACAGGAGAGGGCTACAGCAACACAAACATGAAGTGATATCCGACACAGGAGAGGGCTACAGTAACACAAACATGAAGTGATATCCGACACAGGAGAGGGCTACAGTAACACAAATATGAAGTGATATCCGACACAGGAGAGGGCTACAGTAACACAAATATGAAGTGATATCCGACACAGGAGAGGGCTACAGCAACACAAACATGAAGTGATATCCGACACAGGAGAGGGCTACAGTAACACAAATATGAAGTGATATCCGACACAGGAGAGGGCTACAGTAACACAAATATGAAGTGGTATCCGATACACAGAAGATTGACGCAGTGACGATAAAGACGCACGACAGGGACAAAAAGGTTATCGTCCCTTAAACGTGAATAGCTTTGATCGTGGTGACCAGCGGTAGATACAGAAACCAGCTTTATCCGATAAACGTGAATAGCTTTGATCGTGGTGACCAGTGGTAGATACAGAAACCAGCTTTATCCGATAAACGTGAATAGCTTTGATCGTGGTGACCAGCGGTAGATACAGAAACCAGCTTTATCCGATAAACGTGAATAGCTTTGATCGTGGTGGCCAGCGGTAGATACAGAAACCAGCTTTATCCGATAAACGCGAATAGCTTTGATCGTGGTAACCAGTGGTAGATACAGAAACCAGCTTTATCCGATAAACGCGAATAGCTTTGATCGTGGTGACCAGTGGTAGATACAGAAACCAGCTTTATCCGATAAACGCGAATAGCTTTGATCGTGGTGACCAGCGGTAGATACAGAAACCAGCTTTATCCGATAAACGCGAATAGCTTTGATCGTGGTGACCAGTGGTAGATACAGAAACCAGCTTTATCCGATAAACGCGAATAGCTTTGATCGTGGTGACCAGTGGTAGATACAGAAACCAGCTTTATCCGATAAACGCGAATAGCTTTGATCGTGGTGACCAGTGGTAGATACAGAAACCAGCTTTATCCGATAAACGCGAATAGCTTTGATCGTGGTGACCAGTGGTAGATACAGAAACCAGCTTTATCCGATAAACGCGAATAGCTTTGATCGTGGTGACCAGCGGTAGATACAGAAACCAGCTTTATCCGACTGGAGAGGAACTGACTATCGATATGGTTATGGACATCCATCGTACAGTGGAAAGTGGAAAAAACACTGAGTGAAATAGCTATCACTGCCGAAGTCAGATGTGTCGGGCTACTAGAGATAATAGGACTACATCCTGTTGGAAACATTCTATGACTATTATCCTGCAATAACAGAGATTCGGTGGGAGTTTGATAACAAACATACAAATCTACGTGTCGAACAAGATGTCTTCAATGTAGCTAGTGATCACGCTTCCAGCCATCAAGATATCTGATTTGAATTCAGTCGCAGGTAGCTGTATACTCGGACGGCTCAGATTAATAACCACATTGTTAGATTAACCCTTTCACAGCGTGGTGATCAACAAAGCAACTGTAATGTTCTAGGCAATATTTACACCCAGTAGGTTGATATTTTATTTTTGTGAATAGCACATAAAATAGCATATATTACATCAGCATATATTTCATTTCCCAATTTTAACCCCCCCCCCTCCCCCCAAATACAATCGTTATTTAACCTCCATGTACGACAGAATTTTAAAATCGTTTAGTGCTCCATCTGTGAAGTTTCCCCAGGCAGGAGCAGAGTTGAATTCTGAACCTTGATATAATCTACCCCCAGCTACCGGAGGTCTCTCTCATCTGTATACAGAGAAAGACATCAACTGAAAGATGTATGGAAGAGCTCTCAAATACAACATTTATCAAGAAAACCAGACTTGCTGATGAGACAAGATAAATCAGACTTGCTGTGTAGACATATTAAACCAGACTTGTGTAGACATATTAAACCATACTTGCTGAGGAGACGTGTTAAACCAGACTTGCTGTGTACACATATTAAACCAGACTTGCTGTGTAGACATATTAAACTATACTTGCTGTGTAGACATATTAAACCATACTTGCTGTGTAGACATATTAAACCATACTTGCTGTGTAGACATATTAAACCATACTTGCTGAGGAGACATGTTTACCATACTTGCCGAGGAGACATGTTAAACCATACTTGCTGAGAAGACATGTTAAACCAGACTAGCTGAGGAGACATGTTAAACCATACTTGCTGAGGAAACATGTTAAACCATACTTGCTGAGGAGACATGTTAAACCATACTTGCTGAGGAGACATGTTAAACCATACTTGCTGTGTAGACATGTTAAACCAGATTAGCTAAGTAGACATGTTAAACCAGACTTGCCGAGGAGACATGTTAAACCATACTTGCTGAGGAGACATGTTAAACCAGACTTGCTGAGGAGACATGTTAAACCATACTTGCTGTGTAGACATGTTAAACCAGACTTGCTGAGGAGACATGTTAAACCAGACTTGCTTAATAGACATGATAAACCAGACTTGCTGAGGAGACATGATAAACCATACTTGCTGAGTAGACATGATAAACCAGACTTGCTGAGGAGACATGTTAAACCAGACTTGCTGAGTAGACATATTAAACCAGACTTGCTGAGTAGACATGTTAAACCAGACTTGCTGAGGAGACATGATAAACCATACGTGCTGAGTAGACATGATAAACCAGACTTGCTGAGGAGACATGTTAAACCAGACTTGCTGAGTAGACATATTAAACCAGACTTGCTGAGTAGACATGTTAAACCAGACTTGCTGAGTAGACATGATAAACCAGACTTGATGAGGAGACATAATAAACCAGACTTGCTGAGTAGACATGATAAACCGTAGAGAAGATAAGAACCCTGTTAAGATTTACATCTAACCCCATAACCTCATCTTCCGTTTTCTACAATGTCCTCTGGTGTTTAAGCTCTGCATAGTTTTCTTTAAGCTCTTTGTATTTGGTTCTGCGCAGTAAGTGTTCATGACGTGGAGTTCTCCAGACAGAATTAGCTTGACTTAACAGCAAACTGTGTGAAGCATGTACCAAGCTTTCACCCTGCGCAGGCTGACGTGTCGGCTTCTTAGGCTCAATTTAGCGGGTTGTTTCTAGAAAACTAACACCGGGAGAGTTTTTGTGAATTTAACCATATGGATTAGGCTGGAAACGCATAGGAGAGGAGTTAAGTTGAAAAACAAAAAAATATAAACAACTAAATTGGGAAATAACATGCAACAAGGAAAGGAAAATACGGGAAATCTTTGTTTCCAATCTGGAAAAAAAAACCGGTTAGAAACGATGTACTATAAATCTAATCTGGAAAACCGGTTAGTATGTGTTTAAAGGTGAAACATATTAAAATTCTACTCTGGAAAATTGGTTAGAAACAATGTGTTTTAAACGTGAAATAGTTTATAAAGAGTACCACTCACAGCACGTAACTCCGTAGTTTCAAGCTATAATCTTCAGGGACCTCCGTAAAGCAAACATTTGTAAACTAGACGTCAGATTGGAAATAGAACCTGCTACAACTTGAGCACAAGAAAAGTGACTTAACACTACACCAGGGAAATTCCCGATATATCTTGTAAAACCGTGACCGTCACCAATATAACACATACGAGAAGAATAAAAACAAGCCTTCATACGTCATGTTTACGTCTATTGTCGTGAATATGTATGTATACACGCAAATCACAATTTATATACACAAATGAGCACTTGTCAGAGTTGCCATATTGTTTAAATTGACTTTATGTACTAGTGAAATTTCTGGTAAAATATGGCAAAAAATGACCAACTCTAAACATTTATTACGCTTTCAAATTGACCAATTATGGAATAAAAAAAGTTATCCAACAATTCTCAGCTATCACTTTTCAGTGGATACCATCACACTGTGGAATTATGGGAAATGAGAAAGCGGATACTCTGCCAAGAACAGGTAGTGAAATGGAACAACACAGACACCCACTGTCCTACGGAGAAACAAAAATAATAATCCATAACACATACACGTCAAAGTAGAAGAAACAAAGGGAAGTGGATGACAAACCCGATGCAATACATTACCTCCAAAGAACACACTATTTCGTCTTAGAACCGTCCACTACAAACTGTTGGGCCACCTTTACCAATTGAGGATCTCATACACATATGAATGTTCGTGTGGATCCGGAACTCAAACTCCTTAACACATACTTCTGGGCTGCCCAACATACAAAGAGCAGCGACATCAGATCTGAGGATACAGATTTGAGGCAAAAGCTATAAGGTAGCCGCTCTGACCTGGAGAAGGCAGTAGACTTCGCCCTGACGACAGGCATGACAATATAATATTATCGTAGATGCTGAACACAGAAAAAGACAGAAAAATTGACCGAACATAAATTTACTTTCCAGTGACAATTAAAAATGGCACAATATGGCCATTAATTTGCCAAATTCTGGCAACTCTGACACTCGCAAACAACAATGCACGCACTTAGTGAGCAGTGACATACGTATAATCTGAGACAAAAGTCAGCACCTCAATCAATCAATAAACCCGTAACCCTTCAGGGTCGTAGGGATACCACATTGGATGCTTTAGCACACAGAGTCCTCCAGCAAATTCTATCCTCAGCGATGCCGATGACTGTGGAAATATATTGCCCTGTCCATTCCTTGATGGTGTCTGTCCATGCCTTTATTTGTCCTCCTCTGCTTCTTCCACCCTCGACAGTTCCCTGCAGTATTGTTTTTGACAAGGAATCGTGCCTGCATACATGTCCGAAACATGCTAGTTTTAAAAGTCAACACTTACAAACACGTAGATAATGACACACACACTCACACAGACTTAGGAGCGCCGAGACACACTCTAGTACTGACACAAAAACTCGTGAACATTCTTTCTCTCTCACTCTCTCCCTCCCTCACACACACACACGTAGCCGTATACACATACCCAACACAACTTTACGTCTGGTTGTGATTCCCAAATGTAATCTCATATGTCACGGTTATTAATGTACTCACCCCAAGATGATATTTCCCACACACACAAACACATTTACCCTTCTATACAAACATATATCAGAAATACCTTCTTTACACCTGGCCCGGCCAGATGCAGCTTCGTCGCTGTAATCGCCACAGTTGTCTACCCCATCGCAGGTCAACGTATCGTCCAGACATAGTTTGTTCTCGCACTGAAAGCCTGCTCCACACGAGCCAAACTTTTCCAGATCTGGGGAAACAAGATGAAATACATGATATTGTGAAGTCCACGTTTTGTAACAAAACTGAATTATTTTTTTTGGTATTCATTTCGACAGCTAAACTCTTTTAGTATTCATTTCTTGAACTAAACTATTTTGGTATTCATTTCTTGAACTAAACTTTTAGTATTCATTATTGAACTAAAATCTTTTAGTATTCATTTCTTGAACTAAACTCTTTTGGTATTCATTTCTTGAACTAAACTCTTTTAGTATTCATTTCTTGAACTAAACTTTTTTGGTATTCATTTCTTGAACTAAACTTTTAGTATTCATTATTGAACTAAAATCTTTTAGTATTCATTTCTTGAAGTAAACTTTTGGTATTCATTTCTTGAACTAAAATCTTTTAGTATTCATTTCTTGAAGTAAACTTTTAGTATTCATTTCTTGAAGTAAACTTTTAGTATTCATTTCTTGAACTATACCAGCGATGCTCATTCTCTATTCCAATTTTATGTCTGTGAACTACATGAGTAATGTTTATTTGGTAGAGGATTGCCTTCATTGTATTGTACTTGAGTTTACTCATACGTTTTCCATAAATTACGTCAACAATTATGGGGAGGGGGTGTAAAAGTTTGACAGTTGGTGTGTGTGTGTTTGGAGGGGGGGGGAATTAGGCGTTTTGACAAAATTTGACATATCTATTTATTTATACACAAATTGTTTTGAACTTGAACGTTTTTTCTATAAATTTTAACCCAAAAAAATCATGCAGTTTTCCCATCCTTTTTTTTTTTTTTTTTTTTTTGTGTGTGGTTGAAAAGTTGTCATTTTCTAAAATAAATAAGCAGGAGATTCCCTGAATTCTGTTGTTGACAAGGGGAGAAGATGAAACAGTAAACAAATATTGATGTCATTTATGGGCAGCTCCACATGAATACAGCAACATGCCGCTTTGCAATAGCACAGTACAGACTGCTACAGCTTCAAGCAGTAAGCGCCAGTATTCTTATAAGAAAAATGCACATGTAAATAAAACATCACGGCCCGTTATCGAACTAGCACTTCGGAGAATGTGACAATATATTTATAAAGAGAATATCCTGTTGTGTTTTGTTTTTTAAAATACATAAGCACACCCTTAGCCTGCACTATATCTGGGAAAATCCTTTTCTCCAAACCTCCATCCAAATCTATTTTTCGCCACTCTACTATTAAGTCTGTGGCAGAGAATGCCAGAGTCGAGATTAGGGCCTGGTGCACGTGTATTGGCTTTGTGTCGGTGCTTTAAGTGTTTTACATTATCGGGTTGTTTTATGTGAGCAAGGAGTGAATACGTCTTTGTTACAGTTTGACTATATTTACTGTTGTTCTGTGAAATAATTGCAACTTCTATCGACTGATCAAGGTTAGCTCACACCTTGTTCACAGCAGAGTCATTTCTTATGTTTTCTGTCATCATATACAGCATTCTTGATTCTTGATTAGAAACTGGCCCCAGGGCACGTGGGGCATTCCCATAAGTGTTCCGCCCTCTGTTCCAGCAGCCATTTTGTTCTGTTTTTTTGGTTGTTGCCGATTTCAGATTTCTCCAATTGTTTTGGAACAGATTATCGACGAAAACCGAGGTATTACTGTATGCCGTCTTCTTCTTCTTCTGCGTTCGTTCTCAAACTCCTGCAGATTAGTAGGATGTAGTCCGGAGAACGGAATGCGTTGTGTCATGGTTTACAGCATTGATGCGACATCTGCGCACTTCGGCCTGACACATCAGACTTCAGCAAGGCTTTAGTCCACTGACCCTGGGACAGCCAACTCCATCCCATAACCTCCTTAGTCGCCTTTTACGACATGCGTGGAAGGTAAACAGTGTTGCTATTCTTTGCTCCCCTTTCGGGTCCCGGTAACACAAGGGCGACTGTATGCCTAAAACACTGTAATTGTTTGATTTTTATTTCTTTCAATATTTCTTTCTTCATTTGAAGTGTTGTTACAATTACATAGGAAGTGTTGTTACAATTACATAGGAAGTTTGTTACAAGTACTTAGACGTATTTTCAGAGTTAGACAAGGCGTATGCAAGATGGCATGCATAATTCTATAATAACATATCTAGACAAAGGTGGAAGGTCACCCAATCAGCTAGGTAACAGATGGGCTACAGTACAGTTGTGAATATGTGATGAAACCATTTTTTAATATAAAGGAGCGAAGCATAGTGGTTAAGTCATGCCGAAATCGGATGTGCTGGTTCGGAATAACGCAGCTTAAGTGTGAAATCAGCAGCGCAACTTACTTCAACTCCTCGGCGGAAATCACACACAATTTCGTGTTGGTTATCAGACAGCCTGTGGCGGGATTCGAACCAGGTACCTGAAGGTATACATTTTGTCTAGAAAATCACTACAGCCAAAAAATGATATGTTGATGGCTATCTCCTGATGCTATCAATATTTGTATCAGCGAATGCAGAAGAAGATGAAGAAGACGTGGTTAAACTATTATTTATACACCAACAAAATTATTCGAATGTGAAACATTTGTCTAAATATGTTTTAAAAACGTGTTTTCTTGTATACTTTTTCTGCTAGAAACATTAGGGAGGAGGGGTCGGGATTGGGGAGTAAATATTTCATAGTGTGTGTTATCTTGGAGCAACTTTTGATGTGCTGCAAGTCTATCTTTACAAATATCATTTTAGTCAAACAACGAAACGCTGTGAGATCTTGCAGAACTTCAGATTGTGCTAGTGGTATTAAGCCCATATAATAGCTGCTACACCATTAAGCCCACAAACTAGCAATTACACCAGTAAGCCAACAAACTAGCAATTACACCATTTAGTCAACAAATTAGCAATTACACAATTTAGTCAACAAACTAGCAATTACACCATTTAGTCAACAAATTAGCAATTACACAGTTTAGTCAACAAACTAGCAATTACACCATTTAGTCAACAAATTAGCAATTACACCATTTAGTCAACAAACTAGCAATTACACCATTTAGTCAACAAACTAGCAATTACACCATTTAGTCAACAAACTAGCAATTACACCATTTAGTCAACAAACTAGCAATTACACCATTTAGTCAACAAACTAGCAATTACACCAGTAAGCCAACAAACTAGCAATTACACCATTTAGTCAACAAATTAGCAATTACACAATTTAGTCAACAAACTAGCAATTACACCATTTAGTCAACAAACTAGCAATTACACAGTTTAGTCAACAAACTAGCAATTACACCATTTAGTCAACAAACTAGCAATTACACCATTTAGTCAACAAACTAGCAATTACACCATTTAGTCAACAAACTAGCAATTACACCATTGAGCTCACCAAACTAGCAATTACACCATTTAGTCAACAAACTAGCAATTACACCATTGAGCTCACCAAACTAGCAATTACACCATTTAGTCAACAAACTAGCAATTACACCATTTAGTCAACAAACTAGCAATTACATCATTAAGCTCACGAACTAGCAATTACACCATTAAGCTCACGAACTAGCAATTACACCATTTAGTCAACAAACTAGCAATTACACCATTTAGTCAACAAACTAGCAATTACACCATTTAGTCAACAAACTAGCAATTACACCATTTAGTCAACAAACTAGCAATTACACCATTTAGTCAACAAACTAGCAATTACACCATTTAGTCAACAAACTAGCAATTACACCATTTAGTCAACAAACTAGCAATTACACCATTTAGTCAACAAACTAGCAATTACACCATTTAGTCAACAAACTAGCAATTACACCATTTAGTCAACAAACTAGCAATTACACCATTTAGTCAACAAACTAGCAATTACACCATTTAGTCAACAAACTAGCAATTACACCATTTAGTCAACAAACTAGCAATTACACCATTTAGTCAACAAACTAGCAATTACACCATTTAGTCAACAAACTAGCAATTACACCATTTAGTCAACAAACTAGCAATTACACCATTTAGTCAACAAACTAGCAATTACACCATTTAGTCAACAAACTAGCAATTACACCATTTAGTCAACAAACTAGCAATTACACCATTTAGTCAACAAACTAGCAATTACACCATTTAGTCAACAAACTAGCAATTACACCATTTAGTCAACAAACTAGCAATTACACCATTTAGTCAACAAACTAGCAATTACACCATTTAGTCAACAAACTAGCAATTACACCATTTAGTCAACAAACTAGCAATTACACCATTTAGTCAACAAACTAGCAATTACACCATTTAGTCAACAAACTAGCAATTACACCATTTAGTCAACAAACTAGCAATTACACCATTTAGTCAACAAACTAGCAATTACACCATTTAGTCAACAAACTAGCAATTACACCATTTAGTCAACAAACTAGCAATTACACCATTTAGTCAACAAACTAGCAATTACACCATTTAGTCAACAAACTAGCAATTACACCATTTAGTCAACAAACTAGCAATTACACCATTTAGTCAACAAACTAGCAATTACACCATTTAGTCAACAAACTAGCAATTACACCATTAAGCTCACAAACTAGCAATTACACCATTTAGTCAACAAACTAGCAATTACACCATTTAGTCAACAAACTAGCAATTACACCATTTAGTCAACAAACTAGCAATTACACCATTAAGCTCACAAACTAGCAATTACACCATTTAGTCAACAAACTAGCAATTACACCATTTAGTCAACAAACTAGCAATTACACCATTTAGTCAACAAACTAGCAATTACACCATTTAGTCAACAAACTAGCAATTACACCATTTAGTCAACAAACTAGCAATTACACCATTTAGTCAACAAACTAGCAATTACACCATTTAGTCAACAAACTAGCAATTACACCATTTAGTCAACAAACTAGCAATTACACCATTTAGTCAACAAACTAGCAATTACACCATTTAGTCAACAAACTAGCAATTACACAGTTTAGTCAACAAACTAGCAATTACACCATTTAGTCAACAAACTAGCAATTACACCATTTA
Source organism: Meghimatium bilineatum (assembly GCA_034231615.1). NCBI lineage: Eukaryota > Metazoa > Mollusca > Gastropoda > Stylommatophora > Philomycidae > Meghimatium > Meghimatium bilineatum. The sequence continues at coordinate 1,962,927 of CM067310.1, read as the reverse complement.
GTCAACAAACTAGCAATTACACCATTTAGTCAACAAACTAGCAATTACACCATTTAGTCAACAAACTAGCAATTACACCATTTAGTCAACAAACTAGCAATTACACAGTTTAGTCAACAAACTAGCAATTACACCATTTAGTCAACAAACTAGCAATTACACCATTTAGTCAACAAACTAGCAATTACACCATTTAGTCAACAAACTAGCAATTACACCATTTAGTCAACAAACTAGCAATTACACCATTTAGTCAACAAACTAGCAATTACACCATTTAGTCAACAAACTAGCAATTACACAGTTTAGTCAACAAACTAGCAATTACACCATTTAGTCAACAAACTAGCAATTACACCATTAAGTCAACAAACTAGCAATTACACCATTTAGTCAACAAACTAGCAATTACACCATTTAGTCAACAAACTAGCAATTACACAGTTTAGTCAACAAACTAGCAATTACACCATTTAGTCAACAAACTAGCAATTACACCATTTAGTCAACAAACTAGCAATTACACCATTTAGTCAACAAACTAGCAATTACACCATTAAGTCAACAAACTAGCAATTACACCATTTAGTCAACAAACTAGCAATTACACCATTAAGTCAACAAACTAGCAATTACACCATTAAGCTCACGAACTAACTGTTACACAATTAAGCCCACATACTAGCTGTTATATTACTACGCCCACATAATACATGGTGTACAATTAAGCCCACATACTAGCTGTTATATTACTACGCCCACATAATACATGGTGTACAATTAAGCCCACATACTAGCTGTTATATTACTACGCCCACATAATACATGGTGTACAATTAAGCCCACATACTAGCTGTTATATTACTACGCCCACATAATACATGGTGTACAATTAAGCCCACATACTAGCTGTTATATTACTACGCCCACATAATACATGGTGTACAATTAAGCCCACATACTAGCTGTTATATTACTACGCCCACATAATACATGGTGTACAATTAAGCCCACATACTAGCTGTTATATTACTACGCCCACATAATACATGGTGTACAATTAAGCCCACATATATTAGCTGTTACACCATGCAGCCCACATACTATCTGTTGTTCCATTAAATCACATACTGTTATACTATTAAGCACACATACCAAGTGTTACACCATTAAGACCACATACGTTTACACCATGAAGCCCACATTCTGTTACACCATTAAGCCCACAAACCATTGTGGAAAGCCCACATACTAACATTTTAATCATTACGCCCACACATTTTTACACATATAAGCCTACATGGTAACTGTAACACCATTAAGCCCACGTACCGTTATACTATGAAGCCCGCATACTGTTACACCACTGAGCCCACATATTTTTACACCGTTACGCCCACATACTGTTACACCGTTAAGCCTACATACTAACATTTTCATCATTAAACCCACATACTAACTGTTACACCATTAAGTATACACACCGTTATACTAAGAAACCCACATACTCACTGTTACACCATTAAGCCCATATACTGTTACACCATTAAGCCCACATACTAACTATAATGTTATCGGTGCACTCTCCTATGGTGGGTATTATACCATTACAATAACATGTTATTTATAAAGAATCGTGAAGAAATGCTATATACCCACAGGCATTAGATTCAATACACAGTTTACAAAACGCAATCCTTCGGTAGATAAAGTCCTTTTTGTGGAAACGTTAATAACATGTTAGCATTTACAGGTCTTTGTCTGCTCTTGTGCTGAAGCTGTTTCATCTTTAAGATCAAACAATCTCTATTCTCCTTGTTCGAAAATACTCTTACAGACGACCTTTCATGGCGAGTTCGTGTCATACATGTGTATGTGGATTCTCTCTTGTTCACAAGGTTGCCACTACATTTGTTTAAATTCTATATTTTCTTGAAAATAAAGCCGTAACGTCACTTTTCGTTAAATATCCTTTGAGACGTACATAGAGCACACACTACAAGTATAAAACCATTGTAGGGTAGAGCAAACACACATTGAAAATTACAGAATACACATACACATTTTGCACATTACAATACACAAACATTGCACAATACAATATACACACAGATCACACACTACAATATACATACCAATTTAACAACACAATGTAAATACACAATACAAGAGACACAGCACACACAATGTAAACATACAAACAAGAGACACAGCACACACAATGTAAACACAAAATACAAGAGACACAGCACACACAACGATGTCTAAGAACAACAGATTCAGCAGTAACAAATCACCAAGTCTACCACAAAACAAATATTCATAACGTAGCCTTTCAGCACAAAAATGAAATCGACTCTAATAGTAGGTACGGTTAAGCACCTAGCCCATTACGATATAACCTCGGAGATCCCTTGTGTAAGTTGCGCAATGGTGTTATGTGATTGCGTTTTCTCGTACGATGTGAGCCGGAGATTATGAAATACTTCGGAGGGGGGAGGAGAGGGGTGAGATCCCTCTATCGCAGTGGTTAGCCTATTTGTCGTGTGCACAAGAGATCGCAAGTTCAAATCTAAATGATAATGTTCTTCCTACAAATGTATTTTTTCTGAATCCCCGAGGATTATCGCTTGAAGTTACAGAGTTACGTGCTGTGAGTGACACTCTTGGAAATGGGCTTGCTTTATTTAAGAGGGTCGGAGTTTATATGGGGAATCTAATGATAATATCTATATAATAATACAATAAAGTCAATTCTCTCAGCCTTTTGAGCTTTTCTTAGTGAGAATACTTCGTGTGAATACTACAATTTAAGTTGGTAGATCAAAATATCTATGGGCATGTTGAATATCTATGTACATATTGAATATCTATGTACATATTGAATAAAAGATCAATGGACATTTGAGTGAAAGATATATAAACATAATGATTCATCTATGAAAATATTCAATAAAGTTTGGACATATGGAAATATTGAGTTTACATCTTTTTGCAGACGATCAATCAATAATATCAACAACAAAAGAACAACTACACATATAAATAGACCACACACAACGTGTAGAGACTGGAACATGAAGATAAACACAGACAAAAATGAGGAAATGTCAATTGCAAAAACAGAAAGAAACAACCACTTAAACAGTTGAAAGAATTCACATATCTGGGGAGCAGCATATCATTGCATGGAAAGAAAAAACACTAAAGAAATCCAACATAGATGCTACATAGCGTACCAGATCTTAGGACAGGTCCCTATTTTCAAAAACAAATATGTGTGAGCCGCGTAGCGCAGTGGTTAGCGCACTGGAATCGCATGACTGGTCCTGGGTTCATTCCTCAGTTGAGGCGGAATTGTTTTTCAGATCGCAATGGCTCCCAGGTCGACCCAGCGTTAAATGGGTACCGCATTAATCCGGGAAGTAAATACTGCGAGGGAGAGGAGATGGCTACCGCCCTCATTTGCAGAGCCACTGAAATATTTGTATCGCTAACATCTCACACCCCTAAGGCATTAATAAATGCTATGGGTTACTTTACTTTTATTATGTGAACATAAACACTAAAACTGCGCTATATAAAACGATCATCATACTAATCTACCAATGTCAAACATGGACTTTAACAACAGACGCCAAAATAAAACCAGTTACAACATGTCAATCCTTACAGCTGACGGGAATTGTACCAGGTCAGGAGATACAACTAAGAACACAACCATACATGGAAGATGTCTTGTTAGACGATATTTAATCAGGAGATACAACTCTAGAGCCGGGATACAACTCAATACTGGAAATGCGAAAGCTGGGGTAATACTATGCAAATATACAAATGAATGCAAATAGGTACAAGTGTTAATAATATTTTAAAACAAAACATACTAACAACGAGACACGACGACAACCGATGTTTCGACTAAAAGCCTTCATCAGGAGGAAAGACGACTGACAAAACAAGCAATAAGCTAAACATAAATCACATGTGGTGTGATAGGAAGAAGAGATTAAAGCATGGTATGAAGCATATCATGGATAAGAGAAAGATCAAAAAGGAAGGGTCCATCAAGAGAAGAGGAGACAGGCATAGCATGACGAGGGGATAGAGTGGACAAGAGAATGATGATAAGAATGGTTTAGTAAGGGGCAAGATTGAATGAAAGATTGAATGAAAGATTGAATTCGGTGATAACCTGTGGCACGAGATGGACTTGAAAAGAATATCTTACCTTCTTTGACGGCTGTAAGAATAAATTTAAACCCTCTGCCCACTGGACCATCTGAGTCAGTTCTGTGCAGACGGAAAATAGGATTTGTCATCTAGTAATATTAACAAATATTCTTGTTACATTTTGTGAATATGTGCACTCATTTCGTGTACATATATGTACAAGATATATAAAACTGTCAGGGTTGTAGGGATATTACAATGGATAAATCAACATACAGAGTCAGGGTTGTAGGGATATTACACTGGATACATCAACATACAGAGTCAGGGTTGTAGGGGTATTACACTGGATACATCAACATACAAAGTCAGGGTTGTAGGGATATTACACTGGATACATCAACATACAGAGTCAGGGTTGTAGGGATATTACACTGGATACATCAACATACAGAGTCAGGGTTGTAGGGGTATTACACTGGATACATCAACATACAGAGGCAGGGTTGTAGGGGTATTACACTGGATACATCAACATACAGAGTCAGGGTTGTAGGGGTATTACACTGGATACATCAACATACAGAATCAGGGTTGTAGGGGTATTACACTGGATACATCAACATACAGAGTCAGGGTTGTAGGGATATTACACTGGATACATCAACATACAGAGTCAGGGTTGTAGGGGTATTACACTGGATACATCAACATACAGAGGCAGGGTTGTAGGGGTATTACACTGGATACATCAACATACAGAGTCAGGGTTGTAGGGGTATTACACTGGATACATCAACATACAGAGTCAGGGTTGTAGGGGTATTACACTGGATACATCAACATACAGAGTCAGGGTTGTAGGGGTATTACACTGGATACATCAACATACAGAGTCAGGGTTGTAGGGGTATTACACTGGATACATCAACATACAGAGTCAGGGTTGTAGGGGTATTACACTGGATACATCAACATACAGAGTCAGGGTTGTAGGGGTATTACACTGGATACATCAACATACAGAGTCAGGGTTGTAGGGGTATTACACTGGATACATCAACATACAGAGTCAGGGTTGTAGGGGTATTACACTGGATACATCAACATACAGAGTCAGGGTTGTAGGGGTATTACACTGGATACATCAACTTACAGAGTCAGGGTTGTAGGGGTATTACACTGGATACATCAACATACAGAGTCAGGGTTGTAGGGGTATTACACTGGATACATCAACATACAGAGTCAGGGTCGCAGGAGTACCGCATTGGATGCACTATCATTGAGTCAGATTCCTAGGGGTACCACATTGAATGTATCAATATTGAGTCAGATTCCTAGGGGTACCACATTGAATGTATCAACATTGAGTCAGATTCCTAGGGGTACCACATTGAATGTATCAACACACTTGTATCTTCAACAATATGGACGAGTAAGGATAAATCTTGTCCAGTCCTTGATGTTGTCTTCCATGCTTTTATTTGTCCACCTCTACTTCTTCCTACTTCGACTGTTCACTGTAGTGTCGTTTTTAACAAGGAATCGTGTCGGCATATATGTGCAAACCATGTTAGTTTTCGTCGTTTCACTGTATTCCTACTATTGAAAGTAATGCTTCTTGTGGACCTGTATACCTCTCTATTTTATTTCTTAGGTAAACATTTATCTCATGCTCTCTATAGGAGATTCGTAGAATTCGTCTGTAACATTTGTATTCGAATGCATGTAATCGGCCCCCCATGCCCGCAGTGAGTGTCCATCTATTACAACCATATAATACAATAGAAAGTATTAGTAAGTTATTCAGTTAGATTTCACTCTAACATTGATGTTGCTTTTCCAAATTCAATTTAGCCTTGACACGGCAGTTAAATCAATCTCCAACCTAATCTCTAATTCTGCTTTGCATTTTTTCCACTGCTGCATATGCAGGATCCCAGGTATTTGAAAGTATTTACCTCCAATATATACACACACACACTCGTACATAATTATTCATGAATATACAATGCAAGCAAAGTATTTAGTAGCATCCATTATACATGACTTCACGTGCCACCAGATGATGATACATTCAGATAAGAATCATGCAGGCTTATGACAAACCACGTCAATAAATTACAGCAAATTGTATCGCCACTGCTTCCCCATTACGTCCCCCCCCCGGCCTACTGTCAAGGTATCAGAGACCTCCTCTCCCTGCTTAATTACGTCCACAAAAAAATGAACATCCATTCCGCCCCCCCCTCCCCAACTAAAAACATTCGCGAGAAAAGTACTTCATTCTTTTTTATTAGAAACTAGCATGACAGCACGTGGGGCATTCCCATAAGTGCTCCGCTCTCCGTTCCAGCTGCCATCCAAGTTTATGTAGACTCACGAGTCCCGGTCATGTGTTGATTACGCGATCTTCGCGTCTTTCCCAAAAAAACTACTGTACCTTCCCTCACCTCTAGACACTCCCATGTCTGACATTCTTACACTTACCACAGCGTCCACGCATGTAGGTGCACTGTCAACACGATGCTAGTCAGTCCTCTCCGAGATTTGTAGGGGCAGCCAATGAAAACGTCACGAAAAGATAGATGCATGACGAGAGACGAAACGAAAGCATACCGAGTACAATGAAAGGTCACAGCGTCAGAGGGCAGCGCCAAGTGCAAATAGAAAGGAAAAAAGTTCAAGGAAATCGGAACTACAAGCTCTGTTAACTTGAGAAAAGCTTCTAGTTACCGGTGCTCCTTACGAGCAGAGACCCAGACCCAATCGTGGGCGCTCCGCAAAGAAAGCAGCCCTGGTCCACTCTGTTGTCGAGAATTCTTATACCGGAAACATGCTCGAGGAGAGAAAGGGTTCAGTACCTTATGGGCTCAGGCACATATGGGACAAGATCGTTCAATTCGAAAACATACTTTGCTCCCAAATGCGTGGTGAGACTCGAACTTGCACGAGGGGTTCACTATGTCGGTGAACGCCAACTCGGCTAAGAAAGCGAAAGAGCCCGGGTCCAACTCTTCTGTCGAGTTCTTCCTTAACCAGAACCAGGTTCGCGGATGAAAAAAAGGTCGCCAGAAGGGAGCCATAGGTTTAAAAAAGTCGATGACCACTGGTCTAGACCACCAATGGTTCCTAGCTCGACCCAACGTAAGGACATGAGAAAAAAATATATCCTATGAAAGTAAAGACGATATGCAGACCCCATCACTCATAGGTAAGTCATAGCGGAAAGTAGGGGTATAACAGAGTCATATTTTTCTTCTGCGATGGTTCTCAACCTCCTACCATTGAGCAGATTGTAGTCCAGATTACAACATGCATTGCGTCACGATGCCGCGATATATGAGCCAATAGACGTCATCATAGCCTCCGCAAAATTGTGAATATCTATGGGATTCTTCTTCTTCTTCTTCAGCGTTCATTCTCAAACTCCCACTGGATTTCTCTTGTAACAGGACAATGATCCAGCTAGATTCCCAGTTGAATGTAGTCCAGAGAATGGAAATGCATTGTGTTGCTGTTTTATTTGCGCCAATGGCCCAACACATCCGTCTTCGGTGATAATCTATGGGATAATACTGTACAGTCTACGCTATGCCAAATTAGCCACCTACTACGAGATGTATGACAAGTAACAGTTTCGTATTCTTTGCTTCCCCTTTGCGCCCGGTAACACAGGGGCGTTATTTTATTCTATGTTCCTGGTATGCTACAAACAATGATTTATGACTACCTTACCCTGCAGATACCCGTCCCCCAGACATGACTACCTTACCCTGCAGATACCCGTCCCCCAGACATGACTACCTTACCCTGCAGATACCCGTCCCCCAGACATGACTACCTTACCCTGCAGATACCCGTCCCCCAGACATGACTACCTTACCCTACAGATCCCTCTCCCGTAACATAACTTCTCCCCTCAACTAACATGAGCACAACCCTCCCCCCCCCCCTTCCAGGTGGTGACATTAATTACAATTTATGCTATAAAAACGGTGCTGACAGGACATTCCCCCAAAACGTCTCCATATAAAGAAAAGAACCCAGTACTCTAATGGTACTTCCTATTATGTCGTCCATGGCCAGGACTTTTTTCCGAGCATAAGAAGAGGACCAATGTTCCTTTTATAATATAACAGAGAAGCAACGAGGATTTCCTTTCTAAACATGTCACAATAGACAAAGAAAGTTGGAGGATAAGGCTCACGATGTCCCATGTGGCAAAACAGAAATTACAGCTGCCGGGGGAAAACAGACAATAGATACTTATCTACTTTGGGAAAGGAAGGGGGATTGACAAAAGAAATCAGTGTGTATGTGTGTGTGTGTTAGAGTAAAAAGGACTGAACATGCTTGAAGGATTGACTTCATCATACTGGAAATACTTTATAATGTTCTGCATTTTTCTCAAGAGGGAAGCACGATGAATGCCGAAAGATCGCCCAGAGCACGCATTTCTGTAGCAGTAATATCCACGAATATTATAAAAAATGCACATGTGAACTACACGTCACGGTCCTATCTAGAACATTCAGTTGCCTATAGCTCACTTTATGCTTTTGTATTAACCTTTTATGCTTCACATCCATAAAGAGAAATGTCGCCAACTGAACTTATTCGCAATACAAAAGACAAAAGTTGTGGAGAAGCATGATCGCCTGCGCCACTCGTCATGGTACTTGATTGGTTGATATGAAACAATAGCTCAGCAAAGTCCTTCTTCCAACGAGCCCTGCTGGCTGATCCCAAACAATATCACTTATCGTTGCTGAAGTGACTGATAATTGGTTACTTTATCTCGCCAGGTAATGAAAAATATGAAAAAAGGATATAGGTAAGCAAAGCTGTTTAGAATCAGGACTATACTACATGAGGACATGGTTCAGCCAGTTAACACCGAAATAGATGTTACATCTCGTACGTTATAGGCAACTATTTTTAGGCTACCACAGGACAACGTCGCTACCTAACAGGACAACGTCGCTACCTAACAGGACAACGTCGCTACCTAACAGGACAACGTCGCTACCTAACAGGACAACGTCGCTACCTAACAGGACAACGTCGCTACCTAACAGGACAACGTCGCTACCTAACAGGACAACGTCGCTACCTAACAGGACAACGTCGCTACCTAACAGGACAACGTCGCTACCTAACAGGACAACGTCGCTACCTAACAGGACAACGTCGCTACCTAACAGGACAACGTCGCTACCTAACAGGACAACGTCGCTACCTAACAGGACAACGTCGCTACCTAACAGGACAATGTCGCTACCTAACAGGACAACGTCGCTACCTAACAGGACAACGTCGCTACCTAACAGGACAATGTCGCTACCTAACACACCTGTATCAGCTGAAATCTGTCACACTCCAGACAGGATATGTGAAACAGGCACTCAGACCACTAAATAAATCTTTAAAAAGCTCCCGTGTGGCAACTGGACATCTAGTTCTTCTTCTTCAGCGTTCATTCTCTCTAACTCCTGCTGGATCTCTCTAGTAGCAGGACCATGATTCATTCTAGATTTCCAGCAGGATGTAGTCCAGAGAACGGAAATGCATCGTGTCGCCGTTTTATTTGCACAAATGTCCCGACACATCCGTCTTCGGCGGGTCCTTCTAGTTCAGGGAGTCAAGAATAGAGACACTGCCGTCTTTCCATGTATGTCCGAGGCAACCGGTGACTAGACTTTTAGTTTAGGATGCCAAGAATAGAGACACTACCTTCTTTCCATGTATGTCCTAGGCAACCGGTGACTGGACTTCTAGATCACGGTGCCAAGAATAGAGACTGCCTTCTGTCCAAGTTGTCCTAGACAACCTTATAGGATTCAGGGTGTCCCTTCAGTTACACAACTGAGAAGAATATATGCTTATGTCAGAAAGGCAATGGGGTGTCAAGCTTCTCACAGCTCAAGTAATTATTTCATCATCATCATGTTCATCCTTCAACACTTCCTACTCTATCGGGAGATCCTGCTCTGGTCGAGAAGCACTATCTAAACCTTCAACACTTCCTACTCTATCGGGAGATCCTGCTCTGGTCGAGAAGCACTATCTCAACTTTAAACACTTCCTACTCTATCGGGAGATCCTGCTCTGGTCGAGAAGCACTATCTCAACTTTCAACACTTCCTACTCTATCGGGAGATCCTGCTCTGGTCGTGAAGCACACAACACGATCTCCAATGAACAACAAGTTTTATCAGTGCAACAAAATGAAGTCTATAACAGTATTTAGGAGACTATATAACAGGAGACAACAACATGCAAGAACTCAACTCATTATGTCAATGAGTGCTATGAGTCAATGAGTGCTATGAGTCAATGAGTGCTATGAGTCAATTAGTACTATGAGTCAACGAGTGCTATGCCAAGAACTAAATAGCCATGACTGTGGGGTTCTTTTTTTCTGTGAGTCTCTTCTAACCTTGAAGTCACTTCAACTCACAGTATCGATTTCATCCTAATAACTAAGCGTAGTGTCTTGTGTGTGTTTCACAACGCCAGGATTATATCGATCAGTTTGCTTCGTTAGACATTTGTTTTTCCAGCTTATTTTTACAACATTTTCATATTTAGAAACACAAATATTCAACCTAAAGCTTATAGAATAAATTTTACCGTTAACAACGCGTATATTATCTAGATCAGTATTCCCAACGTGGGGCCCATGCCCCACGGGGGGGGGGGGGGGGGGGTGGCAATTTCAACTTCAATGTTGGGGGGGGGGGTGTAATCGAACAAGTTGTAATTAGGTTTCATTTAGGAATAATTCAATTGTTTAATATACAAAATATGTATATGTTACTTGGGGGGGGGGGCATCAGAGTTTTAGAAATACTTAGATGGGGCATGGTGAAAAAAAAGTTGGGGAACACTGGTTTAGATTACGCAGTACAACTGTAAGTAGATATTGAAAACACATGTGTGTCTGTGTGTTGTGTCTGTGTGTTGTGTTTGTATATATATATACATGAATGGTTAAATAGTAGTTTGAGCCCTAACTTGTATGGATCTATTCTGTTGGAGTCTGTGAAAGGTACACGGCACAAAAGAATATGTGTTGGGAAATCCGAATATGGACAAAGGTGAGATCCTTAAATCTCAATATAGACAAAGGTGAGATTCTCAAATCTCAATATAGACAAAGGTGAGATTCTCAAATCTCAATATAGACAAAGGTGAGATTCTCAAATCTGAATATAGACAAAGGTGATATTCTCAAATCTGAATATAGACAAAGGTGAGATTCTCAAATCTCAATATAGACAAAGGTGAGATTCTCAAATCTGAATATAGACAAAGGTGAGATTCTCAAATCTCAATATAGACAAAGGTGAGATTCTCAAATCTGAATATAGACAAAGGTGAGATTCTCAAATCTAAATATAGACAAAGGTGAGATTCTCAAATCTCAATATAGACAAAGGTGAGATTCTCAAATCTGAATATAGACAAAGGTGAGATTCTCAAATCTCAATATAGACAAAGGTGAGATTCTCAAATCTGAATATAGACAAAGGTGAGATTCCCAATTCTGAATATAGACAAAGGTGAGATTCTCATATCTCAATATAGACAAAGGTGAGATTCTCAAATCTCAATATAGACAAAGGTGAGATTCTCAAATCTCAATATAGACAAAGGTGAGATTCTCAAATCTCAATATAGACAAAGGTGAGATTCTCAAATCTGAATATAGACAAAGGTGAAATTCTGAGAGTTTGAGAATATTGGATGACTTATTCTCCCATGATCCTGCACTGGATGAGGCAATAGTCCAGAGACTGCAGGAATGTGGAATCAAGATTAGAATGAGCAGTCATCCTCTTCACCGGTCGTTCATACTTCACCATTTGCTGAATAAGACTGAGCACCTACGAGTGTACCCAAAAGTCTCATGACGTCAGCCTCTGAATACTTGAATATCACAGAAGTAGGATGTGTCGAGCCACTGGAGCAAATAAAACTGCAACACAACGCATCTTCTTTATCTGGACTACTTGTTGCATATACTAATCAGCATGCAGTCATCAATCCATCATTTTTGGCTGTAGTGGTTTTCGTGGCAGTATCTATGCTCTGCTGTGTGCCATTGCTTTCTTTTGGTTCGGATGTACATTTTCCTGAGACGGAATTTAAACCCTTACCGTCACAGACGTTCTCTGTCCCTATCCGCCACAGAGCCGGATTCTCTGAACTATCATCATCATCATCAGGTGACATATTCTTTCCAGAACGTAATCTTCCCTATGGATCTCTTGAATACTTCCAGGTGTTGAGCAGGTTGCCCTGCCTCTTTTAGTGACATGCACAGGCATTCTTGAATGTCTTTTGTCCAACGGGGTCTTGGGCGGCCTTCGCTCTTGTTGCCTTGTATCATCCCCTCCAGTAACACTCTCTCCATGCCGTCGTGTCTCTTAATGTGAACGAACAGAAATTAGCTTTTTCTTGAATATGGTGTTCAGAAGCCAGCCTGTTTTGAGGAGGCTTTTACTGGACTCTTTTCTTGATCAGCTAATTACTTGACGCTTTTACTTAATTCATTCATTATTTTGATTACTTGATGATGATTATTTGGTGACTGGTAATCTGATTATGATTATTTGATGGCATATTATGTGATGATGATTTTTTGATGACTGATTTTTGATTATTATTTGATGATGATTATTTGATGACTCATAATCTGATGATTATTTTTTGACTGATTATTTGATGACTATTAGGTGACTGATTATTTGATGATTATTATTTCATGACATTATTTGATGGATGGTTCTTTGATGACTTATTAATTGATTATTATTATTATTATTATTATTATTATTAATAGTATTATTTGATACCTGATTATTTGATGATTATTTGGTGACAGATACTAATTATTATTAAACTGAGTGATTATTTGATGATGACTGATTATTTATGGCTGATAATCTATTGATAACTATTCGATGATTAATAATTTGATAAATGATAATGTGATGTCTATTTTATGACTGATAATGTTTGTAAGTGTTCATTCTCAACTTCCCGCTAGGATCTGTCTTGTAGCAGCAGGACAATGGTTCTACTAGATTTCAAGCAGGACGTAGTCCAGAAAACGAAGATGCGTTGTGTCACAGTTTTATTTGTACCAAAAATCCTGACATATCCTAGTTTTGCGGTTAATGATTATTTAACCACTGGTAATTTTATGATGACACAATTTTGATAACTGATTATTTAATCACTGATTATATGATGATTAATTTCATGGCTGCTTACTTGAAAACAACTGTCATATACTGTCCTGTAGATTTCAGTGTGGGTGGTAAAATCCTGCCACACAATCCTCCAGTGCCCCCAGCATCTTCCTGTGGGTATAAAGCAAACATTAGAGGCTGGAGAGAAAATGTGGATTAGAACAATGTTTCTTATATACACAATACATAATATAGAACAACGTTTCTTATTGAAAGACTGGCGTACAAAGGATACCGCATTGCTTTCAGGTGACTCAGTTTTAGCAGATAACCAAGATCCCAAAAGTACCTCCTCGAGGTGTACTCTGGAAACAGAAATACAGCTGTCCGTGCTGATTCTGGCTAAAACATTTGGGGATCGTGTCCGCAAATGTGGAGGCAGCAGATGGAAAGAGAATTGACTGCAAATGAGACAAGCAGTATCATCTCCGATACCTCTACGCCAACACATACAGGAGCACTGTCGATACACAGTGAAGCTAGTCATTTCGAAGGAAACATTGGAGGCGCGGCCATAGCAGATGTTACGAAGTGGGCAGATGTTATGCGAAATATAAAGAGTCGGTGCGTCGAACTCCATAAGGATAACATACTGAGTATACTGAGAGGGCAGCACACCGTTAGATGGGCAGCACACCGTGCGCAAAGAGAAAGGAAAAACGTTTCACGGAAATCGGAACTAAAGCGTTGTTTCCACGAGACAAGCTTCTAGTTACCGGCGCTCCCAGACCGGGCCAAACTCTACTGTCGAGTTTTTCCCCTACACCGGAATCATGCTCGCGGAGAGAAAATGTTCATTACCCGATGTGCACAGGAACAAACGTGCAAGGAGACAAGCTCTGTACAGTTCGAGAACAAACTTCTAGTCCCCGGTGCTCCTAAATCTGTGTATGGACTCCGTCTTGGACGTGGGGTTTACGACGTCGGTGAACAACACCTTGGCTAAGTGGGCGAACGAACTCGCAGACGAGAAAAGATTCAGTACCCAATGGTCACAAGCACAATACGTCTAATTACACGAGACAAGTTCTCGAAATACCTCGTGCAAGATCGACAAACCGTCTCGGAGTAGGGTCAATACACATTCATCACCTGGCGGCAGATAGGAGTGTCACAGGCTAGGGTAGCCGACCCGAAATGTCAAGGCATGTCGAAATCGGCTGTGCTGGTCATACAAGGCGCATAACGATAGCACAACGTAATTACGTTCCCGGTGAAAATCGCACGAATCGTCGTGTTGATTACTATGGAACGAGCGCACGAAAAAAAAACACACCGAGTGACAGGAGATAATTCAAAACAAAGCGATACAAATCATCCTTGGTTGAACCAGGGACACACTCAATGCACATCATCCTTGGTTGAACCAGGGACACACTCAATGCACATCATCCTTGGTTGAACCAGGGACACACTCAATGTGTGTATGGGGTTCTTTCTTGATTTTCCGAGAACATCTCATAATTAATATGTGACATGCTCGTGCTTAGAGTGAGTTCCGACACAAGATCATCCACTTAAAAGTGAGCACTCTCGTGTGAAGGGAAACAGGCTCAAGAGATGCAAATCGTGGATGGGACAACTGTGGAAACTGTTAAACAGATATACGCCCCAGAAGGCATCAATTCTGACGAGGATCCTGTTCCTATAGTATTGATGGAATTTGAGACAGTTGTTACACTCAATAGATAGTGCTGGAAACATAGCCATGTGAGCGTGGACGATGAGGTCAGGTTCACTCGTCCGCGAATATGTCAATGATGCAGATAATAATGTGCCTGGTGATGTGGGTGCTGAATCTATTGAAAGAACGGATAGGCTGACAAGCGTTGCTACTGTATCTGGTGGTAGCGCAATGGATCATGCGGGTGTTATAAACACCGTTCGAGAAACTACACGGACAAATGAAATTATTGTGGGTGAAGCCTTTTTGATGTACATAATAAATGAACTGAGATTGAAATGGGGCGTTTCTAGAAAAGAGAGCTACTATTGGCTTAGAAGAATGAAATTGGGCGTTTCCAGAAAGGAGAGTTACTATTGGCTTAAAAGATTGAAATGGGGCGTTTCCAGAAAGGAGAGTTACTATTGGCTTAGAAGATTGAAATGGGGCGTTTCCAGAAAGGAGAGTTACTATTGGCTTAGAAGATTGAAATGGGGCGTTTCCAGAAAGGAGAGTTACTATTGGCTTAGAAGATTGAAATGGAGCGTTTCCAGAAAGGAGAGTTACTATTGCCTTAGAAGATTGAAATGGGGCGTTTCCAGAAAGGAGAGTTACTATTGGCTTAGAAGAATGAAATGGGGCGTTTCCAGAAAGGAGAGTTACTATTGGCTTAGAAGATTGAAATGGGGCGTTTCCACAAAGGAGAGTTACTATTGGCTTAGAAGATTGAAATGGAGCATTTCCAGAAAGGAGAGTTACTATTGGCTTGGAAGATTGCTGGATACACTCCAATGGAGCTGGGAGTATCTATGGGAGTGTCTGGAGTGCACTGATAATGATCTGACGGAATAAGTAACTTTGAAATACAGAAAAATTCATCAAGAAAACCAGATTTGATGTGTAAACATTCTAAACTGTATGGTAGTCTTGAGGTGCTCTCAAATAGAACAAAATTCATCAAGAAACCCAGACTTGATGTGTAAACATTCTAAACTGTATGGTAGTCTTGAGGTGCTCTCAAATAGAACAAAATTCATCAAGAAACCCAGATTTGATGTGTAAACATGTTAAACTGTATGTTAGTCTTGAGGTGCTCTCAAATAGAACAAAATTCATCAAGAAACCCAGACTTGATGTGTAAACATGTTAAACTGTATGTTAGTCTTGAGGTGCTCTCAAATAGAACAAAATTCATCAAGAAACCCAGACCTGATGTGTAAACATGTTAAACTGTATGGTAGTCTTGAGGTGCTCTCAAATAGAACAAAATTCATCAAGAAACCCAGACTTGATGTGTAAACATTCTAAACTGTATGGTAGTCTTGAGGTGCTCTCAAATAGAACAAAATTCATCAAGAAACTCAGACTTGATGTGTAAACATTCTAAACTGTATGGTAGTCTTGAGGTGCTCTCAAATAGAACAAAATTCATCAAGAAAACCAGATTTGATGTGTAAACATATTAAACTGTATGTTAGTCTTGAGGTGCTCTCAAATAGAACAAAATTCATCAAGAAACCCAGACTTGATGTGTAAACATATTAAACTGTATGGTAGTCTTGAGGTGCTCTCAAATAGAACAAAATTCATCAAGAAACCCAGACCTGATGTGTAAACATGTTAAACTGTATGGTAGTCTTGAGGTGCTCTCAAATAGAACAAAATTCATCAAGAAACCCAGACTTGATGTGTAAACATTCTAAACTGTATGGTAGTCTTGAGGTGCTCTCAAATAGAACAAAATTCATCAAGAAACTCAGACTTGATGTGTAAACATTCTAAACTGTATGGTAGTCTTGAGGTGCTCTCAAATAGAACAAAATTCATCAAGAAAACCAGATTTGATGTGTAAACATATTAAACTGTATGGTAGTCTTGAGGTGCTCTCAAATAGAACAAAATTCATCAAGAAACCCAGACTTGATGTGTAAACATATTAAACTGTATGGTAGTCTTGAGGTGCTCTCAAATAGAACAAAATTCATCAAGAAACCCAGACTTGATGTGTAAACATTCTAAACTGTATGGTAGTCTTGAGGTGCTCTCAAATAGAACAAAATTCATCAAGAAAACCAGATTTGATGTGTAAACATATTAAACTGTATGGTAGTCTTGAGGTGCTCTCAAATAGAACAAAATTCATCAAGAAACCCAGACTTGATGTGTAAACATTCTAAACTGTATGGTAGTCTTGAGGTGCTCTCAAATAGAACAAAATTCATCAAGAAACCCAGACTTGATGTGTAAACATGTTAAACTGCAAATGAAAAGAGAAATGTATATTAAATCTAACAGAAGAAAAGCAGAAAAACCTGCGCATGCGCTTTCATACATTTCCTCTAGAATATAGAATGTCTTGAATGGAAATGGAAGTAATTATTATAGTATGTCATGCTGATGTTGCAAGCTGAACGTATTAATTGTATCCTTCAAGTCATGCTTCAGGGCGGGGACCGATATGAGGGACTATACTCACGACAAGACAAATGTCAGACGAGTAATTGATCCAACTGACGTGGTATACAAATTATAGGAAAATAATAGAAAAATAAATCGTTGGTAAGAAAAATGGTGCGACTGGTGGGGAAAATCTGGACCCAAAATATCAGCGGTTATATATGTATGTCACGCTCTGTGGCAGAGTGGTACAGAATGACGGTCAAGGCACTGGGTTCGAATCCCATCACATGAATACAGCAACAAGCGGGTCTTGTATTTTGAGGTCCCTATTGTATGTTGAGATCCAAGGTCATACACTCTTGAATGGTGAGATCCAAGGCCATACCATCGTGTATGTTGTTGAGACCCAAGGTCATACACTCTTGAATGGTGAGATCCAAGGTCATACACTCTGTGTGTTGTTGAGATCCAAGGTCATACACTCTGTGTGTTGTTGAGATCCAAGGTCATACACTCTTGTATGTTGTTGAGATCCAAGGTCATACATTATGTGTGTTGTTGAGACCCAAGGTCATACACTCTTGTATGGTTGTGCTAGAAAGAGCTTCCCCCTCTTCTTGTGACATCACGTACCGTCGGCAGTATAGAAAACCTTCCAACAGAATTAATTATCACCCCATTGGTTACGTTTTTGGGATTTCGATTGTTCTTCTTCTTCTGCGTTCGTTCTCAAACTCCTGCACATCAGCAGGATGTAGTCCGGAGAACGGAAGGCGTTGTGTCATGGTTTACAGCTTTGCTGCGATATCTGCGCCTTTCGGCCTGACACATCCGACTTCAGCATGGCTTTGGGTCACTGGCCCTATATGGGATGGGACAGCCAACGCCATCCCATAACCTCCTTAGTCGCCTCGTACGACATGCATGGAAGGTAAAAAGTGTTGCTATTCTTTGCTCCCCTTTCGGGCCTTGACAACACACGGGCAATTTCGGTTGCTCACTATTTATATATAAGGAGTCGCCTTGGTTATTTTTGGCATGCGATTTCAAGTATCTAAATATTGACCAACCGAAATCCGAAAAGTAATACAAAATGTAACGAATGATGTCCTAATTAATTATGTTGGAAGGTCTTTATTTGAGACAGTCATGCTGTACCCATCTCTGCGATATTGAGGTACAGAGCCCGTCTGTGACCAGGTCAAGGTACTGGTTTCAAATATCGCCGCATGCAATTGTGCATCTGGTCCGTTCAAAAAGCATTAGCAAACTACTGAATATATTTATATTGCATAGAAATTTAATGCAGCCAAAAACTGCTGCGCCGATGAGTATGCACTGAATAGGATGTTCCGTCATATTTAGTGGGCACATTCATTTTCGTTGGAGCTCTCTAGTTGCAAGAGATGTGATACAACTGTGTGTAGTTAGAGCTCTCTAGTTGCAAGAGATGTGATACAACGGTGTGTAGTTAGAGCTCTCTAATTGCAAGAGATGTGATACAACTGTGTGTAGTTAGAGCTCTCTAATTGCAAGAGATGTGATACAACTGTGTGTAGTTAGAGCTCTCTAGTTGCAAGAGATGTGATACAACGGTGTGTAGTTAGAGCTCTCTAGTTGCAAGAGATGTGATACAACGGTGTGTAGTTAGAGCTCTCTAGTTGCAAGAGATGTGATACAACTGTGTGTAGTTAGAGCTCTCTAGTTGCAAGAGATGTGATACAACTGTGTGTAGTTAGAGCTCTCTAGTTGCAAGAGATGTGATACAACTGTGTGTAGTTAGAGCTCTCTAGTAGCAAGAGATGTGATACAACTGTGTGTAGTTCTTGCATATTGTTGAGACACATAGTCATACCCTCTTTGATAGTTGTTCTTCGAAGAGTCTCTCTATGTCTTCCTCTTTTTCCTTTCCTATACTGTAGTCCCTTTAATGATTGTAGTGGTAGTCTGTCTGTTTTCATTCTAAGTACATGCCCGATATAAGTCCATCGTTCTCTTCTTTTTGATGTAGAAATATATATTGCTGTTTGGTGTCTTCTCTTACTTGCTTGTTTGACTTGAATTCTTCCCAACCAATATTTAAGAGCTTTCTAAAATATTTATTTTCAAATGTGTTTTCAAGTATTAAAAAATCTAGACTAAATCCATACAGATGTCAGGATTGACTGAATAACGCAGAGATTCTCATGGACTGCCCAAGGGACGAGTGCTAATATGGAGAATACGTGGAATCGCGCAGATGAAGCTCATTATAAACAAAAGAGAGAGGCAAGCCGTATGACAAGAAGGCTTAGAATATGTCGTTACAACTGGCACAATTAGATATGTGATGGGTGGGAAAGTTGTCCGGGTTTTTCATACTGCGATAACTTATTTACACCAGTGGCTCTCAAACTTTTTTATAGCCCGATGCATTAGCCACAACCGTCTGCAGTAGGACATGTTATCTAAAATTGTCCCGTGACCAGATGAGGGCCCTTGTTGGGTTATCGGTTGGACACTATTTATATACTTGGAGTCGCCTTGGCTAATTTTGGCATGCTGTTCCAAGTATGTAAATAGTGACCAACAGAAACCCAACAATAATCAAATACGTAACTAATGGGGTCCTAATTAATTCATCTGAAAGGTCTCTACTGTAGGCGGTCATGCAATAGCCCTCTATTACAGCATTTAAGGTTTTCCATGACAAAAATAGATTACTGAATGTTTCAAGTGTATCAGGTTCAGGATTGTCTAAAAAATAGATTACTGAATGTTTCAAGTGTATCAGGTTCAGGATTGTCTAAAAAATAGATTACTAAATTGTCCAAGTGTATTAGGTTCAGGGGCATGATTGTCTAAAAAATGAAGACCTTCCTATAGTTAATAATATCAAAAAGAAAGAGACAATCTTTATATTGTAGAAACGTTATGAGATATGTAGGTCTGGTGAGCCTAGTTACAACAGGCAAGATAGAAGTCAAAAGAGATTGAGGACACAGTGAGAAAATATTAGATAGTCTGATATCATGGCATGGCAAGAAGTCAACAACTAGCCTGATAAAAGATACCGGAAACAGAATTGTGGAGATCCATGATCGCCTACGCCAGAAGGACAGCGCCTGATGATGATGACCACGAGATACACTATGGGAGAAACTTTACCTTACTAAGCGCAGACGTCTGTGCAGATATATGCTCGCCCACGCCAGCTATCTCGACAGACGATAACTCTACGAGAAGCTAATACAAACAAATAACTTTGCTCGCAGAACATGAAGAGCAGTCTCGGTTAGTAAAACAACGAGGGATGGGGGTCAAAGATACATCATGGCACAAGGCGCAATTAATCAGACACTGGATAGATCCTGCAGGGTTTAACATCGACGCGCGTGCGGTTAACATCACAATTAATTAGCTTTATTTCTGACAAAGCTACGGTTGTGCGGTATTGTCTGCAACAGCGGACGTACAAAACCAGCAAGTGCAAGGGAAATTCAGCATTCGCTCGCTATGCAAGCACGCAGATAAGGGTGCGAGTTGGAGAAAGAACGCTGAAGAAGAAGATTACTGACCAGTTCAGTATGAATTTTTTTGTATAGTTATTCTTTCATTCTTACAGTATGAACCACTAGCATACACAGATTTGGGCAGAGTTCAAACTACCCGAGCAAGCCGAACCATCAGTTTTAGTTCTAGGTACTTTACCATAAGGCGCTTAAGAAGTAAACCCCCCCCCCCAAACCCATCCCCAAGCGATTTTTCTCAAAAAAGGTCATAACATTTTTCATTATAAAGATCATCTGACGCAAGAAAACATTAAAACGATAATCTGACGCAAGAAAACAACGTTAATCTGACGCAACACTATAAAGAGAACCTGTCGCAAGAAAACAACGGTAATCTGACGAACACTATAAAGAGAACCTGACGCAAGAAACATTAGAACGATAATCTGACGCAAGAAAACAACGATAATCTGACGCAACACTATAAAGAGAACCTGACGCAAGAAAACATTATAAAGAAAATCTGACGCAAGAAAACAAACAAATGTATCCCCCCCCCCTTCCTTGAGGAGAGCATATCTACGGCCCTGAAACTCATGAGGAATAAGTTCGAACGAGAGTCTTCAAAACATTGGTGTTATCCACATCATCATAGCGGGATGTTTTTATACATCGTTCACCTGGGGTAGACAATGTAAGGTACGGTTTGTTACCCATAGCATTTATTAATACCATACGGGAGTGAGATGTTAGCAATCTCACATTTCAGTGGCTCTGTTAGATGAGGGCTGCAGCCATTTCCTCTCCCTCGTACACATAGCATTTATTAATACCATACGGGAGTGAGATGTTAGCAATCTCACATTTCAGTGGCTCTGTTAGATGAGGGCTGCAGCCATTTCCTCTCCCTCGTACACATAGCATTTATTAATACCGTAGGGGAGTGAGATGTTAGCAATCTCACATTTCAGTGGCTCTGTTAGATGAGGGCGGCCGCCATTTCCTCTCCCTCGTACACATAGCATTTATTAATACCGTAGGGGAGTGAGATGTTAGCAATCTCACATTTCAGTGGTTCTGTTAGATGAGGGCGGCAGCCATTTCCTCTCCCTCGTACACATAGCATTTATTAATACCGTAGGGGAGTGAGATGTTAGCAATCTCACATTTCAGTGGTTCTGCCATATGAGGAGGAGTAGGAGGAGGAGGGGGTAGCCATTTTCTTTCAATCGCAGCCTTTCTTCTAGGATTAACCTGGTACCCAGTTACGGCCGGGACGACCCAGGGGCCGTTGCAATATGAAAAAATATTTCCACTTCAACTGGGGCGGGAGTGAACCCAGGACCAAACATATGCGAAGCCAGTGATTTACCACTGCGGTACGCGATCCCTAGATGATAGACAATAGATAATAATAGCAACTCTTGCGATGTCAGAGATAACAAACTGTAGCAGCTGCTGTTATCCCTTCCGATATATTCATCATAAAGTGCTGTCTCCGCAACCAAGGTTGGGTGCAAAAGACCTTCAACATCCTTTCTCAATTGCCTTGGTGGTGCACTTTGCTAGGCTGTATCCTGTCCATTTCGTGATGTTTCCATTCAACTTATTATTATTTCATTAAAAAAACTATACGGCACTGTCGGATTCTAATGCTAACTGCCACCTTAGCCATAATTATCAATGTGGAAGTCTGAAAGCTAACCAAGAAGAAGAGGAAATGTTGTGAAACAACTTACCATAGCTCTAGTTAGTATAGTGTTGTCATCATAAACATACAGGGCGTCATTGCAATATCCATTTGGAGTTCTGTCAGGGATATCCATTTCAATCACTCGGAGTATTAGCTTCCAGTCTCCACTCTCTGCCTTGAATGTCATCTGGCAGTCAATGTCGTGTGGGTAATAGTCTCCCTTGCTGTGGGAAAACACCACAGCACCTCCGACATTCTTTTTATCACCACAGTCGCTAGAATCCATGAAATCTATGGAGAAAAAGCGGTTATAGGTAAGTCAAATTATGCAGGTGAGATGTTCGTATTATATTCAAGTAATAATAAGACACACAACCAGTCCGGGTCGTATGGATACCACACTCGAGACATGAGGAGGCTGTGAGAATATAGTGACAACAGGAAAGATAGTAGCGGAAAGATCAAGGGGAAGACCTAGAGAAAAGATATTGGAGAGTTTGACTAAATGGCTTCGATTGACGACACCAACAGAGATGATGACATATATGAGAGATCGATGTACATGGAGAAATATGATCGCCAACGTCATTCGACACGGCACTTGATGATGATAAATAGACAATCGCGCCGTTATTCTGACACTTTTCTGGTAATTTTCTTCCAGCTATCCGGCAATTTTCTCCTGCCACCTCGTATTTTATTCTGCCAAATGACACTTGCCTCAGTATCTTCCATCTTTTCATTTTACTTGTCGTCTCGTATTTCATTTATTTGCTGGCGTCACTATTTTTTAGGTCTTCTTCAATTATGTCACAACCAATTCGCTACTTGACTCACGACTACATAGCATCACCAACGTTTCATGTTTCGTCCCAGTTCAGACGGTTCTCTAGTCAGCCAGGGTTTATTTGGCTACATAGCGTCATAGTTATTCTTGATGTTTACACGCCTTTCGTGAAGTTTCTTTCACTTTGACATCTACATTAGTGGTTCTCAGCTTGGGAAATATGCCCTATAGAGTCCACAGGAGGTTGTAAATGGGGGTGGAGGAGGCATGGAGACACATTTTGAAATAAAATGAAATCAATAAAATGTAGAAAAGCCGCGGGCTTCGACAACTTACCAGCAAACATAATAAAAACTCTAAATGAATTTGGTGTGAAAACTATCACATAATTTTTCAATGACATATATGAAACAGGCCACATACCTAAAGACCTTAAATTACCAATATTCATACGACTACCTAAAAATTCCAGGACTGTTGAGCTGTACAGAATATAGAACAATAATTTTGATAAGTCATATAACCAAAATACTACTCACGATAATACATGAGAGAATTAAAAACAAGATAGACACGGAGGTGAGGTCAATGAAGAGCAATTCGGTTTTAGGAAAAACAAAGGAACCAGAAAAGCTATACTTAACATCCGACTACAGACTAACTAAAGTTTTCCTATGCCTGAGGCATATTATAAAGGCGGCAGTGACTCAGGACATCATAAGCCGTTTGCATTCAACATCTGAATGCAGAACGACGAAGAAGCTCTAGCTAACCATGTGCAGTTGGGAGTTTTATCGGAAATTTCTTTTAAAAGACTTAAAACTGTCGGTGGTTTTTAATGTTGCAAGTTCCTTCAATCTGTTTTGTGGCTCTTGATTGATGCAATACTTTCTAAAAATTTAATTCAGCGCTCCCCCTCGCTTCTCAGCGCACGCAAATATTCCATTTCGCCTTTTTCAGTGATAAATCCGCGACGTGTACAACTGTCGGATGTGTACAAAGTTCGCGTGTACAACTGTCGGATGTGTACAAAGTTCGCGTGTACAACTGTCGGATGTGTACAAAGTTCATATTAACAGATACAGTGCACAATATTGTGGCTACGCTTTACAACAAGGCCTTTACTACAACAACTGTTTCTCAAGTCTGGACAATTTGGCTTGTCATGCCAAACGACCTGCACTAAATATCAAAGGTTACGTTCTCTTGTCTAGCACCTTTCCACAGCGACGTAATCTCCTAGCAGTCCTGGCACGGGGAAATAACTCCCAAAAGGTCATACGAAGTAGCAGACAACATGGAGTAACATAAGGAAGGCAGATAACGAATAAATTTAGAAATAAATATACAGCCAGACCAGGGTTCTGATAGCTGGGACAATTTGTGGCCACAACTTAGATTTCAAAAATAGTCAAACTTCATAACTGTATACGAAAACGAATTAAAACATAATACAATTAGCATGAACTCAGTTCTTCTTGTTCGTTCGTTCTCAGACTCCTGCAGATTAGCAGGATATAGTCTGAAGAATGGATTGCGATTTGTCGTGGTTTACAGCTCTGTTGCGATATCTTCGCCTTTCGGTATGACACGTCCGAATTCAGAGTGACTTCTGTGTCATTTCGACCTTATGTGGGATGGGACAGCCAACTTCACCTCTTACCCCATAGTTGGCTCTTACAACAAGCGTGAATTTTAAACTTATTGCTATTCTTTATTCCTCTTTCGAACCCCGACTACACATGGGAAAATTAATTCGATGAAATTGTATTAAAAGTTCTAATATCACTTAAAGTAGAACACAGGTCGTTTAGTTTTACTTGACCATGACTAACAGACTATCACTATTGGACTACATACAGTTTTAACGCGAAAAAATGCTAATAACAGTACACACGACATTTTCAACGTTTCAACCGTTAGGTCTTTATCAATAATATACAAATCAAATAGTGAAAAAACAATAAAAACAACGGTACTATTACAGAGACACTAAAACGTGGACATTTAAACAGTACGACGACCAAGATGACAATGACATATGTGTACACAATAAGTCACGGAAGCGGGTTTTGCTGAAAAAGGGAACGGGAAATGAGAACGGGATCACAAAAAACTACTACTGAAAACAACAGGGATAGCAGTAATCATGGCCTCAAATGCATGGGTGTATTTGGGGTGGGGGCGGCTTATAGTGCATGTTTAGTTCTCGAAGTGAGAGGTATTCCAGTGCTGCACTATCTCATCAGTGCTGCACTTTCTCATCAGTGCTGTACTATCTCATCAGTGCTGCACTATCTCATCAGTGCTGCACTATCTCATCAGTGCTGTACTATCTCATCAGTGCTGCACTATCTCATCAGTGCTGCACTATCTCATCAGTGCTGCACTATCTCATCAGTGATGCACTATCTCATCAGTGCTGTACTATCTCATCAGTGATGTACTATCTCATCAGTGCTGTACTATCTCATCAGTGCCGTTAAGCTGTGCGTTCTGGGTGCTATGTCGGAAGATGGTACTTCGGCCTTTACTCTGAAGGGAAAAGATGCAGTTGAATTCACATTTTTCACAAAAAAGTGACTGAAAAATTGACTTTACAGAGGATCGATCGAGTTGCCGAGTGTATACATCGAGCTGGGTATTTTTCTTCAGCACAGTGCCTGCCGAGTGTACCACTCAAAGCACGTAATTCCGTAACTTCAAGTAATAATCCCCAGGGATCTCGGAAAAATGTGCCTGTAAACAGTCCGATATCTTCTTCTTCAGCGTTAATTCTCAAACTCCACCTGGATCCTTTTTGTAGCAGGACAAAGGTACTACAATATTTCAAAGATATCTGCATCAATGGCCCGTCATCCGCGAGATATGGATTTTATTGTGATGATTTGAATCTCGGTAATGCTTGTTGTATTTCCCTGAATACAAACAATAAAGTTCTTGTGTCCTTTTGAGCAGTGGAAAGGTTTTATCACAGCTTTATTTGAGACCAAGACCACCTCTCAACGGTATGCAATGCTTGGAGAAAAAGCCTTGTGCATAATAACAATAATAATAACCAAATTCAAGTCTGGATCGTGGTGGTGCCCCACTGGAGACACCCGCACAAACCAGCCCTCGAAAAACTTGTCAAAACTCGAGGAGTTTTCCGAAAAATCATGTCCAGATCATTACTTGATGTTATTAATCCGAAGTTTTCTTTACCCGCCTCTTCTCCTTGAACAGTCCTTGCAAAACCATTTTAGAAAGCGAGTCGTGTCTCGTTACATGTTCAAACCAAACACGTTTATTCCGTTTTACAACTGCCAAAAGTGATTTGTGATAGCCTGCAAGTTTGTTTATTTGCAACCGGACAAATATATATATGTCTTGTGTTAATATATAGCTAATATTAGTGCTAAATATAATGTTATATAAGCTAATTCTTAATGCATTCTGTAGCACCTGTGCTCAAAATGTCGAGGCTGACCAATGGAAATAATCACACATCAACCTTCTAGGTTATGTTGACTTTCTGCTGAGAGGTCTTATAGCAAGTCGATGTTCACTGTTAGAACAGGCAAACAGGACAATCTCTGTGCCACGGAAATGCCCGTTTGTTTTCACAAGTTAAGCTTCCCACGCTTAGATTCACCATGTTTCCAAACCTATCACACACACGTATATAAACTACATTAACAATTGTTTAGCAATTCTTTACTTCCCCAATCCCTCCTTTATCAACAACTGTCAAGAATACAGGGTTAATTGCTGAAATATTACAAAAACATTCTTCTTCTTCTTTCTGTTCTCATGTACCTTTCGGTGTTGAGGGGAGAGTGAGTGTACGGTCTTGTGTTCTTCTATTTGCCTCTTCCGCTGTTATATTTCCGAGTGTCTCTAATACACTATCTATCCACCTTTTACATAGTCACAACAGGCAAAATTGAAGGCAACAGAGACAGAGGGCGACAACGTGAGAAAATATTATACAGTTTGACAACTTGGCACGACAGGGAAACAACAACGACTTTGATACATAATAATGTGGACAGAGAGCTGTGGAGAGCCATGACCGCCTACGCCAGTTGGCATGGCACCTGATGATGATGATCCACCATTTACGAGGGTATCCAATAGGTCTACTGTTTTCTTATCATTTGTTAAGGGTTTCTTGGATATACTTTGCTCTTTCTGTCTGGTTATGTGACCGAACCATTTAACTTGTTGTTTCTGAATATATTCTAATGTTGATGCGATCCCTAATTGTTTTCTTAGTTCTTCATTCCTGATTTTGTCTCTCAAGCTAACTCCAATCATATGTCTCACACATTTCATTTCAGTGGTGTTAATCTTATGAATTGTTCTAGAATCCAATGTCCAAGTTTGACACTGATAACACAACGTTGGTAGAAAAATAGTGTTGAATATCGATTTCTTTGTTTCTAGTGTAATATCTTTGTTTTGTAATAAAGGTGTTAGTTTTAATATCTTTGTTTTGTAATAAAGGTGTTAGTTGACCAATGACCTGAAAATAAAATGCTGTAAAAAAAAAACACCAATGTTTCAGATTTGTAGTAAAATGTTTTAGAATTTTTTTTTAATGTCACTTGTCTATTCTTCTTCTTCAGCGTACATTCTCAAACTCCCGCTGTATTTCTCTTGTAGCAGGATCATGGTTCCTACTAGATTTCCAGCAGGATGTAATCCAGAGAATTGAAATGCGTTGTGTTGCCGTTTTATTTGCGACAATGGCCCGATACATCCATCTTCCGTAATTTGTGTATAAAAAGACAATATTGTTGACGTCAGTATTTGTCAACCCCCCCCCCCCCCAACTCTTTCCCTTGTCAACGACGGTCAAACTGTTTCAAACTCCCATGACCTCTTCCGAAGTGTTGACGTAATGGACAGCCCGTACAAACCGTGCGATTTGTGAAATATGCTGAAAGTAAGAATGTCCACAAATACGTCGCCGAGTCTGTAGGCGAAGATTTGACACTGGCGATTTAGGGTTAAGATTTAATGTTTCAGTCACGTAAATTTACACATACGATAATATACGTTTATCTAACAACCAAGCCCGTAGGTGGGAGGTTTGATTGGGCGGGGATTTAGATTACAAGACATGGATAAAAGGAACGTGATAAGAAATCAGAAATTGTCTTTTTTAATACTAACATTTTCGCCAAAAGTTTGGTGAAACCCCTCCCTTGGACCTTCTTCAGGAATAGATCTTCACATTTCTCATAGAGGAATGTGTAAACGAAGAGGAGCGGAGGACCTTTTTTTAGGTAAAATCCCCTCTATTTGAAACGCATCTACGGTCCCGCTAACAATAAAGCACAGAATGAAAGATACGGGGAAAATAGACAAAATATATTCGACACAAAATAGACGATATACAGAAAATAGATAGAAAGGTGACAAGGGGGATAAGGACAACATAAACACAGAAAAGAATGTAGATTTTTTAAATTGAGAGAGAGAGAGAGAGAGAGAGAGAGATGAGTTCTAGAAAGAGAACAATGCAAGAAATGTATGCCAACGTGCCGCTGTGTGTGTTCAGCTTTTAGCAGGTGATCTTAATTATACAGATCCTGGCATGGCATGTCTACAACTACAGACCAGGTCACACGACCTACTCTTCTTAATCGCACAGTGCTTCAGTGTTATTCCAGTGTTACCACTGTATTTTTAGAAATAACCCCAGATGGCCCTGTAAATATCTCTCGAGATAATTCCTGTTTATATAATTAATATAATGATCCCGCCGCAGGCAGTTGTACATCATGATTGTTAAGAAAGTAATGGCAAACTACTGAACGTATTTATATTGCCTAGAAAATTACTGCCGCCAACAAAAGCTGGGTTGATGGCTACGTGTCTGATGTCATCAATTTTTTTTAATAAATAAGAACAGGAACCTAAATAATAAATTCCATAGTTTCCATGAGACTTTTGGTGTCTTTTTTTTTTGTAAATTGTTCGGAGCGGTGATGTGTTGTTTGGCTAAATTCCAAATTCCTATTTTTTCTTTTTCAAAAATCCAGATTAAGGCAAATTTGGCCAAAATAGCTCCAGACGATGACCACAGCTGCAGATCTAGTGAAAAAAACCCAAATAGTGGCAACGCTGCTTCGAAATGAACTAGTATTAACGCTAATGCTGGCAAGTGTGTACACTGTACTCGCTTGTCGGTGTCATGTTTTCATGTACGTTCAATTCCTACATCTGGGCTGTAAGTTTTGCACAAGTAAATACGACATGGATGTCACAATCTGTGTGTCAGACGGAGCTAGCTTTCATAGAAGAACAATTAGATTACAAGACATGGAAAAAAGGAACAAGAGATGGATGACAAGACACGAAGAAAAGAAACGAGAGATGAACGAATACTTAGATGACAAGAACAGGAAAAGGAACGAGAGATGAAAGAATAATTAGATGACAAAAACAGGATAAGGAACGAGAGATGAAGGAATAATTCGTTGATAAGACATAGAGAAAAGAAACGATGGATGAAAGAATAATTAGATGATAAGACATAGTCAAATGGGATGAAATATGGAATTAGATGACACGACATAGAGAAAAGGAATGAGATATAATTAGATGACATGACATCTAGAAAAGGAACAAGAGATATAATTAGATGACGTGACATATAGAAAAGGAACAAGAGATATAATTAGATGACGTGACATATAGAAAAGGAACAAGAGATATAATTAGATGACGTGACATATAGAAAAGGAACAAGAGATATAATTAGATGACTTGACATATAGAAAAGGAACAAGAGATATAATTAGATGACGTGACATATAGAAAAGGAACAAGAGATATAATTATATGACGTGACATATAGAAAAGGAACAAGAGATATAATTATATGACGTGACATATAGAAAAGGAACAAGAGATATAATTATATGACGTGACATATAGAAAAGGAACAAGAGATATAATTATATGACGTGACATATAGAAAAGGAACAAAAGATATAATTAGATGACATGACATATAGAAAAGGAACAAGAGATATAATTAGATGACGTGACATATAGAAAAGGAACAAGAGATATAATTAGATGACGTGACATGGAGATGTAAAATCGAAGACACAACAATATTGGTTCACTAGAATAACGTGACATTACTGCCCTACTGACAGAGCTGCTCAGCTTGGCATCAATAAATATTTTTAGGACAAAGAATTTTGACTTCATTGTACCCCCCCCCTTACGTATACATCTTCCAGGGCCGTAGATACACCTTTGTTTATGGGGGGGGGGTTTCATTAAAAAAATTAATCTCTATGGGTTTTTTTTGGGGGGGGGGGAAGGATTCAGGCTGTTCATAAATTACTGCCGCAAATTTCCTGCCCCCTTTCCCCTCAGTCAATCCCTAAAAGGTTTATCCAAGTGGAGCTTCCAAATAGCTTGTTGTCAAGACACACTACAGCTGTGTTTCCCAACTTTTTATTTTTACCATGCCCCTACTGAAGTCTTTCTAAAATTCGGATGTAACATATTTAGCATATATCTATTTTTTATATTCAAATATTGAATTATTCCTTTATTGAAGCCTAGACACAATTAATTATTGAAACCTAGACACAATTAATTATTTAAGCCTAGACACAATTAATTATATATTGAAACCTAGACACAATTAATTATTTAAGCCTAGACACAATTAATTATATATTGAAACCTAGACACAATTAATTATTGAAGCCTAGACACAATTATTGAAGCCTAGACACAATTAAATATTGAAACCTAGACACAATTAATTATTGAAACCTAGACACAATTAATTATTGAAACCTAGACACAATTAATTATTGAAACCTAGACACAATTAATTATTGAAACCTAGACACAATTAATTATTGAAACCTAGACACAATTAATAAAGAGCAGAAGAACATATGGAATAATATCAATACAGGTAGACAAGCTCATAAGCTGTTGAACAATCCAAGCAGACGTCATCAAATAAAGATTAAGCTAAGACTCGAGATGGCGATGGTTGTCATGGCAAGGTTAAATATGATTTGGAAAAGTAAGATCAGAAGTACAGTAATGATTAATCTATTCAGATCGCTGGTGCTAAGTAAGATCAGAAGTACAGTAATGATTAATCTATTCAGATCGCTGGTGCTAAGTAAGATCAGAAGTACAGTAATGATTAATCTATTCAGATCGCTGGTGCTAAGTAAGATCAGAAGTACAGTAATGATTAATCTATTCAGATCGCTGGTGCTAAGTAAGATCAGAAGTACAGTAATGATTAATCTATTCAGATCGCTGGTGCTAAGATCAGAAGTACAGTAATGATTAATCTATTCAGATCGCTGGTGCCGAGTGTTACTTTTGTACAGATGTGAAAGCTGGACCCTCAATGGAGACACGGAAAGTAGGATTCGGGTTTTTGAATACAAGCGCTACAAACGTTTGATAAGAATTAAGTGATATAGACCACAAGACAAATTTGTGCGGCAGCAAACAAACTTTCAAGTTATCATAAATAACTTTTAGCAGTGGTGAAACGGTATACACTTGTTTGGTTTCAACATACAACGTGACACGACTCATTTTCTAAAATAAAATTATTTTGCGAGGTACAGTCGAGGGTGGAAGGAGGAGATGAACAGAAAATTACAGAGTTATAACTTCAAGGAATAATCTGGGCTTCTACACTACTTCGAATGGTTGAGGATAGATATGTTTGGAGGGCTTTCTGAGAAGATGTCTCCAGTGTGGTACCCCTACGACCATGACGGGTTATGGGTTTTATTATTATTATTACTATAATTATTATTAATATTATTATTATAATTATAAATATTATTATTATACTCAAATCCAACATGATTTTAAAATTCCACTATTTAGAAATTATAATTTAAGGTTCAATCCTAGAAGCCGGACCTACATATTAAACGAAACTGACGTGGAACGAACTAAATGTTCCAAAAATAAGGAATCCCCAAAAATGGAGAAAACACATTTTGTCTTATTTATATTTCTGACTATTTCCCTGGCGTTAAAAACGAAGCACTAACTCGGTGTTTATTCTAAACATACCAACGCAAAATGGTTTTTTTAAGTCAAAAGTCCTTACCGCAGCGAAGTAGGTAAACATCATAGTTTGTTCCCCGTGGCTGTCTTTACTTCTGGGAACACATTGAAAAGTTAATAATGATATTGTCTATGAGAGCCCAATTATGGCAGCCATTGTGTAACTATGAATACAGCGGTAGGAATTACTAAAAAAAACAACGGTTGCCGCAGAGTTCTTAAAAAGTGTGAAATGTAGACCCGGTTCCTAGGATTTGATCTAATTTAATTAGATTAGAAATAGCCATATTTGCATGCACCATTGTGTGTTAGGTCATTAGGATATTCAGTATATCCTGGACAGGATGTAGCAGCCATGACAGCTTTTCGAAACTTCTGTCAATCTTGAGCCAGTCTTCCTGCTTCTGTTACTGTCATGTTCATGATGTTTTTGATGTCTTATGTCCATCTTCTTCTTGGTCTACCTCTTGTTCATCTCCATGGCATTATCTCCTCCATTATGTCTTCTCTATGCTGTCATGGCGTTTGATATGGTCAGAATATTGTAGTTTTCTGGAAAGAATCATGCTGTTTAGCCAGTTTTCTTTTACATTCATTTTTCTCAGGATGGCTACATTGGTGATCTTTTTTTTTGGTCTATTGTATTCTGAGGATTTTTCTGTAACATTTTCTTTCAAATGCTGCTATTTTATTTTTCACTTTGTTGGTGATTGTCCATGATTCAAACTGAACAAGAATTTTGATGATGATGGTAGATGATAGAACCTCCAGTCTGTTACTCTTGTTTCATATGACCCCCCAGTCAGGGCCGGTCTTAGGCCATTGCAACCTATGCGGCCGCAGTGGGCCCCACACTTCATAGGCCCATAAATTCATATTAGAATTTATTTTATTATCCTCTTCCCTACCCAGACTGGGCCCCAGTATGTTGCCAGGACCAATAAGAAAGCAAAGAAATAAACTGTGACCAGTCATGCATGTTACAAGAGTAAACTAAGTAGGTTGCTCATAGGATTATCTACTTCATCCAGTTGACGGTGAAATCAACAAATATCGCCATGAAGTTGTTGCACATATGTACGGATAGGCACAGCTATTGCAACTAATCTGCAAACCCCAACATAATGCATTCCATTCTGTAAACTATATCCTCAATAACCAGATGCAGAATCAAAGCTAACAAAGATGGAGTTACCTATAATAATGATAACAATAACAATAATAATAATAATAAGGCTTATAACCCGTCATGGTCGTAGGGGTGCCCACACTGGAGACACAGCACAAAATAGCCCTCCAAAACATCTTTGTCCTCAGACACTCTGAGGAGTGTAGAACAATCATGCTCAGACAATTCCTTGTTCAGGGATTTCTTTACCCACCTCTTCTTCTTCCACCATTGGCTGTTCCTTGCAAAATAGTTTCAGAAAATGAGTTGTGTCAAATCGAACAAGTTTACACCATTTCATCCAGATTGTGCAGCTTAACTTCAGCTCCAGAAGTACTACATTGGTATTTCTCTTGTCATTTTTAATGGAATTTTGTCATTGTCTTTTTTGTAGTTCAAGATACATATTTCATTGAATGTAGATGTAAGGATGTCAGATTTAATTCAGTTTGGATGTAGGACTGCGGAAGATTTTTGCATGACTTTCTTGCAATCTCAAGGCATGAGATTAAAAGGCACCGAAAGTCTCATGGACACGATGACTAGCTGTCTCCAATGATGGTCACCTGAGTACAATGAAGCAAATCCTATATGTCTTACGTCTTTTCAATCCTTTCAACTACCTACATGTCCATATTCAATCCAGAGCTGTATGCCCATCAAAAAATAACATAAATAATAAGTATAAAAACAGCAGAAAACATAAACAAACAGTGAAAACATATAAGCAAGCAAATAACTGAAAGCAAACACTAACTTTAAAAAACAAGGTATTTATTATAGACAAATAGACAACAAATAAAGAAAGAAAATAAATGCACAAAAGTATTTTTTAAATAAAAGATTGAAAATAATGAACAAATAATTAGAAAGTAAGCAATAAATACACAGAAAATAATGAGCAAACAAAGCACTTCAAAATAAACAAACATAAAAAAGGCAGACAATAAACAAAACATGAAACTACATTTAAATTTAAAATTAACTTAAATACGTAACAGTCTATTTGTATATAATCACAAATTGAACAATGACAAACTTAACACTGACCACCTGAACAATGACAAACTTAACACTGACCACCTGAACAATGACAAACTGAAAAATGGCAGACTTATAAAAATAAAAATAAAATAATGAATAATATAACTAAACAGAAAATAGAAATAAATTTACCAAAAATATTTTATAACAATTAAATAACATATAATCAAAAAAGACAACCAATAAAATAAAATTAAAAATACAATAAACTATAAATAGAAACATACATTATCATAAAATGCTACAACGAAAACAGTTAACAAGCACCTAACAAACAGGAAACCAAATGAACATAAACAGAATAATTAAATATAAAGAAAACATAACACAAAAAACAGAAACGGGATAATTAAATATACAGAAAACAAATAACACACAAACAAAAATGAAAACTGAATACATGAAAACACAAAACAAAATTAACCCCCCAAAATAAAACAGAAACAACAGGATAATTGAATGTACAGAAAACAACTAAAAAACGGAAACAATATGAATATACAGAAAACAAATCACCCCCCAAAAAAACAGAAATGGGATAACTGAATATACAGAAAACAAATAACTAAAAAACAAAAACAGGCTAATTCAATATACAGGTATACAGAAACAAATAATAAAAAACTGAACAAGGATAATTGAATACAGAAAACAAATAACCAAAAACATTAAAAAAACAGAAACAGAAAAATCTAGTATAACCTACATAAAAACAAATCACAACCCCCCCCCCCCCCCCATAGAAACAAAACAATTGAAATGACAGAAATTAAATAACAAAAAAAAAACATTAACAGGGTAATTGAATATACAGAAAACAAAGAAAAACCAAAGGTTTACTACAATAATACATATGTTTATTCACATAGTTTTCTCCATCGACTGGGATGTTCATATGAGAGTGGTGTGTGTGTCCAACTCTACAGGAAAATATTACACCAAATGGCAGTCATAGAACACTAGCACACACACACACACACACACACACATGATAAGGCAAGAATATATTTGGATATCACTAAAGAAATGTGTTGAATTCTGTAATAAAGTGAAAGATCGAGACAATGGAAGCGGTGAAGACATCAGAAACGATAAGAAATGGCAGTATAAAATTTGAAATTAACATCGGCAGAATCTGAAGCACTGAAAATGACAGATAATTTGGCTGGCAGTCATTGATCGTTAGCTTGACTAGACATGACAGATGACATACGCACAACTCGCCTCTCTTATCCTCTCCTCTAGTACTCAGTGCGTGGTTGTTTTTCTAATTTTTAACGAAATATTAATATTATGTTAAATCGGGGCATGTATCTGACAATTCTGTTATTTCCACACTGGTCCACGTCGGTTAAAATTGCTTGAAATGTTTCTTTGAAGGAAAGTCCCAGGAGTCTTAAAAACAAACGGTGATCCAGCGATCACGGCAATATTGAACATTCATGTTAATAACATAACAACGTAAAATGGAGACATAATCGAGGATGGTGACTGGTGACAAAGAAATGATTGTATACAAATTGCAAAACAAACTACGGACAGTGTTCTGTTGATAAAACATTTCAAACAATCGCTTTCATGTTTTTACACACACACACAAAAAAACAAAGATTGAAGAAATGAAAATGTTACTTACATGCTTGTGTTTTTTTACTCTGTGACTCGCTTAGAAGTGAAGTAAATAACCAAACAAAACTAGCTGACTGTAGAATCCAGTCATTGCCACACGCCATCATTCATCCACAGAACTAGCACTTCCGGCTATCCGTCCATGTAAACAGCAGACGTGATGGCAGCAGGTGCGAGATGGTCGAACACTTGGTCTTACACAGATTTCTGAGCATGACCTTACCGGGAATCAACAAAGAAATATTAATCAGGTACGTTTATGCTTTTCCTTAACGTGAAAATAATCCATAGATGGTAAGAAGACTGCGGGCGGTGATGATTTCTCGCGTCGCGTTGCTAATAGAATCGTGTCTCTAGTTTGAATGAAGTAAAAATGTGCGTTTTTTGGGACCACACCGCTCTCGCCGTTACAAAGACTGATGTTGTAGCGGCGAGAGATGGTGGCGGACAGTAGAGAAAATAGGCGGCGCAGTGCTGGCTTGCCAGTGTAGCGCTGTGTGAATTTGCAGCTTTGATGTCGGTTTCGCGGTGACCTCGAGCGGAACTCCCGACTTCATTATTCAGTCATAAACCAGTCACCCGGTCCGCCCGGAGTTGCGGTGTTACGACCGCCAAGACAATTATATTCTAAGCCTATACATCATCATCAAGTGTCGCCCTTCGTGATGTTGACGGCCCAATTAGCCCAGCAAACATCTGCCTCTTGCTTTCGTTTTATTTAGCAATTAAAGTGATCCTGAAGATTTATTCGTCCAATCTGAACAATTATCTACCAGATAATTTAGATCTGTTTATCCAGCGAGGGAATCTGGCGGGCGCAGTTGTTAAAGCTATTTTCATTGTGTTCAAAAGGTCGCGGTTTGAATCACGCTCGCTACATATTGGTTTCACAGAGGATTTTTCTTAGAAATTCATGGGAATTATATCAAATAAATCCAGGAATAGGGTAATTAAGTTTTGCTTAATCACTCAAGACACATAATAACGCACTCAAATCGACGTTTCGACCAATAGACCTTTATCAAAACAAAAACTTAAAACAAAAAAGGGTGAAACGCCGTATCTGGTTATGATTGATGGATAGTAATTTAACAAACAGTAGTGTGACATACGAAAACTGCCCTCCAGATTGTCAGACTGGATTAAAAAGGTACCCGGTACTCAAATATAACAATTTCCAAGAAAAACAATACAATGTTAGATATACTACATTCTAAGAAGGAAAAAAAGTACAAACAAGAAATTGTGTTGAAATGTGGATAATTTTTATTTTAATGTTGTCTTTTCAATCACTTAATCTTGTCTGTTGTAACTATGTTATCCAATGTCCCTGTCCCATTATATCTCCCCCCGCCCAAAAAAAATAATAATAATAAAGGTTTCAGATAGTTATCTTCCGAAGACGGCTGTGTCGGGCCATTAGCGCAAATAAAATGGCGGCACAATGCATTTCCATTCTCTGGACTACATCCTGCTGGGAACGTAGTACAACCGTGATCCTACTACACCAGAGATACAGTGGGAGTTTGAGAACATGGTCCTACTACACCAGAGATACAGTGGGAGTTTGAGAACATGGTCCTACTACACGAGAGATACAGTGGGAGTTTGAGAACATGGTCCTACTACACGAGAGATACAGTGGGAGTTTGAGAACATGGTCCTACTACACGAGAGATACAGTGGGAGTTTGAGAACATGGTCCTACTACACGAGAGATACAGTGGGAGTTTGAGAACATGGTCCTACTACACGAGAGATACAGTGGGAGTTTGAGAACATGGTCCTACTACACCAGAGATACAGTGGGAGTTTGAGAACATGGTCCTACTACACGAGAGATACAGTGGGAGTTTGAGAACATGGTCCTACTACACGAGAGATACAGTGGGAGTTTGAGAACATGGTCCTACTACACGAGAGATACAGTGGGAGTTTGAGAACATGGTCCTACTACACCAGAGATACAGTGGGAGTTTGAGAACATGGTCCTACTACACCAGAGATACAGTGGGAGTTTGAGAACATGGTCCTACTACACCAGAGATACAGTGGGAGTTTGAGAACATGGTCCTACTACACGAGAGATACAGTGGGAAATTGAGAACATGATCCTACTACACCAGAGATACAGTGGGAGTTTGAGAACATGGTCCTACTACACCAGAGATACAGTGGGAGTTTGAGAACATGGTAATACTACAACCGGAGATACAGTGGGAGTTTGAGAACATGGTCCTACTACACGAGAAATACAGTGGGAGTTTGAGAACATGGTCCTACTACACCAGAGATACAGTGGGAGTTTGAGAACATGGTCCTACTACACCAGAGATACAGTGGGAGTTTGAGAACATGGTCCTACTACACCAGAGATACAGTGGGAGTTTGAGAACATGGTCCTACTACACGAGAGATACAGTGGGAGTTTGAGAACATGGTCCTACTACACCAGAGATACAGTGGGAGTTTGAGAACATGGTCCTACTACACCAGAGATACAGTGGGAGTTTGAGAACATGGTCCTACTACACGAGAGATACAGTGGGAGTTTGAGAACATGGTCCTACTACACGAGAGATACAGTGGGAGTTTGAGAACATGGTCCTACTACACCAGAGATACAGTGGGAGTTTGAGAACATGGTCCTACTACACCAGAGATACAGTGGGAGTTTGAGAACATGGTCCTACTACACGAGAGATACAGTGGGAGTTTGAGAACATGGTCCTACTACACCAGAGATACAGTGGGAGTTTGAGAACATGGTCCTACTACACCAGAGATACAGTGGGAGTTTGAGAACATGGTCCTACTACACCAGAGATACAGTGGGAGTTTGAGAACATGGTCCTACTACACGAGAAATACAGTGGGAGTTTGAGAACATGGTCCTACTACACCAGAGATACAGTGGGAGTTTGAGAACATGGTCCTACTACACCAGAGATACAGTGGGAGTTTGAGAACATGGTCCTACTACACGAGAGATACAGTGGGAGTTTGAGAACATGGTCCTACTACACCAGAGATACAGTGGGAGTTTGAGAACATGGTCCTACTACACCAGAGATACAGTGGGAGTTTGAGAACATGGTCCTACTACACGAGAGATACAGTGGGAGTTTGAGAACATGGTCCTACTACACCAGAGATACAGTGGGAGTTTGAGAACATGGTCCTACTACACCAGAGATACAGTGGGAGTTTGAGAACATGGTCCT
Source organism: Meghimatium bilineatum (assembly GCA_034231615.1). Classification (NCBI taxonomy): domain Eukaryota; kingdom Metazoa; phylum Mollusca; class Gastropoda; order Stylommatophora; family Philomycidae; genus Meghimatium; species Meghimatium bilineatum. The sequence goes on along the minus strand of CM067310.1, from coordinate 1,923,317 downwards.
ACTACACCAGAGATACAGTGGGAGTTTGAGAACATGGTCCTACTACACGAGAGATACAGTGGGAGTTTGAGAACATGGTCCTACTACACCAGAGATACAGTGGGAGTTTGAGAACATGGTCCTACTACACGAGAGATACAGTGGGAGTTTGAGAACATGGTCCTACTACACCAGAGATACAGTGGGAGTTTGAGAACATGGTCCTACTACACCAGAGATACAGTGGGAGTTTGAGAACATGGTCCTACTACACCAGAGATACAGTGGGAGTTTGAAAGAAGAAAAAAAAAGAAAACTTTGCAGAAAATGGGTGAAACAAGTACATGGCCTGTTTCACATTATTATACAATTACTAATTTGTATAATAATGTTGCAAATTCACGCAATTTAATTGATATGTATAAAATACTGTATTGTTGACCTCAACTTTTGTACCCCCCCCCTCACCTCCCTAGCTTCACATGTCAACAGAAGTCTATTTTTTATATCCCCTCCCCCTTATTGTTGATGTTATTGATGGACTGCTGCAGACAGCCAATGAGAATGTACAGACGTCATCACTTGAGTTCATTCTATGTTGTATGCCATCACTGTGTCTTCTTCTCCTGCGTTCGCTCTCAAACTCCTGCAGGTTAGTAGGATGTAGTCCGGAGAACGGAATGAGCTGTGTCACGGTTTGCAGCATGGTTGCGATGTCTGCGCCTTTCGGCCTGACACGTCCGACTTCAGAATGGCTTTGGGTTACTTTGACTCTATATGAGATGGAACAACCACCTCCACCCCATAACTTACTTATTCGGTTTAACGACATTCATTAAAGGTAAATAGTGTTGCTGTTCGTTGATCCTCTCTCGGGACCCCGGCAATACACGGGGGAACTCTCTTTACCTTCGACACATATCTTAAGAGTCGACTAAGCACGTTTGTGGGTTGGATAATTCGTTGTCCCATCCCAATACAGGGTCAAAGTGACATGAAAGCCGCGCTGAAGTCGAATGTGTCAGGCCGAAGGTGCAGATAGCACATCAAAACTGTAAACCATGACATAATGCATTCCATTCTCCGGACTACATCCTGAAAATCAGAAGGAATTTGAGAACGAACGCAGAAGATTATTTTCACGTTAGTTTGTTTGTTTGTTTGTTTTTCGTTCGCTCCATTGTAACCATCACGGATATCCGTGCGATTTCCGCCGGGAGCGTGATTACGTTTTGCCACCGTTATGCGCCTTGTAGGCCTAGCACATCCGATTTCGGCATGCCTTGACAATTCGGGTTTCACGAAAGTAAAGAGCCATCTTGTTATGCTCACGAAGATATGATAGAGAATTGCTACGCTCGTGTTTCAGAAACTGTTAGCCACAATTCAATTCATTTAATAAATCCATATCAACTACCACAGGACAACCAACATGTTATGTTCTCGATAGTAATGAGCCATCCTGTTATGTTCACGAAACTATTGAGCCATCCTGTTATGTTCACGAAAGTTGTCTTAGTGCGTATTCCAATATAACTGTCACTATATCTAAATCTCTCCTGCTCTTGATCTTAGCCCTTGCTGATAAGGGTGTACCAGATGTGACCTCTGACCTCCATCACATGAAGTCCTCGATAACAAACATTTACTTATCTGTAAGAACTGAGACTACAAGCACTGCTTGACGTTACAGTGGGGATATGTTGATGGGTTCGAAAGGGGAACAAAGAATAGTCACACTGTTATAACGCATATCGTATCAAAGAGGGAGGGGGGTGTGAAATTGGCTTTGTTACTTGGCAACACAGCCTGTTAGACTTATTGGAAATCATCCTGCTAAAGTGATGACACTTTACCTGTGATTTTCATTGGGTGTAGACATAAAATGACCAATGAAAATTACCGAGAAAAGTCAAATGCATCATTTTAGACTGATGATGATTCCTAATGAGTCCACAGGAGTATTATCGAGGAACTGGAATTGGCTGCCAGATCCTTGAATAATCGTCAATATGAGGCCTATTGGCTTATTTTAAAACAATTTTCTAAATTGACTCATTTTATTTATCCTGTGGTTTTCATTGGTTACTTTGTATCAACGGTGTGTTGCCTGTCAACGAAAATCACGGTAAAGTCAATAAATCCACTTTAGAGGCGAGTTTTACAGTGTGCAATGATGGACCAGCAATACTGAACGCAGATGTAAAAAATGGAGTAAAACGTGGAAAGGCTGCAGGCTCCGACAACATAACAGCAGACATAATAAAAACTCTAAATGAATTTGGTGTGGATATTATCACAGAACTTTGCAATGACATATGTGAAACAGGCCACATACCTGAAGACCTAACATCATCAATATTTATACCACTACCTAAGAAGCCCAGGGCTGTGGACTGTACAGAATATAGAACAATAAGTCTAATGAGCCATCTAACTAAAATACTTCTCAAAATACATTAAAGAATTAAAAACAAGATAGACACGGAGGTCGGTGAATAACAATTCAGTTTTAGGAAAAACAAAGGAACCAGAGAAACTATACTGAGTATCCGACTAGTGATAGATAAATATATAGAAGTCCAAAAAATAATCTATTTTTGCTTCATAGACTATAGCAAGGACTTTGCAGGAAGGACTATGCTGGAGTTACCATGTATGAAGACAGTCAGAAAAATTCCACAAATACGAAGAACTTTATGTTACCACTCCCGCCTTTTATTTTGTTTAAACCGAAGACGTTTCTACAGCTTTGAATGTGGATGTTGGTCTATACAATCAAGGGCCGAATGGTCATAATTACGTAGATTTAGTGGGACAGGGCCGTAGATACGTTCACCGTAATGGAGGATGTTGACCAAACAAAAAAGTAATTTGTGTCCATAAAACCTTTCCCCTTATATACGGGTCGGGGGGGGGGGGGGTGTTACCTCTACAGAAAGTAATTCGCTTGTGTTGGTGTACAATGTTTTCTTTTTCAACAAAACGTTTGTGACCTTTTTGCAAGAAATATGTTGTTTTTTGGGGGGTGGGGGTGTTTCAACACCTAATCCCCACACCTCCTACCTATGATTTTTTTTAATGCTGATAAAATGATAAAAGTCATACGAAATTTCCGCCGAAGACGGATGTGTCGTGCCATTGGCGCAAATAATTCGGCGACACAACGCATTTCCATTCTCTGGACTACATCCTGCTGGAAATCTAATAGGACCATGGTCCTGCTACAAGAGAGATCCAACGGGAGTTTGAGAATGAACGCCGAAGAAGAAGAATATACGACAGGAAATCGGGTGGCAGGAAAGATCTTGAGAAACATTTCTATGTCATCTATACAATTATTGTAGAATGCTCCTTCAATATGCATTGCACTAAGCCGAAAGCTGACCTCTCTTGAGTATTAACGAAGGCTCAGAAAAACCACCCCATTGTACATTGGAAGTAAGAGCTAATAGCTCGCAATAACTGGGGTTCTCAAACAAACATAGCAGTAACATTTCTTGTCGTACAGGTTGGAACACTTCTATAGCCGTTAAATTTCTTGTCATACAGGTTGGAACACTTCTATAGCCGTTACATTTCTTGTCATACAGGTTGGAATCGACCCTATTTTAATTCCTCAAACTGAACAAACGTATCCACAGGACAGAAAAATAAGCTCCATTTGAACAATATCCCGTTGCGGGACGAGTTCGTGCCTCTCTACTAATCGCTTTTGTTGGGGAGATTATATCCTCGTTGTGGCACGACACAGTTGTTAATCATAGACGCGAGTCCGCTTTAGTTATATCGGAGCGTATCATCATTAAAAGATTTGATTTACTGGAGATATCTTTAGGAGATTTGTTTACCCTCACTCGCGGACAGTATAAATGTTCACCTATGTTGGTATAGGTATAATCATAGGTAGGAGGTATGGGGATTAGGTGTTGAAACACCCCCACCACCCAAAAAACAACATATTTCTTGCAAAAAGGTCACAAACGTTTTCCTGAAAAAGAAAACATTGTACACCAACACAAGCGAATTACTTTCTGTAGAGGTATAAATAACACACCTTGCAGGATCATAGTGAATGATATAGTATTAAAACAGGTCCACCAATTCAAATATCTAGGTACAATTATTACAACAGATGGAAGAAGTTCAACAGAAATAAGATGCAGAATAGGACAGGCAAAAACAACATTCAGAAAAATGAAAAATATACTGTGTAATATGACCTTGTCATTAGAGGAGAGAAAGAGAGTTCTGCAGTGCAATATAACCCCTATACTAACATATGGGTGCGAGTCTTGGACAATAAACAAACTGGAAAGTGGGAGATTGGAGGCAACAGAGATGTGGTTCTACAGAAGAATGCTGAGAATACCATGGACTGCCAGAAAAACTAATTTAGAGGTGTTAAAAGAGTTAAATGCGAAACGGACCTTAATCAAGAATATAAGAAAAAGGCAATCTTCTTTTTTTGGCCACTTCATGAGACAGGCAGGTTTAGAGAACATAATCACAACAGGCAAGATTGAAGGCACCAGAGACAGAGGGCGACAACGTGAGAAAATATTAGACAGTTTGACAACCTGGCACGGCAAAGAAACAACAACGACTTTGATACATAATACTGTGGACAGAGAGCTGTGGAGAGCCATGACCGCCTACGCCACGGCACCTGATGATGATGATGTTGGTATATTCCCTGTTCTCTGAACTGCATTTGTTGTACATGTGAGTCCCTTGCCTCTACCACGAGAATTGAATCATATTATTAGTGAGTCATTATATTAAATAACTTACCTGCCACTACTAATAAACAAATTATAAAAACAGTTGAATAGTAAAATGAATAAGGACGAAAACAGTTGACGTTTCGATCATAAGATCATCTAAACAGACATATAGGCCATAATAATAAGACAATACAGAAAAATATTAATTTCAAAGCATCTTTGATATCGAAACGTCAGTTGTTTTCGTCCACATTCATTTTAATATAGTTGTTCTTGTCATATTTTTATTAGTAGCAGTAACTATTTGTAACATTTACTTGTTTAATATAGTTACTTTATTACTTGTGTTACTGCGACACATAGGCCTACCTGTTGGATCTTTCCTGGATTTTGTAAATTATATATAATTGGGAAGCATCGATAAGTTATAGACAGAATCATACAACAGCGGACAGACCTGATTTAAACCAATTCTATTCATGCAACGGACACATATTCGCCTTGCAACTTGATTGTAGTTGAAAGCTTTCTGTATTTTCCTTCAGAGCAGCGAGACTTCTGCATTTGTTCTCAAACTCCTGCAGATTAGCAGGATGTAATCCAAAGAACGTAATGTGTTGTGTTATGATTTACAGGTTAGCTTCGATATCTGACATACTCAGATAAACTGACATACGTCTTCCGGCCTGACATATCCAGCTTCAGTAAGGCTTTCTGGCCACTTTCATCCTATATGGGGACATCCAACCCCCGTCCCAAAATCTGCTTAGTTGCCTCTTACGATGTGCTTGGCAGCTAACAACGTCGCTATTTTTTACTCCTATTTCTAGCATTGGCAACGCACAGGCGGAGCAGTTATTCTCAACATGGGTCGTTGGACCCTGATTATTTTTTTTAATTTGGAAGCAAGCGGGGAGTGGGTGTGACACAGAAAGGTACTTACTTGGAAGAAAATATGACAACGTGAATCCGTATCTCTGGACTACATCCTGTTACTCTGCAGGAGTTTGAGACATTCCGATCTCAGGGTTACATCCTGCCACTCTGCTGGAGTTTGAGACATTTCGATCTCAGGGTTGCATCCTGCCATAGTTTGAGAACGAATAAAATATATCTCAAAAGGATTGGGGGGACATGGGCAAAAAAAATGGCTGAGAAGTATTGCTGTAGAGCAGTGGTTATCAAGTTAGTGTTGGACCGTAGACCCTTTTTTTGAAAAGCAAACTTTATCACTCACTAATTGTATTGTATGATTGTGAGAGTTGGACACTCACAAGTGGACATGGAGAGAGTTACTGTCCTTCGAATACAAATGTTACAGACGATTTCTAATCACTATCTCCTATAGAAATCATAAGACAGATGTATTCGCAAGAAATAAAATAGAGAATGTATGCAGGTCCACCATTGCTTTAAATAGTGGCTGGTTGCTGATTCAGCGATCCATGCCCTTTGATCCATTGCCATTGTGTGATAATGCACGCGTTTGTAAGCTGTTGTTCTTTCAATAGTGGCACGAGGAAGTTTGCATGGGTTAGACATGCATGCCGACATTATTCATTGTCTTAAAGAATATTACAGGGACAAAGAAAATCATGGGAAGGCAACATTAAGGACTTGACAAATCACGATTATTCTCTCTCACACACATCGATCAAGATAGAAATCGATGGAGGACTGTTGATGCATCCAATGTGGTGTCCCTACTATTTAGACGGGTTATGGGTTTATATATCTCGTATATATAGGTGTACATGTGCTTGTGTGCATACACATTAGTGCGCTTTTTCACAAAACGTAGCAAGATTATTTCTTAATCAATTTGATATTAGGGTATATCTATTGGATATAGTATTTGATAATTTGTTAATCTTAAAAAAGTAAAGTAACCCACATCATTTAATAATGATGTAGGGGTGTGAGATGTTAGCGATCTCACATTTCAGAGGCTCTGCAAATAAGGGCGGTAGCCATCTGCTCTCCCTCACAGTCTTTACTACCCGGATTAATCCGGTACCCATTTAAGGCTGATATTGATTAATATAATGACTCACCTTGTTAATATTACTAGATGACAAATCCTATTTCAAAACTGACTCAGATGTATGTTGAATAGTTCGATATGGTACCCCCATGGGGTCATACTCTTCCTCTGCGTTCATTCTCAAACTTCTGTAGATTAGCAGGATGTAATCCTGAGAACAGAATGCGCTGTGTTATGGTTTACAGCCTTGCTGCGACATATACACCTTTAAGCACGAAATTCAACTTCATCATAGATTCTGGGTTACTTTGACCCTATATAAGATGGATTAGCCAACCCCCACCCCATAATCTCCTTAGTCGCCTCTTACGATATACATGGAAGTAAAGTGTTGCTATTCGTTGCTCCCCTTTGGATGGCAACAGATGGGAGAGTCTGACTCAGAAATTCTTAGATCTAGAGTAGTCAATGTTTCTGCCTGTTTGGCATTCTTCACTGTCAGTTTCACTTCAGCATTTGTTTGGTTGTAAAGGATTTTTGCCTCTTATTTGGTCTGATTTCAATATGACCAAATTGATTCGTTTCCACATATATTTACGTTTTTATGTACTTTCTGACCTTCCGGCATATCATTTCCATATTTCCATTCGTCGTCTTTTGATGTTATGTTTGTGTCTTGATAAAGACCTTTTGGTTGAAACGTTGAATGTGATTTGTGTATTGTAATTTTTATGATTTCTTGTGTGCTCATCATTGCCCACTAGTTTTAGATATAGTCTGTCGTGTCCCATTGAAACGAAATATAAACCTGTGTTTTATGTAAGTCTAATTGTTTGATTTCAAAGAGCTTCTCTGGCTTTTTTTCCATTCAAGAATACCAGCTTGTATTTCTTTATTACAAAATGGTTTATAAGAAAACCTCCTTGGAATGCAGCTTGTGCCATCTCGGTACTAACAGTTTCCACAATCACTGCTGTTGATGTTACACGAGTGTGTAATCAGATGTTTGCTGATATAGTTTCCAATCTTTCTGTCATGCCAAGGTTCCAGCGATTTGATTTTTTTTAACTGTTTGAAAAAGTGGTGGTGAGGTGTCAGTGTAGTGTTGTTATGATGACCATTTCTACATCTATCCATTTATCGTCTTTACTCTGCTTTTACATCGCAGGATTGAATGATGTTGGTAACTCCTTCAATCCACCTTCTTCTTGATATTCCTCTCTATCTTGCTGTTCCAATTTTCACTGTGTAGACTTTTGTCGATGACCAATAAGGGTTCATTCTAATTAAGTGGCTGAACCATTTGTCTCTGTTTTTCAATATATTTTACCAGTGGTGTTGTTCGAACAGTTCTTGTAATCTCCTCACTTGATCTCTTCTTGTTCTGTTTACTGCTTTTATTAGACATTTTATTTCACACGTAGTAAGCTTTATTCCTTGTTCTTGTTGCATCCACTTTTGACATTCAGTGATCTACCAGTGACTTTCTAGCTACTCTCCGCTGTTGAGCTGCTCCATTTCTCCTCTTTACACAAGATGCCTCACCGTTTGTAACTGTAGAACACCATGTTCTCCGTGTATCTTGGTTTATTTGAAAGGCTTTCAGTGAGATCATTGAGTTATTGTAGCGATTAATTTGGACAAGATGAGGTGTCTATAAGCATTGCTTACACATTTAGATTTGATTATACAAGTTATTTCTTACAGAGTATATCAGTCTGCAGTTATTTTAAAAGTACATAAATCTTGTCAATATTAATATTTGAGTAATAACTCAAAAGCCTGTGGTTAAAAGTGTTTCTTTGTATGACAAATGGCTTACAATTTACATAATACAATGTTACTTTTAGGTTTCTTCAACAGATGAGTTATCCCTCATTTTTTGAGACTCATTTTAAGCAAACTTGAAATACATTACTTAGGGGCAAGTCACTCTTAACATGCAAGATTTTGTTATGGCTTTGTCTTCATGTTTAGAACACCTCTGTTGTGTATTTATGATGATGATGATTGCTCTCTATGGTCACTTCCAATGCCGTCAAGAATTTGTAGACAGCAAGACTCTATTATTATATCAGATGACCAGATAGTCAAATCGGGTCGACTGAGAGATCGGTCTCCTATGCAGAAGTGTTGGCGTGGACTTTGCATCCTGAAGGACTGACAGGTTTGTTGTTTAACAGAAATCCTCTATATCTTTCTTGTGATCCTGGTAACCAGACAATGGGATGAGTGACCATTAAATTCACCAGCAAGTTTTGTTCTATGAAATTGTGGAGTTCCAGTAAGTTATATGTTGTCTGAGGTAAACTGTATACATTGTGTATTGTGTGTTTGCCTCAAGTGTGACAGATGGTCATCTGTGCGATGAGCTATTATCTGGGTGGCATGTCCGTGAATATCATTTCTTAAACAGATAGTTATGACACAGTTGTTGGTGCACTTACAGGCATATCCGGACTGATTAGGTCAGTGACCTTGAGTATAATCTCCTGTAAGAGTCACATAAATCTTGTAATTTGGCAAGTTTTTGTTTCTTATGCCTCAGATGTTTATCTGTATAATGCTACATGAAGATTTGGTCCGATTACAATCTTGGACCTACTGTTTTTTTTTTTTATCTCTCCAAAGATGAATGTACCCAGAATGAAATGAAAGAGTAGAAGAATAAAGAAATTCATAAACACTAGACAAGATCAAGTGAAACAAGCATATATGTAACCATCATCATGTGCCATGCCGGCTGGTGCATGTGATCATGGCTTTCCACAGCTCTCTATCTCCAGCATTATGTATCAAGACTGTTGTTGTTTCTCTGACGTGGTTGTCAAATATTTTCTCACATTGTCGCACTCTGTCTTGTCTCTGTTGCCTTCAATCTTGCCTGTTGTAACTATGTTCTCCAAACCTCCCTGTCTCATGAAGTGGCCAAAAATAGAAGATTGTCTTTTTTGACTTCCGGTGTCAACATGGTGCAAGTTTGAGCATTATTCGCTCAAACATCACTTGAGGATTTTTTAATATCATATTATGTGTTAATTAAAGTGAATGGCTAACAACTGAAATGTGCAGAAAATTCCTTGTGTTTTCTATTGTGTAAATTTGAATATTCCTGGAGGGGAGTCAAGAGTTTAGACGTCAATGTTGCATTCATGGTGTTCGCTGGGCGCGAACAAGGATGCGACCAATAGCCACCTGTATAAGTGGTGGCTCTGCAACTAGGCAGGACGGGGAACCCATTTGTCCCAACATAAAGTATTGTCAAAGGTAGCAGATATAAATGGATATCCCTCATATGAATGTGAAAAGCAATGGGAAACTACCACATTATTCTCCCAAGAATAAAGTCCTGGTGACACACAGAAGTAGACAATAAGTGGTAGAATCATATAACACATCTCCCATGTGTGTTGTTGGAGCCTGAAATAGGAGCAAAGATTATCAACACTGTTTATCTTCCATGCATGTCATAAGAGGCGACTAAGGAGGTCTTGGGGTGAAGTTAGCTTCCCAATCTCATATAGGGTTAAATTGACCCAGAATCCATGCTGAAGCGGGATGTGTCAAGTCAAAAACTGTAGCTAAGCTTTAAACCATGAAACAGCGCATTCTCTTCTCTGGACTACATCCGGATAATTTGCATGAGTTTCAAGAATGAACGCAGAAGACTAACACATAACTTGTCAACAACAAAGAAAACAGACAATGATTTTACAGGAATACACTAGGGCATCATAAAAACTGTATTGTATTGAGAAACATACAGAAATAAATCACAAAACTAAACAACTTTAATAACTCAAACATTATATCAATGCCGTTGTATGGCTAACTAAATAGAGAACATTACTACTATAAACAAGTCTGATAAATAGAGTTGAGGGTTTAGAATTGTTTCACTGGAACACCAATGAGATGCAGTTCTAAATGAGTAAGTAGAGAGAGAAAGCTTAAGACATCCATTGAGATATGCTGATAGCATTAGAAGACAAACATGACTTTTTTGCCCAATGTGGAAACCTTGGCCGTGATATCTAGTTCAGAGTGAAAAGAAAGGGCCTCTTTCTTCTTTCCCGGAATGTCATAGTAGATGACTAAGGAAAATTAGGGGGGATAAGCTGACAATGTGTAAAAAAATTATTGTTATCGTAATTACTTGTCAGTCAAGTTGTAGAGAGATAACTTGTCAGTCAAGTTGTAGAGAGATAACTTGTCAGTCAAGTTGTAGAGAGATAACTTGTCAGTCAAGTTGTAGAGAGATACCTTGATGAACATCACACTTGAGCAGTGTCAACAGACAAAGAAAAAAAAATGGAAAATAATAAACACTGAAACTTTGAAGATATGTGACTGACCAGACCTGCATACAAACTGATTGTGAATGACAATTTTAGGTAATCCAATGTTGAAATTGGATGTGCTGTGCCTTAAGGTGCAAATATCACAACTTAGCTGTAAACCAGCATGCATCCAGCTCAAATCACCTGAAAATCTGTGCTGGTTAATTGAGAGTGAATGAAAACATTTTCTAATAGGGACCACATCAAGTTTTCTTTAGCTGTTCTTTTCTGAAAATTCCAGCTGGATCTCTCAAGTAGCACAGCCATTTTACGCATGCGGTTGCATCTGTGGGCTCACTAGACAAACCAACCATGCAACAGAAAACCGTAGTAGATGACATGCCTTTATATTGAGGTTATCTTCTTATAAAAGCTTCATGGCACGTCATCTATACAATCCCGTAGTCGCAACCTTCGATAACAGTTACCATGTTGTTCTGACAAGCCGATGTTGTGCTTGAACTAGTTACGGGCACGATGTGGGTGGGCAGAACAACAAAGAAACCTGTCGCAGGGGCCAGAGTTGTGCCCTGATGTCAACGTCTGTTAGCATATACCAAATCAACATTTCAAAAAATGAGAAACATTCTATGCAATGTGTGGAAGTCTGTAATAATATTGATAGCAAGCCAGTCATACATCTATTTCTAAGCAATGCTTGCACAGCACGCTGGCCATCAATCTCAATGCTATGCTCAAACTTGCTAGACTGTCACTATCAACTTAGACACAGACATCCACACATCTAGTAAAACTACACATCTTCGCAAATATCTTTATTATCTGTTAGTGATGGTTTCATCCTAATTTTCTACAGATGATGTTTGAGTGAAACTTCATCACAAATATTGAACGAGAAGACAAAAATATACTGTATTAAAATTTTTTCACATTTTTGAATATGCACATAAAAGTAATGGAAGTCTTCAAGCATCAGCCTTGAGCTGCCGGTCTGACAGGGTTATTTTCTCTCCAGGTTTGAATGATGGCATTCCCAGATATGGGCAACTGGCACAGCGGAATGCATCTCCAAGATAACACTAAAAGTAAACATAAATAAATAAAATTAATTGACATATATTGAAATAATCTACCATCAAATGAGGGTCCTCAGAGGACTATATCTTGGTTACATACATTCTGCTTTAGAATACAACAGTGCACTCCTGACAAATGTAGAATCTCTAAATAGAGTGCAGAACAATTCCCTATTCCTTATTACTCAAGCAATGAGATCTACACCAACGGCTGCATGTGAAATATCTTGTCTGATCCCCAAGATTTAGTCCTCTGAGGGTATCCTTGTCTGATCCCCAGGATGTGCCAGTGAGTCTTTTCAGTAGTTGTAACCGTTTAAGTGCTTTATTTTTGACATTTTTTACATGCTTCTTGAGGGTGAGCTGTCGATTAAGCGTGATTCCAAGATATGTGGGATGTTCTTCACTTGGCAGTTTCTGTGTATCCATAGACTGATATTTTCTTTGACTACTTTATGACTCTTGGTAAAGATGGTATAGACAGTTTTCTCACAGTTTATTTTTAGCTTCCATGTTTGACAATACTCATGTAGTCTTCTTAAATCTCCATTTAGTCTTTTGGCAGCACTTTCAACATTCTCATGGCTCTGCCATATTGTTAAGTCATCAGCATTGAGGGCTTTTTCAACTTTGATATGTTTGTCAAGATCATTAATGTAAATTAGAAAGAGGGTGCAGCTCAAAGCAGAAGCCCGTGGTAAGCATTCCTCTAGAACTTCTTTAGATAAAATTGCATCATTTATCTTTGTCTGGATTGTTCTGTCAATGAGGAAGTATTTTATCCAGTTGTATAGCTTTCCACTAATTCCCATCTCAATCATCTTCATCAAGAGACCCTTTCTCCATACTCGATCATAAGCCTGTTGTAAGTCAAAGAAGATGACTACAGTGTGTTTGTTTTCCTGGAATGGAATCCACCATGGATTTTCTGTGTCAAACTAAATAGTTAGTCTTCTGTGCAACTGCCTTTTCTGAAGCCAGCCTGTTCATGGCAGAGGATATCTGAGCTTTCGAGGATCCAGTAAAGTCATACAATATAACAGCATGTCATCTACTGAGATTTTCTGTTGCATGAGTGGTTTGTCTAGTGGGCCATTGGTGAGACCCAAAGACGCAAACCATGAGAGCTGCTGCTTAGTACATGAAGAGTTATTAGCACAAATAAAATGGTAACAAAACACTTCTGTATTTCTGGACTACATCTTGCTAGAAATTTTGTAGAACCCACCTGTCTCTGATACAAGAGAGATCCAGCGAGAGTTTGAAAATGAATGCACACAAAAACATGGCCACAACTTACATTTCCACAAGCTGATGTCTTGGCCGGCACAATTGTTTGTTTCTCAGCATCTAACTCTTCTGCAAGACCGCATGTACAATTTTTACAGGCTTTTTTCTTCTTTGGTCCGACACCACAATCCACTATAAAATGAATGCATACAAAAATGGATATAAAGTTTTTTTGTGTGTGTAAATAGCTTGTTGTTTATATAGTTTTACTGCAGTCTCACTTATTGACAAATGGATATGACAATTATTGACAAATGGATATGACAATTATTGACAAATGGATATGACAATTATTGACAAATGGATATGACAATTTGTTATAGATTTTATTGTACATAAGAGGAGAGTAAACACTGACCCCCCCCTCCTGTACGTACCAAAATGTGCTTAGGTAACACTAACACTTGCAGAGATAACACTATGGTATTACTCTATTGTTACTGATATTGTTAACAATAGATATTCTATTATTACTGTTACTAATAAAACTAATAAATAGTAAAATGACTAAAAGTAAAAGATTGCAAATGAAGAATTCTAAACAGAGGAACAAGGACTTTTCCTACGTTGTGGTCCTTTATCAAGAAACAAATATAAATTAAATGCAAAACATACACTCGTACGCTCTTACCACTGATTACTAGCGTATTTGACAATAAGAACATGGAACATTTGCTTATATGATACAATGGGGAATCATTACATGATCTGCACTTAAGCCACTAATTCATTCTATGGTAACCCAAGCGAGCAAGATTTGGATAGATTTGACATGCTAGTAATATTTGGTTCCTATGCATTGATATTCAAATATAGCATTTAAAGGCACGGCCTATTTCACACACAAACAAAGCCATGTAACATGTAAGGGGTGAATATGGCAGATATAAAACACAAAAATGTATATTTTCATGCAATATTTATATTTAGTATATTTCCATTGCTTTCTGACCTAGCAGATGGAGGTGTAAATAATTAATCTACATACCCCAAGGAAGCAGATGTGCACCCAAACATGTCTAAACTAATCAGTAGAATCAGAAAGGAATAATGTGTGGCCTTTTCCATCATTCTGACAAGTTATTTATAGCAGGTTGTGTATTTATTTAGAGGTATTTTATATGTTATGGTAGCATTGCAGTGACTTTATCTTTAAGTGTACATCATTTATTTTCTAACCTGTTCGTCAGAAGTTTTCAAACATCTCTGCACCATTGTGCAATGCTGATTTCCATGCGGCCTCATCTTTAGCCACATTTTCGCAGCTATTGCTCGTCTTTAGCCACATTTTTGCAGCTATTGCTTGTCTTTAGCCACATTTTCGCAGCTATTGTGGTCAATGGGAAAAGGCTTTCATTGAGGTCTTACATACTCATCTTTGTATCATCAGATACTACACGCTTGTTCATTCTTCTCACATGACACACCCAATCATCACCAGATACTACACACTTGTTCATTCTTCTCACATGACACACCCAATCATCATCAGATACTACACGCTTGTTCATTCTTCTCACATGACACACCCAATCATCAGATACTACGCTTGTTCATTCTTCTCACATGACACACCCAATCATCAGATACTACGCTTGTTCATTCTTCTCACATGACACACCCAATCATCATAACTGTTTGCTGCTGCTGTTGAGTGTATATATATTTTATATGGCAATTTTTGTTCTGTTCCTCTGTGCTTGTGGTTTTATCCTGCCACCAGATTTTCATTATGTTGTGATGCCATTTAATATTCACTATGGTGTTCTGCCATCCGTCGTCTTGCTGGAAATCTAATATAGAAATCTAACATGTCGTGCTGCCTGTACAAGAGACATCTCTGGACTTTGTCCTGCTGGAAATCTAATATAGAAATCTAACATGTCGTGCTGCCTGTACAAGAGACATCTCTGGACTTTGTCCTGCTGGAAATCTAATATAGAAATCTAACATGTCGTGCTGCCTGTACAAGAGACATCTCTGGACTTTGTCCTGCTGGAAATCTAATATAGAAATCTAACATGTCGTGCTGCCTGTACAAGAGACATCTCTGGACTTTGTCCTGCTGGAAATCTAATATAGAAATCTAACATGTTGTGCTACCTGTACAAGAGATATCCAGCTGGAGTTTGAGAATCTACAGATTTTAAAATAAATATGATATAATTACAAGTAAAATAAAGTGAGTATAAATAATGACCTCTGAGTGATGATGGATCCGGTTTCTTCAAATCATCCGCATCCAATAAATCATCTTCATTGACTAATGCCACATTACTGTCCAACAGATCTGTGGCATTCAAGCTCCACAGCTTTGCCACATTCTCATCTACTTTTGCTGTAAAAAAGAATCAATTATTTTCATAATTATACAAGGTATCTGAACCAAAGGTTCTAAAAACACTTAATATGAAGAAAGAATTACTAAGAGAAATAAAGATCAGACAAATAAAATATTTTGGACACATTAAAAAACATGACACCTTATTGAAGACTTTACTTGAAGGTAAAATCAAAGGGAAGCGAGCAAGAGTTAGGCAGAGATACAAGTGGGAGAGTAACATCACAAGATGGACAGGTTACAGTCTAGCAGAAGGCACCACCAAAACAAGAGACAGGGGATGTTGGAGGTCTGTCACAGCCAACCTTCGTTGCGGAGATGGCACTTGATAGAACGAGAGAAAGCTTACTACGTGCAAAATGAGATGTCGAAGAAAAGCAGCAAACACAAGAAGATGAGATTATGTGAGGAATGAAGAGATTACAAGAAGAGATTATGTGAGGAATGAAGAGATTACAAGAACTAAGAGATTATTTGAACATTTATGGTCAAATACATTGAAAAACAGAGACTTAAATGGTTCGGTTCCTTAATGAGAATGAACCCTTATCTGCCAGCTGCAAAGGAAGACCAAAAAGTTGAATTGAAAGAGTTACCAACATTCTCAGACATCAGGATATTACTGTATATTAGACGACTAAACGTGCTATAGCCTGAAAACCGATAGTTGTCAATCCTGCGATGCCTTACAGAAAAAGCAGAGAAAAGACGATAGATAGAATTCCATTCAAGTAATGTGCAATAGCAGCATCATGGACAGAGGGAGAAACAGATAGAAAGGGATGGGTATACAGGGGACAAGAGTCCTCAAGTATAACAGTCAAATAAATTCTGAAAAATGCATAATGTAGGTATATAAAGTAACAACAGGATACAAATTTCTTTCTAAAATATTTTGCCATAATGCTTCAATTGACAAAATAGGAGACAAGTAGTCCTTTGCTATGGGTTGCTGGTAAACAAAGAGATAATGAAAACAATTTTTTTTAAACTTTTGTTACTGCATGTTTCCCTAAGTTCAGGAAGACGTACTCGGTATTCCCAATGAAAATAATTGTAGTTGGGAATACCAGGAAAATGAATATTTTGCTACTCACCAGACGCTCGTGGTTTGAAGGCAAGCTTCAGCTGTGATGATGACCCAACTTCATAACCTGGTTTTTCTGCCTCAATTCGATACAATGTGGCACCACTGTTGGATTCTGGCCTTTTCCCAAGCTCAGACTTTTCATCATCATTTAGAGAAACTTCATATGGCTACAATGTAAACAAATATAGTTATATAGCTTTTATCTTATACAAAACAAACATAAAACTAGGGACAACATAAACAACAAGAAAATATAAATTAAATAAACATCTCCAAAAACAAATAAATTAATACACAGATAACATCAAAAATACACGGAAGACATCACAAATACACCAAAGACACAGAAAAATATTTAAAAAAAAGGATATATGAAAATTATGAACCAGGGTGTGGCTTCAACACTTGTTTTCACTTTCACATAATTCACACAATATTTATCATCAGTGAAACTGGACAAATCCATAGTTGCTCCGATCCTAGTCTCAATAAATCCATCAGAGTATAGTGGTTAAAAGTTCTAGTTTGATAATGATTTATCAGTCGTTCGTATTTCCATTATTTCTCTAAGGGCTGTTCTGATCTTTACATAAATCTCTGTCTTGAGAGCGACCATGATTCACACTTTTGAAAATCTTTTGGCCAGATCGAGGTCCCTTAATGCATTAGCCTACACCACTCTGTGAGTGACTACAGTCAAAAGATAAAATGCATTTTCCGCAGCTGTCAGCGACTACAGCCTCTACACCTATTTCAACAAGGATATCGTGGTAGTAAACAAATGTTACTCATCTGGTTAACAGAGGAAATGAAAGTAGACATAATTAAATTCCATTTCTTCTAGTGTTCAACTAAATAGGATGAGATATAGATAAGTTGTGACTGTATTCAGCTGCCAATATAGTCCATCAAAATTATTCATAATTACAATCATTTTTGAGGAATATTTTTCTAATTGTTATTGCGTAGTCGATAATGTTATGGTGATTAACATAGTTAACTTGTTTTGAAAGACGATATTATATAGACATGTTAGTTTAGTTATAAAATAACGGCAAAGTAACAAGGACTAGTTAATGGCGTTTCATCCTGGATTGAATGAATCAAAGTATCCACCGAAGTCCTAGGCCAAAATGATGCCACCAACAAGTAGCATATCCTGAACAGGATGTAGCAGTCATCACAGCCTTTCAAAACTTCTGTCTATCTTGAGCCAGTCTTCCTACTTCTGTTACTGTCATGTCATGTTCAGGTGGTATTTGATATCTTGCAATCATCTTCTTCTTGGTCTGACTCTTGTTCATCTCTCTGGCATTATCCCCTCCCTTATGGTCTTCTCAAACCATCGTGGCGTTTGATATGGCCAAAGTATTGTAGTTTTCTGGAAAGAATCATGCTGTTTAGTCAGTTTTCTTTTACATTCATTTCTCTCAGGATGGCTACATTGGTGATCTTTTTGGTCAATGGTATTCTGAGGATTTTTCTGTAACATTTTGTTTCAAATGCTGCTATTTTATTTTTCACTTTGTTGGAGATTGTCCAGGATTCACACCCATATATTGCCACTGGGAATATGCAAGCTCCTAGGAATATTAGTTTTGTTGTGTTGCAGCAGCTCCATCATGTTTTTCCATTTGTATCAGCTTCTTTGACACGATAGTCAACCTTCTTCTGAATTCTTCATAGCAATCCCCATTACTGTTGATAAGAGAACAAAGGTATTCAAAACTGGTGACTCTTTCTAATTCGCTGTTGTTGATACTGATTGAGAACTTACTAGTGGTTTTGTCGCTTGTCATAATCTTGGTCTTGTTTCCATTCAGAAATAGGTTTAGTTTTTCACTTTGTTCTTGAATGGAGTTTATGAGATGTTGGAGACCTGCTTGACTGTGTGTGCCAATAATGTTGTATCATCAGACCTGCTTGACTGTGTGTGCCAATAATGTTGTATCATCAGACCTGCTTGACTGTGTGTGCCAATAATGTTGTATCATCAGACCTGCTTGACTGTGTGTGCCAATAATGTTGTATCATCAGCATATCTTAGTTCTGGTATCTCATGACCTCCGATGTTGAGTTGGTGGAAGTTATTTCTCTGTTGGTCATTTCTTACATTCCTCATTATGTTATCTGCATAAATGTTGAAGAGATATGGTGATAGAACACATCCTTGACCTTGAAGCTATGACAGCGCTTCACTAAGTATGCAAGCATGAGCGTAGTCTTGTGACATCTGATATGACTGCTTCCATCACAGCAGTTATCGCCATTGTAACACTGCTTGTGGTTGTAGTGAATGCACCACTGGATTTTTTGAGTTTTCCCTCCGGCCAGGCGGAGACGACAGTGGAACTCCCCCCCCCCCACCTTAACCTCTTCGACACTTATAACACTTATTGGTATGTCGCAAATATAAGCAATGGTTACTGTTTCAACTACTGGTACATTCCGAAGGTCATGAAAATTAACGTTCTGTTTGTTCTAGACTAGATGTGTGTCAAATGTAAATAAACATGAACTGTAGACCTAATAAATGTACTAACCTAACAGATAATATTCTCATTCAACCATAAATCTGCCAGACAGGTAATAATGTGTGTCCCTTTGTAGTTATCAGAAATTAAAATATGTTGACACAGAAAATAATGTTTGACACAAATGTCGGTAGGTCAGGTCGTGAAAACATTTTTTCCGTTGTGTAGGCTAGCAGCGGTGACCTAAATATAACTGTGTAGAGGAATGAGAACTATGTTGTGTCAAAGGGAGAAAAGAGTCCACCCTAATGATTGGGGACAAACCCTTCATAGCCTATTGCGGGGAAGTGGTGAATATTTCAAGCTCACTGCCATGTTCATGATCAATATTCGAAGATTCAACAATCAGATGCTGATCGTTGAAGCTTCAATATATTGTGTGATTCTAAGAATTCTTTTAAATTGTGCTTATATCAAAATTGTTATGTGTACGATATTCTTAAATTGGTAAAAAATAAAAACAGAAAATAATAGCATGCTCCGACTCACATCTGATATATTCACGAAACCAGAAAGCCTGAGTGAGGAAACCAGTTTCTCTTTAGATGGGACTCCATTTTCACTGTCCCGGCATGAAACAGCCAACTCTTGAATGTACAGTTTCCCACGTGGAGTCAGTACTCTGCACAGTTCACCAAGTATTTCGATGCTGTGGTGTGTGTGGAATGAGTTGATTAGACCTGAGATTGCAACATCAAAACTAGACTGTGGATGAGATGCTGAAACAAAACATCACAAAAATAATAATAAATAACACAGATATAGACATGTTTCAAGTGAATGAAATAAGAAGAAAAATTAATAATATACTTTTCACAACACACACTTTCATCACACCCCTCACTTGTTATTAGTGTAACTATGGCATAAATTACATGTACACACACACACTCGCACAGGTATTTTCACTAGATGATAAAATAATCCATGAAATAAGCTGTGAGCAGGCACCGGGTAGCTCTTGACAGCCCCCATAGCCTTTCTAACATAAGCACAAGTAAGTTCTTTTCAGTTGTGTACCTGAGGTGACACCTGGACTCAAAGTCTAAAAGGCAAAGTTGTGTAAGGGAGGTTTATGAATCACCATGTTCTGCTAGGAGCACAGCATACTTAAGCCAACTATATTTCTCTTCTGTCAGATTTGATGACCCACCGCAGTGATCTAACATTCCCCGGCACCTAGACATCTGCACTGACTTGAATCTCTTCGGCATCCATGGGGGTTATTTGATAAAAGACAGTAAGAAATTAAAACAAGCAGTGACAATGATTTTATTCACAGATGACAGGTCGCCAGCCTATCCCCCAACCTTCCTTAGTCACCTCCTACAACATGCCTGGAAAGAAGCCAGTGACCCTATTCTTTACACCATGAACTAGAAATCCAGCCCCCCCCCCCCCAGTTGTTAAACTGGCACTTTTCACTAGCAATAGACATTCTGTTCATGCTTTTTATCTTCCTCTGCCCTTTCATCATTAACTGGCGTCATGCTAGATTTTTAACTAATGTCAAGACAAAGTGTTTAACATGGAATCAAAGAACACAATGAATGTCTTATGTGATAGGTCACATCAAATAGGTTTGAATATATACAAAGAAATGACAAAAGATTATGAAAATAAGAGTAAAGAATTAATACCAGATTTGTTTTAAAAAAGCCCTACATGGAGTAGAATCATATACTGCATCTAAATTGACAGCAACATAGAGAATATCAGACAAGGATCTCATAATTAGAATACAAATAGTAACAGGAAACTACAAAGTATACGGTAATCAGAGAAAATGTAATCAAATACAAAACTGAGAAAGACAGTCTGGAAGATTCTAAACAGAGGATGGGAGTCTTTCAGACAGTGTGTGATGTGATATTCTGTGAAGGATATGTTTACACATACAATAACTAGTCCTGTGTTCCCCATGCACGTCTTGATATTGGTGGGTGAGGGAAATTGGAAAATTTTAATCTTGAAGTACCAATCCCAATGAAAAGCAAGTCAAAGAAATGAATTACCTTTTTTATTAAGGAATCGGGAGGGGGGGGAAGGAGGAATGATGAAAATCTGCGAAAAAACAGGGGCATGTGAAGAAAAATGGTAGGGAACCAGTGATCTAGGCCTATTATTCACATTCAATTTACTGTGTACTTACATGTAACAAGTCTGTCTATGTGCTCAAGCTGTAACTTCCCATTTGGTCCTGATCTGATTGTGTCAGAGATTGTGGTTGCTATGTCTTGCATGTGGGTGGTCATCTGATCTCCTGCCCACAGCAGCAAAACTTTCAAGCCGCTGGCCAAATCAAGTCCATCCAAACTTGACATGTTTAACTTTCAAATTTGATCACACAGTCGTAAGATTCTGTCTCCACAAGCGTTTTGCTATAAAATCATAGCATTAGGAATATCAATAAAACAAGATATTCATAAACATGATGGTGATAGAATCTCAAGAGAATATGATTGTCACTTTTTTTTTCCTGTGCCAAGAGGTGAAGTTTCAGTTAAATTATTTTTTCTATGTTATTTCATTTTGGGGTGAGCTTTCTGCCAGCCCTAGATAACTGTTTCACATTTTGCAAGCCCCCAGATAACTGTTTCACTTTATGCAAGCCCCCAGATAACTGTTTCACTTTATGCAAGCCCCCAGATAACTGTTACACTTTATGCAAGCCCCAGATAATTGTTTCACTCATTGTGATTGTAAAGTGCAATGCTATGAGCTGGACAGTCTTCTACTCTGGACAGGACTTTCTACTATGCTGTGACTTTCCTGCAGTCTCAAGGCATGTGATTTAAACTCTCTATAGAAAACGAGAGTCCCATCAACATACGTGTGAGGTCATCAGCAATGTATGTGCCCATACAGAAGGATTACCTTCACATTGGAATCAAAGGCCATTACCGGTCATCAATTTAGTATTCACGACTTGGCCAATCACCTTGACCTCTTCATGAAAAATGTTATGGCACTGCTCCGGGCCTGGAGCTGACTTCATCTTTGTCACAGTCATCAATGTGGAAGTCTGAAAATGTACGAAGAAGAACTAGGGCACACTTAATCAGGTGCAGACACCTCACTATAGAGTAATACACACTGTGTTTAACATTAAGCACACAAAATCTAGGATTGTAGGTCTAAACAAGGTCTTACAATATCAATACAAGAGGGATTGTACATATGATACAGTAATGTAGTTGACCAAACCATTCAATTCATGCACACTGGACAAATTCTGGAGGGAACATAAGTACTTCATTGGATTTATAAACACAGTCATCTAGCAATGTCTATCCTCAGCAATGTAGACCAGTGTAGAAATATCAAGACCAATGCATTCTTTATTGTTATCTGTCCATGATTTTCTGTATATTCCTCTGCCATGTCCACCTACGACCATTTTGACATGGAATAAAGTCTGCTTACGGTTTCGTCCACTGTTGTATCCTTTGCAGTGTTAAGATAAGTTGCGTAAAATTATAGGTTTTGGTAAAGGGGGGGGGGGGGGTTCAAGGATTAGAATTAGTTTATAGATTTTTTTAGGAGGGGGAGGAGGGTTAGAATCGTGTTTAGAATTAATAATTAATTCACTCAGAATTCTTGTCTAAGGGTGAATCGATATGATTTATAGCACAACCGTGGACGAAACAGCGTTTTTACCTAAGATAGGCGTACTCAAGATATGCCTGGGGTGAATGAGGAAAACATTAGATACACTGGGCCTAAATTAACACCATATAGGTCTACAATAGACGCAGTTATTTAAATTTAGTAACTTTTCATAAAGTAAAAAGCAAAAGGAACTGAACATTATGCTTGGCTTAGGCCATTTATTTAATTTTAAAGGCAATAAAGGTCTACTACTTGTGGCCATGATTTGTTATGAATTGACCTGCTAAGAAAAAAGTGAAAAGGCAGTTCACATGTGAATAGATAGATAGATCACTTATTTAAATACACTCTCGTGTGTCATACAAAATTTTGCTTCGTGAATAATCTACTGAAAGTATTGAAAGTGTGAATGAATGACTCGACATAATTTTTTAACGCCCCAATCCTGGCAGAAGAAGACGAGACTGATTAAAAAATGTTTGACTTATCATGAGTCTCATCTTACTGGGCAATCGTCTTGTTCAATTAAATAGTAATTTTGATAATTAAGTTTAATCGTAAACTATGAAAATGAAGTTTTATATAACGTAAACAAATCATACAACTGAGCTTACTGGTCCACCAAAATTGTCCAACGCAAAAATACTCAGTACATCAAAAACCGAAAATACAACCGGAAATAATGCTGACTGCCAAACAGTGCTGC
The DNA here is from genome assembly GCA_034231615.1 of Meghimatium bilineatum. NCBI lineage: Eukaryota > Metazoa > Mollusca > Gastropoda > Stylommatophora > Philomycidae > Meghimatium > Meghimatium bilineatum. Next base: position 1,899,677 of record CM067310.1, on the reverse strand, counting down.
CAACTTGTTCCGTCAAAACTTGTTCTATGTTTTATTGTTATTTATTATTATTATTTTATATCGATAGTTAGGTATTCATAGTAACCTGTTTACTTTATTTAGTATTTAGCTCCGTCAAAAGAGCACTATTATCGTGTCTTCGGCGCTCGTTATCAGATATTCTAAAGATTACCAGGGTTAAGACCCTTCAACAGCACAAAACACAAGAGAAAAGAGATCAGTCAAAAAATTCACAGGAGGATTCTAATAAAAAAAAAACAAAAAAACGTTAGTTAGTTAGTCGTCGGATCATCATCACTGCAAACTGGACACATCCATAGTTGCTCCGATCTCTCCTTGAGTGTATCCGCCATCACACTTCTGCTGACAGTACCTGTCCTATGCTGGTTGACCATCATTCTTCTGCGCCCTCCAAAATGTTCACCTCTAGCAACACCGCATCTCAATCCCTGATCTTTAATCCTAGCCATTGAAAAGGAATCATCATCCACATTCGTCTCACTCTCGCGTGTTATATCTCTTAAGGAGTTCAAAACGTCAGCGCGATCCATTGCCCCATCGCCCTTTGCCACAATCGCACACGATGCCAGTTGATCCGCTCTTTCATTGTCTCGAACGCCCACATGTCCCGGCACGAAAATAAATGTAACCGTCTTCAAGCTCGCATTTCTCAAGGCCTCAATCCACTGTTCGCGAACGAGACCCACTTTGATTAAAAAGAAAACGTGCAAGGTGCTAACCTGTGCTGAATCATTTTAAGTATTTATATTACTTGTTTCACATGGATTAAAAGTAGATAATGATTATTTTAGATGAGTTGAATTAGTTATATTATTCATTTTAGATGGATTAAAGGTAGTTATAATGATTACTGGAGATGGATTAAAGTAGTTATAGTGATTACTTGAGATGGATTAAAGTAGTTATAGTGACTACCTGAGATGGATTAAAGTAGTTATGGTGATCACGTGAGATGGATTAAAGTAGTTACTTATTTTAGATGTATTAAAGTAGTTATATTTATTATTCTAGATGTGTCAAAGTAGTTATATTATTCATTTTAGATGGATTAAAGTAGTTATATTGCTTATTTCAGGTGGGTTAAAGTAGTAATATAGCAGCATTAAAAACTAGGCATGGCTTCGTGTCTGTAAGTTATCTCGACTTGATACCTCAAATAATACTCAGGGTATTTCATCCTACTCTGATAGAGTTAAGCTTGTCATTACTTCCCCATAACTCTACTGTCCATCGAATCTTGTTCAAGCATTATTCCCTTCTCCAGTCTTATCCTCAAACTCATGCCACTTTCCAGGACTTTTCTCTGGTCGCCTATAGGCGTGACAAGAATCTCAATGATATCTTTGTCCAGAGTCACCTCAGGTCTAATGTTCCTGTTCATTTTGGCACTATCCGATGCAAACTCAGTCGTTGCTACACACGTTCCTATATAGCTCAGATCCGTTCTGTTTCATTTCCTACGGCCACTTTAACTATCGAGGATGCCTTTACTTGTGAATCCCATAATGTCATTCATGTTGTCATATGTAAACGTTGTGACAAGAAGTATATAGGTGAAACGGGCTTACGATTGAGTAACCGCTTCTGTAGGCATCTTCATGACATAAAACACAGAATACCTACCCCTGTAGCCATTCATTTAAATGTCGATGATCATCATGGTGCCCTCGACATCCAGGTCACTGCCCTCAGATCCTGCACCACGGATGACAGATCCAGGTACGCTCTTGGAAATTGATTATTGTTGAGTTTGTTACCCTCAAGCTTTTTGGACTTAACTCTGAACATTTATTTGTTTAAATTTGTGTCGGTGTGGTCATTATTGTATTGCTTTGCCCATGTTGTTTTGGGTAATGATTTTTTCTTTCTGTTCTCATATCCTGTCCCCTTTTCAACAAAACCCGCTTCCCTTGTACATGTTTACACGTAATTGTCACATTGAACTTTGTATTGTTTACATGTCTGCATTCAAGTGCCTCTGTGGCAGTATCATTATTTTTCCAGTTTGTTTTGTATATTCTTGACAAAGAATACGTTCGAAACGTTGAAAATGTCGAACAATACAATGCACATATTCAGAGAATGGAAGAAATGGGAAGGACTAGAGGCGATAGGAGAAAGTGCTACCTCTACGAGAAGATAAGAAGAACGCATAATCAGCAACTGACTGGGACACTGAATTTATATACACTTTTAGGTTGCTGACGGAACGGCAAGCAGAGCATATATGGAAATGCTTCCAGTGCTGTGACGTGTGTTCCTAATCAAGAACCAATCATACAAATAACAATACATAATCGACAAAAAAGGCCTTTAACAAGATAAGCACATTACATCAATATACGGCGAGTAACGGACACATTTGTGTGTCGTCATTTTTACTCGTATTTGATATAATGTGATTATCTTGTTAATGTCATTTTTATCGAAACGTCGATTATCTCTTGTGTATTGTTATTTGTATGATTATGTCCTGTGTATTCTTTCACGTGAGTATCCGATCAGTGATAGAGTGTTAGCCATCGTTCAGTAAGACTTCATTACCTGTATTCCAAGTATTACACACACATACACACTTCAAAGCATGGCTTAATGGCCATCACCTGATTATAATGGGCACCCTAATGGCCATTGCCACTGAATTGGTCAGTAACTGGAGTGCCTTTCTGGTTTTTGATGCTGTACAGATGTCCACAGAACCGATCTGCGAGCCTCATTCCAGTCTCACCTGTTACGTAATGGTGCAGTCCTTCTAGATAATGGCATAGATGAGATTGCGGGACACATGTGAAACTCTTCAATGGTGAAGGTGCCAAAATGATTAGGAGCATCAGACTTGAGATAACTCCGGATCAATAAATCCCCGAGGTTCTTGTCACATCTGTAACCAACATGGGGGGGGGGGGGGAATCGAAGAACACATCACATGTCTTGGGATCCAATTGAAGAAGAGGAGGATGTCAGGATATGACAGACAACAGAGCTATGAGAAAGTGAGAACACGTTTGACCTTGTCAGAGTTGGACATGACGAACAGCAGAGCTATGGGAATGGAAAATGAGAACACGTTTGACCATGTCAGTGGAGGACATGCCGGACATCAGAGCTATGGGAGTGAAAGTGAGAACACGTTTGACCCTTCCACTGGGGAAGATCTCCTGAATATTCTTCAGAGTATCCTGGCAGGTGAGGCTGCATACTCACAACAGGGCAGACTACATGACTCTATCAAAGTATAAGTGACAGCAGAAAAAATCAAGCATCTCACTATTTTCTCACGTTGTCGACCTCTGTCTCTGTAGCCTTCAATCTTGTTTGTTGTGACTATGTTCTCCAAACCTTCTTGTCTCATAAGGTGGCCAAAAAATGAAGGTTGCCTTTTTTTAAATATTATTGATCAAGCAAAATCCTTCCTGTACAAGTCGCGGGGACTGCTATGGCAAAGCGGCCGTTATTTCCACAGCCCATAGAAAACCTCCCTGCATTCCTTCACAGGAAAACATGCAGTAATGAAAGTTTTTTTTAATGTTTATTGATTAAGCCTCGTTTCGCATTTGACTCTTTGAACACCCCCACATTAGTTTTCCCAGCAGTTCACTGTATTCTCAGAATTCTTCTGTAGAACCACTTCTCTGTTGCCTCTAATTTCCCACTTTCAGGTTTGTTTATTGTCCAAGACCTGTATCCATATGTTAGTATAGGAGTTATATAGCACTGCAAAACTTTCTTCCTCACCTCTATAATATATTTTTCTGAATGCTGTTTTTGCCTGCCCTATTCTGCTTCTTATTTCTGTTGAACAACTTCTATCTGCTGTAACTATTGTACCTAAATACACATACTTGAAACAGAACAACAAACACAAAAATATCTTGAAATGTGAGACAACAAACAAGTGCAGCAACAAATATTAAAGCAACCACATTTAAATCAAAATAGAAAGGTACAAAATTATCACAGGTGATTTAATACATATAAAAATGTCACGTTTATAGCATATAAATAGCATATGTCAAACTTGGTTGAATAAACTCATGGTTTGAAAGCCGAGTGTCCACATTATACTGGCAGGGTGTTTCAAGACTTGGGAATGACACAGGGTGTTGCAAGAAACGAGCGTCACATAGGAATCAAAAGAAATGTTATCAAACAAATACAGAACAGTCAGTTACCACATGTTGAAGGACATACTGGACATGAAATCATTTGGACTTGTCTGGAGCAACTTGATGATGATTTGACGACTAACTAACACACATTGCTAAACATAAGTTCACTTTCCTACTCATACAGATTTTTTTTGGTTTGCACCACAGCAATAAAGCAAGAAATAAAATTTACTGCTGAAGATAGATATGTTGGGCCGTTGGTGCAAATAAAATGGTGACACAACACAATTCCATTCTCAGGACTAGATCCTGTTGGAAATCTAATAGGACCATTGTCTTGCTACAAGAGAAATCCAGCAGGAGTTTGAGAATGAACAATGAAGAAAAAGAAAAATACCACTTGAGCATGACAGAAGCAGGAACATTGACAGGAGTTTTGTGTGATGAGTACTACATCCTGTCCAGGATATGTCCGATGGTCATACTCACATACCTTGGATATCTCTGCTGTTCAATGTCTGCCACATAATGCTTTTCTCAGATTGCTACTATTTTTACTGTTTGTCTTGTGCTTTCTTGAAAACAGATCTTACGGTTGAAACTGTCTTGTATGCTGTTATTCACATTTTTTATCCCCATACCCTCTAGTCTGATAGCCTGTGTATTCATTGTAACGTTAATCAACCCTGTGTTTTATGTCAGCACTATTGTCCATGATATGCTAACTGATGATGAGGATGCAAGCATAGTAGCAGCAATAGCTTGGTCAGTATTCAACAGGAGAGGATATCATGCACAAATTGACCAAAGGATACCATAAAATTATGCTATATTTAGACAACATACTTTTTACATGCAATTTTAAAAATGTAAAATATTTTCTGCATAATAAAATTACTGGTCAAACTGAGTCAAATATTTTAATAAAATGACTGGTACTGGTCAAGATGAGTCAAATATTTTAATAAAATTACTGGTACTGGTCAAGCTGAGTCAAATATTTTAATAAAATTACTGGTACTGGTCAAGCTGAGTCAAATATTTTAATAAAATTACTGGTACTGGTCAAGCTGAGTCAAATATTTTAATAAAATTACTGGTACTGGTCAAGCTGAGTCAAATATTTTAATAAAATTACTGGTACTGGTCAAGCTGAGTCAAATATTTTAATAAAATTACTGGTACTGGTCAAGCTGAGTCAAATATTTTAATAAAATTACTGGTACTGGTCAAGCTGAGTCAAATATTTTAATAAAATGACTGGTACTGGTCAAGCTGAGTCAAATATTTTAATAAAATTACTGGTACTGGTCAAGCTGAGTCAAATATTTTAATAAAATTACTGGTACTGGTCAAGCTGAGTCAAATATTTTAATAAAATTACTGGTACTGGTCAAGCTGAGTCAAATATTTTAATAAAATTACTGGTACTGGTCAAGCTGAGTCAAATATTTTAATAAAATTACTGGTACTGGTCAAGCTGAGTCAAATATTTTAATAAAATTACTGGTACTGGTCAAGCTGAGTCAAATATTTTAATAAAATGACTGGTACTGGTCAAGCTGAGTCAAACAAATTATGTTACTGGTTAAACTGAATGAAACATTTTAATAAAACCATGTGACTATAATTTTGATTTCAATTTTTCAAAATCTTGAATATCGTTGTTGTAAGCTTCAATAGAATTCTTGTAGACATCTTCTTTCATATCAGATAAACTCTGTCTCGGGAATCCTGTTTTACCAGAGAAAGCTTTCAGTAGTCGCACAGACTCTGTTATCAACATAGATTCTGTTGGCATTGCATGGACCAGACCACGGTTGAAAGCTTCTTCCGCTGTGAAACGTTTGCCTAATACCAGAGCATCGGTAAATGTCTTTCCACTTCCAATTTTGGTCCTATGAGATCAGTAAAATATTTTAATGAATAAGAGACTGCAGTCAAACTATGTGCCATGTGGTAAATGAATAAGAGACTGCAGTCAAACTATGTGCCATGTGGTAAATGAATAAGAGACTGCAGTCAAACTATGTGCCATGTGGTAAATGAATAAGAGACTGCAGTCAAACTATGTGCCATGTGGTAAATGAATAAGAGACTGCAGTCAAACTATGTACCATGTGGTAAATGAATAAGAGACTGCAGTCAAACTATGTGCCATGTGGTAAATGAATAACAGACTGCAGTCAAACTATGTGCCATGTGGTAAATGAATAAGAGACTGCAGTCATACTATGTGCCATATGGTAAATGAATAAGAGACTGCAGTCAAACTATGTGCCATGTGGTAAATGAATATAAGACAAAATATAAGATGAAATACAACATGGAAGCTGTTTTACATGGAACTCTTCCTCTTCTTCTTGTTCTGTGTTCATTCTCAAACTCCCACCAGATTCCTCTAGTTGCAGGACAACTGTCCTAGATTTCCAGCAGGATGTAGTCCAGAGAATGAAAATACATTGTGATGTTGTGCCAACATTTTATTTATGCTAACGGTCCAACACATCTGTCTTGGGTTGGTTACAAAAAACTGACACTTGGACCAAAATGACATTTTCAAGTTAGGGACTCATGTATTGCTGGTACCCAAAAGGGAAGCAAAGAATAGCAACACTTTACCTTTCATGCATGTCTTAAGAGGTAACTGAGGAGGTTATGGGATGGAGTTGTGTCCTGTCCCATATAAGGTCACAGTGATCCAGAAGCCATGCTGAATTAGGATGTGTTAGGCGGAAAGGTGTAGATATCGCAGCAAAGCTATAAACCATGACACAATGAATTTCATTATTTTAAAAAAATAACTTAAAATTCTTATTATAAATAATATTTGGGGACATTACTTGAAGGAAGAGCAGAGGAGTGGTGAGCAAGAGGTAGACAAAGATGCAAGATTATAGTCTAGCAGAATGCATCACCAAGGCAAGAAAAAGAAGATGTTGAGGTCTGTTGCAGCCAACATTCACTGAGGAGTTAGAGACTGATGATGGTGTTGATGCCTTCGAAGTCGTTTATGATAACACAAACTTCCTCATCGGCAGTTGTTGGTCAACAGAGGCGTACTATGGGAAACTGTAGTAATCTATTGCATCAAAGGAAAATTGTTAGAAAGTGTAAGAGCTTTGAATAAAAACTGCTAATTTGTGGTAAGAACATCAAATGGTATTATAGACGCATTTGAGACAAAAACAGGAGTACGCCAGGTTTTCGTGCTCTCACATTTGTTTTTCTAAGATATAATATAGAATAATAAAAGAGGGGGAAAAATTCAGAGGGCAACATCACAGATTCAGATTCAAGATAACTCAGAGCAACTAAAGAATGAACTGAACAAAATGCTTTCCGCAGATGACTAGAGCCTCATATACATAAAATAAGAATAGCTGCAAAATCATGTTAACTCACTATCCGCAAGGTGCAGAAAATACAACATGAAGATCAATACACAAAAGACAGAAACTATGAAAATATGCAGAACACCGAGATCACTAAACATACAGATAGACAATATAGGAGTAAAACATATATCAGAGTTCAAATATCTCGGTAGTATTTTTACACAAAATGGAAACCTTGGTAGAGAGATAGAGACGAGATGTCAAAAGGCAAATGCAGTAACATACCAACTGTCACCAGTACTTCTTCATTCTAAGATCGAGATGGAGGTTAAAAAACAAAGGACTTAGAGCATATTCCTACCAACACTGTGTTACCTGTACCAAACCTGGTCTCTCTCATATTCACATTAGAGGTGCAAAGGGTACCATATCACTCTCGTCAGACCAAGAGTTAGCAGATAACCAAGATCCAAAAATACCTCCTCGCGGTGCACTCTGGAAACAGAAATACAGCTGCTCGTGCTGATTCTGGCTAAAACGTTTGGGGATCATGTCCGTAAATGTGGAGGTAGCAGATGGAGAGAAATTTGACTATAAAAAGACATTTTACTCTTGAAATAATTTTGGGGCTTTCAAATTCATAATTCATTCAGAAAACACAAAGGTTCATGATGAAGCATAAAAAGTTTGAAGGCTCTCCCGTGCAATTTTTATTTTATACGGATTTTTAACGATGTTGATGTCTAAAACCTTTGCAAACATCATTGGTAATGGGAGATAAGTACGTTCTGAATTGCTGGTCAGAAAAGTGTTAATATATGTAATATTCCAGTACATTGGTTACCTTTTTGCCACTTCTCTTATATAAATTCCAGTACATTGGTTACCTTTTCGCCACTTCTCTTATATAAATTCCAGTACATTGGTTACCTTTTCGCCACTTCTCTTATATAAATTCCAGTACATTGGTTACCTTTTTGCCACTTCTCTTATATAAATTCTGGCCTGTTTTGATAGATATCTGCATGAATCTCATTACTATACAAGTGTACAACTTACCGTAGATATGACAAATGAAAACTTTTGAATCGTCTTTCAATAAAAACTTCATTTAAGCAAATCCAGCCTTTATCCAATCGAAATGTCCGTAAATCATGCGCGAAAGCAAATAATGCACCAGCTGCAAAAGCATGACCTAGAAAAATAATAAAAACTGTAATAACAACATACATAGATAACTTTAATAATAACAAAATCGGTAGATCACTTTAACAATAACAATATACGTAGATCACTTTAACAATAACACCATCAGTAGATCACTTTAACAATAACAACATAGGTAGATAACTTCAACAATAACAACATAGGTAGATAACTTCAACAATAACAATGCACATAAATAACTTTATTGAGTGCTAACTATAGTTGTTTCCACTTTTTCTGACGTGGTTTGAATCATCATATCTTCTTCTTCTTCTGTGTTCATTCTCAAACTCCCGCTGTATCTCCCTTGTAACAGGGCAATGCACCTACTAGATTTCCAGCAGGATGTAGTTCAGAGAATGGAAATGTGTTGTGTCACCATTTTATGGGCTCAGGCACACATGGGATAAGGTTGTTCAGCTTGAGAACATGCTTTGCTCCCAAATGTGTGGTGAGACTCAGACTTGGATGTGTGGTGAGACTCAGACTTGGATGTGTGGTGAGACTCAGACTTGGATGTGTGGTGAGACTCAGACTTGGATGTGTGGTGAGACTCAGACTTCGATGAGGGGGTTCACGATGTCGGTGAACGACATCTCAGCTAAGAAGGTAAAAGAGCCCGGGTCCAATTCTTCTGTCGAGTTCTTCCTAAACCAGGACCAGGCTCGAGGATGAGAAAATGTTCAGTACCCAATGAGCACAGACACAAAACGTCTAATTACACGAGGCAAGTTCATTGGCTGCGGAATGCCTCATGTGAGATAGACATGATGACAATCGTCTAGCCAAAGAGTCATTACACACTAGCCGCCTGTCAACAGATAGGCAGGCTGTCACAGGCTACGGAAGCCTGCTACCAGAATGAAAGGCATGATGAAAACAGATGTGCTGGGCCTCAGATTTCCAGGCCACAGAATTAGCTAACCGAGGTGCAAATAACAGTTTTACCATGGAACTAGCAGTACAACGTATTTCATGCTCCCTGGCAGAAATCACACAATATATTCACAGCGGTTATCAGAGAGCGAACGCAGAAGATGACGAAATTAGCACCAAAAAAAAGTAAGGATGTTTTAAAAGACGCCACATAATCCAAGATGTAACCTGTGGATCGATTAAAAGACGCTACACATGGAAATATTTAAAAGAAGAAATGTTCCATGAAATAAAAAGAGAAGAAATGTTCCATGGAATATAGTGCGAATAAATGTTCCATGAAATATAGTGAGAATAAATGTTCCATGAAATATAGTGAGAATAAATGTTCCATGAAATATAGTGAGAATAAATGTTCCATGAAATATAGTGAGAATAAATGTTCCATGGAATATGGAGAGAATAAATGTTCCATGGAATATGGAGAGAATAAATGTTCCATGGAATATAGTGAGAATAAATGTTCCATGAAATATAGTGAGAAGAAATGTTCCATGAAATATAGTGAGAAGAAATGTTCCATGAAATATAGTGAGAAGAAATGTTCCATGAAATATAGTGAGAAGAAATGCTCCATGGAATAATAGAGAATTTTCCCACGAAATATAGAGAGATGTTCCATTAAATATAAAATGAATATAAAAATAAGAAATGTTTTATAATAAGAAAAATAGAATCCATACCATTCAGGGCTGCCACAGTTGGAAGACCAAAATATAAAATACGCTTTATAAGAGTGTGAAACTTTTGAATAAATGTTGCCAGATCCACAACAGATAATGTTGCCATCCACTCAAGGTCAAGACCATTCCCATAGTGTTTTCCAACTCCAGTTGTTATGAGACCTTTGCATGATTCATTTCTGAAAACATATCAAGCAAATTCTAATGAAAATAAATGATAGTAATCCTGATTATGTTGCAATGACTGATAATTGTTTTGGACCCAGAAATTATGAATGATGAAGCTCATTTTCCAATGTGCAATCTGGGGTTTTTATGGAGCTTGTATCCTTTTCAGGGTTGCCAACTTATTTCATCATAAAACCACTTGCGACGTCTCTAAAAAGCACCAGAAAGCACAAGTAAAAATGTTGGAAGTACAAAGAAAAAGAACAAACTATTTTCCTTAAAATAATACAAGATAACACATTATAATTTAGTAATATCAGTTAATGTGATAAATAATAGAATTCCTGATTGCATAATCAAGTCACACATTTTTTCTCTCCATTTTATGTATCTTTTTCCTGGTGCATTTAGTGTTGTCAACATGTTTTTGTCAGAATGCACTAGTCTCATGTGAAGAATGCACACACAAAATAATGAGAAAACACCAACAAACCACAATATTCAAAATATGTTTCGAGTTTTCACATTCTAATTCTTCACTATCAGTTAATATTAGAAATATGTTTATACAAGATCTGCCAAATCCCAGTCAGACAAGTCTTCTACAATTTATGTAGCATTTTCTGGCTGTACTTGTGTATCAGATGATGATTGAGACAAACTTGTATAAGATCCATTTTTTTACAGGACATCCTTAGGTAGTTTATAATCAAAACAGCATTTACCATATCTTTTCATTTCATATTTAATCGTCAGAACAGCTTAAAGACTCGTGATGCTCAGTCTATTATGAATTTTTTATTTTGTAGCCCCCCCCCCCCAACTGACTGAAAACATGTTCCACATCTATATTCCTCATTGGAATAAGGTAAAGTAAGCACAGTTAAAACTAAATCTGCAAGACTATGGGAAGGATTTTCACCAGTTGCATCCCTGTATGAAGCTATTACTGCCCACAATGCAAGTGTGTCATTGTTATGTGTCCACTGCAAATGGTGAAGTTTTTCCATGAGTCACACCACACGTTTGGGAGCAAGGCGTGCTCTTGAGCTGAACGATCTTGTCCCATTTGTGTTCATGCCCATTGGGTACTGAACCCTTTCTATCTGCGAGCATGTTTCCAGTATAGAAAAGCTAGACAGTAGAGTTGGGCCAGGGCTGCCTTCTTGGCTGGGTGCCCACAATTGGGTCTTTGCCCACAAAGAGCACCGGTAACTAGAAGCTAGTCTTGAGCAGACAGAACTTGTAGTTCCAATTTCCTTGGAATGTTTTCCCTTCCTATTTGCACTTGGCGCTGCCCTCTGGCACTGTGCTACCCTCTCTTGTACTCTGTATGTTACCTTTTTTGATCACTTGCAATTCATCTACCTTTTTGTGTCAATTACATTGTCCGCACCTCCAATGCTCGGACCAGACTGACTAGCACCACTGAATGGCGACAGTGCCACTGAATAGGTTGGTGTAGTGGTATCGGAGATGATGATTCTCTTTTGCAGTCAAATCTCATTCTGTCTGCATTCTCTGTACTTCCAGACACGAGTCTAAAAGTGTTTGCCAGGAGTACAGCAAGAGCAGCTGTATTTCTATTTACAGGGTGAACCACGAGGAGGTACTTTTTCCACCATGAGGAGGTACTTTGAGAATCTTGGTTATCTGCTAACCCTGGGTCCGTATGAAAGCAACGCGAGACCCTTAGTACTCAAATTTTAGATATGACAGAGATAACACAATCCAAGACATGACAGAGATACTGTATTAAAAACTGAATAGAAATGGCTAAAAAAAATAATTTTAAATTAAATAAATAACAAATATTACAGGTAATAAGACAAATGTTACAGGTAACAAGACAAATGTTACAGGTAACAAGACAAATGTTACAGGTAACAAGACAAATGTTACAGGTAACAAGACAAATGTTACAGGTAACAAGACAAATGTTACAGGTAACAAGACAAATGTTACAGGTAACAAGACAAATGTTACAGGTAACAAGACAAATGTTATGGACAGAAAGATTTTATTGATATACATCATCTAACAAAAGATCAAATGATTATATCAACAACCAACCTCTCAACATCATCTAGCAGAAGATCAAATGTTTCCACAAATTCCAGGTTGACCCTGTTTTCTCCTCTATTTATCACAATAATGGCAACATCACCAGAAAAATGGAGTGAAATACCATTAACTTGCTTGTATGGTTTGTGAATAAGATGGGAGCTCATCTTACTGGCAAATCTGCAATACAATCAATTCAGTAAACAACATCTTAACACCAAAAGAATGAATTAAGCTAAATAGCAACTTCTGCATTCATTCTCAAACTCCAGCAGATTAACAGGATGTAGTTCTGTCATGTTTTATTGCTTAGCTGCAACATCTGCGCCTTTCAGCCTTACAGGACTTCTGGGTCACTTTGACCCTATATGGCATGAACAGCCAACTTCACCCCACAACTTTACTTCCTCATCATTTGACATCAATATTTTTTGCTCGTATAGCTCCCACTGATGTCTCTAGATAAGGTCAATCTTCGCGTAGTATAATTTTTTCAGTATGTTCTCTGCCCTTATCCAAAAAGCCAGAATATTGACTTCCATTACATTTGGGTTTTCCCAGATGAGCTCTTCCCTCTCTGAACAGAGCAGCATGCTGCATTAAAAAATATTGTTCAGAGCGCATAGTTCCATAACTCACAGGGACCGCAGAAAAAAAGCACATATTAAACAAGTGTCATAGTTCTACAAACCTGCAATCTTTTGAATGCACAGCAAATTCTCAAAAAGCTTCACTGAATATTTACTTCAGAACAGGTCATCCAATTGTACCCCTGCCGAGAGTTTAATCCCACAAAACTAAGCTGAAGAGTTTTTTTTAGGTCATTGACAGGTCATGGAAACATATTTGAACTAAAAGTGGACCCCAGGCAATAAATGGTTGAGAAGCCTTGATATAGAATAATCTTAATTATGATTTTTATTGATGCTAATCTCATCAAATTGTACACAGATGTAATAGCATAATCCCATAATACAGTGGAATCCCTTTATAGCGTATTCTGTTATAACAAACTTCCCTCTTTAACAACGTTTTTCAAAATCCCTAATTATATTTATTTTTTATACCTTGTGCTGTATATTAGCAAAATTCTGTTATTGCATACATGTTTCATTATTTCCGAACCAAGTTGTTATAATGGGATTTGACTATATATTCTATTGACTGTATACACAGATGGCTCAGTAGTAAGAGAAAAACAAATTCTGATAGGGCTTCGTCGCCTACAAAATGACAAGAAAGAGGCACAAAAATCTGCTCCGTATCCTACCACAACATCAAGCAAGAAAATGGAGATTTAGGCAGTAACAATGGCTCTCACTTGGCTGACGAACACCCACAGTGATTCTAATAGACTCTTAAAGTGTGTTATGCAAGATAGAAAAATGCATGATATGAAAGGAGTGGGCCACTCTTCTCAACAATGGTCAAAGCAGCACAAGGATCAACTGTCCAGGCCATGCGGGAGTCAGAGGTAACAAAAGAACTGACGTACATACTGGAGGGTAAAATATAGTGAATAAAAAAGTGACAAGAAGAGACCGAGCTTATTTAATTAGAGCCGTCATAGATACACTACGAAATGATAAAGAGGATGCCGAAAGAGATATGTAAGATTTCTATCTTCAGCAATGTGGATGAGTGAGGATAAATATGGTCTTGTCCATTCCTTGATGTCTGTCCATTTTTGTTTTATTTGTCTTCCTCTATTTCTTCCACCTTTAATCATTCCCTAGAGTATGACTATGTCGGCATACCATTCAATGAATGGTATGAATTCAATGAATAAATATGAATAATTCAATAAATATTTAATGAATAATGAACATTCAATGAATAAATAAACAAAAGTGTTCCATTGTTTGACTATTGAAAACAATGGTTTGACGCATTGATCGTTCAGATGTACACTGTGTCGTTTTCTCTCTATCCAAGTAAATTTAAAATTTAAGTAGGAAGCCAGAGGACTTTTTAAAAATAGGAAACCAGAATGACATGTCCATTCAATTCCGGTTAGTCTTAAGAATTTTGCTCTCTATCGGAGATACGTAGAATTCGTCTGCAACATGTTTTCCGAAATTCGAAGAAGTCCTTTGAGCAGCCATACTGTAGTCGTATCTCCGACATATCTTGTCACTCATCATCATACTCATCGGACAAAACTATCCCTAAACGTGTCCGTATTGGCGTATCCGTATCATGATGATCGTATCGCGATAAATTGCCTGAATATTTTATTATTGTAATTCAAAGATTTCCTGTAAAATTAATTTGAATAAGATTTATTGACTAAAATAATGTAAATCAGCAGTGTGTTAACATACCACTCTTTATGTTTTACTTCGTTGGATAAGAATAACATATGTCTAAATCTGCTGCCACTCTATCAGTTTGTCTCGATGTAACTTGTTATACAAATCAACACGACTACCATGGACTAAGGACTGAACTTTGTACTCTTGACTTGCCTTAAGAGTAACTCCCCTTCCTGGTTAGAGCCGCGTCGACGTATTTCAAAATGTTTTCCCTATATTCTCTAACGTTGCTACGTACCCAGGTGTCTAGGTCCCAACTCCGTTAGACTGGCCACATCGTCCGTATGCCAGACAAGCGCCTTACAAAGAGATTATTCTATGGGGAGTTATGCGAAGGTAAACGTTCAAGTGGAGGGAAGAAAAGCGCTTCAAGGATCACATACAATGCTCTCTCAAGCACTGCAGCATCGATCCTAGCTCCTGGGAGACTACAGCACTTGATCGCTGTCTGGCACATCCAGATCACTGCTGGCATCACGAAATTTGAAAAAGAAAGAACACTGCGGGCAATCCACAAGCGCAAGAATCGGAAGGACAGATCCGAAGGTTCTCCTACCCTGAACCCTCAGCACTTCTGCGTGCACTGCAATAGAACTATCCGTGCACGAATCGGACTCATCAGGCATCTACGAACTCACAAACCAAATTAGACAATTACCAATTCTAATTATTACTTATTTATTTATTATTATTTTTTATCGCATTTATTGTTTTTGTTTCCATTCCATATCTTCGCTTGCGAAGGAGGAACATCACCACCACCCAGGTGTTCTTTACCAGAAATGTGTACGTTGTATCACTTTGTTGTTGCATGTAGTCTCCATTTCATTTTGTGGTTTTATTCTGTTTTTTTCGTCCCTTTCTTAATAAAGACCTTTTGGTCGGCGCACCGATCCTGTGTATTGTTCAACGTAAAACTGCTATTCTTTATATAGGTATATCCCCCCCCCAAATATTTACCCTCCCCCCCCCAAATAAATCTTCCACCATAGTTGCCATTCTAATGTGTTAACTAGAGCACGTGTAGCCGCTTATACGGTAGTGCTTTTTTTCAAGGTATCTCGTGCCAATTGTTATCATATTTTATTCAGTACGTTGCTATTAGTCCAGCATGTTTTGTTTCCAGCGGTTGTCTATGCATTTTTGTGTGTTTCGTCCATCACATGATGATGATGACCATCGACTTTTGAAAATTCAATTAGAGTTAT
This sequence comes from Meghimatium bilineatum, assembly GCA_034231615.1. Taxonomy (NCBI): domain Eukaryota; kingdom Metazoa; phylum Mollusca; class Gastropoda; order Stylommatophora; family Philomycidae; genus Meghimatium; species Meghimatium bilineatum. Next base: position 1,883,629 of record CM067310.1, on the reverse strand, counting down.
GTCCTTGATTATAAGTTCGTAGATGGCTAATGAACCCTATTCGAGCTGTAAATATCCTTGGATAAAAAAGAGATAGATAGATAGATAGATAGATAGATAGATAGATAGATAGATAGATGGATGGATGGATGGATGGATGGATGGATGGATGGATGGATGAATGGAAGGATGGACGGATGGACGGATGGATGGATGGATGGATGGATGGATGGATGGATGGATGGATGGATGGATGGATGGATGGATGGATGGATAGATAGATAGATAGATAGATAGATAGATAGATAGATAGATAGATATATCTTTGGAACTTCTACATTAGTTTTCTTGGCTGGCAATGGAATTTTCACCATTATTTTCACAAACCACATCTCAATTGTCTTGCTCACCTTAAGCTCTCTTGTTTACCGTTCATGCTTGGAATCCATAAAGTGAAATTAGTTCAATATAATATCATATCACTTGAATTCGCGTATGCATTGATACTACCCCGTTTCTAATTTTTGAAACACCCCAGCTGTGTAGTAGTTGTAAAACATAGAATACACCCTACTACTTACAACAGAAAGGAAAGGAGCGGAACAAATTGTAATTATGCGCTACATAACAGGCACTATTAACTTAGTCGGCACAGTGTATAACATTCTAGATTAATTACACAGTCGCGTGTACACGCAGGGCCGTAGTAACCTCTTCGGTAACGGGGTTTGCTTAAAATATTTAAAAATGTGTTTTTGTTGAGTTTGGGGTGGGGGGATGTTATCGACATATTCTAAGAATGTCATGGACAGAAAGACAAACCAACGCATACATACGTTTGCACAGACCTGAACGTAAAAAAAGACTGGCTCCTCAAAAGCATAAAAGGAAAGCTAACATATTTCGGATATATATAAAAAAATATCTAAAAGTCGTAGAGGGTTGACTTTACTGTATTCGGTTTCCCATATGTACTCTGTCACTGAACGAAGCGGCATGCCATCTGCTGAGAGTGTCACTCCTAGCACGCAACTTCGTAGCTTCAAGCGATAATCCACAGTGATTTCCGAAAATATCCATCCTGTAAACAAGGCAACAATTTCTGAATTACGTATGTGATAGCAGACACAAACCCGATGACTTAATGAGATCCATATTTAAAGCCTTACCAAAGAAACCAGGGGCCACCGAATGTGGAAAAACACCGTACAATCAGCCTCATGACCCAAATAACCAAAATACTCCGCAGAATCATCATAAAGAGAGTGAGAAACAAAATAAAAACAGAAATAAGTCCAGAACAATGTATCTTCGTAGAAAGCAAAGGTACTAACGAATTATATATATATTGAGAACACTAATAGAGAGGTCTATAGAGGTAAAAACAGACTTGTACTTCTGTTTTATAGACTACACGAAAGCATTTGATAAAGTTAAACATAGCGAAATTATACACTTGCTAGAGAATTTGAACATCGACAGTAAGGATTTAAGAATCACCAAGAACATGTACTGGCAACAAACAGCAGCAATAAGAGTAGGAAATCAACTTAGCCCTTTTCGATAAATAAAACAAGGAGTCAGGCAGGGATGCATACTTTCACCAGACCTATTCTCTTTATTCAGTGAAAACAAAATGCGTGCAATAGTTAATATCGCAGGAATATCAGTGGGAGGACATAACATAAATAAATTGAGATATACGTATGACATTGTTCTGATTGATAAAAGTGTCTTCAAGACTGTCGATATAGAAAGTAGTGGTAGTAGTTTACCATCGCAGTATACAGTTTACAGTTTGGCTGAGATCGCTTGTGATCTGGACCGTATATACGCTTCTCTTAATTGGGGGGGGGGTGATTTATATAAAAAAGGTGATTAGTGTGTTAACGAATGTAATATATTATTTTGATGAAAAATTTGATGACCTGTTTGTGAAAAATCTCTAGTGGGGAAGGGAGGGGGTGACGTTTTCGCCCACCTTTAGGCTATGTTCCTAGTACTAAAGGATATATTCTGATGTGCTGGGGGGGGTAGAACCTCCCTTCAAGCCGAATGACCCCAACCCATCCCCAACTACGTGCTTGCATGTGATCTATGTTCTGAGTTCAGAGGTCCTTGCATATCATAATTTAAGGAGTCCTTGCACATCATAATTTAAGGGAACCTTGCATATCATAATTTAAGGGGTCCTTGCATATCATAATTTCAGGTCAGTCTGCTGGTCCAGAAAACATTGTTTGGCTGGTCAGATTGCTCTCACTTCTGACACAGAGATACAATATTCAAACATGAAATAATTCGTCATTTTCCGTCGTTCTCAAACTCCCGCTAATTAATATCCAAATGTCGTCCGGATAAATTACTAAATTGTCATGTGGTTTACAGCTTTGATATCTGGCCTTTAAATACAACCAGGTCCGTAGATATGTTTCCTTAAGGTGGGCGCGAGTTAGCTAAATAAACAAGTATGTCGTGCGTTTTCGTGTATCAATACGTTCTCTTGATTAAAAGTTGATTGCTTTTTTTTTGGTGCAAAATTACAAGTTTGGGGAGGCAGGTAGGAGGGGGGGGGGAGAGGACGTGTTTGTTAAACCCACCTTTTGGCTAGGTTTATAGTAATTAAAGTCATGTTTGTGTTCTGGTTTGCTAATATGTTGTGCTGGAACCCTCGGTTCATTACGGAATGATATGTCCACATTGTTTACGAACATAACCCATACATTATTTAACGAAACAAATTTTCGCTAAAGGTACATACAACGTAGTATCCATCGATCTGATTATAACGTACTGAGAAGCTCTCTCCCCTTTTAGACACATGAGTAGTGGGGGTTCTCTCAGTGCGTTGCGCGCTGAATGAATGAACGTTAGCAGAGGCTGCGTGTTTTTTAAATTTCCGCTTCCCGTAAGCTGTATTAAATCACGGTTAATATTAAAAAGTCGGAATGTGTGGGCACATCATGTAATGCAACGAAGTCCCTCAACCTCCCTTTTTATTTACTGCCGTGGATACAATGTCAGCACGACATTTTTAGTTAATATGAACCTCTATAAGACGGGCAGTTGGATTTTGCCTAACTTTTCTTAGTTGCCCCTTACGACAAGAATGACAGGTCACAGTGTTAAAGGACTATATCTTGGGGAGGGGGGGGGAGAATTGATTAAAATTAGTCTTTTTCTTATGGTCCTTGCCGTGTGACGGTTGTTATCATGTCCTTCCACATCCTCTTCTATTTTGTGTTATTTCAATCATTTCTTCTTATGGTCTATGCTGTGTAGCGTCGGTGTCCTTCCACAGCCTTCTTTTTATGGCCCACGCTGAGTGGCGTTGGTTACCATGTCTTTCCATAATCTTCTTTCCTATATGAAATATTCCCGCAGAAGTCGGATGTGTTGGGTCATTGGCGCAAATAAAACGCAACACAACGCATTTCCATTCTCTGGACTACATCCAACTGGAAATCTTGTAGGACCATTGTCCTGCTACAAGAGAAATCCAGCGGGAATTTGAGAATGAACGCTGAAGAAGAAGAAGAAGATATGAAATATTATATTTCGTGTGCTGTCAATCATTTCTGATACCGATGTCTTCCCATACCACAATGCTAGGCTGTCAATCATTTCTGATACCGATGTCTTCCCATACCACAATGCTAGGCTGTCAATCATTTCTGATACCGATGTCTTCCCATACCACAATGCTAGGCTGTCAATCATTTCTGATACCGATGTCTTCCCATACCACAATGCTAGGCTGTCAATCATTTCTGATACCGATGTCTTCCCATACCACAATGCTAGGCTGTCAACAATTTCTGATACCGATGTCTTCCCATACCACAATGCTAGGCTGTCAATCCTTTCTGATACCGATGTCTTCCCATACCACAATGCTAGGCTGTCAATCATTTCTGATACCGATGTCTTCCCATACCACAATGCTAGGCTGTCAATCATTTCTGATACCGATGTCTTCCCATACCACAATGCTAGGCTGTCAATCATTTCTGATACCGATGTCTTCCCATACCACAATGCTAGGCTGTCAATCATCTTCTCTCTTAGTCTTCCTTTACCTCTATTGCCATTCAACTTTCCTGTTGTTTCAATGTGTTTCATCTTTCCTTGTCTCATGATGTGTCAAACAGTTGTGGACTGTCTGTTTCTGATGCGAAAAGCAGCTATCTTGAATTAACTTCTGTCCAGATATCTTCATTACGCATTTTATCTGTCCATGATGTTCTTAACAAAATTTGTAGCCCCCCCCCCCATGTGATATTTATTGCTAAAAATGTAAACTAGAGTGCAACAGTTTCCCCTGCCCCGGAAAAAAGTCAACATTCATTCAACAAAACAGTGATTATCGTAGCTTTATTGTTTAAAAAACAAACAAAGTTGTATCTACGGCGCTGGGATGTGAACCCCCTCCCCTAATTTTCATCTACGGCCCTGTAATGTTAAAATTTCTTGAGTTCCTTTCTAACCCAGAAAATACACGGGCGGGAAATTCTTGAATCAAGTAACAATGTTGTGACAATTTTGCACGGTTATCGTACCTGAATAAGCGAAGAGATAACATTATCTACTACCGAATAATCTAGTCCACCTTTTACCTGTTTTTTTCCCTCTTTCCTTCCCCGAAACAAACATCCAAACACCGGAGATCGACACAAGCCGTTCTGTATTTGCTCGTCATTCCATGTCAAATCCATCTCTATATTTGTTCTTTTCGCAGAGCTTGGATCATCCTAGATAAGTGACGGTATTTTACTGTTTCTGCTTTTCATTGGCTGACGAAACGGAGTCGGCACTATACATAACGTGATAAACGAACAGTTAGGCCAGCCCAGATAAATGACTCAGTACGTAGGACTATACTAGAGAGGGATTTTCTGTACCATAAAAACGTGTATTCCCTGGCCAGTCTTGTTTGTTCTCAGATGTGTTTGTTTGAAGTTTTCTTTCACCAGAACAAAAAAACTTGCAGACGCAGAGTTCTTCAATTTTTACTTTCGACCAGGTCTTTCAAACTTTCCCCCCGATATTTGTTCTACAAGCTAACGAACAGACAAATCAGTTTTGGAGAGCTTGGCAACTATGTAAGTATTGTTACATCTAGCCATTAGTTTCTTGTGCACAATATATTTTGTATTCGATAATTAATTCGCTAGTTAGTGGCTAACAAAACTAACATTCGTTAGAGCCTGCATATACCCAGTTGTAATATATGGATGTGAATCGTGGAAAATCACCATTAAGGCGAGAAACAAAATTGGAGCATTTGAAACAAAATTCCACCAAAGAGGGATGTGTCTGGGCATCGGCGCAAATAAAACGGGCGACACAACGTATTTCCATTCTCTGGACTACATCCTGCTGGAAATCTAGTAGGACCATGGTCCTGCAACAAGAGAAATTCAGCGGGAGTTGGAGAATATACGCTGAAGAAGAAGAAACATAATGTCACAGAAGGATCTTCAGAATACAGTGGACCAAAAAGATCATCAATAGGGACATTCTGAGAGAATTGAAATCCTAAAAAACCTGGCCAAACAAGAAGGTTTCCACTAGAAAATAATATTTGTGTTATATAAAACTACATGCCAGATTATAATAGAACATATTTGATAAGATGATACCAGGGCAAACGTAAAAGAGGTATGTTACGAAGATGTGCAAGATATCGAAGGTCAATTTAAAATTATACTCACAGAAGAAGCAGGAAGAACGTCTCAAGATCGGCAGGAATTTCGAAAGTTCGTGATGACAGATACACCCTGTTCAGGATATGTTACCTGACGATGATTTGATAAATAGGTTCGAACTGCCACAAAACTGTAGTTCGACAGGAAAAATTGTTTAAAATTTCGATATATTATGTTCGTGGTAAAGGCAGTTTAGAGTCCAAACGTAGATCGCGTCTGTTTTTCTGCGTATTTCTAGCGATTAGCAAAATTTCATAAAACCGTGTTTTCATGTTATATTTTGTACTGACAATTTTCAACCTTCTTTAACATGTTCTAGTTATATGCAATAATTTAGTGCAGTGTTGCCGAACTATTGTTTTCTGTGTTGCAGTTTGACAATATATCTCCCCTCACATACCCCGTGACATGTATGAAGCACTTGTCAATCTAATCATCTTTATTTCTTCTTCCCATATCCCATCTCACACACACATCCCATCTCACACACACATCCCATCTCACACACACATCCCATCTCACACACGTTGGCCTACATTGACATTGTTCAAACTCGACTCGATGTCGTTTTCCTCAATTCCGAGAGATAAATAGAACCCAAATGTTTACACATTATTTTTTTTCTTCAAAATAATGTCATACTAACCTTTCTGTGGCCGTGACATTCTCCAATTGAAGGTCTACCAGTAGAATCAAAACAAGCCTTTTTTCCTGATGTTATCGATGATTTCTGTGCTATTCCTTGGTCTATGTTTGGCAGATGAGATAAAATATGATTATAGTTAACAACTGAAAGTCACAGGAATAGCCCAATGAGTCATCAAGAAGACTGGATTTACCCAGTGGCGTAGCGAGGGGGGGGGGGCGGAGGTGCGGACCGTCCTGGGCGGCAACATCGGGAGGGCTGCAAACTTATTTTTGTCCAGTCTTTCACAATCACTGAAATATTTTTGTAATGTCACAAGGGCGGAAAATTATGATTCCGCCCCGGGCGCCATTGACCCACGCTACGCCACTGGATTTACCATCAACTAATACATCTTCTATATGGGCAATAGTCACGGTGTGACGTACTCAGAAAAGATCGTAACCCCCCCCTCCTCTCTTTCCATTTAGTTTCCTTTTATTTGTGTGTGAACTTTTCGTTGCCATTTGTAGGTTTCAGCTGGACTGTATCGAGGCAGTCGGGCTGTCGGCAGAATATAAGACATGTTCGCAGAATTAAATAGTCCTTCATTCGTTACTTTTCTTGATTATTCTCGTGTTTTCCGTTGGTCACTATATATAGAGCCTATATACTTGGAATCGTATGCCAAAAATAACCAACGTTACTCCAAGTATATAAATAGTGACCAACCGAAATCAAAACAATAAAAAAATATAAATGAAGGCCTAATTAATTATATGGAAAGATCTTTAGTGGTGACAGTCTCGGCTGTATCATGCTAAACTATAATAGACCTACTGGTTAATGGAAAATCAAGTCTTCTTAAGAACCCAATTCACTATTCCCTCGATTTTCATTGGTTTTCACACAATATATGATCATAGTGACCAATAAAACTAACGGGAATAATCAAATAAGTCATTGAGATCGTTTGTTTTCACATTAGCCAGTAGGCCTTATATATTTAAATGGTCTTGTCCGTTGGAACAATGGAGGAGTTTCTCCACAGCTTCCTGTCATGCGCAGAATACTTTAACTATCTGCGGTGTGCAATGCTTTGAGAAAAAGTCTCCGACCGAGAGGAGGAGGTATATGTGTGTATGTAAATGGCATGACCTACTTTATTTACATGTCTTGGTGGAACTGATGTTTCGCTATTTTGTATACATACATTCGGTCACACGATAAATGGAAAAAAATATTTGGTGCTATCGACTGTGTCCACTTTTTATCATACATATAATAATATACGACCATAGCAGGTGATGATGACGGCAGGTTCAGAGCTGGTTAATCTCTCTGTGGTGTGTGCCAAGAGAGAGGGTAGAAAAATCAAGTCTGACTTGTTTGTTTGTCTGTCTGTTTGTTTGTCTGTCTGTCTGTTTGTTTGTTTGTTTGAGAACCCCCGGAATTACGAGCGATTAGCTCTTACTTCCTATGTGCAATGGAGGACTTTCGGAGCTTTCATACCCATAATGCTTCACCTTTCGGCTTGGTGCAATGCCTAAGGTATTGTTCTGGGAGTAAGACCACAGGTAGTCAAAGAAAACGGTGAATAGAAAACATCAATATAGCCTTGAACAAACATGGACTAAATGCAAGCACGGCGACACATCTGGAATTGGAACGACAGCTTAAGCTCCCACCCCTACGCTTAACGGCAAGTGTGAATGCCATCAACAATCATTCACCTGGGGAAAGACAATAGACAAAAGGCAATGCCTATTGGAGAAACCTTCTACTCAGGGGGGGGGGGGGGGTGGGGGTACATGAGACGAGACGAGGCTAACTGATAGTTAACTTGGATCACCCATTGTTTGTCTTTCATCTGACGAGGCGCTTCACAGCCAGCGAGCTGTTCCTCGTGTAGGAAGACCATTCCATTACAACCTTTTGTGTCCCTAGGTCCCAGACAGAATTTCTTCCGTAAGACACGTGTTGGGTAACGGTGACGGTCGAAGTAGACTCAGGGTTGATATACTTTCCTAGACGAGGCGCTGCTTTGCCAAACACGTCGGTGGTCTGGGGTTTGACCTGTGCATTGTTCACGCATTCGTATCGTCCGCTTGAGATGACATTCCAATCCATTGCCAGGCGCGGTCTTTGTATTTTGATTCGTCGCCATTGCGTATATTACCCAAAGCGGTAGGCAGGATACCAATCTCGGACGAGAAGCTTCGCAGTTGGCCCTTGGGTACTGAACCCATTTCTCTCTGTATGAGCCGTGTTGGGTGACGACCAACAGTCGAGTTGGGCTTGGTTTGCAGTGTCGTTAGAGACTTGCACCCCTCCCCCCTCTACGTTTCCCCCAGTGTCCAGATTCCAAGTCGCAACACTGCCTCTGTCAAACATTTGAACAATACGCTCCCCAACATTTGTTCAATGCTTGTCATGTGTGCAATGGGGAGCTGTATTCAAAGTTTTCTTCCATACCCAGGAGTACATGTTCAAGTTGACGTATCCAATATCTGAGTCAACCCTCCTCCTACTGTGAATGGGGTCAATTGTGATGAGACATGTGCGCTTATGTGTGTTCTCTAGCATGAACAGCACTTCCCCCAGTCGGTCTCGTGCTTGGAACATTGTAGCTCTGTTGTCACTGAGTCGATTCACATACACTACGCTGCCCTCTGGTGTGTGTTTCCTTTTTCAGATTCCGTGTCTACTCGTAAGATCACTGTATGTTAGGGAAATTGGCATTGGTTTCATCTCCAGAGTTTCATCTTTTCATGCCGGCCAAGACGGAATGCACAGTTGCCTTGCATCACTGTGTCCCGACAATGATGTTGGATGTAATGGTGTAGAGGTTTCAGAGATATCTCCTGTCTTTCTGCAAGAAAATCTCATCCCATCTACATCATCCACGGACACGAGCCTAAAAGTATTAGCCAGGAATACAGCAAGTGCAGCTGCATGTCTGGTTCCAGGGTGCACACTAGGAGGTACTTTTAGGATCTTGGTTATCTGCTAATCCTGGGTCAGCACGAGAGCAATGTGAGACCCTCTGCATCCCCCGAGTCTGACATAGAATCTGATGCCACATTTGAACACGTTTGGTCTACATTGTATGAATAGGCTACATCAGGACTAATGTTCCGGACCATTTTGGATCGGTTCGTTGCGGACACTCTATCTTATCTATCTGTACCTTATTGTGGCCCTTGTTTGCCTTGCGGCGTCAGGGGAAGAATATGGAGACGGCCTTCCTGTGTGCTGTTTGTACGCTTGTTCCTGTTGCTTCTTTGATTTCTGTGATCCATCTTTTACATGGTCTGCCTCTGGCTTTATAGCCTTTATATATGTGTGTTATGGCCATCTGTGGCATGCTGTCTGTTGGTAAACCACTTGATCTGTTGTCTTTTGGTGTGTTCCAATACTGGTATTGTTTTTGGTTATCTGTCTGATATTATCGTTTCTAACTCTATCTCTTAATGACACTCCGAGTATTCTTCATAGACATGTCATTTCTGTTGTCATTATTTTTCTTTTGTCTTGTGCTGTCATTGTCCATGTTTGACACTGGTAACATAGTGATGAAATAATAATAGTCTTGTATAATGCAACTTTAATGTCTATGTTTACATTTTTGTTCTTAAAAATACGTGTCATCTGTCCTAGGATATCAAAGGTTTTCAGATCTTCCAAATGAAAGTTATGTTTGATAGTACAGACCATAGCGAAGTTCGGCATAACCAGTAGGTAATTGATGTCGGGGAATGAGCACAGTGAACCATATCTTTGCTGCAGTGGCTCGATGCAGTGCATAGTTAGAAACTTACCTTCCTGGTGGTGTGATAGTTATTTTCTGGTTCTGGCCCAGAGTGGGTAGAAATCCATAGACTTCCCACACCAGCATTGGATCAAACGGCATGAGCACATGGACCGCTGGATCAGCAACCAACCAATCATAGTACAAGCAAAATAAATAAATTGATAGCATATCCTATTCATGGTGTAGCCATAAACCCAGCAATTTTTTGTATAGGCAAGCTCTAGAATAAAGTTCTTCGGACTGATCCCAAACTTCGCCATTTATTTTAGCAGATCCAACTATTTCCGTGTTTTTCATTGGATAACGCCCTAAAGTAATACAGTGACCAATGGATAAGTCGCAACAACCAAGATAAGTGACGTTGACTTGATAATGGGCCCCTTTAACCAGATATAAGAATTAAAGGGGCCCATTATCAAGTCAACGTCACTTATCTTGGTTGTTGCGACTTATCCATTGGTCACTGTATTACTTTAGGGCGTTATCCAATGAAAAACACGGAAATAGTTGGATCTGCTAAAATAAATGGCGAAGTTTGGGATCAGTCCGAAGAACTTTATTCTAGAGCTTGCCTATACAAAATATTGCTGGGTTTATGGCTACACCATGAATAGGATATGCTATCAATTTATTTATTTTGCTTGTACTATGATTGGTTGGTTGCTGATCCAGCGGTCCATGTGCTCATGCCGTTTGATCCAATGCTGGTGTGGGAAGTCTATGGATTTCTACCCACTCTGGGCCAGAACCAGAAAATAACTATCACACCACCAGGAAGGTAAGTTTCTAACTATGCACTGCATCGAGCCACTGCAGCAAAGATATGGTTCACTGTGCTCATTCCCCGACATCAATTACCTACTGGTTATGCCGAACTTCGCTATGGTCTGTACTATCAAACATAACTTTCATTTGGAAGATCTGAAAACCTTTGATATCCTAGGACAGATGACACGTATTTTTAAGAACAAAAATGTAAACATAGACATTAAAGTTGCATTATACAAGACTATTATTATTTCATCACTATGTTACCAGTGTCAAACATGGACAATGACAGCACAAGACAAAAGAAAAATAATGACAACAGAAATGACATGTCTATGAAGAATACTCGGAGTGTCATTAAGAGATAGAGTTAGAAACGATAATATCAGACAGATAACCAAAAACAATACCAGTATTGGAACACACCAAAAGACAACAGATCAAGTGGTTTACCAACAGACAGCATGCCACAGATGGCCATAACACACATATATAAAGGCTATAAAGCCAGAGGCAGACCATGTAAAAGATGGATCACAGAAATCAAAGAAGCAACAGGAACAAGCGTACAAACAGCACACAGGAAGGCCGTCTCCATATTCTTCCCCTGACGCCGCAAGGCAAACAAGGGCCACAACAAGGTACAGATAGATAAGATAGATATAAAACCTTTGCTGGTTTAAAAACAACCACTAAAATAAAACTATTACTGTTAACATGTTCTACAAATAACAGATAGACCATAATAGACCAGCTGGGGGCACGATTACACACACACTTTCTATGTCAAAGTGTAATAATCCTATATGGACAACTTAACATATTTAAGTTTGACCAACAATTTGTCTTTAATCTGGTCAACTATGTTTGAAAACAACATTTGCTTAGAAGATTTTACACATAGAGAGGATTTGAGACGGCGAGAAAGCTGTTGTAGGATTTGTGAAACTGTGATGAAAATGTCTTCCCCTTACTTTACTTGACATACAAATTTATTTACCTGTAAGCATGGTGTTTACAAGGGAGGAAGTGGGTTCAAACTCTCCCGCTAGGAGAATAGAACATGACATTTAGTACTAAGTACCAAAAAAATCAGATGGTAACCCTCCTCCTTACCGTTAGAGTTGTCGCAAAAAAAAATATAAGTTAGAGCTTAAAGTTCAGATAATCCTGCCATCAAAAGATTATAATTAAAAATGAAAACAACAGAAATGTCCCCATAGATCATAATATATTCCCCGTACAGTCATCAATAGCAGTGTTCACATCTCAGCCATCAATAGCAGTGTTCACATCTCAGCCATCAATAGCAGTGTTCACATCTCAGCCATCAATAGCAGTGTTCACATCTCAGCCATCAATAGCAGTGTTCACATATAAGACATCAATAGCAGTGTTCACATCTCAGCCATCAATAGCAGTGTTCACATATAAGACATCAATAGCAGTGTTCACATCTAAATCATCAATAGCAGTGTCCACATCTCAGTCATCAACAGCAGTGTTCACATCTCAGTCATCAATAGCAGTGTTCACATCTCAGTCATCAATAGCAGTGTTCACATCTCAGTCATCAATAGCAGTGTTCACATCTCAGTCATCAATAGCAGTGTTCACATCTCAGTCATCAATAGCAGTGTTCACATCTCAGTCATCAATAGCAGTGTTCACATCTAAATTATCAATATCAGTGTTCACATCTCAGTCATCAACAGCAGTGTTCACATCTAAGTCATCAATAGCAGTGTTCACATCTCAGTCATTAATAGCAGTGTTCACATCTACGTCATCAATAGCAGTGTCCACATCTAAGTCATCAATAGCAGTGTTCACATCTCAGTCATCAATAGCAGTGTTCACATCTCAGTCATCAATAGCAGTGTTCACATCTCAGTCATCAATAGCAGTGTTCACATCTAAATCATCAATAGCAGTATTCACATCTCAGTCATCAACAGCAGTGTTCACATCTAAGTCATCAATAGCAGTGTTCACATCTCAGTCACTAATAGCAGTGTTCACATCTACGTCATCAATAGCAGTGTCCACATCTAAGTCATCAATAGCAGTGTTCACATCTACGTCATCAATAGCAGTGTCCACATATCAGTCATCAATAGCAGTGTTCACATCTACGTCATCAATAGCAGTGTCCACATATCAGTCATCAATAGCAGTGTTCACATCTCAGTCATCAATAGCAGTGTTCACATCTCAGTCATCAATAGCAGGGTTCACATCTAACAGCCGTTCTTTAAGCAGCTTCAACACATCTGTTTTATCCATTATCAACACATCTGTTTTATCCATTATCAACACACCTGTTTTATCCATTATCAACACACCTGTTTTATCCATTATCAACACACCTGTTTTATCATCACCAACAAAATGTTCTTTTCCTGCAATCATGTCAGCCATCTCATAACATGAACTCCCGCATGTCCAGGACAGTCGATACACGTGATATCCCGGAAGTTGGAAGATGTTTTAGAATTCATCCACTCACAGCGACACTGGCCGATCAGCATTGACCCATACGCAATAACCACCATAGTAAATTAAATCTGAATGAGCCATCGCAGAGCGTCTGTAAAGGCATCGTTCTACGTGCTCATTGGTTGAATTTGGAAAACTTGTTGACTGAAGTTGCGAGGCGAATATCTGTCAAACATAAGACATATGGACAAACATAGTTCAAATCCACCCTTCTGATATTTTTCTTAATAGTGGCTGGTTCCTTTCTAAAGCTGTCTCTGTTTTTCTGAATAGAACTGCAGCATGGCTGCCACTGAGGATGTGCTGGATCCGGAGAATAAAAAGTCAACATCCGAGTCAGTTGTTACTAAAGAAATCTCAAATGTCAAGGCGGACTTCGATATTGGTAAGTTTGTTACTTTTACACACGCGTTCATATAAAAACACATACACAGAAACACAGACAGATAAACAGAAACATATAAACACAAATATATAAACAGAAACATATAAACACAAATATATATACAGAAACATATACACACAAATATATAAACACATACATAGAAACACAGACATATATACAAACATATAAACACAAATATATAAACACAAATATATAAACAGAAACATATAAACTGAAATATATAAACACATACAAACACAGACAGATATAAACAGACAGATATACACAGACATATAAACCCATACAGATAAGCACAGACATATAAACGGATAGATATAAACCCAATATATAAAAAGATATATGTAAACCATACATAAAAAAACACACACACACATACACATATATATAAACACAGATATATAAACACATAGGCACAAATACATACATATAAACACATGTGTGTTCGTCCATCACATGATGATGATGACCATTTGTTACATCGACTTTTGAAAATTCAAAATTAGAGCTATGTCCTTGATTATGAGTTTGTAGATGGCTAATGAGCCCTATTCTAGCTGTAAATGTCCTCGGACAGTTCGGGCATGGAATGACGACTGTAGGCAGGGCCGGTCTTAGGCCATTGCAACCTATGCGGCCGCAGTGGGCCCGGCACTTTCATAGGCCCATAAAGTCATATTCTAATTTATTTTATTATCCTCTTCCCTACCCAGACTGAGCCCCGCGCAATCCGTTTCGCATACGGCCCCGCAATTGACAGGGGTGGCCCTGACTGTAGGTGGATCTATTTTTTTCTATGCTTTCATTGTAATGTGTAGCCGGATTTTATTTATCTATGTATTGCCTTTCTCTGTTTTTGATGTAAGGCATCGCAGGATTGAATCTATCATTTTTAAATTTCTCTGTATTTGCTGTATATTTTGATACATGTTACTTGTCTTTTTTTCAGACTGCAAGCCCAAAATGGATAAGAGAACAATTCTCAAAAACGTGTTTGTAGTTAGTCTCGGCTTCACCTTCCTGTTCACTGCCTTCAGTTCCATGGCAAACCTGCAGACTAGTCTCAACATAGAAGCAGGTGGGTGATCTGGGATACGTCTCTGTCTGTCACATACTCCACACAATGGATACACCTATGCCTGTCATATACTCCACACAATGGATATATATCTTATTACCTACTTAATGAGAGATACACCTCCACCTACCACTTACTCCACACAATAGATACACCTCCACCTACCACTTACTCCACACAATAGATACACCTCCACCTACCACTTACTCCACACAATATATACACCTCCACCTACCACTTACTCCACACAATAGATGCACCTCCATCTACTACTTACTCCACACAATGGATATACCTCCATCTACTTACTCCACACAATGGATATACCTCCATCTACTTACTCCACACAATGGATACACCTCCATCTACCACTTGCTCCACACATTTATCGACTATATAGAAAAAAAGAATTAGTGTCTGCATTCTCACACTCCTTCCGGCTTGCAGGATATATACCGGAGAACGGAGTACGTTTCGTAATAGTTATAAAGCTTTGCTGTGATGTCTGCGCCTTTCGGCCTGATAATCTGACCAACGTAGCTTTTGAATTATTTTGGTGGGACAGACAACTCCAGTTCTAAATCCCTTTGGTTGCCTCTTGCGATATTTGTGATAAGTCACAGTGACTCTTACGATATTTATGATGAGTCACAGTGACTCTTACGATATTTGTGTTAAGTCACAATGACGCTATGTTTTAATTCACTTTTGTTTCAAGTTGTCTCAATTACTTATCACTACTACATCTTGATCTTTGGCAGTCAATCTGTCCATCACAGCTTCCCATCACAGCTACCCATCACAGCTACCCATCACAGCTTCCCATCACAGCTACCCATCACAGCTACCCATCACAGCTACCCATCACAGCTACCCATCACAGCTACCCATCACAGCTACCCATCACAGCTTCCCATCACAGCTACCCATCACAGCTACCCATCACAGCTTCCCATCACAGCTACCCATCACAGCTTCCCATCACAGCTACCCATCACAGCTACCCATCACAGCTACCCATCACAGCTACCCATCACAGCTACCCATCACAGCTACCCATCACAGCTACCCATCCAGGATCATCGTGATAAACTAGCAGTCCAATGTTCCCATGATCTTCAATAATCCATTTCTGTTGACAGTGTCAAAGGCTTTTGTTAAATCTATGAAAATCATGTAGAAATTGCACTGTTTTCTTGCCATATCTCCTGATGGTGTATAGCTGCAAATATCTGACACGGTATATTCTACTGTCGCCACTGCGGGTAAAAAAATCGATGAAATTAGTCACACGAAAGGCTGCTATTTTAGGACCCCGTAATGTACATGCAACTTTAACGGTGGCCTGCGTCCTAACGATTAGTAAATATAAAGAAGGCTATCATCGTGAAATACATTAATGAATAGAAGCTGATTACAAATGGCAGAGTCAATAAAATAATAATTGTATCACACACATACATACATACATAGCATATGTTGTTTATCTGTGCAAAGTTGACATACTTAATGTGTTCTTTATATTTTATCACTGAATAATATTCAGGTGTTGGAGCTTGGAGCTTGTCTACCATATATGTAGCAATGATTGTGTCATGTATGTTCCTGCCAAATTTTATCATCGGCAAACTCGGCTGCAAGTGGACCATCCCAATATCAATGATTGGCTACATTCTGTATATGTGTGCCAATTTTTACGCTATCAAAGGTAACTTCGTTCTGTAGTCTTTTGTGAAACGTAACTATTTGTTCTGTTGTCTGTTGTCAAAGTTAACTATTCGTTCTGAAATGTGTTGTCAATGGTAACTATTCGTTCTGCAGTCTGTTGTCAAATGTATCTATTCGTTCTGTTGTCAAAGGTAATTATTCGTTCTGTAGTCTTTTGTGAAAGGTAACTATTTGTTCTGTAGTCTGTTGTCAAAGGTAACTATTCGTTATTTAATGTGTTGTCGACATAAAACTGATATAGGCATAGGCCCTACATCGTAATATGTCAATAATTATTGGGCTTAGGTGGCAGGGCAAAGTTACTAACACTGATGTATGGCAGGACAAAGTTACTAACACTGATGTATGGTAGGACAAAGTTACTAACACTGATATATTGGGTAAAACAGACAATACAATCATTATGATGATCAAACGTGGACATTAACAACAGAAGCCAAAAGAAAACTTGTTACAACAAAAATGACTTGTCTACGTAGAATCATCGGAGTAACAATATGAGATAGAACCAGAAATAAAAACATCAGAAGACTATCAAACACAATCCTTGATTACATCAGAAGACAACAGATTAAGTGGCTTTCACATGCTTCCAGACTACTATCAGGCAGTGTCCCTCAAAAAACTCTATAGGTGCGATGGTTACAAAGCCTGTGGCAGACCATGCAAACGATGGATGACAGAAATAAAGGAGTCAACGAAAACAAACATATATGAAGCACACACAAAAAAGTCATCTGCAGGGAACTCTTCTACCCCTGACGCTGCAAGGCATAAAGGGGTATAAAGGGAAAAGAAAGAAGAGAGTTATCAATTGTTATTCTCGTATCTATTGGTGTTGCAGACTTTCTAATTTTCATAATTTCTGCTTTTGGTAAGTTAATGTGTATGTTATACTTCTTACATGCTAATAGCAGTGAATTTCTTTTTCAGATTTCCCCATTTTCGTAAATTAAAATTGTATCGTTGGCGTATAGAAGTTTGTTGATTTCATGATTAAATTCCACATCAGATTTATTACCATTCTCTTTGTTGATGCAAGCTTCTTTTATTATTCTGTCCATGTATATGTTGAAAAGTAGAGGTGAAAGATCGCAGCCTTGTCTTACTCCAGATGTTGTTTCGAAAGGTTCAGTCATTTCATCTGTTCTTACTGATATTTGACATGTTCGCTATATATAATGCTTTTATGTCTAACACATGCCCTCTGTTTAGAAGGTGCACATACAATTGAAATATATGAAGTCCCTACTAAATTTAACAATTATCTAGTCCCATTTGTTCCAAATTTATTTGACTGTTTAATTAGAAAAAAATACGTTTATTTCTCATAAGGTACAATGATTCCAGCATCCATTATACTTGGCCTCGGAGCTGCCCCACTTTGGTCTGCCAAATGTACTTATCTGACCCAGCTGGGAGTCTGGTATGCCAGATTGACTTCCAAAGATCAAGATGCGGTGATCAATATGTTTTTTGGCTTCTTTTTTCTATTCTTTCAAAGCTGTGAGTAATGATTCACATATTCGTTACATCAAGTGCACAGGTTGTTTTTTTTTTAAATTGGGGGGGGGGGGGTTTGGTTTGCAGTGTTCAATTCCCTCTCCCTTTCTAGGAAAATATAGCATGACGTTCATCCATGGCCGACAACGATGCAATTACTGGCTAATTGACAAGCAAGCCTTCTTTATGACTCAGTTGAATTATCCAGCGATGTTCATTGGTCGCTATGTTTAATCTTTGTATGGCGGCCAATGAAAATCAAGGAAATAGTCAAATTAATCATTTTAGAAGGATGGATTTCCAATTAGCCAATAAATCTTATAATGCTGAGAGTGTTCAGCATTGGGAAAAAAGTGGGCACACCCTTCCCCCCAAACGGTTTTACCCACAAAAGAGCATCGAATGCTCACGCAAATAAAATGATTACCATCTATATTTATGAGATGTGTCAATTGCTCTCCCCTGCCACAAACCTTAGCAACAACGTACCTGCAGCATTGTGCGACATAACAAGCGATGGTGGCTATATTCATTATCCATAAGTGCCGTCTCTACAACGAATGTTGGCTGCAACAGACCTTTACCATCCCTCGCCTCTTGTACTATTGGCGCACTCTGCTATAGTGTGTTTCAAACTACATGCAACTGTTTACAAATCTGTAACTACGCAACTATTAACAGATTTGCATGAAATTTTCACAAGTGTTTTAGAAACGTAACGAAATAATGTAGAAATATTTGCAACACAATTTAACCAAAAATTGCACATTTTTCTATATAATGTGTGTACACACACACACTGAAGATTTTTGCGTTAAAAATAATATGAAACTACCCTACAAGACCATTTGGTGTAAAATTTGAAATACAACCAAACCTGTGTCTCAATTTGAACGCTCTGCACGATTTTAACGTAAATTTGAGTCAAACGTGTCGATCTGGGTCCTTGATAAATTACTGTAAAATTAATGTCTTCTGTCAATATAGTAGTCACACATTCACAAACATCAAAGGAATATGCCGCCACGTGCAAATGACAACATTTGGTGAAATGAAATTTATAGATTCCTTATGTCATTTAATATTTAAACTGCTATACAAAATCTCATTAAATTCCGCTTGCTGGTAATTGAGATATTAAAGGGAATGTGTAGACAACTATTGTGAAACGTACTATAGACTGTAACTTGTCCATCTCGTGATGCGACTCTCCCACTTGTATCTCTGTCTACCTCTTGTTTGCCTCGCCTCGACTTTACCCTTAAGTAAGATCTTCAAGAATGTGTTAGGCATTGGCCTATGCCTTTTAATATGTCCAACGCCCGTGTGTTGACGGGGCCCGAAAGGGAAGCAAAGAATAGCAACACTGTTTACCTTCCACGCATGTCGTAAAAGGCGACTAAGGAGGTTATGGGATGAAGTTGACTATCCGATCCCATATAGGGTCAGTGACCTAAAGCCACGCTGAAGTCGGATGTGTCAGGCCGAAATGCGCAGATGTCGCAGCATTGTTGTAAACCATGACACAACGCATTCCGTTCTCCGGACTACATCCTGCTAATCTGCAGGAGTTTGAGAACGAACGCAGAAGAAGAAGACATGTCCAAAATATTTTATATAGCTGTATTAGAAGCGATGGTATGAATAAGGTGTAATACCATCAGTCGGCATAGGCATACTGCTGGTAAAATCTATAAATAGCAATATGAGTTATGTCTGCAGGTTATTGTCAGCGTACTCCGGACAAGTCCATAAGTTGTCCCATCCACGTTTCTACAAATCCACCAGTGTGTAGTGTTCCATCCATGTCTCTATAAATCCACCAGAGTGTAGTGTTCCATCCACGTCTCTATAAATCCACCAGAGTGTAGTGTTCCATAGTTCCAGCTCTATGCTGATTGATCAATCTCTTCATATGTCTGTTACGTTTCTCTTTACGTGTTGATCCAATCTTCTGTTACGTTTCTCTTTACGTGTTGATCCAATCTTCTGTTATTATTCTCTTTACGTGTTGATCCAATCTTCTGTTATTATTCTCTTTACGTGTTGATCCAATCTTCTGTTATTATTCTCTTTACGTGTTGATCCAATCTTCTGTTATTATTCTCTTTACGTGTTGATCCAATCTTCTGTTATGTTTCTCTTTGCCTGTGGATCCAATCTTCTGGATGTCCGTGATGTAGTGTTAAAGTCATTTGTCTTGTGTTGTTGGGGTGTTCTTGGTGTAGTGGTCAAGTAATTTGTCCCGCGTTGTTGAGAGCTTGAGATTGATACGGGAACGTAATGTCCTTTTGTAGGTGCATATTTGTAGGTCCTTGGCTATCGCTCTAAGCCACTGAGTTACGTACTCTTAGTGGTACTGTAAGCAGATGTACTGCAATGCTGTGATCGAATATGTAGAAACTCAGCTGCAGTGATATGAAACCTCTACACCAAGTGAGACGCTTATTAAATATTAATTGTGGACACGATTTTATTTCAGCTCAGATCTGGGGAAACCTCATATCATCTTTAGTCTTCACACCGGAAACTGGCAATCAAACATTAAATAAAGTGTGCGGCGCCAAATTCAGTCCTCATGACGCTGCTGGTAACGAGACTGACAACTTCAAACAGAGCACGGAGAAAGTTTGTATTTATGTTTGTGAACATGTTATGTTTTGGCAGTTAGACGGACAACAATATTGTTTTCAATGTGGTACCCCTACAACCCTGACTCTGTGTGCTGATGCATCCAATGTGGTACCCCTTCAACCCTGACTCTGTGTGCTGATGCATCCAATGTGGTACCCCTACAACCCTACTTTGTGTGCTGATGCATCCAATGTGGTACCCCTACAACTCTGACTCTGTGTGCTGATGCATCCAATGTGGTACCCCTACAACTCTGACTCTGTGCTGATGCATCCAATGTGGTACCCCTACAACCCTGATTCTGTGTGCTGATGCATCCAATGTGGTACCCCTACAACTCTGACTCTGTGCTGATGCATCCAATGTGGTACCCCTACAACCCTGATTCTGTGTGCTGATGCATCCAATGTGGTACCCCTACAACCCTGATTCTGTGTGCTGATGCATCCAATGTGGTACCCATACAACCCTGACTGTTTATGGGTTTCAAAGATAGATAATTATTACTTTAGTTTTCCTGCTATTCAGACTGAGCCATTTATTTCTCCTTGTCTTTGCCATGATATTTATCATTTCCTGTCACTGTTTCCTTCTTGCCTATCCCAACTGTATTGTCATCGTGTCACATGTATACACAATCTCATTTTTTATATGTATAATATATTGTATAGAAAAGTGATATACACCCCACTCTACCTAAGCAGCTGTCCATAAATTGAGTTAACAATTATTTGTCAATTTTCGCTGAAGGCGGATGTGTCGGGTAATTGATGTGAATAAATCGGCGACACAACGCATTTCCATTCTCTGCACTACATCCTTCTAGAAATCTAGTAGGACCGTTGTCCTGCTACAAGAGAGATCGCTGGACTACATCCTGCTGGAAATCTAGTAGGACCGTTGTCTTGCTATAAAAGAGATCCAGTGGAAGTAAGAGAATAAACGCTGAAGAAGAAGAAGACATTTGCCAATTATAACCTCCTCCCTTTGTCAACAAGCTGTCAATAATTCAGTATACCCCCCCCCCTGCCCTGCTAATTGATGTCAAATCATTAAAATAATTTTGTGAAAATAAAAAGCACTTAAAAAGATACATTATTATTTTACGATTGTACGAAAAATGTTTCAAATTCAAACAATTTAATTAGTATATGAAAAACAGTATTGTTGATGTCAACTTTTTTCAAAGACTTCATCCCCCTTGTCAACAACTACCAAACTTACTGCCACCCCCCCCCTTTAATTGTTGACATAATTTATGGACACATATTTTTATTATATCGATTAATTAAACAACTTTTTTTCTTCCAATTTTCTAGGTTTACACTGTCTGTGGCATATACCTGGCCTCTGCGGTGATCGCTGCCATCATTGTCTCGATATTTCTCGACAAAATCGTTCTGGACAAGGAGAGAAGTGAGGACGACAAAAAGCTCAGTCCTAGGCTGTTCATATCAACATTTCAACATTTCATCTCATCTCCCATTCAACTATTGCTGATCGCAATCACAATTTACAGCGGCATTGAGCAAGCATTCATGAGCGGCGACTTCACAAAGGTGGGTCACACGGTTGCAATCTCTCATCCGCTACTGCAGATGGTAATGCCTTCTACAACTTCCGTCCCAAATACTATTTATTTCTTTGTCTTCGTACGTTGTCATATTCCTGCAGATTAGCAGGATGCAGTCCGGAGAGCAGAATGCGTTTTGCCATGGCTTACAGTTTTACTGCGATACAGTTTTACTTTCATCTGGATACATCCGACTTCAGTATGGCTTCTTGGTCAGTTTGCCCCTATATGCGATGGAACAGCCATCTTCACTCCACAACCTCCTTAATCGCTTCTTATGACATAAATTGAAAGTAAACAGAGTTGTTCCCCTTTTGGGTCCTGCCAACACACGGGCGGGGTCTATGGACGAAAATCTGTGTCGAATGGGAATCATTGGTAAAAATGATTGAACTATTGTTCTGGCTTGTGTGAATTCATTGTTAAATTTGTGTAGATTAACAGAATATATTCCAGAGAACGGACTGCGTTGTATCATGGTTTACAGCTTAGCAGAGATATCGGCGCCTTTCGGCCAGACACATCCACCTTCAACGTGAACCATGGGTCACTTTGACTCTCTAGGGAATGGGGGAATCGATTCCATCCTCGAAAAATTTCATGTCGCTTCTTATGACATACATGGCAGGTAAGATTGTCGCTATCCTTTGCTGACCCTTCGGGCCCCGACACCACGCTATTAGAACCGTTGTTCTATGTAATGATGTTAAACTGTCTAACATCTTCTGTTTATTGTGTAGTCATTGTTTCCTCTAATGTTGTCATGCACATTTTCATTCATCATCATCATGTGAACATACACACTCAAGTTGTATTCTACGAGATTATTGTTATCCCATCTTCAAAGAAAAATACTGACAACAGAAATGACATGTCTACGAAGAATACTCGGAATGTCATTAAGAGATAGAATTATACACGATAACATCAGACAGATAAACAAAACAATAACAGTATTGTGTATTGGAACACATCAAGAGACAACAGATCAAGTGGTTTTTGCACACTTCCAGACTACCGACATGTAGCGTGCCACAAATGGCCATGACACATAGACATAACGGTTATAAAGTCAGAGGCAGACCATGTAAAAGATGGATCACAGAAATCAAAGAAGCCACAGGAACAAGCTTACAAACAGCGCACAAGAAGGTCATCTCCAGAGAACTCTTACACCCCCTGACGCCGCAAGGCAAACAAGGACCAAAGCGTGTAGACAGACATACATACAAACAGATAGGCAGACATACAGACAGATAGGCAGACATACATACAGACACAGATAGACAGACAGACAGCCATACAGATCATATTGTGACATATTCTATTATGGATTCTCTGAACACTGTGTGATTCTGGGCGAGTTGACCTGCCGCTGTTAGAGACATCAGTTAATACGGCACATTTCATTCGATACCTAAAATCAGGAACTGCCCAATCAGAAGCAAGAAAACAAATTTGTGATGTGCAATATGTGTTGCATGAGACGACTAAGCAGGTTTCGGAGTGGAGTTAACTGTCCGATTCCATAGTTCAGTGACCCAAAAATCAGACACGTCGGATTTGTTATGTTGAAAGGTGTAAATATCGCAGCCATGCTGGATACCACGACACAAGGTACTCCATTCTCTGTGCTACATCCCATAAATCAATATGAATTTGAGAAACAAATACAAACGGAGAGGAACACATTCAAATTTATGCGATCTCTTTTCTGTGTATGCATTGCTTCCTTCATTGCTGCCCTCAAATCTCCCATTCATTGCTGCCCTCAAATCTCCCTATCATTGCTGCCCTCAAATCTCCCCTTCATTGCTCCCCTCAAATCTCCCTATCATTGCTCCCCTCACATCTCCCTATCATGGCTCCCCTCAAATCTCCCCTTCATTGCTCCCCTCAAATCTCCCTATCATTGCTGCCCTCACATCTCCCTATCATTGCTCCCCTCAAATCTCCCCTTCATTGATCCCCTCAAATCTCCCTATCATTGCTGCCCTCACATCTCCCTATCATTGCTCCCCTCAAATCTCCCCTTCATTGATCCCCTCAAATCCCCCCTTCATTGCTGCCCTCAAATCTCCCTATCATTGCTCCCCTCAAATCTACCTATCATTCACTAAACGAAAGTTTCTCTTGTTGTGAGGAGCGCTCTTTTCAACCACAAACGTGAATCCAATTTGGTTATATCTGAGCTTATTACCAGAAACAAGAACGAAGATCGTAGCTCAAGCTACTCTGCCACCAGTAGTAGAATGTGTTTAATTAAACTTCGTGTACATATGAGCGTTTGTTAGAAACAGTTAATAATATGCAACCAGCCAAGTGTATGCCTACCTTTCTCTTGTTACTTTAGGCCTACATCAGCTGTACGCTTGGTATTTGGAACCTAGGGTATGTCATGATATGTTACGGCGTGGCTGATGCCATATGCTCCATCTTGTTTGGACGACTGGTTCAGTACATCGGTCATATTCCATTTTTTATTTTTGGTAAGTAACAATTATTTGTGAACAAAATTTGTGTTACTTTCACTCCTAGAGGGAGATCATTCTCTATTACTAGATAACACAAGAAATTCAGGCTGATAGTTCCAATCTCTTGCCGGTTACAACACAAGAAATTCAGACTGATAGTTCCAATCACTGGCTGTAGATATCACAGGAATTCAGGCTGATAGTTCCAATCCCTGGCTGTAGATGACAGGAGAAATTCTGGCTGCTAGTTCCAATTACTGGCTGGTTACAAAGACTTGTCATACATCCAACATTCTAATACAGTTATATGGAGTCTAGACATGGATCTTCAGTGGGGCTTATTACAAGTCTAGAGATGGAACTTCATTAGGCCTTATCACATCAGGCGTGGATGTTCAATAGACCTCATCATAGCAGTCTTAGCATGAATCTTCAGTAGGCCTCATTACAGCAGCGAGGCATGGATATTCAGCAGGCCTCATTACAGCAGCTAGGCATGGATATTCAGCAGGCCTCATTACAGCAGCGAGGCATGGATATTCAGCAGGCCTCATTACAGCAGCGAGGCATGGATATTCAGCAGGCCTCATTACAGCAGCGAGGCATGGATATTCAGCAGGCCTCATTACAGCAGCGAGGCATGGATATTCAGCAGGCCTCATTACAGCAGCTAGGCATGGATATTCAGCAGGCCTCATTACAGCAGCGAGTCATGGATAGGGCCTCATCCCATCAGAGATCATGGGATGGAGTAGCCAATCATATATGCAATCTACTTAGTCTTCTCTTACAATATACATTGCTGGTGGCAGTAATACTATTCTTTTCCCCACTTTCTGACCACAAATACATAATGTGATGGTGCCCTAAACTGAAACAAAGATTAAATTGAATGTTTATCACAGATCTTACTTTCTAATGTTGATATTTTCTGTTGCCATAAACGTGTTCGATGATTACTTGTGCAGCTTTCATTACTCATGGATCACTGCAAATTACATTTTTGCACTGGGAGCCCAAAAGTGAAGACGTGTTAATATTTTACATCTGTGCTGCCTTATGGGGAATGGGTGATGCTGTTATACAGACGCAACTCAATGGTGAGTGCTTTAATCTATGTAAGACTAAGTCACTGGAGAGTGCTTTAATCTATGTAAGACATAAGTCACTGGAGAGTGCTTTAATCTATGTAAGACATAAGTCACTGGAGAGTGCTTTAATCTATGTAAGACTAAGTCACTGGAGAGTGCTTTAATCTATGTAAGACATAAGTCACTGGAGAGTTCTTTAATCTATGTTGGACTCGCGTCATTGGTGAATGTTTTATTCTATGTTAGACACATGTCATTGATGAGTTCTTTAATCTATGTTAGACATAAATCAATAGGAAGTGATTTAATCTAAGACACAAGTTAATGGTGAGTGCTTTAACCTGTTAGACACCAGACACCACCACACAGTCCTGGGCGCATTAAACTAGACTTCAGCACAACGTTGAGTGTTATATAATTATCAAAAAGTCAGAAAAGATCTAGCAATGTCCTTCAGCAACACAAGTAATTGTATTCAACAAGTAAATAGGGCGTATGTGTACAAACAAGTAAATACGGCGTATGTGTACAAACAGGTAAATACGGCGTATGTGTACAAACAAGTAAATACGGCGTATGTGTACAAACAAGTAAATACGGCGTATGTGTACAAACAAGTAAATACGGCGTATGTGTACAAACAAGTAAATACGGCCTATGTGTACAAATACCTACCACTACAAATAACAAAATGAAGAAACAATTAGAATAAAAAAGAATAAAGATTGAAACAGTTGACGTTTCGATCATAAGATCTTTGTCCGAACAGACATAATAATATAACATGAAATAATACAGAAAGCATGTTTATTTTCGTAACATGTCTGAGATTGTTATAGTTTTTAATATCTATAATATAATAGCCTTGTTCTGTCAGTACCTCCGTAATGCTCTATAAATAGCAAATTTACGTCATGGAATTTCGTGCGACATCCAATCAAAACGATTGGTGTCGAGACGAAATTAACCCCCGCATGACTAAAAGCAGACGCCATTGTTCTATACAAATGTTATTGTGAAGCGCAATCATCAATCTGATCAACGTCGCTATAATGAACCAACATCAATGGTTTTCATCAACGAAGGTGGCGAACCACCCTTTCACCGCAACATTCGCATTTATTTATTCATAAAATATTTGGTTATGGACTGTATTCATAAAATATTTGGTTATGGACTGTATTCATAAAATATTTGGTTATGGACTGTATTCATAAAATATTTGGTTATGGACTGTATTCATAAAATATTTGGTTATGGACTGTATAATACCATACTCGCTTTTGTTCCCATACGGTGAGCCGGGGTTGGCAAGCACATTAACGAGGCATATCAGGGTAAGCAACACAATCAATTTAGTCCCGATGGGACCCGAACGAATCTAGTTTTAAAATGTTTTATAAGATGCATGTTTATAACACCCAATGCGGACACAGAAAGAATGATTCCGTCTGTTTAAAACAAGTGCTACAGAAGTTTGTTAAGAATTAATTATATAGAACAGACGACAAATATATTCGTCCAGCAGAAACAAAAACCAATACTTGCAGGTTATCGAGAACCACTTTTGTTATTGGTGAAATGGCATAAACTTGTTTGGTGTGGACATATAACGAGATACAAATCTTTTTCTAAAATAAATTATTTTGCAAGGAACCACAGAGAGTCGAAGGAGAAAAGGTGGGATAAGAAAATCCTGTATTGATAACATCAAGAAAAGATCTTGCCATGTTTTTTCTACACTTCTCTGAATGACTGAAGACAGAGGTGCTTGGAGAGCTTTTTGTTCTAATGTCTCCAGTGTGGCACCCCTATAAACATCTGTCTACAAGGATATTTTTCCCCCTTCAGCGTACATTCTCAAACTCCCGCTGAATCTCCCTTGTAGCAGGACCATGGTTCTACTAGATTTCCAGCAGGATGTAGTCCAGAGAATGGAAATGCGTTGTGTCACCATTTTATTTGTGCCAATGGCCCGACACATCCATCTTTGGCTTGTACAAGGTTATAAACATCTATATACAGTAATATAAACATCTATATACAGTAATATAAACATCTATACACAGTAATATAAACATCTATATACAGTAATATAAACATCTATATACAGTAATATAAATATCTATATACAGTAATATAAACATCTATATACAGTAATATAAACATCTATATACAGTAATTACCCGTAATAATTGTTGCGTAAGTTTAGCTCATACATTTATTATTTCCCTTTACTCAGCGCTGTACGGACATCTGTTCTCGGACAATGCTGAAGCTGCTTTTGCAAACTACCGCTTATGGGAATCTCTAGGATTTGCAGTCTCGTTTGCCTACAACGACTATCTACGAACAGACACAAAGTTGTACATTTGTTTGGGAACGCTTGCAGCATCTGTGGTCTGTTATACCGCGGTGGAGGGAATGGCACTAGGAGCAAAGAAAAAAATTGCAGTGATAACGGCATCTTGATAATCTATCAATTACAAACATTAACATAAATCACATACATTAACATAAATCACATACATTAACATAAATCACATACATTACATAAATCACATACACTACAAGAAGAATCACACAAGACTACATGAATATAATTGAATTATTAACGTGATCTCTGTTGTAAAAATTGAACAAAACATGTCTGAAAAGAAATATTGAATTATTGCTTTTACACACATGTTGTTCTTCATTGTTCCCAGTGGAGCATAAGGCTGCAATTTTCACTTACTTTTCTAAATTGCTGACCACCAAAACTATTTTCTTCTGACGTGAGATTGATTGATCTTCTGTGACAATGATTTCCCACTTTCAGCTGTGACAATGATTGTCCACTTTCAGCTGTGACAATGATTGCCCACTTTCAGCTGTGACAATGATTGCCCACTTTAAGCTGTGACAAGTATCTTCCACTTTCAGCTGTGACCACAAAGTATAAACATTAGCAATAGAAAAACAAATCCAGCTTCAATAATTAAATATTTATTCACAGAATTGACAAAAAATAGAGATTTAAACATGAAAGCAAGCAACATTTTGGGTATTAGATTGTGCTGAACAAGCAACATTTTGCATCATGGATTGTGCTGAGCATTTGATGATTTTTTTTCTATTCAGACTGTAGGCATCCATTTCATGTTTAGTTTATATTTAAAATCGAATCACTCCATATTTACAGTTTCATGTCATAAAATATCACGGACACAAACTCAATGAAATGAAGGACATGGCATATTTCAAAAAGCACAATTATTGAAGGTTTTTGGTATACGAAGTGGAGGCACATCCTGCATCAGATATTATGTTTTGTAGCATTCTCCTCATCACTGACTCAGCTTTTGTGTGCTAACTTTTGGTCACTGACTCAGCTTATGTGTGCTAACTATTGGTCACTGTCTCACTCGGCTTATATGTGCTAACTATTGGTCACTAACTCACTCGGCTTATGTGTGCTAACTATTGGTCACTGACTCAGCTTATATGTGCTAACTATTGGTCACTGACTCGGCTTATGTGTGCTAACTATTGGTCACTGACTCAGCTTATGTGTGCTAACTATTGGTCACTGACTCAGCTTATGTGTGCTAACTATTGGTCACTGACTCAGCTTATGTGTGCTAACTATTGGTCACTGACTTAGCTTATGTGTGCTAACTATTGGTCACTGACTCGGCTTATGTGTGCTAACTATTGGTCACTGTGTACACACTTCTTGTTGCCAGATGTTGAAAGGCATGGCTAAAATGTGGACACCACATGTTGAATGTTCAAACACACAAATAAAGAGGGATACACAATAAGACTACACGATTTTATTTACCAGATGTTTGCAGCTTGTGTAATGGACGAACCCAAAATATGAGCTAAGAATAATGAACACTGTCATGTATACTACAAGAAGAGCTGCAGATGGTGGTTGACTACCCTATGCCACGACTGTCAAGTATGCCCTAAGCCACTATAGGTATCATGAATCTATGTCACCGCAGTCGTAACCTTCGATAACATTTACCATGTTGTTCCAACTGGCCGACGTTGTGCTTGAACTAGTTACGGGCAGGCATGGGTGGGCGGAACAACAAAGAAACTTGTCGCAAGGGCCAGAGTTATGCCCTGATGTTGACGTCTGTTTCCGCAGAATTAGACCCGAAACACCATCAAGTCGATGGCTGCTGGAACAGAGGGCGGAGCACTTATGGAAATGCCCCACGTGCTGTGAGTCCAGTTTTTAATCAAGAATCAAGGTATCATGAATCAAACATCTGACTGTTTTATTTAAAAATGGCGGCAAATATTGGAAAGTAAAAAAAAATATTCTTACTGCTATCAAATGTTTTGGGAGCGACATTTTTATCAGTTGCACTAACTTCACTGCATTCCTGGAAACCTTTAACTTAGGCTACCTCAGCAGATGGGCAAGGATTCCTGGAAACCTTTAACTTAGGCTACCTCAGCAGATGGGCAAGGATTCCTGAAAACCTTTAACTTAGGCTACCTCAGCAGATGGGCAAGGATTCCTGAAATCCTTTAACAGGCTACCTCAGCAGATGGGCAAGGATTCCTGAATATCTTTAACTTAGGCTACCTCAGCAGATGGGCAAGGATTCCTGAAAACCTTTAACTTAGGATACCTCAGCAGATGGGCAAGGATTCCTGAAAACCTTTAACTTAGGCTACCTCAGCAGATGGGCAAGGATCCATGTCCATAATTCACAAAATGTATAACTCATTGTACCATAAGTGTATCTCAACAATGTTTGCCCATATTTGATAAGTCCCTCCAACTTGTCAACAACTGTCAATAATTCGGGGACCCCCTGATTATGTCAAAAAATACCCCACCCCCAATTTTTTAAGCAGAAAAAAGTAAAAAAAAAACCCACATTTTAAAACCATGTTTAGAGAAAAAAAAAGTCAAATTCAAGCAATTTAATTGATCTAGAAAAAACAATATTGTTGATGTCAGCTTTCATCAAGCACTTCCCCCTCCCATCCCTCTTGTTAGCAACCCCCCCCCCCCCCAACTAGTTGACAAAATTTAAGGACAAACCCCCATGGAATGAAATGTATGCTCCTGTGTTTTCACATGGTTGCCAATAACTTGGAGTCAACATTTGTTTTGTATCTTTTGTCTGTGTACATGTGTTCCTCAACAGTTGGGTACATATTTGTACCTCAACATTTGTGTACATGTGTACCTCAAGATTTTATGAACGTATGTGAACACATTTTGTAACAGAAACATTCATAATTTAGTAAACTCAAATTAGGGAGCCGCGTTAGTGCAGTGGTTAGCGCACTGGCTTCGCATATGAGTGGTCCTGGGTTCATTCCCCAGTTGAGGCGGAAATGTTTTCAGATCGCAACGGCTCCCAGGTCGACCCAGCCTTAAATGGGTACTGGATTAATCCGGGAAGTAAAGACTGCGAGGGAGAGGAGATGGCTACCGCCCTCATTTGCAGAGCCTGTGAAATGTGAGAGCGCTAACATCTCACACCCCTACGGCATTAATAAATGCTATGGGTTACTTTACTTTAAACTCAAATTAATGAATGTGAATTAATCACAGAAGATTGGTGGCTATTTAAAGCCACCTTAACTCACTCTGTGAAGGTGTTCTTTCATCTCAGATATTTTCTCAAATTGTACTGACTCATCGGTTTTTCAAATAGTCTATAGATAAATATGGGTACCAAATGGCAAACAAAAATATGAAGACCAACCACCAAAGAGGGTATGACTATGGGTCTCAACAGCATGCAAGAATTAAACACAGTAGCATTACATCGCTTGAACTGGAGAGCTTTGGTTTCTGCCCTAAGCACCGTATGCAGAGCTGAAGGAACATACAAATATAGATAGACAGTTAGATAGATGGGTAGGTAGATGGGTAACTGCACACGGTCAAAAAAGGCTAGAGTGAATAATGTACAGTCATCACAGGAGATCAATGGTTTACTATAAAGCACAATCTCAACTAGTACACTCAATGGGAAAACTGGAATATTGTATCAACAAAATAATATGAAAACATCAGATGTAAATAAAATCATTCTGAATATGATCAGAAAATGAGTAAATGCTTACAAAATATAACTGGCAATTGTTAGCAATCAAGAGTAAAGAATATATTGCATCAGTGAAAAACTTGGTTGCTAGCTTTTATTTACAAATAGTGTGCTTATATCGTAGAAGGAAGAAAGAATTAAAATGACAAGTCATTCTGAAGTAGAATAGAAATCACAAGCAATAATTCTACAGCCAGTCACTACAAGCAATACTTATACAGCCAGTCATCAGAACCACTAATTCTTCAGTCAGTCACCACAAGCAATACTTATACAGCCAGTCATCAGAAGCAATAATTCTACATCAAGTCACCACAAGCAATAATTCTATAGTCAGTCACCACAAGCAATACTTATACATCCAGTCACCCGAAGCCACTGCACAATACAGCTTTCTGTTCACAACCGGAGCATGTGGGACTAAAATTACACCCCATCAACAAACACCAGAGTTCAAGATGCATTAGTTACAGTACTGTACTTTCTGCACATTTTGTGTTTACTTTAGTTTGAAATTGATTTTTTTGACTGAATATTACTTTCTTTATGCATCTACTTTAAATATCATTAGAATCTGGTCCATAAATCTTTTCTATTGATCTGTAGTCTGGCTAGGTGGACTCAAAGGATTAATGTACTGTTCTATTGATCTGTAATCTGGCTAGGTGTTTTAAAGGGTTAATGTACTGTTCATTAAAGCATGGACGATGAA
Organism: Meghimatium bilineatum; assembly: GCA_034231615.1. NCBI lineage: Eukaryota > Metazoa > Mollusca > Gastropoda > Stylommatophora > Philomycidae > Meghimatium > Meghimatium bilineatum. The sequence continues at coordinate 1,850,966 of CM067310.1, read as the reverse complement.
CAAACAGCCAGGAGACAGAAATGTGTCTCCATTCTCTGGAATATATTTTTCTGGCAATTTAGTAGCACCATTGTCCTTCAAAAAGCTGGAACGAGAGAGTCCCAGCAGGAGTTTGAAAGAGCTGGAACGAGAGAGTCCCAGCAGGAGTTTGAAAGAGCTGGAATGAGAGAGTCCCAGCAGGAGTTAAAAGAGCTGGAATGAGAGTCCTAGCAGGAGTTTAAAAGAGCTGGAACGAGAGAGTCCCAGCAGGAGTTTGAGAATGAACACTTAAAAGAAAATACATTTTTTAAAGAGTAAAACAAAAGATATATGAATTAAATGCCGTGTCAGTAAACATTTCTTGTCCATCAAGAATATGACACCTTCACATTTCACACATTTCAGATATGACACCTTCACATTTCAGATATGACATTTTTGTTAACATTTAAGTAATATGATATTTTCTTAACATCCAGGTAATATGATATTTTGTTAGGTATTTTCCCAGATCCTGGGTCTACCATTTTTATAAAACTAAATATAGAATACAATTTTTGAAAATATAAATGAGTGGGTTAGGAGAGTTGTATGGAAGGGAACAGACTGGGGTTAGGTTGTGGCCAGTATATGCTAATTTCCTCCAGTACGGCATTAAACGGGTTAATTTTCGCCTGTAGCATAGATTGCCACATGAACTTGGTCAGGTAGCATTTCAAGTGATGCCATGCTGCTACGGTAGCACTTTCAGCGAATGCTTCCCCGTTTAACCTCGACGTAGTAGGCTAATGTCATAAAATGTCCCTGTGAATATCTTTTCATGCAGGAACACTCCTCACATCTATAACAAGCGTATTGCATTTGTATAGGTCAAAGGCAAGTTCAGCATAGTTTCAGTAGCCATTTTGTAACTAGGAATGAACTGGCAGTGATGTCATAAACTACCAAATATTTCGGATCGACACAGATTTCTTAAAAAGGGTGAAAGAAAGGACAAGGATCAGGGAAAGAACCTTTTCTAAACATCCATGTAATCTGACATTTTGTTAGCATCTAAAAAAGAAACATCAAATATATAGTATGATTAAGTATACAGTGGTACCTAAAAGTTATCAATGTACGACAAACATCTGATAATGACCTGACATCATGTTAGCATCAGAAAAAAATATCTGACATTACACGAGTGTGTATTTGGTATTTTCTGAATATCTGACATTTTATTCACATTTCCTGAATATCTGACATTTTATTCACATTTCCTGAATATCTGACATATCACTCATCCACAATTATCTAACATTTTACTTTAGATAAACACAAAAAACAAAAAATTGTTTACACTCTGATGCCAATTATGAAAGACTAGCATCTAAAGCATATCAAGTGGCGCCTGGTACTTCAAGAGTTAATGAACATCCAAAATTTCAATCAGTTTTTCTGAATATCTAAAAAAGATGCAGCGAACACGAGACAACGGTGAAAACTGAATAATGAAAATCTTACATTTCATAAACAGATTCAGCAATTTCTTTTCAATGACAGGAAACATAGATTTCATATTAGAAACATATTAGAAACATAGATAAAAGCATAAATATATGACATTCTATCTGTGGCAGATGACATTTTATCTATGAAAGATGTCATTTTAGATTATGTATAGAAATATATGACATTCTTCCTGCAACAGATGACATTTGCACTTATATATATATATATATATATATATATGACATTCTATCTGCTCATTAAAGGTTGACATAAATATCACAAGACAGTCGAAGTGTTGTATAGATGGCATAGCTGGGCGACATTTATGAGCTATATTTACATTCCAATTTACACTGAGGGATTCACAAAGAGAATCCCAGATAATAAAAAGAGGAATTCACAAAGACATGACTACTACTGACAATCAAATCAAGTCTTAGGAAAACAACGCAAGAAAAGGCAAAAAATGCATATGAACAATTATGGAATGTTTTGAGAAAACAATGTACATACTTCCATGCCTAGTAGATATACACATTTAGCAAAACACAATGTAATCAGACATGAAATTTAACACAACCAGGGGAAATAACCAACAATTACAACGAGAACAAGGGGACAGTAATCTCATCTGAGCACAAGTGGCCTTTGATTTTTATTCAGAAATGCATCAAATTTGGTTCTGTTTAGCTGTGTCTGCGATATGAATATAGCTTGACAGCTTTCGAGATGCTATCTAACTGTCCCATGGTATATTTTATTTCTCCATTTGGTTTGATCTTGCAACCACTCTGTTGCCTGCGCCTGCGAATCATGATGTTAATTTTGAAATCGCCATTGCTGTTCTTCTCTTAATCTCAACTGCGCAGTCACCGACATTGTTTATATTAGTTCCGAAATAATCAAATGTGTCACTTCTTCTAAATTGCAGTTCTCAATATTAATTTTGGGTCTTGATTTATTTTTGTCTTTTTCATATTTAAGAGCAAGTTTTGCTGTTCGCTGAACTTTTGGATTGACTTAATTATGTTGAGTAGGTCGTGTTTGTTGGTTGTTAATAGCACTGGTGATTACCAGCTGCACATTAATAATTAATTAATCCCACATTAATTAAAGTCAATTGTATCGTACAGTAATCTCATTCTTGGACCACTGAACAGACACGAAGCTAATTATAAAGTCCATTGTATCGTACAGTAATCTGATTCTTGGACCACTGACCAGACACGAAGCTAATGATGATGTCAAGTGTCACTTTTTTCTGGTGAAAATGTTGCTGATATTAGCTTTGGATGTTGAGTCCTTGATCTTTGACATGACTGAAGTTTTAACATCATCTGTAGATCCTGGAGTTAGTGTTCTGAAATCAGTGAGAAAATTATGAAACTATTATTAAAAATCAATTTACTAAAGACCAAATCAAATATCTAGCCAACCAGCCGTTCGCTATACTAACCAGTAGTAAGCTATACTAACCAGTAGTAAGCTATACTAACCAGTAGTAAGTTATACTAACCAGTAGTAAGCTATACTAACTACAAACTAATCTATGCTAACCAGTAGAAAGCTATACTAACTACAAACTAATCTATGCTAACCAGTAGTAAGCTATACTAACTACAAACTAATCTATGCTAACCAGTAGAAAGCTATACTAACTACAAACTAATCTATGCTAACCAGTAGTAAGCTATACTAACTACAAACTAATCTATGCTAACCAGTAGTAAGCTATACTAACTACAAACTAATCTATGCTAACCAGTAGTAATCTATACTAACTACAAACTAATCTATGCTAACCAGTAGTAAGCTATACTAACTACAAACTAAACTATGCTAACCAGTAGTAAGCTATACTAACTACAAACTAAACTATGCTAACCAGTAGTAAGCTATACTAACTACAAACTAGCCTATGCTAACCAGTAGTAAGCTATACTAACAACAAACTAAACTATGCTAACCAGTAGTAAGCTATACTAACTACAAACTAGCCTATGCTAACCAGTAGTAAGCTATACTAACAACAAACTAAACTATGCTAACCAGTAGTAAGCTATACTAACTACAAACTAGCCTATGCTAACCAGTAGTAAACGATACTAACTACAAACTAGCCTATGCTAACCAGTAGTAAACGATACTAACTACAAACTAGCCTATGCTAACCAGTAGTAAACGATACTAACTACAAACTAGCCTATGCTAACCAGTAGTAAACGATACTAACTACAAACTAGCCTATGCTAACCAGTAGTAAACGATACTAACTACAAACTAGCCTATGCTAACCAGTAGTAAACGATACTAACTACAAACTAGCCTATGCTAACCAGTAGTAAACGATACTAACTACAAACTAGCCTATGCTAACCAGTAGTAAACGATACTAACTACAAACTAGCCTATGCTAACCAGTAGTAAACGATACTAACTACAAACTAGCCTATGCTAACCAGTAGTAAACGATACTAACTACAAACTAGCCTATGCTAACCAGTAGTAAACGATACTAACTACAAACTAGCCTATGCTAACCAGTAGTAAACGATACTAACTACAAACTAGCCTATGCTAACCAGTAGTAAACGATACTAACTACAAACTAGCCTATGCTAACCAGTAGTAAACGATACTAACTACAAACTAGCCTATGCTAACCAGTAGTAAACGATACTAACTACAAACTAGCCTATGCTAACCAGTAGTAAACGATACTAACTACAAACTAGCCTATGCTAACCAGTAGTAAACGATACTAACTACAAACTAGCCTATGCTAACCAGGAAGACATGAGTTCAAAGATGGCGAGTAAAGAAATGAAAGAAAGATTATGATTGAAAAATTGATGACTTTAGAGAGAGGGCATGCGAAAAAGATGATTGAGTGAAGAAACGGGAAAAAGATGACTGAGTGAAGACATGAAGAAAGCTTAGAATACCAAGGACTGCCAGGAAAAACTAATATGTATATGTTGAAAGAGTCACATGTAAACATGACAATCAATAATATAAAAAAAAGACAATCTTCATTTCCTGGCCCCGTCATGAGACAGGCAGGTTTTGAGAACATAAGTCACAACAGGCAAGATTGAAGGCAACAGAGATAGAGGACGACAACGTGAGAAAATATTAGACAGTTTGACAATCTGGCACGGTTGGGAACCAACAACGATCTTGTTACATAATACTGGAGACAGAGAGCTGTTGTCATGATCGCCTACGTCAGCCGGCATGGAGCTTGATGATAATGATGTGAAGACACGGGAAAAAGATGATGGAGTGAAGACACGGAAAAAGATGATGGAGTGAAAACATGGGAAAAAGATGACAAAATAAATACTGAGAAAAAAGATGACAGAGTGAAGACACGGGAAAAAAGATGGAGTGAAGACAAGGGGAAAAGATGACAAAGTGAAGACATGGAAAAAAGATGATGGAGTGAAGACAAGGGGGAAAAGATGACGGAGTGAAGACACGGGAAAAAGCTGACTGAAGACATGGGGAAAAAGATGATTGAGTGAAGACACTGGGAAAAAGATTATGGAGCAAAGACATGGGGAAAAGATGACTTTAGTTAAGACAGGGGAGAAATATGACAGTGAAGACATGGGGAAAAGATGACTGAGTGAAGACATGAAGAAAAGATGACTGAGTGAAGACATGGGGAAAAGATGACTGAGTGAAGACATGGAGAAAAGATGACTGAGTGAAGACATGTGAAAAGATGACTGAGCGAAGTCATGGGAAAAGATGACTTAGTGAAGACATGGGAAAAGATGACTAAGTGAAGACAAGGGGAAAAGATGACTGAGTGAAGACATGGGGAAAAGATGACTGAGTGAAGACATGGGAAAAGATGACTGAGTGAAGACATGGGAAAAGATGACTGAGTGAAGAAATGGGAAAAGATGACTGAGTGAAGACATGGGAAAAGATGACTGAGTGAAGACATGGGGAAAAGATGACTGAGTGAAGACATGGGGAAAAGATGACTGAGTGAAGACATGGGGAAAAGATGACTGAGTGAAGACATGGGAAAAGATGACTGAGTGAAGACATGGGAAAACATGACTGAGTGAAGACAATGGAAAAAAGATGATGGAGTGAAGACAAGGGGAAAAGATGACAAAGTGAAGACATGGAAAAAAAGATGACGGAGTGAAGACAAGGGGAAAAGATGACGGAGTGAAGACACGGGAAAAAGCTGACTGAAGACATGGGGAAAAATATGACTGAATGAAGATACGGGGAAAAAGATGACGAAGTGAAGACGTGGCAAAAGATGACTAAGTGAAGACATGGGAAAAGATTATGGAGTGAAGACACGGGGAAAAGATGACTGAGTTAAGACATGGGGAAAGATGACTGAGTGAAGACACGGGGAAAAGATGACTGAGTGAAGACACGGGGAAAAGATGACTGAGTGAAGACATGGGAAAAGATGACTGAGTGAAGACATGTGGAAAAGATGACTGAGTGAAGACATGGGGAAAAGATGACTGAGTGAAGACATGGGAAAAGATGACTGAGTGAAAACACGGGGAAAAGATGACAAGACATGGGGAAAAAGAAGACTTGAAAGAAATGAGACAACAAACTGTAAGAAATATGTTGAACACAATGATAATATTCTGAGATACAAACCTAACTTCCAGTTTATTCTGACATACAAACCTAGCTTCCAGTTTATTCTGATAGTCTCGAATCATAGCCATGACTACTTCCTGATGATCGGTCGCGATTGCCTCCATGTCGACTTTCAAACTTCGCAGCCCAGGCAACATGGTTTCCACTATCATCTGTTCACTCAAGACTGGTTACACGTTAAGTTTGACTTGTTTGTAAGTTTGTATGATTGTATGTTTAGTGCTGGATTTGTCTCATATAGCAGAAGCATGCCCCTTTTAATCTAGGCTTGGTGCCTCTTTATGGTTGAATCAAAGCGTTTCAGTTTTGCTAGTAGGCCTACATATCAGTACAGAGTAGACCTACATATCAGTACACAGTAGGCCATATGTATATATCAATCAATCAATAAACCCATAACCCTTCAGGGTCGTAGGGATACCACATTGGATGCTTCAGCACACAGAGTCCTCCAGCGAATTCTATCCTCAGCGATGCGGATGAGTGTGGAAATATCTTGCCCTGTCCATTCCTTGATGTTGTCTGTCCATGTCTTTATTTGTCCTCCTCTGCTTCTTTTACCCTCGACAGTTCCCTGCAGTATTGTTTTTAACATGTTGTCATGTTAAAATGTCACATGCCATGGAATTTATATTTTGGTTCCATTGTGTGTATTGACAGCTAATATGAGAAATTAATCAATGGTTGGTTACATATTTCATGGTTTCAATTGTGGAAAATAGACTAACAAGCATCTGTCGGTAGGTAATTTCGACAATTGGGGAGAAAAAAAAGGGGGGGGGGTCTGAAACAATTTGTCCGTTGTTGAGAAATGTATGACAAAAGTTGACATCAACAATACTGTTCTTTTATACATAAATTAAATTGTTGGAATTTAACATATGTTTCTAAAAAATCAGAATTAAAATATGTAGTTCTATGTTTATGTTTTCTGCTGAAATCTTTTTGTGTGGTGGACTAAAATCTTTTGACGATTTTTGTGTGTATCAATGAAGCGGTGAAATGTATAGAAATTCATGGAGGAATGAAAGTCTAGTAAGGTGAGACATACACTGTCAATCTTGTATTCGTGGAGATTTGCATAGTGTGTTGTGTGTTGCGTGAAATATTTAACTGATTGCAAGTGTTGAACAGTTGATTTGATTGAAACTTTGAGTTGATTGCAACAGTTGAGCCATTAAGTTGATATCACTGAGTTGATTGCAACCGTTGAGCCATTAAGTTGATATCACTGAGTTGATTGCAACCGTTGAGCCATTAAGTTGATATCACTGAGTTGATTGCAACCGTTGAGCCATTAAGTTGATATCACTGAGTTGATTGCAACCGTTGAGCCATTAAGTTGATATCACTGAGTTGATTGCAACAGTTGAGCCCCTGAGTTGATATCGTTGACTTTATTGCAACCGTTGAGCCCCTGAGTTGATATCGTTGACTTTATTGCAACCGTTGAGCCCCTGAGTTGATATCATTGACTTTATTGCAACCGACGAACGCCTTTTACATTAAAACCGTCAATTAACTGAGTGACAGTGTCTGACGTCTAGACATCCTTCAAGGTTTATACCACATCATTCATGATGTACACCCATCCTAAAATAATTGACTGTCAAAAACACTATCTAGGGTTGCCATTAGAAGAGCCTTGAAACGTGCAACTACGTAATACAACCACGCAAAACATGCGCACAACAGTTACTAAATTTAGACATCGCACACAAAAAGACAATAATTAAGCAGATTTTCAAAGACAGAAAAACAATTTTCTACAAATTGGAAGTAATGCCATTAGTAATTGAGTTATCGGAGAAGACTTTCAATTTACATTCTTCAATTTGTTACCACCAATGAAAAAAAAAGGATACAGCAACAGGAGAGGGCGCTGTAAGCTTCAAAAAGTTGCATGGCGATGTCTCTCCTCCGTGTCTCGTTTGTTGTATGATTGTTGGCAGTTGCTATGGCTGCTAGACGTGGCAGAATAACTGTGGATACATTTCACAAGAAATGTTCAAGTAAGCAACCAGCACGCATATTTTAACAAAAGTTCATGAGATAAAAGAAAATTCACAACTATATTTAGACATCATGAAATGTATGAGAGACAAAGCCTCTGTTGTTGAAATGTGCAACATAAATAGAATGATGCAGAGATATGAATGTGTAAGTAATCAACAGAGTTGAAAGGGTTAATGCAAATGGACAAGCCACTTTCTCCGTATAACCTTCCAGCGGTCACTTGAAATGCATAGTGGCTATGTGTCTCGATAATTGACACTAACCTGCATCCTGACCGCATGTAAGGAATCAAACTGTCACCACCATCTGTAGCTCAAATTTTCTATTTATCCGTACCATTTTTCACTGAAATTCATCAATGCTTATTGGTGTTTGCTGTGTTTGTAGTTCCCAGATATGAGCTATTATTTGTGTGTTGTGTCTATACTTGGATAAACATTCGAAATGCCATGGTTTTGATAGAATTTTTGTTAATGTTCTCGGTGAAATGTTACTAAGAACGTACATTTCTAGTAGCATTGAATAACCATATAACTGACTGATTGAATAAATAGATAATTGACTCTGTCATTGAATAAACTGATAACTGACTCTGTGATTGAATACACATATAACTGACTCTGTCATTGAATAAATATATAACTGACTCTGTGATTGAATAAACATATAACTGACTGATTGAATAAACATATAACTGACTGATTGAATAAACATATAACTGACTGATTGAATAAACATATAACTGACTGTGATTGAATAAATAGATAATTGACTCTGTCATTGAATAAACTGATAACTGACTCTGTGATTGAATACACATATAACTGACTCTGTCATTGAATAAATATATAACTGACTGTGATTGAATAAACATATAACTGACCGATTGAATAAACATATAACTGACTGATTGAATAAACATATAACTGACTGATTGAATAAACATATAACTGACTGATTGAATAAACATATAACTGACTGATTGAATAAACATATAACTGACTATGTGATTGAATAAAGATATAACTGACTTTGTGTTTAAATAAACATATAACTGACACTGAGGTTGAATAAACAGATGAACAGACATGTCCGTGGGAATGCAATGACAACATGACACAGACATTGATCTAACCATACGTATATTTCTGACAATATGATCCCGAGACTGGACAACGACAGCAATTATACACAGACTCACAACTCGACTTATTCCCCCCCCCCTTTCACTGTTGACTCTAGTGGGAATTGCTAGCTGTATTCTTATAAGCAAAATAATGCCGCACTCCCAAATTGACTGACTTGAATGAGTCATTATTTACGTAGGCACCACTGAAAACTACAGTGTATCTGGAATGCCAGTAACATCTTCACTCACTTTCAAAGACTATTGATTTCTACAGGGCTTTGCCCCAGACCACTTCTGAATCTCTCTTAATCAATAATTTACTCCTTAATGTCTTGCCGTCTTCCTGAATAAGGTACTATGAAGTAGAAAAAAAATACTCTGACATTCCTACGCCACAACAAAAAAAAAGCTCTTGTTAGTCGTCGTTTTGCACATTATAGAATGTGCAAATTTGAACGCCCCGTTATTTTCTGAGATGCGCAGGATAGAGCTGTTTCCTTGTCTAGAATTAGTAATATCCAATGTCGCCACATTGATCAAGGGGGCACTATTATTGAGTCACATGTAATGCCCTTGTGGAGCGACGAGACACGTTCACAAACTGAACAACCATCCCGGTTTTATACGTGTACGAGATTGTTATTCCGGTTTTATACGTGTACGAGATTGCTATAAAACTGTATACAATATGGTTCATAAGTAAATTAAAAAATTGTTGAAATAAAGTTTTATATTGAACAAATACACTAGGAATCAATACTACAGTTTTACGCACAAATACACTAAAAATCCACGCTGAACAAATGCACCAGGAATCGACGATGCACAAATACACTAAAAAGGACAAGATATAGTAGCAAGTAAATTAAAATGTAATTAAAATGTAATTTACTTGCTATTTTTCCTTGTTCCATCTCACTTTCTTCAGTCTTTTCCCCCTCCCTACTTACTACTATCTTCTCCCCATACCTTCTTCTCTCTGTCATGCTTCCACATCTTTGCTTCCTCCATTACCTATCTGCTATTGACCTCCTCTCTTCCTTATTATAACCCTATTTGTCTCCATGTAAGATTTGTTTTTATTGTGGCCGTTTGTTTGTCCTGATGAAGGCTTTATAGTAGAAACGTCGTCTGTCCCTGTATCTCGTTGTTAAATTGTTTTATGTTTTATTTTGGTAACACATCTACCATACCTATTTTTGTATATCTTGACATTTGCCCAGTGTTACCCCAGCCACCTACTTCCTGTTTAGGGTTGTTACCCTACACTGGAACATGTATCCTTTGATATACTAATACATTCACACGCATACCAGTTCACGCACAAGTGTATATATATATATATATATATATATATATATCTGTAGTTTTGCTTTCACTTTTATAATTCGGCCTTTCCAGGCGTGATGACGGATGTATCTGGCCATTAACGCAGATAAATGACGAAACAGCATTTTCAATCTCTGAACTTCATCTACCTGGTAATCTTGTACGGTCATTGTTCTGTTACAAGAGAAATACGGGAGTTCGAGAATGAACGCTGCAGAAGAAGAATTTGTTCTCTACCTGGACAATATCGTACTGAATGCTTCACAGACAACGGGCAAGATAGAAGTGGAACATATGGGCGTGACAGTAATTCAAGATAAAGGAGGTAGGTGCCGCAGGCAAAGCTGTAAAACCATTACACAGGGCTAGGTCCGGACTATATCCTGCTAATCTGCAGGAGTGAGAACGACAGTCAAAGAGGAAAGAAAGAAAGAATAAAGAGATGATTAAACGAACCAGGACCGAAAGAATACAGGACAAACAATGACACAACGTCAAAAAAAAACTGTCCAGAAAATAAAATTAATAGACAGATTTAGAAAGACAAGATAGACAGACAATTCTAAAGAAATAAGACAAGACATGCAACACAGAAATAATTTTTTAGTAGTCTTTAAAAAAAACGAGAATAGGATTACGAGAAAATAAAAAAAGATGGATCAATCTGTACAAGGAAACAATTTCTCACAAATGAAAAACGAGAACCAGCCATGATTTACCTTTACCCTGTTGTTGAATCATTTACCTGTAATCTATCACTGACAAATATTACTGCACGCGCACAGCCCATTAAATATAGCCTCACCCCCTCCATACCTGGATTCATAACAACTTAAAAAACGATCATCCAGAAATATGATTTTGACATACGCTATAGCTCATTTATATGTGATATAATGTATGATTATGATCTATCTTACATTCGAACATCTCCCTTTATCTCACATCTGAACGACTCCCTTTATTTCACATCGGAACATCTCCCTTTATCTCACATCTGAACGACTCCCTTTATTTCACATCGGAACATCTCCCTTTATCTCACATCTGAACGACTCCCTTTATCTCACATCTGAACGACTCCCTTTATCTCACATCTGAACGACTCCCTTTATCTCACATCTGAACGACTCCCTTTATTTCACATCGGAACATCTCCCTTTATCTCACATCTGAACGACTCCCTTTATTTCACATCGGAACATCTCCCTTTATCTCACATCTGAACGACTCCCTTTATTTCACATCGGAACATCTCCCTTTATCGCAAATCTGAACGACTCCCTTTATCTCACATCTGAACGACTCCCTTCATCTCACATCTGAACGACTCCCTTCATCTCACATCTGAACGACTCCCTTCATCTGACATCTGAACGACTCCCTTTATCTCACATCTGAACGACTCCCTTTATCTCACATCTGAACGACTCCCTTTATCTCACATCAAACGACTCCCTTTATCTCACATCTGAACGACTCACTTTATCTCACATCTGAACGACTCCCTTTATCTCACATCTGAACGACTCCCTTTATTTCACATCGGAACATCTCCCTTTATCTCACATCTGAACGACTCCCTTTATTTCACATTGGAACATCTCCCTTTATCGCAAATCTGAACGACTCCCTTTATTTCACATCGGAACATCTCCCTTTATCTCACATCTGAACGACTCCCTTTATTTCACATCGGAACATCTCCCTTTATCGGAAATCTGAACGACTCCTTTTATCTCACATCTGAACGACTCCCTTTATCTCACATCTGAACGACTCCCTTCATCTCACATCTGAACGACTCCCTTCATCTGACATCTGAACGACTCCCTTCATCTCACATCTGAACGACTCCCTTTATCTCACATCTGAACGACTCCCTTTATCTCACATCTGAACGACTCCCTTTATCTCACATCTGAACGACTCCCTTTATCTCACATCTGAACGACTCACTTTATCTCACATCTGAACGACTCCCTTTATCTCACATCTGAACGACTCCCTTTATCTCACATCTGAACGACTCCCTTTATCTCACATCTGAACGACTCCCTTTATCTCACATCTGAACGACTCCCTTTATCTCACATCTGAACGACTCCCTTTATCTCACATCTGAACGACTCACTTTATCTTACTATAAGTGATTACATAAAAATAAAAAAGATCTTGAAAGTCGTCGTTTTGTACATGATGCAATTTGCTGAACATCTCCCTTTGTATCAGTACTGAACATCTCCCTTTGTATCAGTACTGAACATCTCCCTTTGTATCAGTACTGAACATCTCCCTTTGAACATCTCCCGTTGTATCAGTACTGAATATCTCTCTTTATCTCACATCTGTACATAGCCCTTTATCTAAATACTGAAAATCTCCCTTTATAAAACACATGACCATCTCCCTTAATGTCACATTAAGATGGCAGTCATTTCTTCGAGCGGGGTGAAAAGGGACTAGCATTGCTCTCGTGCGGACCATGTGTTAGCAGATAACCAAGATCTTAAAAGTACCTCCTCGTGGTGCAACCTAGAAATCGAAATATAGCTGTTCTTGCTGTATTCCTGGCCACCAATTTTAGGCTCGTGATAGTGAGTGTGGAGGCTGCAGATAGAATGAGATCTGACTGCACAGACAAGCAATATCTCCGACACCTCTGTGCCAACAACACACACAACATCAATGTCGACACACAGCGACGCAAGATAGTCCGGTCGAAATATTGGAAGGGGGGGGGCAATGCAATTGGCATACAAAGGAAGATGCATGGTGAGATAAAAAGATAACATACTGAGTACAAAGAGATGGCAGGATAGGGAACCCTGATGTCCCGGATTCAACCCAAGGTTGGGACAAGGATTATTGGAGGTGTATTAAAGATATTCATGTACACGTCGCGGCGACAGCTATGGAAAAGCGGCCTTTATTTCTACAGTCAAAAATGCTTCCTGCACTCCTTAACAGGAAAACAAGTAGCAATGAAAGTGTTAAAGATGAGGACAATATATAAAAATGAATACAATTTCAAACAGAAAAAAATAGCCAAAAACATAAATTTCGAGGACAGTCTATCTATCTGTACTCTGTGCCCTTGTTTGCCTGCAGATGGCCTACTAGTTCGCTGTTTGTAAGCTTGTATCTGTGGCTTCTTTATATCTGTGGTAAAAGATTTCCATCTTTACATGGTCTACCTCTGGCTTTATATCAGTTATGTCTATGTGTCATGGCCATCTGTGGTATGCCGTCTTTTGGTAGTCTGGAAGTGTGTGAAAACCACGTGATCTGTTGTCTTTTGATGTCTTCCATTACTGGTATTGCTTTGGTTATCTGTCTGATATTATCGTTTCTAATTCTATCTCTTAATGACACTCCGAGTATTCTTCGTAGACATGTCATTTCTGTTGTCACTATTTTTCTTTTGTCTTGAGCTGTCATTGTCCAGGTTTGGCACTTGTAGCACAGTGATTAGATAATAATAGTCTTGCATAATGCAACTTTAGTGTCTATGTTTACATTTTTATCATTAAAAATACGTGTCATCTGTCCGAGGATCTGGTATGTTTTGTTGCATCGATTTTGTATCTCTTTACTGGTTTTCCCTTCACTTGATATAATGCTTCCTAAGTAAGTGAACTCATTTACCTGTTTAAGGTGTTTATCATCGATGGAGATAGTGATATTTCTTTCTTTCTTTGCTATTGCCATTATTTCGGTTTTTTCAATATAATTCTTCATGTTGAATTTTTGACATGTTGTTTGGAGTCTGTTCATATGTTTTTGCACATTGTCTTCTGATGTCGCTATAAGTACTTTGTCGCCTGCAAAAAGTAGTTCCTTCAATGTGTCAGTAAAAAAATTACTTCTCAAATAAAGTCATGGACAGTGACTGTTAAAATAAAATTGCTAAATTTTTGTTGGGCTATAATTTGAAGAGATAATGGACACAATGGCAACCTTGCGATGTACGCGAGCCGGAGTTTAACAAGATACACGTGTAACTATTGCAAACAGATTATAACATTGATTGAATACGGCTGTTACCAGTAGCATAATGTGTTTATAATTACATCGTTTTTATTTAAAATCAACAATAAGAACATCACATGGCCTGGACATAAACACTAAACAGTTACAGACGTCATTTTATCCGGTAATAATCTGCGGCTATTTACGGGAACGTTGGTTACCATATTAAACAGAGGCACGAACTTTGTGGAGGTGAATGCCATGAATATTATCTTGTATTGTTGACGTCCGCAGGTATATTGAAGATCTTGGCATCAACACAATCTCAGGGGAGATCAAGTAAATGCCATTTTGTAGAAACTGTTATCTGTAGAAATATCTGGTATTGTATGGAAGCTATGACGCAGGGGGTGAAAAGAGCTTTGGGAGCTTTCAAATCACAGGAAGTAAACATTGAAAATATGTACTTACTGCTCAAAACTGAAATCCAGCAGGTAAAGCGTGAAACTGGGTAATAAATTTTGCTAATAGTACGAAACAAACATAGGCACACACACAAATCGACGTTTCGCTCGACATGCCTTTATCAAGGATAACATACACATATAAAGTAAAAAGACAAGTAGGGACGACACAACTTGCGTTCACATGTCTAGTGAAATAACCGAAATAATGGCTATCAACACACACCACATTTCTTCTTCTTCAGTGTTCATTCTCAAACTCCCGCTGGATCTCTCTTGTAGCAGGACCATGGTCCTACTAGATTTCATTCTCAAACTCCCGCTGGATCTCTCTTGTAGCAGGACAATGGTCCTACTAGATTTCATTCTCAAACTCCCGCTGGATCTCTCTTGTAGCAGAACAATGGTCCTACTAGATTTCATTCTCAAACTCCCGCTGGATCTCTCTTGTAGCAGGACAATGGTCCTACTAGATTTAATTCTCAAACTCCCGCTGGATCTCTCTTGTAGCAGAACAATGGTCCTACTAGATTTCATTCTCAAACTCCCGCTGGATCTCTCTTGTAGCAGGACAATGGTCCTACTAGATTTAATTCTCAAACTCCCGCTGGATCTCTCTTGTAGCAGGACAATGGTCCTACTAGATTTCATTCTCAAACTCCCGCTGGATCTCTCTTGTAGCAGGACAATGGTCCTACTAGATTTCATTCTCAAACTCCCGCTGGATCTCTCTTGTAGCAGGACAATGGTCCTACTAGATTTCATTCTCAAACTCCCGCTGGATCTCTCTTGTAGCAGGACAATGGTCCTACTAGATTTAATTCTCAAACTCCCGCTGGATCTCTCTTGTAGCAGGACAATTGTCCTACTAGATTTCATTCTCAAACTCCCGCTGGGTCTCTCTTGTAGCAGGGCAATTGTCCTACTAGATTTAATTCTCAAACTCCCGCTGGATCTCTCTTGTAGCAGGACAATGGTCCTACTAGATTTAATTCTCAAACTCCCGCTGGATCTCTCTTGTAGCAGGACAATTGTCCTACTAGATTTTCAGCAGCATATAATACAGAGAACGGATGAGCGTTGTGTTGCCGTTTTATTTGTGCCAATGGTCAGACACGTTCGTCTTCGGCAGACACAATATAAAACCAATTCTCAAACGCAACGTAATTATGTAAACAAACGACTAAAAAAGGTCCTCATATTTGAAAATCCTGTCATTTTACAAAATTCTATGTACTGCTATGATTGTCAACACATAGATAAGCCGAAGCTATGATTGCCGACACATAGATAAGCCGATCTATGATTGTCAACACATAGATAAGCCGAAGCTATGATTGTGAACATATAGATAAGCCGAAGCTATGATTGTGAACATATAGATAAGCCGAAGCTATGATTGCCGACACATAGATAATGTGAAGCTGAAAAGTTGTAGAATATTGACGTAATTGTACTCCAGTTTTCGTATGTCTGTCTCTATCGTATTATTTATGCTACTTCCGTAATTCCAGATATCTGTTTCCGTAACGTAACACAATTTTAGCCATTTTATATAACGTTTCTATGCTATCTTTACCATTTTATAAAATATTTATATATTCTCCAAACCATATTATATAATATGGTTCTTGCTTGGAACCCCCCCCCCCTCCCTCCGTGATTATTTCCCGTGGCAATATTTGCCAGTTTTATGCTTAGCCTTGATTCATTTTAATAAAAATTTATTGAGGTTCATGGTTAGCTATGTAAAACAATCCTCTGCTAACGAAATCCCTGAGCCTAACCCTAAAAGAAATTAAACGTAATAATCGATAAATATCAATTTGCAAACATTGCCAAGGGAAATAATCTTATTAATAATCACATCCAAGAGTACGCGTTTCAATCAAGAACCTATACCATTTCTATACCATTTCTATAATATTTCTATGTTATTTCTATACCATTTCTATATTATTTCTATAATATTTCTATATTATTTCTATACCATTTCTATATTATTTCTATAATATTTCTATATTATTTCTATACCATTTCTATATTATTTCTATATTATTTCTATACCATTTCTATACCATTTCTATAATATTTCTATATTATTTCTATACTATTTCTATATTATTTCTATACCATTTCTATAATATTTCTATATTATTTCTATACCATTTCTATATTATTTCTATAATATTTCTATATTATTTCTATACCATTTCTATAATATTTCTATAATATTTCTATATTATTTCTATACCATTTCTATATTATTTCTATAATATTATTTCTATACCATTTCTATATAATCTGAACCATTTTATATAATATTTCTATATTATCTGAACCATTTTATATAATATTTCTATATTATCTGAACCATTGTATATATTTTTATATTATCCGAACCATTTTATATAATATTTTTATATTATCCGAACCATTTTATATAATATTTCTATATTATCTGAACCATTTTATATAATATTTCTATATTATCTGAACCATTTTAAATAATATTTTTAAAAATTATCTTACGTATTCTAGGTAGAAATTCAGTAAATGAAAGATTACAGATTAATGCAAGAATATTGTTAAAAAATATAGACCCATATTGGAATCTTAAGCAGCACCACAGAACAACTTGAACAGTCCAGACGATTATATAAACAGACCTGGTCTGTCTAAATAAACCTGTGTCAAGATATGCCTGTTGATCTGGTCCAAGATGGCCAGGTTGCAGATACACACAATGGTAGAGGTTATTATCCGGTAACAACCGGAGGGCTACACGTTCCCTGTGTGATCTGTATAAACATGAAACGTTCATTCTTGCCGGTTTCCAGGGAAACATTCACACAAATATTAGGCCGTTAAAAGCATATTCCCACAACCACTTTCTGATGCGAGCCGTGCTTGAGAGGTACCTTGTAAGATCCTTAAACATTGAGTATTCTTCATAAACCATTATATTTCTGGTATTAATTGTGTTTTCATAAACCATTATATTTCTGGTATTAATTTAGTTTTCTTCATAATCCATCGTAATTCTGGTATTAATTTAGTTTTCTTCACAATCCATCGTAATTCTAGTATTAAGTTAGTTTTCTTCATAATCCATCATAATTCTGGTATTAGTTTCTTGTCTGGTTGGTTGGTTGCTGATCCAGCGGTGCATGCGCTCATGACCTTTGACCCAATGCCATTGTGTGATATAAGCACGTGTTTGTGTGCTAATGTTTTGTTCCATGTAATGTGTTCCATTTATCTGGCTTTGGAGGAAGAAGCATTTTCCCGGTGTCATCTAGCGCTGGACATTCAAAAAGGTGGTGGTCAACAGTTTCTTAGGGATGAGTGCACAGCTGGCACCCTGGAGTGTGTTGTATTCTGTTCAGGTGATTGTTAAGCTGTACATGTGTGAAATGTCGGAAAATGATACTCTGGTCCTTCCTTCCCAGGAGGTTAATGTTGTCTTTAGGATTTGGGCTAGTCATACAATTATAGATTTCCCTCCCAGTGTTTCCAATGGCCCATCTGTTAAACTAATTCTCTTTGTTCACAGATTTCAAAATCATCTAATTATGTGCATGGTTGTTTGTGTATATGGCTGTTCTTGTTGAGCTTCCATCTTTGCTTGTCTGTCTGCTTTGTCATTGCCATGTGTGTTTGAGTGACCAGGAATCCACTACATAACAATGCTGACTTCATAAGATGTAAGCAGCTGGTTGGCATGGTATTTCAACTAGCCCAGGCTTACAATGTCCATCACATTCTAGTGCTTGAAGAGCAGACATAGTCTGTAAAAATCACTTTCTAAAAATAAATTTTTGATGGAAGGCATCAAACATGTCTACAGGTGGTACAAGGGAACTCATAACACATCATAACCCATTATAATTCTGTTATTGAATTTTCTTCATAACCCATCATAATTCTGGTACTGATTTTTCTTCATAAAACATCATAATTTTGATAGAAAATTAGTATGGCGTGTACAAATATGCAGACATGATTCCTTGTCTAAAACAAACAATACTGCAGGGAACCGTAGGGGGGGGGGGGTAGGTGAAGCAGAGGAGGACAAATAAAGGCATGGGATGTACAACATCAAGGAATGATCAGGACATGATTTTCACTATTCCGCACCGTAATCAACACTCTGGAATCTTCAATGTGTTTATAATATATGTTTCTGATTTTATCCTTCCATGATATTCTAAGTATCTTTCTGTAGCATTTCATCTCAAAGGCGTTGATCTTCTTTGTCGCTGTTTTACTTAGGGTCCTTGTTTCACAGCCGTATGTTGCAACCGGAAAAATAAAAGTTCGTAGCATTAGAAATTTCGTTTCTATTTTGTTGTTTTTCCATATGTTTGTTAACCGTGTTATTTTACACTATGCCATTGCCAATCTCTTCCTTATTTCTGTCATGCAGTCTCCTGCACCGTTGATGTTTGCTCCTAAGTATTCAAATTTATCCACACATTCTATCTCGGTATTGTCTATTCTGATTTTTGGTTGTTGTGTTGTTATATCTGTTGACATGATTTTTGTTTTTTGAGTGTTTAAATACAAGTTTTGTGATTCGCTATATTTCTTTGCGTTCTTGATTTGTTGTTCCAGTCCCTTTATATCATTTGAAAGAAGCACAGTGGAGTCTGCGTAGCGTAGTTCAGATATTTCGAATCCACCGATGTTTAAAGCGTGGTAGTCAGCGTTGTGTATGTCTTCTCTCACATTCCTCATTATATTTTCTGCGTAAATGTTGAACACGTATAGGGAGAGTGTGCATCCCTGCCGTACTCCACTCTGTACCTCAAACCACTCTTAGAGCTCACCCACCAACTTCACTGCAGCATTTTGATCTTGTTAAAGTTCTTCTATTAGATGAATCAGATGTCTTGGGAAACCCATGCTGTTCATTATCTTCCATTATCTCCCATGTTAGATATTTAAAAAAATAATATTGATGCTTACATTCGCACAAGTAGGACATTTATAGCGCTCAGAGAATTCTCTTAAGGTCAGAGGACTGAAAATCTGGACTGTCCTAGGAGAACTCATGACATTTTGGGATCTTTAGCTGAGACAGCATGTTGATGAGCAGTGGGCACTAAAGTTGAATACTAGTAGCTGTGAGTACTTGTAGTTAATAATTAGTAGCTGTGAGTACTTGTAGTTAATAATTAGTAGCTGTGAGTACTTGTAGTTGATAATTAGTAGCTGTGAGTACTTGTAGTTGATAATTAGTAGCTGTGAGTACTTGTAGTTGGTGTATGTTGGCATCAGTGTTGCCATTAACAGTTTAGTACAAATAACCCCAGATCGCTCTTGACAAAAAAATATCATTACACAGGATAATATAACTCAATATAAATAATATTGTCATTGCCCCAGTAATGAAGAAGTATAACTTAAAACAATTCTTTCGTTTATTTTCGTGAAAAATGTCATAGTTTCTTTGAAACCTTTGGTGACTTTTTTTTTTAAAAATCGTTAAGGATAGGGAGGGTTTGTCAGTATTTTTACAAAATTCATAGGATCTCTTTAAAAAAAACAAACCCACAGATTATTAAGGCATATTTGACCAAAATAAACCCAGCATCCAAGACGACGGCCAAAATTCCCAGACTTAGTGGAATAAACCGTGGCATCGCTGGTTGACACAATTTTTAAAACGACCTAGATTTCGACGTCTGCCTCATTTCTCAACCAACCAATCGGAAGAATGACTTCCCCGTACATAGCTACACAGCTCACACCAGACCCAGAAGCTGGCGCGTGGCGGTACAAAATGTTACCACTCCAGCACACACCACCAGGGACGGACTGAGAAACCCTACACAATTACTGACACACAAACATGTCGACGAGCATGTCTCAAACTCGAACAACTGGCTCGGTTTTAAAATAACCTTGTACACAATCCAGCAAAACAATCTAGAGATAGTCAACGATCGCTGCGCCACCGGTTCAATCCGCGTTTCTGATACTCTTATCCGTGTCAATGATAAAGTTAAGAAAAATTTCACAGGATAACGTTTGTTTTTGATTCAAAAATCTTCTAACCGGATCTTCTATCCTAGAATTGGAGTGAAATCAGTGTTGTGTCCCCTTCAAACAACAAATTTATTGTCAGTAATTAATTTTTAATACATTTTTTTCTGGAGGGAGTTATTCTGGCTACTCTGCCACTGTTTGTGTTAGATTTAGTTTAATGTTTATATTAATTGTCTACTTAGTCTACTTACTGCTGCTAGAGTAACAAATTATTCAAATATTAGGCAAACTTCTGTTATTGTCAAATATTAGTCAAACGTTGACAAACTGTTGCTATTGTCAAATATTAGTTAAATGCTGGCAAACTGTTGCTATTGTCAAATATTAGTCAAATGCTGGCAAACTTTTGTCAAATATTAGTCAAATGCTGGCAAACTTCTGTTATTGTCAAATATTAGTCAAACGTAGACAAAATGCTATTATTGTCAAATATTAGTTAAATGCTGGCAAACTTCTGTTATTGTCAAATATTAGTCAAACGTTGACAAACTGCTGCTATTGTCAAATATTAGTCAAACGTTGACAAACTGCTGTTATTGTCAAATATTAGTCAAACGTTGACAAACTGCCGTTATTGTCAAATATTAGTCAAACTTTGACAAACTGCCGTTATTGTCAAATATTAGTCAAATGCTGGCAAACTTTTATTGTCAAATATTAGTCAAATACTGGCAAACTGCTGTTATTGTCAAATATTAGTCAAATACTTATAATAAAGTCACGACTCGGTCAAATACCCCTGATATTGTAACAAATTAATCAAACACATTTGATAGTGTCACCGAGAGAAACACAAATCTGAATATATCGTAAAATAAAGCAAAACATTGAATCTTGTTGAAATGACACACAGGAATAGTGTTTCAATAATGCACGTGCCAGCAATAAAAAAAAACCAAAACAACTAGCTATGTAATCTAGTGATACAATCTGGCAAGAGATTGAGACAGGAGTGCTCATAGAAAAATAGTTTGAGACCTAATTCATAACATAACCAAAGAAAATATGTCAGAAATCACAGACACGACACAAAATCTGTGTGCAAGTTAGACTTTCACTGACATTGACAAAAAACTGTGCATATCTGTGGTGTGGATATTTATCACGTGGCTGGCTAAAGCAAAATGTTGTTGGCAGGTAAGTAATGGTGTATACACATCTGTGTTATGCATAATGATGGCGGTGGGTGATAGTGGCTTACACTGGTATCTGATGCCGCCGATGATATAGATAGATGATGGTGCACATGTTGACGAGAACCATGAGATAATGCTATAATTCGGAGAGAGTATGCGTTTGTTACTTGACATTCCTACGCCAGGAGATGGCGCTTGAACTGAAATTTGTGATGAAGTGGTATTCTGGTTTTTTTTTCTTTATGGAGAATTACCCCAGAGCTTTTCGAAGTCCTACATGACTGACTCAATGTGGATGTAAGATGACTGACTCAATGTGGATGTAAGATGACTGACTCAATGTGGATGTAAGATGACTGACTCAATGTGGATGTAAGATGACTGACTCAATGTGGATGTAAGATGACTGACTCAATGTGGATGTAAGATGACTGACTCGATGTGGATGTAAGATGACTGACTCAATGTTGATGTAAGATGACTGACTCGATGTGAATGTAAGATGACTGACTCGATGTGAATGTAAGATGACTGACTCAATGTGGATGTAAGATGACTGACTCAATGTGGATGTAAGATGACTGACTCAATGTGGATGTAAGATGACTGACTCAATGTGGATGTAAGATGACTGACTCAATGTGGATGTAAGATGACTGACTCAATGTGGATGTACGATGACTGACTCAATGTGGATGTAAGATGACTGACTCAATGTGGATGTAAGATGACTGACTCAATGTGGATGTAAGATGACTGACACAATGTGGATGTAAGATGACTGACTCAATGTGGATGTAAGATGACTGACTCAATGTGGATGTAAGATGACTGACTCAATGTGGATGTAAGATGACTGACTCAATGTGGATGTAAGATGACTGACTCAATGTGGATGTAAGATGACTGACTCAATGTGGATGTAAGATGACTGACTCAATGTGGATGTAAGATGACTGACTCAATGTGGATGTAAGATGACAAGACATGCGCTGTGAAATGTGAACTCAAATGGACTGTTTTTTGGTTATACGAGCTTATTAGCTATGAACAGGCACTCCGGGCATACCTTGAATATTGCTTGAATGTGTGGGGTGAAAGTAGCTTGAATGTGTGGGGTGAAAGTAGCTTGAATGTGTGGGGTGAACGTAGCTTGAATGTGTGGGGTGAAAGTAGCTTGAATGTGTGGGGTGAAAGTAGCTTGAATGTGTTGGGTGAAAGTAGCTTGAATGTGTGGGGTGAAAGTAGCTTGAATGTGTGTGGTGAAAGTAGCTTGAATGTGTTGGGTGAAAGTAGCTTGAATGTGTGGGGTGAAAGTAGCTTGAATGTGTGGAGTGAAAGTAGCTTGAATGTGTTGGGTGAAAGTAGCTTGAATGTGTGGGGTGAAAGTAGCTTGAATGTGTGGGGTGAAAGTAGCTTGAATGTGTGGGGTGAAAGTAGCTTGAATGTGTACCATGAGCGTAACTTGAATAATATGGGGTGAAAGTGGATTGAAAGTGTGGGATAAAAGTAGCATGAATATGTGAGGTTAAAGTATCTTGAATGGGTGGGGTGAAAGTAGCTTGTTGTATGGGGTGAAAGTAGAATGAATGTGAGGGGTGACAGCAACTTGAATAATATTGGGTGAAAGTAGATTAAATGTGTGGGATGAAAGTAGCTCAAATAATATGGGGGGGGGAGTAGTTTGAATGTGTAGGGTGAAAGTTGCTTGAATGTGTGGGGTGAAAGTAGTTTGAAAATGTGGGGTGAAAGTTGCTTGAATGTGTGGGGTGAAAGTAGTTTGAAAGTGTGGGGTAAAATATCTTGTTGTGTGCGGTGAAAGTCGCTTGTTGTGTGTGGTAAAAGTAGCGTGTAGTGTGAGGTAAACGTAGCTTGTTGTATGGGGTAAAAGTAGCTTGTTGTATGGGGTAAAAGTAGCTTGTTGTGTGGGGTGAAAGCCGCGTGTTGTGTGAGGTAGTCACTTGAATGTGTGGAGTGAAATCAGCTTGAGTTTATTGTCTATTATATATATATATTGTGTGGGATGAAAGCTGGTTGTAGATCTTAACCGGTTATATTATATTTTGTTACCATGGTTACAGAAATGTTTCAGCTCCTTCTTGATCAGATCTTGATAATATTTCTATTGATTTATTGACCCGAGACTTACATCCAATTACAGACAAAGACCGAACAGTTTCTCAAGCAAAAACCTTCAGACAATTGAACATCACGACATGCGCAGTAAACTGTCGGTTGATACAAGATGTGCGTTTCTAGCTTTGTTCAAATTAAATAATGTCAGAAGTATAGGAGACAATTATTTTACATTCAGACAATTATATGAATGGTTCCAGTATTATAAATATGGTCCGGTTCTGCAGCTGTGAAGTTCAGAAGTGAGCACGTCTCACACGGTCAAGGTACCTGGTTCGAAAACGAAGTAATGATAAGGCAACAATATCCTGATGTAGTAAGCGTTTAGGGAACCACGACTGCCGTGATGGACAATAGTTGGTGATGTTTAATACAATCAAATGATGGGATGATTGGGTAACAATGTTCAGATTATGGGATGATTGGGTAACAATGTTCAGATGATGGGATGATTGGGTAACAATGTTCAGATTATGGGATGATTGGGTAACAATGTTCAGATTATGGGATGATTGGGTAACAATGTTCAGATTATGGGATGATTGGGTAACAATGTTCAGATTATGGGATGATTGGGTAACAATGTTCAGATTATGGGATGATTGGGTAACAATGTTCAGATTATGGGATGATTGGGTAACAATGTTCAGATTATGGGATGATTGGGTAACAATGTTCAGATTATGGGATGATTGGGTAACAATGTTCAGATTATGGGATGATTGGGTAACAATGTTCAGATTATGGGATGATTGGGTAACAATGTTCAGATTATGGGATGATTGGGTAACAATGTTCAGATTATGGGATGATTGGGTAACAATGTTCAGATTATGGGATGACTGGGTGACCTTCGTCTTCTTCCGCTCGTTCGCAGTTTGACATGTCTACACAGCAAATTCGGTTTGCTTAATAAATGCTGCTGTATTTGAAATCTCCTCGGTGCTCTTATACATTTTTCTGTGCATATCCATCTCTGTGGGTCAGTGTTATTCCCTTAACTGGTTTAGCGTAATTCAGACTTGCAGGATATGTTTAGTAGTCTGTGCTGCCTGTTCACACGGACACAGAGGTGATGGAATTAGTCTTAGTCTATTTAGTGGCTGTTTAGTCTGTTGTGTCCTGTTCTGTGGCGGAAGATAATAACCTGCTCAGCTCTGTCTAGATAGTGGTAGATTGGGTAACGATTGGGCGTCTTTCCTCCCACACATTCAACGGTTTTCATCCCACACAATATATCTAATAGACATTACATCCAAACGACATTTACCCCACACATTCAAACTACAAGATAATTGAGTGACACTATTCAGACTATGAGATGATTGGGTAACAATATTCAGACTATGAGATGATTGGGTAACAATTGGGAGACTTTCATCCCACACAATATCTATAATATACTATATTCAAGCAGCATTTGCCCCACACATTCAAATAATGAGCTGATTTGGTAACAATGTTCAGAGTATGAGATGTTTGGGTAACACTGTTCAGACTATGAGACGATTGTGTGTGTCCTATGATGTATACTTTCCAGAATGTAGTTTTCCTTATGAATCTCCTGAAATCCTGGCAGACTTTGGCAAGTTGTCCCGTCTCCTCTAGAGACACGTGCATGTATTCCTGAATATCTTTTGTCTAACGACTCTTGGTTGACCTTTGCCACTACTGCCTTCTATCGCCCCCATATAAAAACAGCGTTTCCATGCCATCGTGTCTCTTCATATTGGCAAAAAAGAACCCAATTTCCTTCTTAATACAGTGTTTAAAAGCCAGCCTTAATACAGTGTTTACAAGCCAGCCTTAATACAGTGTTTAAAAGCCAGCCTTTTTTAAACATTTATTTTGCTGTGCACATCTTGGTTGGTCTTTCTTGCTGTGCACATCTTGGTTGGTCTTTCTTGCTGTGCACATCTTGGTTGGTCTTTCTTGCTGTGCACATCTTGGGTTGGTCTTTCTTGCTGTGCACATCTTGGGTTGGTCTTTCTTGCTGTGCACATCTTGGGTTGGTCTTTCTTGCTGTGCACATCTTGGGTTGGTCTTTCTTGCTGTGCACATCTTGGGTTGGTCTTTCTTGCTGTGCACATCTTGGGTTGGTCTTTCTTGCTGTGCACATCTTGGGTTGGTCTTTCTTGCTGTGCACATCTTGGGTTGGTCTTTCTTGCTGTGCACATCTTGGGTTGGTCTTTCTTGCTGTCCATGGTACTCTTATCACTCTTCTATATCACTTCATCTGGAAATCCTTTATTCTCTTGGCTGTAGTTTTATTTATTGTCCATGTTTCTCAGCCGTAGTTCGCTACTGGGAACACACATGCACGTAACAAACTTAGCTTAGTATGAGATGATTGGGTAACAACAACCAGACTATGCGAAGTCAACATGCCGCGTATGTACTGCACGGAGTGAATTAATTTGTATGTCAGACGTGACAGCGGAAGAAATGGCACATTGAAGGGACGCAACACAGCATGTGATTCATCACCGAGATAAACCAACTATCATCATGCATACCATTATCCAACTGTTAATATAGAATTATCGATGTGCCTGCCCGTGGTGAATGCAGAGCAGTTCTGCTAGGCACTAACTGAATTAATACGAAATTGAAACTATTTGCAAATATTTGGAATATTACCAACACGAAGCTGATTGTTTTTCATATTCGCACAATATAATAAGTTTATCTGCGCAGAGATAAGTACAGCGCATAACCTAATCCTGATGGCTGGAGATCAACGATCTTCGTGTGAATAGCAAGGTCACATTAGTGTAGTGTTACACGAGTGTTCGTATCAATAATCCTCTTTTGTTTAATAAGCTTAACGTTACAACACCCGAGCAGATTTGATTGGATGCAAGTCTGTGATCTAATTACTGCGACAACAAGCAGATTGTCGTGTACTGTAAAGTACAACCGAACTCGGTAACGAGGCTACAATGGAGAATAACTAGAATCCCTTTAACCAGGTGTCGGGAAACCGTTTTTGGTTTTAAGGCCTGATGCAGAAAAATACAGCTGATCCCGGGCCGGACGATTGAAAAAAAGATAATCTGAAAGCAACTATATACGTCAATGTTTATATACTTCATATTTATATACTATATATATACTTCATATTTATATACTATATATACTTCATATTTATATACTATATATACGTCATATTTATATACTATATATACTTCATATTTATATACTATATATACTTCATATTTATATACTATATATACTTCATATTTATATACTATATATACTTCATATTTATATACTATATATACTTCATATTTATATACTATATATACTTCATATTTATATACTATATATACGTCATATTTATATACTATATATACTTCATATTTATATACTATATATACTTCATATTTATATACTATATATACGTCATATTTATATACTATATATACTTCATATTTATATACTATATATACTTCATATTTATATACTATATATACTTCATATTTATATACCATATACACTTCATATTTATATACTATATATACTTCATATTTATATACTATATATACTTCATATTTATATACTATATATACTTCATATTTATATACTATATATACTTCATATTTATATACTATATATATACTTCATATTTATATACTATATATACTTCATATTTATATACTATATATATACTTCATATTTATATACTATATATATACTTCATATTTATATACTATATATATACTTCATATTTATATACTATATATACTTCATATTTATATACTATATATACTTCATATTTATATACTATATATACTTCATATTTATATACTATATATATACTTCATATTTATATACTATATATACTTCATAGTATACACTTCATCCTTATGTAACGTGTGAACATTGACATGGTTGAGGCTCTGTGATAACCAACACGAGAGTTCGTGAGATTTTCGCCAGGGAACATGAAGTACAATGTGCTGCTAGTTTACAGCACAGCAGCGTTATATGCACACTCATGTCCAGTACATACGATTTCGGCATCACAAATATAGAAACACAGAAGACTGGCTGTTCAGAACTATCAACAACAAGAACACAAGCTAACATATTTCGGACATATAAAAGGCACAGTGGTTTAGAAAAAAAATTAATCATGGAGGGAAACGTTCTCGGGAAGAGAACAATATGCAGACCAAGACTGCGATGGACACAGGATATGGAAGACCTTCTGAAATGACATTGGAAGAGACTGGGCTACTTGCACAGAACCGAGAGACGTACAGAGCAGTAGTTAGAACAACGTTCGGTAAAGGACTTAGATATAAAATGTACATACGTATATTTAGGTACATTTGACACATCGATATAATTTATTCAAGCTATGCGGTTTTAAACTAGATGGCTAAATGATATCTATTGTGTGGTATAGCAGTGGGGAGATCAAGTGATGGTTTTACTGCAGGATTAATGTATCGTTTCAATCTCTACGTGATACACACACATCTACTCAGTGATTCCATCATGTTGTGGTGGACATTGTGTGCACTGTTTGTGTGTGCACGTGATACACACACATCTACTCAGTGATTCCATCATGTTGTGGTGGACATTGTGTGCACTGTTTGTGTGTGCACGTGATACACACACATCTACTCAGTGATTCCATCATGTTGTGGTGGACATTGTGTGCACTGTTTGTGTGTGCACGTGATACACACACATCTACTCAGTGATTCCATCATGTTGTGGTGGACATTGTCTGCACATTTCATATTGACTACGCCGACAAAAATATGAGAAAAAATTACTGAATCATTTTATTGTCCACATCAGTTGTAGCTGTTTCACAAAGTTCTGCTGGTTAACGGATATATTGGTGACGTTTATCACATGTCTGCTTTTCTGTTTCATTCAGATGTTGGTGACGTTTTTCACATGTCTGCTTTTCTGTTTCATTCAGATGTTGGTGACGTTTTTCACATGTCTGTTTTTCTGTTTCATTCAGATGTTGGTGACGTTTTTCACATGTCTGTTTTTCTGTTTCATTCAGATGTTGGTGACGTTTTTCACATGTTTCTTCAATTGTTAACTGGAAATGACTGCCACTTTTTTAGCCTACAGATAAACAGTCTATTAATGTATATAGTCAGTCACATGTTATAGTCCGATTTTATAGTCCGATGTTACAGCCAGTTTTTAGTCAACCCAATATTAGTCAGAACTTACAGTCAGTCCGATTATACAGTCAAATCTTACAGTCTAATTTACATAATTGTTGGAATCAGAGCTACGTTTAACATAAATGATAATGACAGAACTAAGATTAGCATAATCGTAATTAGCATACTGCAAGATAATGCAACATTAGAATAATGTAAAATTATCAGATTATACAGTCAGTTCGATGTTACAGTTAGTCCGATGTTACAGTCAGTCCGATGTTAGTCAGTGCGATGTTACAGTCAGTCCGATGTTAGTCAGTGCGATGTTACAGTCAGTCCGATGTTACAGTCAGTCCGATGTTACAGTCAGTGCGATGTTACAGTCAGTGCGATGTTACAGTCAGTGCGATGTTACAGTCAGTGCGATGTTACAGTCAGTCCGATGTTACAGTCAGTGCGATGTTACAGTCAGTCCGATGTTACAGTCAGTGCGATGTTACAGTCAGTCCGATGTTAGTCAGTGCGATGTTACAGTCAGTCCGATGTTACAGTCAGTGCGATGTTACAGTCAGTGCGATGTTACAGTCAGTGCGATGTTACAGTCAGTCCGATGTTACAGTCAGTGCGATGTTACAGTCAGTGCGATGTTACAGTCAGTGCGATGTTACAGTCAGTGCGATGTTACAGTCAGTCCGATGTTACAGTCAGTCCGATGTTACAGTCAGTCCGATGTTACAGTCAGTGCGATGTTACAGTTAGATTTTACCAATGTCATGTTATTAATAAAATAGGTTAACATGATAGAAAACAACTTTACTCAGCACAAGAAAGGACAGCCTGAAACTTCAACAAACATGACCGCCCAGAAATTATTCCTGGCTCACACAGAGTTTACTGGTTAGCACCGAGTACACGGTGATCAACTGTACTAGTCACAATGTCCCTTGTCGTTCGTGTGAATGTATCTATCTATTCCCTACTTTATGACACAGAGCTCCCTTCACGAATTAAAACATCCTCATCAATACCGCTTGACAGTCTAGAGGTATACCGACATAACCAACAACATATGGTTATATCCGTATGGTATATGTAGTCACTACTGATGTTGCAATCATTGCATAATGTCTTTTCATACATTATCATCGCCTCTGCAGTTACGTATACTAGTTCTTTCACCAACAATTATGCTAATCTTAGTTCTGGAACTATCAATTATGTTAATCTTAGTTCTGTCATTATCATTTATGTTAAACTTAGTTCTGGCACCAACAATTATGTTAAACTTAGTTCTGGCCCCAGCAATTAAGTTAAACTTAGTTCTGGCCCCAATAATTAAGTTAAACATAGTTCTGGCACCAACAATTATGTTAAACTTAGTTCTGGCCCCAGCAATTAAGTTAAACTTAGTTCTGGCCCCAATAATTATGTTAAACTTAGTTCTGGCACCAACAATTATGTTAAACTTAGTTCTGGCCCCAGCAATTAAGTTAAACTTAGTTCTGGCACCAACAATTAAGTTAAACTTAGTTCTGGCACCAACAATTAAGTTAAACTTAGTTCTGGCACCAACAATTATGTTAAACTTAGTTCTGGCACCAACAATTATGATAAAGTAAGTTCTGTTCCTAAAAATAAAGTTAAATTTGTTCTGTCGCTAGAAAACATATTCAATGAGTGTATTCCCTAGTCATTGTGTTATCATGTTTATCACTGGTCTATGCCGAGGCTACACATATAACTTTGTAGTCATGGAAACTTTGCATGTGTGCATGGCCACCTACTATCTGTGAACCAGGTCTGTTCAGCCATGGCCATCTGCATTAGAAGACCCCTGCATATAATTAATTAAATCTTTATTCATTTTTTATATTATTGTCGTGGTTTCCGTTGGTCACTATTTATCACGGCAGGACTCCAGTACAGACATGTGGACTGATGACGTAGAATGCTGATTTTGATTATTACCGTGAATTGCATTGGTCGGCCTTGGCTATTTTTAGCGGGCGACTTCAAGTATATAAATAGTGATCAACGGAAAACACGACAATAATAAACAAATAACGAATGAAGTCCTGATTAACTATGTGCAGAGGTCATATATACTTTATGGGGTCATCGTTTAGTGAACATCACATCGCCTTCGAACTTAAGTCAACACGACTTCGGAATACGAGCAATCGGAGCATATTTTTTAACATCATTCAAACCTGTTTATTGGTACATAATATTTGTCGGTTCGCCTCTGTGTTACCGAGACCCAAAAGCGGAGCAAATAATAGCGAATGTTTACCTTGCATGCGCGTTATAAGAGGCCGTTAAGGAGATTTTCGGGGTGGGTTGGCTGTCGCATATCATAGGGTCAAAGTGATCTAGAAGCGTTGCTGAAGTCGGATGTATCCGAGGTGTTACATATATATCGCAGCACATATGTAAACCATTACACAGCGCGTTCCGTTCTCTGGACTACATCCTGGTAATCTGCAGGAGTTTGAGAATGACCGCAGAAGAATAAGAATAGTCCGTTTTCTTCATTAAATCATCATGCGCTACTAGAAGTGACCGCTTCAGGACTGACAGAGTGACCAAGTTACGCCCACAAAAAAACGTGGTTAAATTGTTGTTATGTCGATTCCAAGAAATTACGTATGTTGCTATGTACAATGCATGGTTGAAACAGAAATCAAGCCAGACAACATAGAAACAAATTAAACAAAATAAACAAAAGAAAGGTCAACCAAGTCTTTTCCCAGAATAACCATGCGCACACAATCCAAACAGGATCACATATCTTAAACTAAACATAGAAAAGTTTCAGTGTATGTTTAGTCATCCAATGAAGGAAAGATTCCAAAATCTAGCAATGGGACGACTGAAAAGAAGCAGCTTTATCCATCAAGCTAAACGACTCCGCAGACAACTTACAGACCTACCTGAAGTTGACAGCCCCTTAAGGCCTGTACCAGAACAAACCCCGTGGAGTGAAAGGCATGGAATGCCAATATACATTCAGACCCATGTGAAAGGAATACTAAGCGAGGACGAACAGAACAGTGTGCAGCGAAGGACAGTCACCCTCAGTTTCCTGGATGAGGAATATCCACAAGATATATGGGTCAGAGTATACACAGATGGGTCAGCACAGAATGCTGTGAGGAATGGAGGTGCATGTGTATATATAGAATATCCACACAAGCCTAGAGATACAATCAGAACATCGACAGGAAAATTCTGCAATAATTATGATGCAGAAATCCAGGCAATTGGTGTGGCAGCTAAAAAACTGCTGAACTCCAACTCTGACCTACAGTCTGTGGTATTCCTGACAGATGCAAGGTCAGTGCTTCAAGCTCTCCAGTCTGAAAAACTAACAGACTTGAAAAAACTACTTAGCGAATTGTCTTACCAGTATAGGGTAACCATGCAGTGGATACCCTCTGTAACCATGCAGTGGATACCCTCTCACTGTGGAATACCAGGAAATGAAAAAGCAGACCAACTGGCTAAGGAAGGTGCTGCCGAAGACCAATCAGATATACCAATCACCTACCATCAGAAAAAACAGATGATCAAGTCAATAAGAAAGCCACAAACAACAACACAAGATGACTATCATATTATGAACAGACCAGAACAAGTTATAATTCTACGTCTCAGAACAGGACACAACCGACTCCGCAGTCACATGTATACAAAGTTCAAGATTGGCAACACAGCCATGTGTACATGTGGACAGGCAGCACAGAGTGCCAAACATATACTTCAAGAGTGTTCTGAGCATGAAACGCTGAGGCAGACATATTGGCCAGAGGAAACAACACTGGAATCAAAACTCTATGGGACACTGTATGAACTACAAAAGACAGTGAGTTTTATTAAGGAGACAGAATTACATATATAGACATGTTTCAAGTGAATGAAAGAAGAAGAAGAAGAAACTAAACATTTGCAGTAACTTGATTATGATGATGATGAAATAATCAATTTAGCTGTAAGCAGCTAACTCTAGACAACTCATAGTCTCTGACAAAAGTGGCAGGTTCTAGTCAGTTGTGTAACTGGGGCGACATCTGGACTCATATAAGGTCATAAAGGCATGCTTGCGTAAGGAAAGGTTTATGGATGATTATTTAATTCCAGAAGGGAGACATTCCAGTGCCAAAGGATTATTACATCCTCCAGTGCCCCAGGATTATTACATCCTCCAGTGCCCCAGGATTATTACATCCTCCAGTGCCACAGGATTATTACATCCTCCAGTGCCCCAGGATTATTACATCCCCCAGTGCCCCAGGATTATTACATCCTCCAGTGTCCCAGGATTATTACATCCTCCAGTGCCCCAGGATTATTACATCCTTCAGTGCCCCAGGATATTTACATCCTCCAGTGTCCCAGGATTATTACATCCTCCAGTGCCCTAGTATCCCAGGATTATTACATCCTCCAGTGCCCCAGTATCCCAGGATTATTAGATCCTACCAGGAGCCTCAGCCACACCTACCTCTGGGCCAACTGTCTCTTCATACTTCTGTCAGATTTGACCGATCCCGCAGTGATGACACATCTAGCATCCCCATCACCGAGAAGTCTGTCACAAAACGACACAGATGCAATATCCGCTGGGCCCACATCTCCTCTTCATCCATGGAAAATTATTTGATAGACGAAGTTAGAAATTGAGACAACATGTGACAATAATGATCTTTCCACGAGTGACAGTTTATCAGCCTACCCCCCAGCTTTCCCTAGTCGCCTCCTACTACATGTCTGGAAAGAAAACAGTGACATTAATATTTGCACCCTGAATTAGAAGTCCGGGCCCCGTTTGCCACAGGTTTTATAGATATATATAGTGGAATTCCCCTATAGCGTATTCTTGTATAACAATTTTCCCTATATAACAACACTTTTCCAATTATCAATTATATATGTATTCTGTGTTTATAATGGAAGATACATCTCAATTATATATGTATTCTGTGTTTATACTGGAAGATACATCTCAATTATATAGCCGTGTGGGATTTGCGAGCAGAGCTATTATGAAGAAGGACGTGGCTCAACCATTACGGCAATGAAGGAAGAGAACATCAGTGTATAAGCCGTATACATGTTTTATGCGTTATTTAACATTACTCGCCGCTGCGTGACGAGTAGAACTATGGGCGATCGATAAATACTGCCGCTGGTTGCAGCCAAAGTTGGCAAGCATGAAGTATTCAATTATTGACTGCTTCATTTTTTTTGCGTTTGCAATTAATGATCCGCCGCTGGATGCGCCTATTTGAATAAAGACGTGTTGTGCTTTTATCATGGAAAATGGAATCAAGCATTTAGTAATAGATCACACGAAGGGTAATGAGATAATTCTTCTGGTTAATCAATAAAGTGTCATGCCGAGTGGCGTAGGCGATCATGCTTCTCCACAACTCTCTGTCTATTTTGTTGTCAGTATGTTATATAATTTTAGTTGTCAATAATTTGGTGACGTCTTTTTGTGCCACAGTAACAACACATTCAGAAATTTCTCTCTTTGTCTTCCCCTGTCTTCTTCTCCTCATGATCTTTCCGGTGGTTACTAAATGTTCAAGTTTTACTTTTCTGATCACGTGCCCTAAAAATCTTAATTGTCTGCTTCCACTATTTTCTTTAATTTGTTGTTTTACTCCAGCATCTGAGAACTTCTACATTAGTTATCTTGGCTGTCCATGGACTTTTCATCATTCTTCTTAAAATGACTGGTAATGTGAGGTAATACAGGTGGTAATGAGATAATAGAACTAGTAATGAGATATCACAGCAGGAAATGAGAGAGTACAACTGATAATGAACTAATACAATTTGTAATTAGGAAATATGAGTGGTAATGAGAAGTAATACAGTTGGTAATGAGATAATACAACTAGTAATGAGATAATACAACTAGTAATGAGATAGCACAACTAGTAATGAGATAGCACAACTAGTAATGAGATAGCACAACTAGTAATGAGATAGCACAACTAGTAATGAGATAGCACAACTAGTAATGATATAATAGGACCGGTATTAAGAGATAACAAAGTAGGTAATGAGATACTAAGATTTACTGAGTGTAAGGTAGATTTATTCGGGGAATTGCTTTAGTGTAAGATGGATTGATTTAGTGTTTTATTGAGATTAATAATAAATAAATCATTAATAAAATAATAAATAATTGATTTAATAATAAATCACGGTAGATTTATTTTGGGGTGTTAATGAATGTAAGATACATTTATGTGGGAACGTGCTGGAGTGTAAGGTAGATATATTTCGGCATTATTGAGTGTAAGATTATTTATTTGGGGTTTTATTGATTGTAAGGTAGGTTTACGTGGGGACTTATCTGAGCGTAAACTTCAAGAAGTCAAAGGTGACAACGACATGCGTGTACACAAGAAGTTCAATGTGACAACGACATGCGTGTACACAAGAAGTTCAAGATGACAATGACATGCGTGTACACAAGAAGTTCAATGTCTGCGTTCTAGTGTCTCTGTGATAGTATCATTGTGTTTACTGTTTTTATTGTTTGTTCACTGTCTGTTTTGTATATTCTTGTTAAAGACCTAACGGTTGAAACGTCGAAATTAAATTATCTTGTATACTGTTATTGGTGTGTTTTCGTGTTAACACCCCGCAGTCTGATAGCGATTGTTTGTTACTCGTCGTCAAGTAAAACTTAAAACTACAAAACCTGTGTTCTACGTAAGCACATTTGTTATACAGTTGTACAGCAGTTTTAAATTGTATAGATGCATTTTGCGCATTTCCTATAGAGAGCATAAGACAATTGTGTATGTCAGAAATAATGTAGAGAATTGTGCAGGTTCACAATAATCATTACTTTCAATAGTAAAATGGCGAAAGCTTACATGGTCTAGACGTATACAGCGTTCTTTCCAATCATACCTCCTAATCCATCATCATGTGCCGTCTGCGCAACGAACCTACAACATCTTGTCTCTTGCTTTGGTGGACTCTGCTCGACTGTAACATGCCCATCTTGTGATATTTCCCTCCAACTTGTAGCTATGCCTACCTCTTGTTAGCCTCCCTCGACTTTTCCTTCAAGTAAGGTCTTCAACAAGGTATCATGTCTTTTAATATGTCCAAAATATTGTATTTGTTTGATCTTTATTTTCTTTAATAGTTATTTTCTACATATGAAGTTTTGTTATAACCTCTTTGTTAGTTTTCTTCTTTCCAGTAATGTCTACATATTCCAGTAGTGTCTACATATTCCGGTAGTGTCTACATATTCCAGTAGTGTCTACATATTCCGGTAGTGTCTACATATTCCAGTAATGTCTACATATTCCGGTAGTGTCTACATATTCCAGTAATGTCTACATACTCCTCTATATGTGCACATCTCAAACGCATCAATTCTGTCGTCTAGTTGTTTGTTCGTTGTTCACGTCTCTGTGCCACACATTAACGTACGTAAGATAACTTCACTATTACCGTCAGATAATGTAGCTCCTATGTAACAATTCTATCAGTAATACTTTCTTATTACTGCCATATAATGTAGCTTGCCATATTATGTTGTGAATGTGTTTTTGATAAAGGCTTTATTGATCAAAACGTTGATATGTGTGCGTGTTATTATGTGTGTTACCAGTAATTAGCAAAATTTCATTACTCTGTTGCGTGTTTCTCAAGCATAACGCGTGCTGAACAAACAACTAAAACAAGCACATGAATTCAAATATCTTGGCAGCACATTGAGATATGCCAAACAAACAAGAAGCAGAAATAGATGCAAGATGTAATAAAGCCTGTCAGGTCGTCGGTCAACTAACACCTTTATTACAAAACAAAGATATTAAAACTAACACCTTTATTACAAAACAAAGATATTACACTAGAAACAAAGAAATCGATATTCAACACTATTTTTCTACCAACGTTGTGTTATCAGTGTCAAGCTTGGACATTATATTCTAGAACAGTTCATAAGATTAACACCACTGAAATGAAATGTGTAAGACAAATGATTAGAGTTTGTTTGTTTGTTTTTCGTTCACTCCATTGTAACCATCACGGATATCCGTGCGATTTCCGCCAGGATCGTGATTACGTTGTGCCACCGTTATGCGCCTTGTAGGCCTAGCACATCCGATTTCGGCATGCCTTGACAATTCGGGTGGGCTACCCTTAGCCTGTGACAGCCTCTATATCTGTCTCCAGGCACGCGTAGTGGAGACTCTTCGCCCAGACGATTTTTTTTTTTTTTTTTTTTGCTCTCGTCTGACTCGAACGAGGTGTTCCACTGTCTATGAACTTGCCTCGTGTAATTGGACGTGCTGTGCCTGTGCCCATTGGGTACTGAACCGTTTCTCATCCGTGAGCCTGGTTCCTTAAGGGGAAGAACTCAACAGAGGAGTTGGACCCTGGCTCTTTCGCCCTCTTAGCCGAGGTGTCATTCACCGACATCGTGTACCCCTTGTCCAAGTTCGAGTCTCACACCACGCGTTTGAGAGCAAGGCGTTCTCGAGCTGAGCGTCCTTGTCCCAATAGCGCCTGAGCCCATCAGGTACTGAACCCTTTCTCTCTTAAAGTGTATTTCCGGTGTAGGAAAACCTGACAGTAGAGTTGGGCCAGGGCTAAATCGTTGTCCCTTTTGTGCCTGAGCGCATCGAGTACGGAACCCTTTCTCTTCGCGAGCATATTTCCGGTTTAGGAAGGCTCGACATTAGAGTTGGATTAGGTCTTCTTGCTTTACCAAACGCCAATGAATGGGTCTGGGTCTCTGCCTGTAAGGAACACAGGTAACTAGAAGCTCGTCTCGAGCTGACGGAGCTTGTAGTTCCCCTTTCCTAGGGACTTTTCACTTTCTATTTGCAGTTCGCGCTGCCCTCTAGCGCTGTTCTGCCCTTTCATTGTTTCATTGTACTCGGTATGAAATCTATGTTTCTCGCCATGCATCTACCTTTTCGTGCATTTTACATTGGCCGCCCCTCCAATGTTCGGACTGGACTGACTAACTTCACTGTATGTCGACAGTGTCGCTATATGTGGTGATGCTGGTGGTGTCGGAGATATTGTCTGTCTCTTGTGCAGGCAAATCTCTTTCCATCTGCTACCTCCACATTCTCGGACACGATCCCCAAATGATTTGGCCAGAATCAGCTCGAGCTGCTGTATTTCTGTTTCCAGGGTGCACCGCGTGGAGGTACATGGGGATCTTGGTTATCTGCTACCCCTGGGTCCGCCTAGAGCAATGCATTCCCTTTGCACCCCTGATTGGAGTTAGCTTGAGAGACAAAATCAGGAATGAAGAACTAAGAAAACAATTAGGGATCACGTCAACATTATATTATATTCAGAAACAACAAGTTAAATGGTACGGCCACATAACCAGACAGAAAGAGCAAAGTATTATAAAAAAAAACACTTAACAAACGATACGAAAACAGTCGACCTATTGGACGCCCTCGTAAAAGGTGGATAGATAATGTATTAGAGACACTCGGAAATATAACAGCAGAAGAGGCAAATAGAGGGGCAAAAGACCGTACACTCACTCTCCCCTCAACACCGAAAGTTACACGAGGACAAAAAGAAGAAGAAAGCGCGCTATCAATAATACTTTGTGATAACGTTCATGTGTTTATATACTGTTCATAAAAAGAAACGCAATTTTTTTGGACTTACTTTTATAAAAGATTTTCACTGGATAGACATCATTCAAACTAACGACTGTACCCACCTGGTCATTAACCTCTTGTGGTTACCTGAATTGTACTCACCTCATTATTCGTGAGGTTATAAAAGAGGTCAAGGTCAAAACAACATTCTTGCCAATAACTCGTGACAAATTCATGAGAATCCCGTGAAACTTACTGAAGACAAAACTTTATGATAATATTATGGAATGCCTATAACTGATAAACGGTTTCCGTCAAAATTCAGTTGAAAATTGAATGCGCAAGTATGGCTCATCTCACTACAGAACAACGATACATCATCATTGGACGCTTACAGACTAGACAATCAGAAAGTGTAGTGGCTAGACAATTTAATGTGGTTAGAAGCATCATTAGTCGCATTTGGATGCGATTTCAACAAACTGACTCAGTGGTAGACCGGCCGCTCAGTGGAAGACCCAGAGTTACAGCTCCTGCCGAAGACCGATTCGTACGCCTGCGTCTCCTCAGGGATCGATTTGTACCTGCGTCCTC
Source organism: Meghimatium bilineatum (assembly GCA_034231615.1). Taxonomy (NCBI): domain Eukaryota; kingdom Metazoa; phylum Mollusca; class Gastropoda; order Stylommatophora; family Philomycidae; genus Meghimatium; species Meghimatium bilineatum. The sequence continues at coordinate 1,811,243 of CM067310.1, read as the reverse complement.
CACAGTCCAATCAATGTCAGCAGCTCATCGAATTTCAGGTCAAACGGTCAGGAATCGGCTGCACGACGCTGGTCTCTGGGCTAGAAGACCCTACAGAGGTCCTGTTCTTACGGACAAGCATCACCAGAACTGACTGCAGTGGGCGAACCAGCATCGTCAATGGAAAATTGGGAATGCCTGGAGACTGGTTTGGTTTAGTTAAAGTCTGAAAGTTTCTTCATACCAAGGTTGAAACATGAATTCCGTCAAATAAAATTTTGGTACATGTTTGAAATAATATTGCATTTCTTTCTTTAAACAGTATATTTCTATGTGAGATTCTCCTAGATATGTTTCATTTTCTATGTGAGATTCTCCTAGATATGTTTCATTTTCTATGTGAGATTCTCCTAGATATGTTTCATTTTCTATGTGAGATTCTCCTAGATATGTTTCACATTATGTGATCGTTCACTATTTTCTCATCATTTTCAAATCCCATTATAACAACTTGGTCCGGACCGATGAAATATATATGTAATAACAGAAATTCGCTATATACAGTGTAAATAATGAAGAATAAATTGGAAAATCTGAAGTGTTGTTAAATAGAGAAATTTGTTATAAGAGAATGCGTTATAGAGAGATTTCACTGTATTTGTCTCACATTTTTATACATGAGTCTTGGATCCTTGAATATTAGTGTTTATGTTACCAGAAATGAAGCTTCCTTGGGACTAGACACACGAGAGGCAGGCGACCGCTTATTAGAAACCCAAGATTATAATCAATACATTTGATCGATAATTTTAGACATAAAAAGCGCGTGTTCATGTTACTATCATCAGATGCATGGGGCTGACGACAGTACATTCAATGTTGGCAGTCAGACGACAGACAGTACTTTTAATTTTGGCATACAGTTCTCATTATGTTAGCCAGTAGAATGATGCTAAAGTTATCTGAACATATCACTTCCCTGTTCACATGAAGGTTATCAGCCCGTAGAATCATGCTACAGGTCACTCAACTGTCTCCTGTTCTTGCGAAGCTGGCCAGTTTGCAGGTTGATGTTGATTGTTTACCACATCTTAGGTTATCGTTGGGACACAGATATTACCCAACTCTCAACTAACAAACCTCTATTTCACTACAGATATTACCCAACTCTCAACTAACAAACCTCTATTTCTCTACAGATATTACCCAACTCTCAACTAACAAACCTCTATTTCACTACAGATATTACCCAACTCTCAACTAACAAACCTCTATTTCACTACAGATATTGTCTAACTGTCAACTAACAAACCCCTATTTCACTACATATATTGTCTAACTCTCCACTAACAAACCTCTATTTCACTACAGATATGATTACACATGGAGTCATATATTTTTCGCTGATATTACTCTCGCGTTCCTGGGAAAAGACCACCCCCTCCTCCAAATATTTCCAATGGGTGAGATAACTTAATGACATCATGACAGATGTAGAGTTTCGAGACTTGCACTCGCGTGGCCCTCATTACAAATATTACAGCAATGCTTAGAGAAAGCAGAGATAAGAACGAGAAAAAAAGAGCATGTCTTTGAGAAACAGTTGAGGCTTGTGCAGATTAACACTGACAATCAGGAACGTGGCATCACATCATATCTCACTTGTTTTCAAATCACATCAACATCTAGTTAACCCTATATCACATGTGTTTTTGTTTTGTTTTGTGTGTTTTTTTTTCTTTAAAAACAAACCAATTCGATTCATATGACAAGATAATTTTTGTGTTTACAATTTTAAAGAGTTGTTTCCCTTTTAAAGACACGATTTCCGGTGTGACGGTATCAAGATATTTTTGTGTGATAATTTGACCGAGGTGGATTTGTGTGGCGGGGCCCACTATCTACTCTACCACTGAGCCAACTAAAATGTTGGCACAGTATGTTCTGAGGTAAAAATATGTTTATTAATGTCATTGTATGCAAACATATGCCATAAGGCGGCGCTCCTGAACCATTCCGCCGTAACAACATGTCTACCAGGCTGCAACCCGGTCCCGGGCAGCCACAACCAGTATATCGGGCCAAAACCTGGCACTACGCAGCGGCAACTTGTCTACCGGGCCGAAACCAGGTACCGGCAACACATTTACCGGGCCGCCAACACGTACCAGGGAGCGGTAACATGTATAACAGGCTGCGAGAGCTTCTTGAAATGTAAAGTTATGGACAGTTCTTAGCCGTCATATTATTTCGTTAATGTGTACTTGACACAAGCCTGCAAATCGAAATGACGATATGTGCGTGTTATTATGTGTGCTACCAGTGATTAGCAAAAATACATTGCATTTCTTCAATTTTCACCTAATGGATTATAGTTTTGCTTCAGTTTTACCTAGTATCTAAGTTATTTATTAGCAGGATCCTTATGAGTAGTAAAATAACACAAGAAATAACACCAACACTTTCCCTGTTCCCCGGGGAGCAATATCTAAATCTCACTATCAGAACCACCATAAATAATAACTACAATATGAGAGAACTGAATGCTCTACGAAAATAAATAATATAGAAGAGAAATCGACTTACAACCTACGCAACTTACAACCTACGCAACTTACAACCTACGCAACTTACAACCTACTCAACTTACGACAATTCGACCACAATCACTAGCCATACATGCATTAGATTTCAGTTTTATTTCTGCCTTAATTATCAGTCGAACGGCATTGCCTGCAATCATCGACGGTCGTTAACTAAGGAAAGGGAGGCATGATGATGATGATGATACGCACCTGCATCTTGTATGTTTTACAAATATTAAACCAGATGTACATGTACAGTTAATGCAGTGTTTTTATGAAACCTGAAGATGTACATGTACAGTTAATGCAGTGTTTTTATGAAACCTGAAGATGTACATGTACAGTTAATGCAGTGTTTTTATGAAACCTGAAGATGTACATGTACAGTTAATGCAGTGTTTTTATGAAACCTGAAGATGTACATGTACAGTTAATGCAGTGTTTTTATGAAACCTGAAGATGTACATGTACAGTTAATGCAGTGTTTTTATGAAACCTGACCATGTACAAATAAGAAACAAAATGGTGTCGAGATGATACAAATGGCACTAAATGAACATAGAAAATTATGATTTATAACAATAATTTTTACAAAATGATATAATTTTACGTAAATATTTTTATAACATCAACTTACGACCAAATCATGTTACGACCAGTCTGTCGGAACCGATGGTGGTCGTAAGTAGAGTACTACTTGTAGTATGTAACAAGGTTGAGAAAATACCCCCCCCCCCCAGGCAGTAAATACTAAATAAAGTATACAGGTTACTATAAAATCATATCAATGTTCGCCCGTGTGTTGCCGGGGCCCGAAAGGGGAGCAAAGAATAGCAACACTGTTTACCTTCCACGCATGTCTTAAAATGCGACTAAGGAGGTTACGGGATTGAGTTGGCTGTACCATCCCATATAGGGTCAGTGACACAAAGCCATGCTGAAGTCGAATGTGTCAGGTCGAAAGGCGCAGATATCGCAACAATGCTGTAAACCATTGACACAGCGCATTCCGTTCTCCGGACTACATCCTGCTAATCTGCAGGAGTTTGAGAACGAACGCAGAAGAAGATAACAATGTTAAAAATAAATAACTAGCAATAAATCAAAGAACACATGAGTATTTACCTTGTTACGGTCTATCTCAAGAAACACACAACAATAAGAAAAACACACAAAACCATACAAATATTTACAACTGGGATGACTTGGGCATATTTTTCTAATCACACAACATTTCCAAGTGAAGACGCGCCATGCATGTCTAATAAATGACGAATTACGTGCGTTCAATATGTTTGCATATATTTGCGCGTGATTGATAGACAGAAATAGCAATATATCAATGAACAATTGACATGGGTGATGAAGTAATAGGTAATATAGATCAAGTGGAAGCCCAACATATAAGATGAAAAATGCAAAAGCAGAGTTGGGGGCCACCAATGAGCAAAGTCAAGATGGTTGGGGGGGGGGGATAAAAAAGGAAGAAAAGAGAATATGAAAACATTTGGAATAAGATGCATGAAATTGGTAGCTGGGGGGGGGGGCTACCAATAGAAGTAGAGACTCTAGAAATGTGTAGGGAGGATCAGTAGGTGACAGCTTCTGGAATAGATGATGTATTAAAAATATCAAGATTTAACAATTACACAATTAAATACATACATACACATCAAATATAAACAGTAATACCTATATATATACGTGCACATATACATACACATATATAAATATATATATACCATAAAACAAATATATATACACATATATGTACACACACATACATATACCCGTACACGGGTGTACATGCCACAAAAATACATGTGCCAACAGACACACCCATATATATATATATATATATCTTTTACATAGTCAATAATTAGATGTATGAAAGATGTTAACACACAATGCACAAGCATGTAAATGCATCCACACACAAGTAAGGGTTCACACAAGAATAAGTGTACATAATGACACAGAAAGCTGATACATGCATTAATATAAACAAACACTCATATAAATATATATATACATGAATTCAGATAAATACATAAATTTATTCCCCACATAAATGCATGCATTAACGTGAACATTCCCACACATAGAGATATATAAAGGTATTACAAAAAACATTCATTCACATGAAGATATTCAAATGTATTACTATAATACAAGCATATATACACATACAGAAGTGTGACCCAAAGTAGTTGTATGGATACATAGAACCATGTAACATAATATGCATATACATGTATGGGCACTCATCTGTCGAACAAACAGTTACAATAACAAATTGAGGAAACGAAACACTAACAAAAGTAGAGATATGTACAGGAAGGAACACAATTACACAATAAGGTATAGTAATGCACAATTCAAAGATGGGAATACAAAATAATCACATGTTGACACACATAAACACCAAAGACATAATAAAAATACACAGAAATCTGTCAAACACAGAAATATTTACTAATGAGCGTGCGCAGAAACAAACAATTGAAAGGATCCGTAGCATAAGGGAGTAGAGTTTATTAAAAACATATGGATAAATCAAACAAATCGGTGTTAAATGTTCATGGCGTGCGGTTAATGGAGTCGTGGATACAGGTATATACAGACGGATCAGCAATCAGAGCAGTGAAGAATGGAGGTGCTGGCGAGTACATAAAATATCCTTAAAAAGAAAATGAATCCACATGTTCACTGACTGGAATATATTTGCTCCAACTACTCTGCAGAAGTACAAGTCCTAAACATTGCTACAGAAATAATTAAAAACACAAGATGCAAATGTCAACAGGTGGCATCCTACTGATGCTATGTATGTCCTACAAGCCCTTGACAGCGATAAATTGCAGAACCTGAAGGAAGCCATACGAGAAGTGAGTATCCAAAGAAAGGTAGTTACTACAGTAGATACTAACCCTGAAGAGGCAGACAGCCTGGAGCTACGAAGGAACAAAAAGATCAAGAAATCACCTACAAGAAAAAGAGAGCACCCATCAAAGCTATCATGAAAATCGACCACTCAAAAGACAACTATCACTATCTTGACAGAGCAGGTTATTGTGTTTCGCATCAGAACATGACACAGAGACTAGAAACTTGTTAGTACTAGGAACTGTGCCACAAGACGGTAAAAATCTCGAAAACAACCACTTGAATAGACTAAGACACGTTCCATCACCTCTGTGTCCATGAGGGCAGGCAGTACAGACAGCGGAGCATATCTTTCAAGACTGCATTACACTAAACCAGTTAAGGGAAGAACACTGGCCCCACAGAGACACGAATATCCACATAAAGCTGTATAGGAGCACCGAGGAGCTTTCAAATACAGCAGCATTTATCCAGAAAACCGGACTTGCTGTGTGGACATGTCAAACTTCGAACGAGAAGAGGAAGAAGATATAGAATGTGTTTTGTTCGCGCTCTGAGCTCGCAAGGTCGCACAAAGATTAAGAAACACTAAATGAGGTGTCAAAGCAGTTTTCAAGAAAATGAAGAATTTGTTAAGAATTGTTAACAAATTGTTAACATCGGTCAGTTAAATATCTCGGCTAACGGGAAAATCTGCCTTCTTAATGAGTCATGTGACTACCTGTGATTTTAATTGGACACTGTGATAATATTTTGTGTGACAGTCAATGAAAACAGGGAATTTGTTCAATGTCTCATTTTAGAAGATTTGCTTCTTTCACTGACCCAGTACCAGGCCCGTGTATATATATATATATATATATATATATATATATATATATATATATATATATATATATATATATATATATATATGAACGGGCATATTACACACCCCCTACTCCCATATTACGATTTCAGAAAATTACTTTTGGTATTAGGAACTTTGTCAAAAGGCGGTAATATTCCCGAAAAATCCTCCCCTTCTTCTGAGTTCTTTCTCAAACTCCAGCAGATTAGCAGGATGTAGTCCGGAGAACGGAATGCATTGTGTCATGGTTTACAGCATTGCTGTGATATCTGCGTCTTTCGGCCTGACACATCCGACTTCAGCATGGCTTTGGGTCACTGACCCTATATGGGATGGGACAGCCAACTCCATCCCATAACCTCCTTAGTCTCCTTTTACGACATGCGTGGAAGGTAAATAGTGTTGCTATTCTTTGCTCCTTTCTTTCGGGCCCCGGCAACAAACACGGGGGAAATCCTCCCCTTATTAGCGATTTTTCACCACCACACCCCCAAAAAAAATTACAAAAATAACCAAATATTTCTTCAACCATACCCCCTTCCGCGAGGGGTGCATAACTACGGCCCTGCAAAGTAGGTTTTATATTGTCAAGTGTTACGGTATAAACAAACATTTGACTGAAACTTGTTATATGCGTGATGAGTGCCCTACCAGAGTGAGTCATTGGTACTGGGTGAATGTCTGCTAAAACCAACCTTCGTGTATGAGACAGGTACTGGGTGAAGGTCCGCTAAAACCAACCTTCGTGTATGAGACAGGTACTGGGTGAATGTCTGCTAAAACCAACCTTCGTGTATGAGACAAGTACTGGGTGAAGGTCCGCTAAAACCAACCTTCGTGTATGAGACAGGTACTAGGTGAAGGTCCGCTAAAACCAACCTTCGTGTATGAGACAGGTACTGGGTGAAGGTCCGCTAAACCAACCTTCGTGTATGAGACAGGTACTGGGTGAAGGTCCGCTAAAACCAACCTTCGTGTATGAGACAGGTACTGGGTGAAGATCCGCTAAAACCAACCTTCGTTTATGAGACAGGTACTGGGTGAAGGTCCGCTAAACCAACCTTCGTGTATGAGACAGGTACTGGGTGAAGGTCCGCTAAACCAACCTTCGTGTATGAGACAGGTACTGGGTGAAGGTCCGCTAAACCAACCTTCGTGTATGAGACAGGTACTGGGTGAAGGTCTGCTAAACCAACCTTCGTGTATGAGACAGGTACTGGGTGAAGGTCCGCTAAACCAACCTTCGTGTATGAGACAGGTACTGGGTGAAGGTCCGCTAAACCAACCTTCGTGTATGAGACAGGTACTGGGTGAAGGTCCGCTAAAACCAACCTTCGTGTATGAGACAGGTACTGGGTGAAGGTCCGCTAAAACCAACCTTCGTGTATGAGACAGGTACTGGGTGAAGGTCCGCTAAACCAACCTTCGTGTATGAGACAGGTACTGGGTGAAGGTCCGCTAAACCAACCTTCGTGTATGAGACAGGTACTGGGTGAAGGTCCGCTAAACCAACCTTCGTGTATGAGACAGGTACTGGGTGAAGGTCTGCTAAACCAACCTTCGTGTATGAGACAGGTACTGGGTGAAGGTCCGCTAAACCAACCTTCGTGTATGAGACAGGTACTGGGTGAAGGTCCGCTAAACCAACCTTCGTGTATGAGACAGGTACTGGGTGAAGGTCCGCTAAAACCAACCTTCGTGTATGAGACAGGTACTGGGTGAAGGTCCGCTAAAACCAACCTTCGTGTATGAGACAGGTACTGGGTGAAGGTCCGCTAAAACCAACCTTCGTGTATGAGACAGGTACTGGGTGAAAGTCCGCTAAACCAACCTTCGTGTATGAGACAGGTACTGGGTGAAGGTCCGCTAAAACCAACCTTCGTGTATGAGACAGGTACTGGGTGAAAGTCCGCTAAACCAACCTTCGTGTATGAGACAGGTACTAGGTGAAGGTCCGCTAAAACCAACCTTCGTGTATGAGACAGGTACTGGGTGAAGGTCCGCTAAACCAACCTTCGTGTATGAGACAGGTACTGGGTGAAGGTCCGCTAAAACCAACCTTCGTGTATGAGACAGGTACTGGGTGAAGGTCCGCTAAAACCAACCTTCGTGTATGAGACAGGTACTGGGTGAAGGTCCGCTAAAACCAACCTTCGTGTATGAGACAGGTACTGGGTGAAAGTCCGCTAAACCAACCTTCGTGTATGAGACAGGTACTGGGTGAAGGTCCGCTAAAACCAACCTTCGTGTATGAGACAGGTACTGGGTGAAGGTCCGCTAAACCAACCTTCGTGTATGAGACAGGTACTGGGTGAAGGTCCGCTAAAACCAACCTTCGTGTATGAGACAGGTACTGGGTGAAGGTCCGCTAAACCAACCTTCGTGTATGAGACAGGTACTGGGTGAAGGTCCGCTAAACCAACCTTCGTGTATGAGACAGGTACTGGGTGAAGGTCCGCTAAACCAACCTTCGTTTATGAGACAGGTACTGGGTGAAGGTCCGCTAAAACCAACCTTCGTTTATGAGACAGGAACTGGGTGAAGGTCCGCTAAACCAACCTTCGTGTATGAGACAGGAACTGGGTGAAGGTCCGCTAAACAACCTTCGTTTATGAGACAGGTACTGGGTGAAGGTCCGCTAAAACCAACCTTCGTTTATGAGACAGGAACTGGGTGAAGGTCCGCTAAACCAACCTTCGTGTATGAGACAGGAACTGGGTGAAGGTCCGCTAAACCAACCTTCGTGTATGAGACAGGAACTGGGTGAAGGTCCGCTAAACCAACCTTCGTGTATGAGACAGGAACTGGGTGAAGGTCCGCTAAACCAACCTTCGTGTATGAGACAGGAACTGGGTGAAGGTCCGCTAAACCAACCTTCGTGTATGAGACAGGTACTGGGTGAAGGTCCGCTAAACCAACCTTCGTTTATGAGACAGGTACTGGGTGAAGGTCCGCTAAAACCAACCTTCGTTTATGAGACAGGAACTGGGTGAAGGTCCGCTAAACCAACCTTCGTGTATGAGACAGGAACTGGGTGAAGGTCCGCTAAACCAACCTTCGTTTATGAGACAGGTACTGGGTGAAGGTCCGCTAAAACCAACCTTCGTTTATGAGACAGGAACTGGGTGAAGGTCCGCTAAACCAACCTTCGTGTATGAGACAGGAACTGGGTGAAGGTCCGCTAAACCAACCTTCGTGTATGAGACAGGAACTGGGTGAAGGTCCGCTAAACCAACCTTCGTGTATGAGACAGGAACTGGGTGAAGGTCCGCTAAACCAACCTTCGTGTATGAGACAGGAACTGGGTGAAGGTCCGCTAAACCAACCTTCGTGTATGAGACAGGAACTGGGTGAAGGTCCGCTAAACCAACCTTCGTGTATGAGACAGGTACTGGGTGAAGGTCCGCTAAACCAACCTTCGTTTATGAGACAGGTACTGGGTGAAGGTCCGCTAAAACCAACCTTCGTTTATGAGACAGGAACTGGGTGAAGGTCCGCTAAACCAACCTTCGTGTATGAGACAGGAACTGGGTGAAGGTCCGCTAAACCAACCTTCGTTTATGAGACAGGTACTGGGTGAAGGTCCGCTAAAACCAACCTTCGTTTATGAGACAGGAACTGGGTGAAGGTCCGCTAAACCAACCTTCGTGTATGAGACAGGAACTGGGTGAAGGTCCGCTAAACCAACCTTCGTGTATGAGACAGGAACTGGGTGAAGGTCCGCTAAACCAACCTTCGTGTATGAGACAGGAACTGGGTGAAGGTCCGCTAAACCAACCTTCGTGTATGAGACAGGAACTGGGTGAAGGTCCGCTAAACCAACCTTCGTGTATGAGACAGGAACTGGGTGAAGGTCCGCTAAACCAACCTTCGTGTATGAGACAGGAACTGGGTGAAGGTCCGCTAAACCAACCTTCGTGTATGAGACAGGAACTGGGTGAAGGTCCGCTAAACCAACCTTCGTGTATGAGACAGGAACTGGGTGAAGGTCCGCTAAACCAACCTTCGTGTATGAGACAGGTACTGGGTGAAGGTCCGCTAAACCAACCTTCGTGTATGAGACAGGAACTGGGTGAAGGTCCGCTAAACCAACCTTCGTGTATGAGACAGGTACTGGGTGAAGGTCCGCTAAACCAACCTTCGTGTATGAGACAGGTACTGGGTGAAGGTCCGCTAAACCAACCTTCGTTTATGAGACAGGTACTGGGTGAAGGTCCGCTAAACCAACCTTCGTGTATGAGACAGGTACTGGGTGAAGGTCCGCTAAACCAACCTTCGTTTATGAGACAGGTACTGGGTGAAGGTCCGCTAAACCAACCTTCGTGTATGAGACAGGTACTGGGTGAAGGTCCGCTAAACCAACCTTCGTGTATGAGACAGGTACTGGGTGAAGGTCCGCTAAACCAACCTTCGTGTATGAGACAGGTACTGGGTGAAGGTCCGCTAAACCAACCTTCGTGTATGAGACAGGTACTGGGTGAAGGTCCGCTAAACCAACCTTCGTGTATGAGACAGGTACTGGGTGAAGGTCCGCTAAACCAACCTTCGTGTATGAGACAGGTACTGGGTGAAGGTCCGCTAAACCAACCTTCGTGTATGAGACAGGAACTGGGTGAAGGTCCGCTAAACCAACCTTCGTGTATGAGACAGGAACTGGGTGAAGGTCCGCTAAACCAACCTTCGTGTATGAGACAGGAACTGGGTGAAGGTCCGCTAAACCAACCTTCGTGTATGAGACAGGTACTGGGTGAAGGTCCGCTAAACCAACCTTCGTGTTGAAGGAATCACTGAATTGCTACTCACGTTTGTACAACACCAAGTGAATCTCTGAGCACGTACTCTAATGTCTGCAACACTGGTTTCTAAATTTACCTGTGAAGACACAGGTATTACTCACAAACAGCTGCTGGAAATATACCTTAAACAAATATCTTACCTGTACATCCACATAAAAAAAGGGTATGTGTGAGACCAATGATTCTTTATTTCTTTAACCAATTTTAGTCTCTCCCCCACCCCCACTTGTGTAGGGGTTTTAGCCCCTTTCCTTTACATGACAGGCTATAAACGTTACCGCAAACATAATCCATGCTTCACTTGGCATGAACAGTTCGCGAAAAAGATACAGAAAATTCTGAAAGCCAGGTTGAGAGATTCCTTGCGTATCTCAACAGTTTTTCCCCCCCCCCCTTGTCTTCTAACTGCCAGCATGGCGTCAGATTTGATGAGTACAACAGTTGAGAACAGCTGTACATTTTTAGCACTGAGGCCGCGGTTCAATAATAAAAACAAAACAAGTGTAACCAGGTTTAACAATAATAGGCGTTTAAATTGTGCCATCTTTCATCTATGCATCTTGGCGTGTCGTTAACTGTGTATGTTCATGTGTTCGTGGTCCTGTGATTATCAGCACAAGTGATTCTACAGCTGTGTTCACGTTCTAAGCATTGATTACTAGTCAACATAATCCACGCAGACTAATAGGTGCTAATATGTCTTCAGCCAAGTGTACGCATAATGTAACATATACCAGCCAAGTGTACGCATAATGTAACATATACCAGCCAAGTGTACGCATAATGTAACATATACCAGCCAAGTGTACGCATAATGTAACATATACCAGCCAAGTGTACGCATAATGTAACATACCAGACAAGTGTACGCATAATGTAAAATATACCAGCCAAGTGTACGTATAATGTAACATATACCAAGTGTACGCATAATGTAACATATACCAAGTGTACGCATAATGTAACATACACCAAGAGTACGCATAATGTAACATACACCAAGTGTACGCATAATGTAACATATACCAAGTGTACGCATAATGTAACATATACCAAGTGTACGCATAATGTAAAATATTCTAGCCAAGTGTACGCATTATCTAACAGGAACAAATCTCATCCCGCCATTTTTATAGCATATACCAGACACGGTTGTCCATAAATTACGTCACCAAGTAGCTGCCATTTTGTGTTATCACAAGCACCCTCCCATTTATTAAAAAAACGGTCAAGAATTCAGTGCTCATCGTTGCTTCATTATGTTCAAAAATTGTTTGTCACTACGCTCTTTTCAAACGTATTTTTTTTTATTTTTACATTTTATACAGACAAACAATACGAAGAGTACATAGGGTTTTTTTCTCTCTAATTTTCTGAAATAATTTCTGCTGCATGTACCAAGTCTATCACCACATATAGTTTCTACTGCATGTACCAAGTCTATCACCACATATAGTTTCTACTGCATGTACCAAGTCTATCACCACATATAGTTTCTGCTGCCTGTACCAAGTCTATCACCACATATAGTTTCTACTGCATGTACCAAGTCTATCACCACATATAGTTTCTGCTGCCTGTACCAAGTCTATCACCACATATAGTTTCTACTGCATGTACAAAGTCTATCACCACATATAGTTTCTGCTGCCTGTACCAAGTCTATCACCACATATAGTTTCTACTGCATGTACCACGTCTATCCTTACATATAGTTTCTGCTGTTGTACCAAGTCTATCCTTACATATAGTTTCTGCTGCATGTACCAAGTCTATCCTTACATATAGTTTCTAATCATCTACCCAATTTACCATTATATTTAGTTTTTACTGCATTGTACTTTCTACTGCATGTACCAAGTCTATCGCTACATATAGTTTCTACTGCATCTACCCAACTTTGAGGAGCGCGATAGTTTAGTCGTTAGTGAGTTTGTCACCGAGTTACAGCGTGCCGGGTTCGAAACCACGTCCGGGCAAAAACAAATTTCCGGGTCGTGATTTCTCGTCCGACACGACCTCTCCTCCGTTTAATCCAGCTGTAAATGGGTACCTGAGGCATAAGTTACGGAAGGTAAGCACAGCAAGAAAGAGAACTGGCCACCCCGCCTAATAGTTGATGCGGCTTAGTACATGAAGAGTTATCTTCATCCCCGACGGCAGGTTGCTGCCATGGGATTACCTTACCTTTTAACCCAACTTTTATCCGTACATATAAATCACATGATATTGAATATATATTTATTCATATCTAAACCATTTCAGCCGCGGCACCAGCGAGGGGGCGCTCGCACACATCCAAGTCTGGCAGCGATTCCAACGACCTGTATGGCTACTATGACAGCCGGCATTACCCTGGCAACTACAACATCACCAGCAGCGCATTCGGGAGCATGTTTGATGAATGCGATATTGGCAACTACGAGTGAGTACATGACTGATTGTGTAGCAACCTCAGGTTTATGTTGTATGGAGAAACGTAATTATGGTATCCACTCACGCATATAACTAGTCACAGCCGGGCACAGCGCAGACATTATCTTCATGCTAGTTGAGCTCAATGGTTATTGTTGATTACGGTATCACTCCAATGAACCTGTTAGACCACAGTTTCTCAAAGTGAGTGAAAACGCGCCCCTAGGAGAGACTTCAGCGACGCGATGCATTGTCAGGTGGGCAGACAGGGATGATAAATAATCAGGTAGACGAAATAGCTTTAGGGAACACTGAACACATCAAATTGTTCAAACGTTACTCACATTATTTATTAGTTTTGTATGTATAATAAGAAACCATGTGAAATTATGGTGATATTAATTGAACTCTATCTGAAACTTGATCCAACTAAAGTAATTGAAACCAGTGACAAGTTTCTGTTGATGCTAATTGAACTCTGAAACTTGATCAAACTAAGATTATTGTTATTGAAACCAGTGACAAGTTTCTGTTGATATTAATTGAACTCTATCTGAAACTTGGTTCAACTAAAGTTATTGAAACCAGTGACAAGTTTCTGTTGATATTAATTGAACTCTATCTGAAACTTGGTTCAACTAAAGTTATTGAAACCAGTGACAAGTTTCTGTTGATATTAATTGAACTCTATCTGAAACTTGGTTCAACTAAAGTTATTGAAACCAGTGACAAGTTTCTGTTGATATTAATTGAACTCTATCTGAAACTTGGTTCAACTAAAGTTATTGAAACCAGTGACAAGTTTCTGTTGATATTAATTGAACTCTATCTGAAACTTGATCCAACTAAAGTTATTGAAACCAGTGACAAGTTTCTGTTGATGCTAATTGAACTCTGAAACTTGATCAAACTAAGATTATTGTTGTTGAAACCAGTGACAAGTTTCTGTTGATATTAATTGAACTTTATCTGAAACTTGGTTCAACTAAAGTTATTGAAACCAGTGACAAGTTTCTGTTGATATTAATTGAATTCTATCTGAAACTTGGTTCAACTAAACTTATTGAAACCAGTGACAAGTTTCTGTTGATATTAATTGAACTCTATCTGAAACTTGGTTCAACTAAAGTTATTGAAACCAGTGACAAGTTTCTGTTGATATTAATTGAACTCTATCTGAAACTTGGTTCAACTAAAGTTATTGAAACCAGTGACAAGTTTCTGTTGATATTAATTGAACTCTATCTGAAACTTGGTTCAACTAAAGTTATTGAAACCAGTGACAAGTTTCTGTTGATATTAATTGAATTCTATCTGAAACTTGGTTCAACTAAAGTTATTGAAACCAGTGACAAGTTTCTGTTCTTCTTCTTTCGTTCACTTGAAACATGTCTATATCTGTAATTCTGTCTCCTTAATAAAACTCACTGTCTTTTGTAGTTCATACAGTGTCCCATAGAGTTTTGATTCCAGTGTTGTTTCCTCTGGCCAATATGTCTGCCTCAGCGTTTCATGCTCAGAACACTCTTGAAGTATATGTTTGGCACTCTGTGCTGCCTGTCCACATGTACACATGGCCGTGTAAGTTTCTGTTGATATTAATTGAACTCTATCTGAAACTTGATCCAACTAAAGTTATTGAAACCAGTGACAAGTTTCTGTTGATGCTAATTGAACTCTGAAACTTGATCAAACTAAGATTATTGTTGTTGAAACCAGTGACAAGTTTCTGTTGATATTAATTGAACTTTATCTGAAACTTGGTTCAACTAAAGTTATTGAAACCAGTGACAAGTTTCTGTTGATATTAATTGAATTCTATCTGAAACTTGGTTCAACTAAACTTATTGAAACCAGTGACAAGTTTCTGTTGATATTAATTGAACTCTATCTGAAACTTGGTTCAACTAAAGTTATTGAAACCAGTGACAACTTTCTGTTGATATTAATTGAACTCTATCTGAAACTTGGTTCAACTAAAGTTATTGAAACCAGTGACAAGTTTCTGTTGAACATGGTGTTTTTAACTGTATTAAAATTAAAACAATCTAAAACGTTTCACCAACATCAAACGTCGTGAAACCTGGTGCAATGAAATATGCAAATCACTTTGTAAACTCAATGGAGAAATTATTCAACAGGAGAAATTGTTCAAGCTTTCAACGTGTGTTTGTTAGTGGTTCTCTTGTAAAATAAACAATTTTATATTTGAAAATATGTTTCTATCGAGTATGGCAAGCAGTTTTCGCAAATCATATTGTTGTTTGTACAATTTCTAACCTCAACTATTTAAAAAAAAGTTAGTAGAAGAGAAGTCTCGCCAGTACAGCGTTGAATCACACAGAGTTTTTTTTTTCTCCAATGAGCATTGCCATTGTATTTGATGTGTGGGAAAGCCATTTTCTATGAGGCTATGAAACAATCCATAGATTGGAAAAAACTGTGGCAAATGAAGAAATAAAAGTCATATCCTGTATTGTACAGTCCCAAGACTGAATGTTAAATAACTCTGCTATAGTCAAGCTCTAACGCACAGTTTATCCCATGCCAACATCTAACGTATAGTTTCTCCCATGTCAACATCTAACGTATAGTTTCTCCCATGCCAACATCTAACGTATAGTTTCTGCCATGTCAACCTCTTGTTTGAGGATGATCTTTTATTGTTTCAGAGATCAAGAAATATCAACAATACATTATGTGCCGCTTGTCCTCTTCCCTTTCCTGCTGTTACAGGGAATCGTAGGGAATTTGCTGGCCATCCCAGTCTTGGTCAGTGTCAGCCGGAGTGCCTGGTCTACTGTGCTGTATCTTGCCTGCCTTGGGTGGACAGATCTCATCATACTATTGATACGATGTGGGGATGCTTGGTGAGTCGAAACTGAATTTGGTATACGTGTTCTTGCTTGTCTCTGTTGTGTTTTATTGTTTCTACGTCTTTCTGTCTTTCTCTATCTGTTTGACTTTTCCAATGCCTTTTCTGTCTATATATTTGACTGTTTGCAAGTCTTTCTGCCTGTGTATTTGACTATTAATAAGATTTGTCTCTCTGTGTTTCTTCATTGGGTATTCTTGAATGTCTCTGTCTGCTATAAATAACATTGTCTGCCTCGACATGTTTTCCTGCATGTATGTCAATCTATCGTTGGTCGCGATCAATGACTTCCTACAGTCAATTGTGTTATTGTGGCCTCGTGTACAGAAAATACATAATGCAGCAGACGGGATTTGAGATAGATCCACTTATACCCACTCGCCACACAACAGGAGTCCAAACACTTTTCCGCATTCCACCACACCGCTATAAATATACGGAGTCACAGAACATTGAATCAATATACGGAGTCACAGAACATTGAATCAATATACGGAGTCACAGACCATTCAATCAATATACGGAGTCACAGAACATTGAATCAATATACGGAGTCACAGACCATTCAATCAATGTTTGGATAGCTTTTATTCTAACTTTATTCACATTTTCGACATAACAATTTTCTAACACTTATGTGTCATACTATCAGGCAAAACTTGGAATAAGTTAATGAAGTTTTTCTACTAACAAACACGCACATTGATGATCCGACCAAAAGGCCTTTATTTTTAAAAAACGCAACAAAATGACGCGTGAGAACGGACTATTGACGTTCATGTTAACATGGCAGATCTAAATATAGAGGTAACCTGGAAAAGTTCAATCTAGAAGGTCAGAAGTAAAATAAAACAGAAAATAGAAAAGAAAAAAAAACACCCAACTATTGATCAAACACGACAAACAGAGAAATGACGAAACAAATGAAAATACATTGAGGATCCAAAAGAGTTCAATCGTAATACATATTATGTATGTTGTGTTATGTTCCTCCAGGGAAATAGGCGGCGAATGGACAGAAAACATAGCTTTCCATTTCTGAACGCAGACACTTAACTGCTGGAATCGTAAGCCTATTCTTACACGTGTATACTAAGTGATTCACTGAATATGATTCAGAAAGACAAAACAGGTGATGTACGTAGGGAATGGATGGAGTCATTAGAGAGAGCTAAAATGGGGGCATAACTATGGAAACATGATTATCCTTGTCCCGGAACCGCGGGTGTGGAGGGAATCGAACGTACCCACCAATTAGCTAGCCCTGCCAACACAACAGACGGTCAGCCTATGGACCGAGCAGACATACTCATTGCTCTGTGTGAGTCCTCACGAGAAGAGAATTTTGTGATGAATGAGCATGAGTCAATATCGAGAATGCACGAATTAGGAATTAGGATTGGCGTGGCCCAGGGCCGGCCCTAACAATTGCGGGCCCAATGCGAAACGGATTGCGCGGGGCCCTGTCTGGGTAGGGAAGAGGATAATAAAATAAATTCTAATATGAATTTATGGGCCTATGAAGTGCGGGGCCCACCGCATAGGTTGCAATGGCCTAAGACCAGCCCTGGTGTGGCCCGTAGAGAA
The DNA here is from genome assembly GCA_034231615.1 of Meghimatium bilineatum. NCBI lineage: Eukaryota > Metazoa > Mollusca > Gastropoda > Stylommatophora > Philomycidae > Meghimatium > Meghimatium bilineatum. Next base: position 1,793,270 of record CM067310.1, on the reverse strand, counting down.
CACCTGACAAAGATTTTAAAAAGAGCAGTGAACCAGCATAGAACCAGAACCATCAGCCGTTATACCCTGATAGGTTTACTGAAGTGGAGATCTGAGCACCCATGGACGTGTCCGGTGTGCGAAGTGTCCGAAGAGGATTATCAACATACCTAATATTTCATGAAATGATTTGTGTCAGCAGTATCTTGTTCTGATCAATGGTTTACACAATTCACATGTCAACAGATGGGAGTGTGGTGATTTTAAAAATACCAAATTAATTTCATTTGATCTGTTTTTAAAAATTCAGTCAGCGCAACAGTTAAACATTACTGGTTAAACATGACTTCTTCTGTGTTCATTCTTTCAAACTCCTGCACATTAACAGGATGTAATCCTGAGAAAGGAATGCGGCATGTGGTGCCTTTCGGCCAGATATATCCGACTGCAAGTATTCAAGTACAACGATTGCAGCAGGTGGAAGAAGTTCAACAGAAATAAGAAGCAGAATAGGGCAGGCAAAACATGGCAACAAAAATGAAAAATATTTTGTGTAATATGACCTTGCTATTAGAGGTGAGAAAGAGAGTTCTACAGTGCTAAATAACTCCTATATTAACATATAGATACGAGTCTTGGACAATAAACAAACTGGAAAGTGGGAAATTAGAGGTAACAGAGATTTGGTTCTACAGAAGAATGCTGAGAATACCATGGACTGCCTTAAAAACTAATGTTGACGTGGTGAAAGAGTCAAATGCGAGACGAACCTTAATCAATAATATAAGAAAAAGACAATCGTAATTTTTCGACCACGTTATGAGGCAGGCAGGTTTGGAGAAAATGGTCACAACAGGCAAAATTGAAGACAACAAAGACAGAAGGCAGCATGAGAAAATATTAGACAGTTTAGCAACCTGGCACGGCAGGGACGCAACAACGATCCTGATAAATAATACTGGAGATAGAAAGCCGTGGAGAGCCACGATCGCGTGTGCCAGCCTGTGACATCTGAAAATAATAATGACACCCGACTTCAGCATGAACTCTGGGTTGCTTTGATCTATATGGGATAGGACAGCCAACTCCATCTAATAACCTCCTTAGTCGCCTCCCGCGACTTGCATTGAAGGGAAACAGTGTTGTTATTCTTTGCTCCCCTTTCAGCACCCGGCAACACAAGAGCAGCTAAGCATACCAAACATTATGGTACGGGATGGAACCCCATGACTACAAGTTAATATCCACATCAATTTCAGCATAGTCTGATGTCCATGACCTTTACATGTGAAATAAAGTGTCTGAGAAAGATTGAATACTAGACTAAACTAGATCAAATAGGAAATGAAGAAATCATGAAAGAGCGAGTTGAACAATACCATGTGTTGAACATGAAAGACAGCAAGTAAAATGGTTCAATTCCCCTATGAAAATGAACGCAAACCAAATACAAATAAGAACATATAACAAAAGAATATCCGGGTATATATTCAAAGTTAGACCAAGAAAACGGTGGATAGAAAACACCAGGATAACTTTGGGAAAAAAAAGACTCAACGCAACATGGCAACATATCTAGTATTGGAATGGCAACTGCGACTCCCACTCCTACGCTTAACGGCAAGTGTGGATACTATCAACCATCATTCAACTGAGGAAACGCAATAGCAAATACACTTTTACTAGAATCCCCCCTTCCCCGCATTATGAAATGTCACAAAAGTTTAAGAAAAAAATCATGCAAAAGAAGAAACACTGATATTGTTCATCTAACCTTCTTCTCCAGGTACCAGGAGGTTGTCAGGGTTAGTCTCAGTCGAAGGATCGTTGATTCCTCAGACGCGGCATGCAAGACATACTATTTCCTCTTCATGTGCGTCAAACATCTGAATCCCTGGCTGATGGTGGCAATCTCCGTAGAAATGATGGTAGGTGATCTACAATTTTCCACCTCATCCTTAGATTTTCTCTGACTTATTGTTACACACTCCATAGAAATGATGGCAATTAGAACTTAAAAAAACAATTACAACCCAAAATTACAAAATCATCCACTCTAAGGATTGTAGAAAAACCATGCCAAGACCATTCCTTGATGTTGTCAATCCACGATTATTTCCTCGCCTCTTCTCCTTCTACCCTCGACTGTACTTTGCAAAATAATTTCTTAAAGTCGGTGGCTTCTCGTTAAATTTCCAAACCCCACTAGCTTAAAACGTTTCACAGCTGACAAAACATTGAAGCTAGCTCTCTCTCTCTCTCTCTCTCTATATATATATATATATATATTTTGACTGTTACGCCACATAATATATTAAAGCACGTATCTTTTGATACACGGATAATCTACCGGATGTGTGACATCACAGAAATGGTTGGTTTTAAACAAAAACAATACATTGAGCTCATTAATTTTGGCAAATGACATTGGATAGTTCGGACATGGGGTAGCCACTGTGGATGGTTTTTGGTCTACTTGCGACTTTTTTTTTAGCTACTCTCTGCCGTTAAGCTACTGCATTTCTCCTGTTTTCATAAGATGTTGCGCCTTATTTGACTGTAGAGCGACATGTCACTGTATTTTGTTCAAGTTCTCCCCATGTATTTTGGTCAAGTTGTCCCCATGTATTTTGGTCAAGTTGTCCCCATGTATTTTGGTCAAGTTCTCCCCATGTATTTTGGTCAAGTTCTCCCCATGTATTTTGGTCAAGTTCAAAAGCTTTCAGTGAGATCTTTAACGAGTCATTGTATCATTTCTTCTGGCAACCTTGAGAACGTTTGCCCTTCTGGAATTCACCACAGAGAAGTGTCTTTGGTAGAGACTCATATATACCAGATCACGAGCCCAATAAATTTGTGTCCACATCAGAATAGTGTCATTGCTAGAGATATTTTATAAGAGATATGTCATGGATAATGGTATCCTAATCTTGTCTTGCCATCTGATGCTCATAATTTTTCTAAGACAATGTGTGTGAAAGTGATGGAGTTTCCACACATGTTGTCCATGTTTCACCTGCGTATAATGTCACTGGAAGTACCACTGATCTGTAAACGTTCAGCTTAGTCTGTAGGTTAATGAACTGGAAGCACGGCTGGAAGTACCGCTGCAACAACACTTGTCTGAGATTAATGTCATCATCGTCTGTACGGTGACAGTTATTACTTGCTTCGGAAATGTGTTGCTAGGGGAGCAAAGAATAACACTGGTCTGCCATGTTTGCTATAAGAAGTGTCTACAGAGGTTTTTGAGTGTAGAGTTGGTCATCTTATTCCATAAAGTTTAAAGTGTTATGAAGCCATGCTGAAGTCAGATGTGTCAGGCCTGGGGCACAAATATCCCACATCAGCTGTTGACCATGACAAAATGCATTCCATTCTCTGGACTACATCTCGCTAATCTGCAGGAGTTTCAGAAGGAAAGAAGAAAAAGACGAATTGCTTCCTAATTTTAAAAAACAAAAAACTTTCTATCACACTTTTCAAATTACAGCGAAATTCTTGTATATCTCGTCCACATTCGTCAACTAGTATGGAGTTTCCATATTAATACGGATTTACAGTACACAAATACCGTATTTACTGGCAAAAAAAAGTGGTTGGGGGGGGAGGGGGTTTACTATTACAAATTTTAAAATAAGAGTACGGATTTAAATTTTACATAATACGAATTTATAAAAAAATTAGTTGACAGGTATGCGCGCATCCCTCCCTCTGTAGCGCATCCCTCCCTCTGTCATCCCTCCCTCTGTAGCGCATCCCTCCCTCTGTAGCGCATCCTTTTATCATAAATTTCCTTATTTAATCACTTTTCTAAAAAAAAAAAAAATAATATTTATTCTTTATTTTTGTTTGTACCGTAGATAGCGAATGAATGTTATTAAATATATACTTTGTCATTCAGACCTGGTTGTTATAACGGGATGTCAGTCTACAATGTTCTTATAGTATAATATTCATAGCCACGTTACTACCAAACATTTCATATAACATTCGAGCAAATTTGAACACTTTTTGTTTTTTTTCTGGAGCCAGATAGCCATTCGCTGGCCCAAACGGACATACTTCATGTGTACGCTGGACAGAGCTCGCAATGTTCTAATGTTGATTGGTATCATCATCGTGTGTCTGGACATCAATCACTTTTGGACATACGGTGTGCCCAAGAAAGGACATCCATGCATGTATGAAACATTGTTCTCCTGTTTTCTTGTTGTTTACAGAAACATTTGTTGACATGTGGTTGGGGGGGGGGGATAGAGACCCTGATATACACATATATGCTGGTGTTCACAAAAACAGTGGGGAGGGGGAGGGAGAGGGGGACATCATCATCATCATCATCATGAAAAACATAATAATTATCTCTTCCGAGCCGTAAGGTGTCACTCTGGAAACATGAACACAAATCTCTGGCCATGCCTGTCTGTTATCAGTTCCTTGTTTAAGTGTGGAGATTTTAATCCTATCCAGTCTTTAATATGATCTATCCATACTTTCTTATGCCACTTCTTTTTCCATCCTCAACCTGTCCTTGCAAGATTGTTTTAGATAACGAATCCTGCCTCTTCACGTGGTCAAACTACGCAGGATGCGTATTCGGTTGCGTCTGTGGGTCTCACCAATTGCTCACTAGACAAACCAACCATGCAACAGAAAACCTTAGTAGATGACATGCCTTTATATTGAGGTTATCTTCTTACAGAAGTTTCATGGCACGTCATCTATACAATCCCGTAGTCGTAACCTTCGATAACAGTTACCATGTTGTTCTGACAGGTCGACGTTGTGCTTGAACTAGTTACAGGCACGGCGTGGGTGGGCGGAACAACAAAGAAACCTGCCACAAGGGCAAGAGTTGTACCCTGATGTCGACGTCTGTTTCGGCAGCATTGTACTCGAAATACCATCGAGTCGAATGGCTACTGAATCAGAGGGCGGAGCACTTATGGGAATGCCCACGTGCTGTGAGGCCAGTTTCTAATCAAGAATCACGAAACTACGCAGGATCGAGACGCACCACTACTGTCATGAGATGTTCTTGTTGGCCTACAAGAGTATTGATTGTGTGTCTCACGTATATGTTGGTTTATGTTCCGTGTTAATGGACACGAAATATTTGTCTGCAACGTTTCTGTTCATTTGATATAAACACTCATATATGTTAAGTGTTGCTGTGTATCAAAAACAGTGGGTGGGGGTATATAGATTGTTATACATAAACATCTCCAAAAAAGGCACATAGGAGTGACTTCATTGTTCTCGGAATTTTCCGGACATACTCCAACCCCCCCCCCCACCCACTAAGCAGTATGCCACCTTGCAAGAGTACTATGCACAGAGCGTAGCTTCATAGATTGTAGCTTCACAGAACGTAACTTCATAGAGCGTAATATCATAGAACGTAACTTCATAGAACGTAACTTCATAACTTCAAATAATAATCTATGGTGATCTTAGAAAAATGTGCAGATGAACAAGATGCCAGGACCTGGGATTGAACCCATGACATCTTAGACATAAGGAGAATGGCTGTGCCACGATTATGCAGATTATGCCACGCAGTTCCCCTGTGATATATGCTTCAACATTGGTGTGTGTGTGTGTGTATTAATATTATCAAGTCAGTGAGGGCATATATATAGGGAGTGTGTGTGTGTGTGTGTATCTGTGTGTGAGATGGCGATATACATTGGATATATAAGATATACAGAATGTAGAGGTAAAGGTGTGGTCCCATGGCAGCAACCTGCCGTCGGGGATGAAGATAACTCTTCATGTATTGAGCTGCAGCAACTATTAGGTGGGCTGGCCAGTTCCTTGTTGTCATTACCTCCCCTAACCCGTGCTTCAGATACGCATTTACAGCTGGGTCGACTGGAGGAGCGGTTGTGTCCAGCGTTACTTAATGGGAAATACAAAGAAGTAATGTGCACAGATACTGGGAGTGGGGGTGATTATAAGAGTGTGGGAGATTCAGGAAGTGTTGGAGATTCAGGAAGTGTGGGATATGCACGGAGTGTTGGGTATATAGGGACTGTGGGAGGTAGAGAGTGTGGAAGATGCAGGGAATGTGGAGATACATGGAGTGTGGGAGGTAATGGAGTGTGTCAAATAGAGGGAGTATGCGAAATTCAGAGGACGTGGGTCACACGGAGTGTGGGAGATGCAAAAAAGTGTGGGAGATACAGGGAGTGGGAGATACAGAGATAGTGGGAGATGAAGGGAGTGATCAAGACAGAGAGTGTGAGAGATACAGGGAGAGTGGGTGATACAGGGAGAGTGAGAGATACAGGGAGAGTGGGAGATAAGAAAGAATGGGAGATAAAGAAAAAGTGGGATATACAGGGAAAAGTGTGTAACACAGAGAAAACGTGGGACAAACTCAAAAAGAAAAAAAAGATTGAAAGATCGCCTTAGAGCAAGACACAAATGATCAGATAGAGGCTGGGCAGTATGCCATAACTGATGACTATCTCTCTTTCCAGATACACGGAAGAATTTTCTGAGAACTTGGAAGACTGGATATGGCCTGTGATGGACATGACGGTTGAGCTCATCCTACCCGTGGTGACTGTGACAATATGTTTCTTCCTGACGGCCACCATGATGATCCAGCGTCCGGGTAATGAGAATCGAGATATGGAAATAGAGATGAAAAATTATTTCTTGGAACTAGCAACTCTGCGAGATTTTACAACCATCTGCTTCATTCTGTGCCTCATGTTCATATGTCTGAACATATGTAGAATCACCTACACTTTAACAACCTTAGCCTCGAGGATCGATTATATAGACGTGGACTGTTTGACGTTCAAGATATTTAAGACAATAGACATGACCGTGACATACATGTTTTACAGCACTAAGATATACTTGTATGTCGGTATGAGCAACACTTTTCGCGTCAAGCTGAAACAAGGGTTTGCTAGCGCTTGTAGGAAGATGAGAAGCTGCTGCCGAATTGTGTGTACATGCGGGTACAAGTGGACGCCGGTAACCTCAAATGATAAGCGAGAAGATGTGAGAAGATTGCAGGGTCAAGATGCATCTCTAACAGACGGTGAAGTCGAAAATGGCAACAGTAATACAAATTTACTGCCGGTTAGTAAGACTAGAGACTTGGTGCATGGTAAAAATCAAACGTCAGTTCATGCCCAGAAAATCGACAACAGCAAAGATAGATCACAACTTGCTGACAGAAGATTGCACAATCAAGTCAGGGTAGGTAAACATACTGACTTTACTGCTACTAATGTGTAATTTATTATAAACATTTTGTTTCGTTGTGACAACAACGGTTAAGCTTTTTTGTGTAACATAAATAATTAACAGATAACATATTTTGTGAAGTTCTGCGGGGCAGAGAGAATGCTGATCAACATAACAAAGCCTTTCAATTGTTGTTGAATTATGCCTCGTACAGAGGTTGTTAGTTTCAACCTCAGCTTAAACTTTCTTCAACAAACTTAAAGACATTTAAATTATACAGGGTGTCTATAATATCGCTGTGTACTCATTTACATTGCTGGTGACACTGCATCACCAGATGAATTATGGGTATTTAGTGCAGATCTGTGTGACGTTATTTGACTCACCAATATTTATTGAAAACATAATCCCTATTGCTAAGGTCAAATGCGCTAGCTGATCAATGCTCCAGCTGGAACGTGCTGGATGGGAAACAATTCTCATGATGTATATCTCATGTGATCATCTCAATTGTGTGATCTGAAGGGGATTAATTCTCACGATGTATATATATATCCTATGTATGTAATCATATCACTTGTGTAATGAAAATATAGAGTAATATGTTGTTCTCTAGTGTGGTAACTATAATACTAATCTAGTCAGAGAAACTGTGTTTAGTGTGCAAGCGCAACTTTGAGCAACTTAGTTGAATTTGGAATGCAAGCGCAACTTTAAGCAACTTAGTAGAATTTAGTATGCAAGAGCAACTTTGAGCAACTTAGTTGAATTTAGTATGCAAGAGCAACTTTGAGCAACTTAGTAGAATTTAGTATGCAAGAGCAACTTAGTTGAATTTAGTATGCAAGAGCAACTTAGTTGAATTTAGAATGCAAGAGCAACTTAGTTGAATTTAGTATGCAAGAGCAACTTAGTTGAATTTAGTATGCAAGAGCAACTTTGAGCAATGTAGTAGAATTTAGTATGCAAGAGCAACTTTGAGCCACTTAGTAGGCTTTAATGTGCACGAAAAACTTTGAGTAACTTGATAGATATTGTGTATAAGGGAAACTTTATGCAACTTGAAAAAAACCTTATTATGTAGAAAGGAAACTCTGAACAACTTGCCAAACCTTATCGTGTACAAGGGAAACTTTGGGCAATTTACCAAATCTTATTGTGTACAAGGGAAACTGGGCAACTTACCAAACCTTATTGTGTACAAGGGAAACTTTGGGAAACTTACCAAACTTATTGTTTACAATGGAAACTTTTGGCAAACTTGCAAAACCTTATTGTTTACAAGGGAAACAGTGGACATCCTTACAAACCCTATTATTTACAAGGAAAACTTACCAAACCTTCTAGTTTACAGGGGAAACTTGTAGAAATGCACAGTTGCTACACACTTCTCCAGCACAAATAATGTTTAGTACTCTGTATATCTATCTACACATGATACTGCTTATCTCTGGCAATATGAGGGCTTATTGTGTGGGTAGGTAGTGTGTGTGTGAGGACTTATTGTGTGGGTAGGTAGTGTGTGTGTGTGAGGACTTATTGTGTGGGTAGGTAGTGTGTGTGTATAATATGAGGGCTTATTGTGTGGTTAGGTAGTGTGTGTGTGTGTGTGTGTGTGATATGAATAAGTTGGCAAGTCTGACATTGAGCGTGATAATGATTGAATCAATGTTCGCTGTTTCAGAGACAATTTCCAATCAGCCAATCAATTATGTCATCAGTGTACAAATTAAATGAATTTCATCAGTGTGTACATTAATGAATGACTATGTGGTAATGATAGATTGAATGAATGACTATGTGGTAATGAAAGATTGAATGAATGACTATGTGGTAATGATAGATTGAATGAATGACTATGTGGTAATGAAAGATTGAATGAATGACTATGTGGTAATGAAAGATTGAATGAATGACTATGTGGTAATGATAGATTGAATGAATGACTATGTGGTAATGAAAGATTGAATGAATAACTATGTGGTAATGATAGATTGAATGAATGACTATGTGGTAATGATAGAGTCAGTGTTTGCTGTTTTAGAGACTGACTGAAATCAGCCAATCAATCATTTCATCAGTGTACAAATTAATGAATTATTTTGTGCACATGAGTATGTACAAATGTGTGAGTGTGTACAAATGTGTGTGTATAATTGTGTGAGTGTGTATAAATGTGTGAGTGTGTATAAATGTGCGAGTGTGTATAAATGTGTGAGTGTGTATAAATGTGTGTGTATAAATGTGTATGTGTGTGTATAAATGTGTATGTGTGTGTATAAATGTGAGAGTGTGTATAAATGTATGAGGAGTTAGTGAATGTGGTGGAAACCTGTACATGACATATATTTAATCCTGTTTATACTATAATTGGGGGGAGGGCACATAGCGAATTGGTTAGCACACTGGCTTTGCATATGAGTGATCTTGGGTTCATTCCCCAGTTGAGATGGAAATGTTCGTCAGATCACAGTGACTCCCTGGTCGAGCCAGCCTTAATTTTGGTACCAGATTATCCGGGAAGTAAAGACTGGAAGGGAGAGGAGATGGCTACCGTCCTCATATAGCACAGCCACTGAAATCACACCCCTATGGCATTAATAAATGCTATATGTTAACTTTACTTTACTTGTACGGATACTCTAGTTAGAACTGTACTGGCTCAGTAGTTATTGCACTGGTTTCCCCATGGAGTGATCCAGATTTGATTTCCCACTTCAACTGTAACTTTGTTTAGACCACAGACGCATAGGTCGATACATCTTAAAGACATGCGTACCACATCGTTTTGGATAGTAAAGAAGATGGGCATAATACTGACCAAATCACTCTTAAGTAACCTTTAGTAAATAAAATAAATATAAGCCAAATTACCCTCTACAGCTCAGCTGTTAACTAAGGGAATATTTATTACAATATACTTTTTAAAGGAGTTATTCTCAAACTCCCGCTGGATCCTCTCGTAGAAGGACAACCATTCTACTAAATTCTAAGAATGGTGTAGTTAAGTGAATGGAGATGCACCGTGTCCCTATGTTATTTGCACCAATAGCCTAATACATCCGACTTCTGCAGTGGTGTAACGCAGAGAAGTTATATTTGATGTTGACTGAAAGCTCAGGCCTATCAAACTTAAGTCTTGTTGTTATTCAAAATTCAATCAGTTGCCAATGTACGTGGATAACGGTAGCACAGGTGTGCACACAGTGCGTGTTGGATGACGGTAGCACAGGTGTGTACACAGTGCGTGTTGGACGACAGTAGCACAGTGTGTTGGATGACATAAGCTTATGTGTGTACAGTGTTGTGTGCTGCTAAGCCTAGACGATTTACTGTTGCAGTAGTTTAACATTTCATTGTTAACTTTAATATGTAACTGTCTACTGTCAACATTTGTAGATGTTTAATAAAAAATGCTTCTAATAATCTTCATGAAATGTGTCATTTGTCAACAATATTTAAGTTGTTAACAAAGTTGTGTTGTGCTTAAAAATTTGGATTCAATCGTCGGAATACAACAGTTCTTTAATATATCCCTAGAAATTACAAGCAATGAAGCTCTTGTTTCCTAAAGTGAGGGCAGGTGGGGGGAGCTTTTCTTCATAGCTTTCGTTAACACTCCGTCAGAGGTATAAAATGATTAGAGAGAGACGTCATCAACAGTCAGAGGTATGAAATGCTTAGAGAGAGAAGTCTCGAACTATCAGAGCAGGGTGTATGTATGGAAAGCGTGTTCTAAGATTTTGTGTGTAGATATGAAATCATACGAATGTCTGCAGTCACATCGTGGCACCTATGAAGGACTACGATTTTATGTGTAGATATCAAATCATACGAATGTCTGCAGTCGCGTCATGGCACCCATGAAGGACTACGATTTTACGTGTAGATATCAAATCATACGAATGTCTGTAGTCGCGTCGTGGCACCCACGATGGACTACGATTTTACGTGTAGATATCAAATCATACGAATGTCTGTAGTCGCGTCATGGCACCCACGATGGACTACAATTTTACGTGTAGATATTAAATCATACGAATGTCTGTAGTCGCGTCGTGGCACCCATGATGGACTACGATTTTACGTGTAGATATCAAATCATACGAATGTCTGTAGTCGCGTCGTGGCACCCACGATGGACTACGATTTTACGTGTAGATATCAAATCATACGAATGTCTGTAGTTGCGTCGTGGCACCCATGATGGACTACGATTTTACGTGTAGATATCAAATCATATGAATGTCTGCAGTACAAAGAAATATGCAAACGTGATATGTATGATACAGGCAATGATAGAGAATCATGGGAACAAGTAGTCATGGATTCTGTTGCACGGAGGGGAAAGATCAGGAATGGTTAAAGACAGGAGTTTGATAGCAATTAGTTCAAAGGTTGCACGTCTAAGAGGACACACAACAGCACATGATGGTACAAGCGGGAATTTGATTCCCTGTACATACTGTGGAAGAATCTGTATGTCTCAGATTGGTCTTGTAAGTCACATGCATCATGGACATGGATCATAGATTATATTTCTTATATTACAACAATAATACTATCATCTGGAAAGACAGAAAGATGCATACTCTATGACAATGAACTGTCAAGAGTAGGTACAACTCAACAGCAACTGGACATCACCAACAACAGCAACTGGAAACTGACAACAACAGCGACAACTACTCACATTCATCTCGGAACTTTGGTTCAGCACTTGGTCCACAACGTGCTAATGTACGAATCAGCTCAAAGAGCACTTGATGTTGGTCTCTGTACACAGGCTCGTCAAAAAACATTTGCAGCTGCATATAAACTCGATCCAGAACCTAGTGAAATAATTCAGTCACACAGATGTGATCTAGTAACTTGTGAAATAATTCAGTCACACAGATGTGATCTAGTAACTTGTGAAATAATTCAGTCACACAGATGTGATCTAGTAACTTGTGAAATAATGCAATAACATAAACGTGATCTAGTAACTTGTGAAATAATTCAGTCACACAGATGTGATCTAGTAACTTGTGAAATAATTCAGTCACACAGATGTGATCTAGTAACTTGTGAAATAATACAATAACATAAATGTGATCTAGTAACTTGTGAAATAATTCAGTCACACAGATGTGATCTAGTAACTTGTGAAATAATACAATAACATAAATGTGATCTAGTAACTTGTGAAATCATTCAGTCACATGGATGTGATCTAGTAACTTGTGAAATAATTCAGTCACATGGATGTGATCTAGTAACTTGTGAAATCATTCAGTCACACAGATGTAATCTAGTAACTTGTGAAATAATTCAGTCACACAGATGTGATCTAATAACTTGTGAAATAATTCAGTCACACAGATGTGATCTAGTAACTTGTGAAATAATTCAGTCACATGGATGTGATCTAGTAACTTGTGAAATCATTCAGTCACACAGATGTAATCTAGTAACTTGTGAAATAATTCAGTCACACAGATGTGATCTAATAACTTGTGAAATAATTCAGTCACACAGATGTGATCTAGTAACTTGTGAAATAATACAATAACATAAATGTGATCTAGTAACTTGTGAAATAATTCAGTCACACAGATGTGATCTAGTAACTTGTGAAATAATTCAGTCACACAGATGTGATCTAGTAACTTGTGAAATAATTCAGTCACACAGATGTGATCTAGTAACTTGTGAAATAATTCAGTCACACAGATGTAATCTAGTAAATTGTGAAATAATTCAGTCACACAGATGTAATCTAGTAACTAGTGAAATAATTCAGTCACACGGATGTAATCTAGTAACTAGTGAAATAATTCAGTCACACGGATGTGATCTAGTAACTAGTGTAATAATTCAGTCACATAAATATGATCTAGGAACTAGTGAAATAATACAGACATACAAAAGTGATATGAGAACTAATGAAATAATACAGGAAGTTATATATATAAACATAATTCAGGAACTAATGAAAGGCCAGATTGAACTCGTCGGCCATTTAAAGCCTCACAGACATCAAACCTATTTGACAATTTCAGCACTTCGTCCATCTTGGCTTGTGACGATGTAACACCATAATAAATGTAGACCAGGAATATAGTCATCGTGACTGACACTGATCGTTCATTCTGATGTTTAGAACAATGTTCTTAACGAATATTGGGTCTACGAAAAATCCCACCCCATGCTGTGCTCTTGAAACTGGGTAAGATTTCATCATAAACGTAGGCCATGAATATGACATCATCATAAATGTAGGTCAGGAATATAAGTTCATCTATCTGCCACGTTGCATATGCTATTCAATATCTCCATCCCTTATATCTCCACGTTCTCTTGCACACAATCTGTCACTTATATCTCCACATTCTCTTCCACACAATCTGTCACTTATATCTCCACATTCTCTTCCACACAATCTGTCACTTATATCTCCACATTCTCTTCCACACAATCTGTCACTTATATCTCCACATTCTCTTCCACACAATCTGTCACTTATATCTCCACATTCTCTTCCACACAATCTGTCACTTATATCTCCACATTCTCTTCCACACAATCTGTCACTTATATCTCCACGTTCTCTTCCACACAAACTGTCACTTATATCTCCACATTCTCTTCCACACAAACTGTCGCTTATATCTCCACATTCTCTTCCACACAATCTGTCACTTATATCTCCACATTCTCTTCCACACAATCTGTCACTTATATCTCCACGTTCTCTTCCACACAAACTGTCATTTATATCTCCACGTTCTCTTCCACACAAACTGTCACTTATATCTCCACATTCTCTTCCACACAAACTGTCACTTATATCTCCACATTCTCTTCCACACAAACTGTCGCTTAAAAAACTTTTATACAATATAATCATTCCCACAATGCATTTCCCCTTCACATAATACTCCTTACACCGTAATGGTGGTCCCATGCTCCCACCTGATCCAACATAGGACAATGAGAATCTACATAAAACTCAATAATAAAATAAATATAAATACTGAATCTAGACTCACCTCCCGGATGGTAATGTTTTCAATGACCACTCCCAGAGATGGAATTGTTGCAATACGCACACATCTAAGATGATACACAGAATACAAGCAGATGTCACCGTATATTTATCTGATGTCACTCTAGCAAATATTGGTTTAATTGTTCAACGATGTTACACACATCAGCCATAGATGTTCTATTCTGTTACACACATCAGCCATAGATGTTCTATTCTGTTACACACATCAGCCATAGATGTTCTATTCTGTTACACACATCAGCCATAGATGTTCTATTCTGCTACACACATCAGCCATAGATGTTCTATTCTGTTACACACATCAGCCATAGATGTTCTATTCTGTTACACACATCAGCCATAGATGTTCTATTCTGCTACACATTAAACATAGATGTTCTATTCTGTAAATGCGTGATCAAATACATTTAATAGTTATATATTAATTAATATGCCTATAGGTTTCTGTTGTGACAACACATTTGGACAAGGCCTACTAATTTATTTAAGTCAGTTCTTTCCTCCCTTGGAATTTCTGCTGATCTCCCTTGAATGGAGCTCTCTACAGGTGGATGGTAATAAAATTAACTGGTGTGTCACACTGCAACACCTACTCTCCTTCCACTTCTGGTTTCCCTGATATCTTTTGTTAAACTAAAAGTTTAGGAAAGTTCAGGTGTGTAATGTATTCTACTGAAACCCATGCAGCACATATCAGATTACTGAAACCCATGTTGAAATAACATATTCACAGGCACTTTACAGACCAGTTTTATTTTCTTCCACATGAACCACTGCTAAGACTGCTCTAAATTGGACACCTCAAAGTAGGAGAAAGTATGGAAGACCCAAGGCAACATGTTAGTGAACAGTGGTACATAAATTAAAAGAGATAATCACAGCTCAATTAACAACAAAAAAGTCAAGAATATCATCCCATAATGTCAGGGGACATTACTGGAAAAATGTTGAGCACCAGTGAATGTGATAAGTCGCTTTCTACTAAATTCTTGCAGTCAAAGAAGTTTAATTTTTTTTTAATAGTGCATTCATTCTCAAACTCCCACTGGTTCTCTCTTATAACAGGAACCTGATTCTACTAGAATTCTAGTAGGATGTAGTCAAGAGCATGGAAATGCGTTGTGTCGCCATTTTATTTGCCCGACACATCCAACTTTGGCTGTGATTATTTCATTGATTGTGCCACTCTGAACTGTATTTCTTCTATTCAAAAGGCACAAAGAGCATAGAAGATTGACTTTATTGTACAGCAAGCACCTGCCAAGGGTATCATTCATAGCATGTAACCCATACTTTCAAGGTCCAATCATCTGGGATCTGAACAATTCTCCTGTAAACAAGATGTCATGATTTGGGATCAAACCAGTGACCTCTTCAGCTCAAAGCAAATGTTTTAAGCAGTCAAGCATTGACTAAGCTGCTGAGTGGTCAAACATTGACTAAGTGGCTGAATGGTCAAGCATTGATTAAGCTGCTGAGAAACTATGTGCTGTAGCACTGATTTACAACTCAAATTCCTTTCCCAGACTGTATTCAAACTGATATTTCCTTGCACATAGTGGTTGTCTATTGTCTTTCTCCAGCTGAATGAGTTGGTCATATTCTCCCTTGCCGTTAAGCATAGGAGTGGGAACCCCAATTGTCATTCCAATGCCAGATATGTCACCTTGTTTGCTTTAAATCCATGTTTGTTTAAAGTTATCATGATGTTTTCTATCCACCGTATTCTTAGTCTACCTTTAGATCTATATCCGGATACTCGTTTGTTATATCCACGTATTAATATGTTCATAGTGGTACCAATGTGAATATCTGCAGGCACTGTCTGCACGTATTAATATGTTCATAGTGGTACCAATGTGAATATCTGCAGGCACTGGCTATGACACTAGAAGAAGATTAACTAGAACCTTACTTACATCTCTTGGTCATTCGATAAGGTAACTAAAGCTGGCACAACCCTGGAGGACACTAGTGAATCACTGACACCTTTGATCATCAGCTGAGGATGTTAAGCAAAAAAAACAATCAATGGAGAAACTGGATAATTGGGCAAATAGGACAAGCATGGACATATGGACAAACAAGGTTATGTTTGGACATATGCACAAACAGGTTATGCATGGATGTATGGGCAAACAAGGCAAGCATGGACACATAGGAAAACAGACTAAGCATGTACATATGGACAAACAGGGCAAACATGGACAAACATGACAAGCATGGACAGAAAGGGCAAGCATAGACATATAGACAAGAATGGGCGTATGGAGAAACAAGGCACATATTAGATATATGGACAAAGGGAAAACATGGCCATATGGGCAATCATGGATGTATGGGAAAACAGATTAAGCATGGATGTATTGGTAAACAGGGCAGGCATGGAAATATGGGCAAGGAGGACACATACTAATGGACATACTGAACACAAGGACAAACTGAGCACATGAAGAAACATGAGAAATGAACAAACTGAGCACATGAAGAAACATGAGAAATGAACAAACTGAGCACATGAAGAAACATGAGAAATGGACAAACTGAGCACATGAAGAAACATGAGAAATGGACAAACTGAGCACATGAAGAAACATGAGAAATGGACAAACTGAGCACATGAAGAAACATGAGAAATGGACAAACTGAGCACATGAAGAAACATGAGAAATGGACAAACACCACATGTTTATTGCTTATTGTTTTTATCAAATAAGCTCCATATTCTGTCATCTTTTCCTGTCTTCCCTGTGACATTTTGCTTTCTTTATATATATTTTTTATCAAATAAAGTCAAGTAAAGGTGAGCAAGAGGTAGGCAGTGATACAAGTTGAAGAGTAACATCATGAGATGGATAGGATAGAGTCTAGCAGATTGCACCACCAAGACAAGATGCGGGAAGTTAGAGGTCTGTTGCAGCTAACCTTTGTTGCAGAGATGGCACTTAATGATAATAATGATATATTTTCAAGAAATGATTGATATATGCTTGATATATTGACAAGAAGACAGTGGTTCTATTCTTTGTTCTCTGAACTAGAAGTCCAGGCGCAGGTTACCTGCTATGACATGTCTGAAAAGAAAAGATAGTGTTCCTATTATTTGCTCCCTGAACTAGAAGTCCAAGCACAGGTTACCTGCTATGACATGTCTGGCTAGAAAAGATAGTGGTCCTATTATTTGCTCCCTGAACTAGAAGTCCAGGACCCAGTTGGCACATGGACATAAATATGTTATTGTGATAAAGTTAGATTACCTCAAACAGTAGAGCTGCAGCTGTTCTTACATGGGCAGACGTGTGAACAATCCCATCCCACAACACAGACAAGAGAAGTTCATGGTTGGATGGGTTCTCCCTGTCAGCACAATAAAAACAGTTGAAAATACAATACAAGCTCACATACACAAAATTGAAAATACAATACAAGCTCACATACACAAAAAGTTTTCACTTTTTATATTGTCTTCACTTGCATGACATTTGTTGCTAGTAATTCTCATCATTAATCTATAATCTATACAATCTATAATCTATACAATCTATAATCTATACATACATTCTATAATCTATACATTCTATAATCTATACAATCTATAATCTATACATACATTCTATAATCTATACATTCTATAATCTATACAATCTATAATCTATAATCTATACATACATTCTATAATCTATACAATCTATAATCTATACATTCTATAATCTATACAATCTATAAATACATTCTATAATCTATACAATCTATAATCTATACAATCTATAATCTATACATACATTCTATAATCTATACATTCTATAATCTATACAATCTATAATCTATACATACATTCTATAATCTATACATTCTATAATCTATACAATCTATAATCTATACAATCTATACAATCTATAATCTATACATACATTCTATAATCTATACATTCTATAATCTATACATACATTCTATAATCTATACAATCTATAATCTATACATACATTCTATAATCTATACAATCTATAATCTATACAATCTATAATCTATATATACATTCTATAATCTATACAATCTATAATATATACAATCTATAATCTATACAATCTATAATCTATACATACATTCTATAATCTATACAATCTATAATCTATACAATCTATAATCTATACATACATTCTATAATCTATACAATCTATAATCTATACATACATTCTATAATCTATACAATCTATAATCTATACATACATTCTATAATCTATACAATCTATAATCTATACAATCTATAAGATCTATAATCTATACAATCTATAAATTCTATAATCTATACAATCTATAATCTATACAATCTATAATCTATACAATCTATAATCTATACAATCTACAATCTATACATACATTCTATAATCTATACAATCTATAATCTATACAATCTATAATCTATACGATCTATAATCTATAAATTCTATAATCTATAATCTATACAATCTATAATCTATACAATCTATACAATCTATAATCTATACAATCTATAATCTGTACAATCTATAATCTGTACAATCTATAATCTATACAATCTATAATCTATACAATCTATAATCTATACAATCTATAATCTATGCAATCTATAATCTGTACAATCTATAATCTGTACAATCTATAATCTGTACAATCTATAATCTGTACAATCTATAATCTGTACAATCTATAATCTGTACAATCTATAATCTGTACAATCTATAATCTGTACAATCTATAATCTATACAATCTATAATCTATACAATCTATAATCTATACAATCTATAATCTATACAATCTATAATCTATACAATCTATAATCTATACAATCTATAATCTATACAATCTATAATCTATACAATCTATAATCACTATCAATTATTTCACTGAATATGACTTCCATAAAAAACTTGATTTAAATTGATTGGAACAGATGTCTAAAATGTAACATACAGCTTTGATTTATTGGCTGTCTTGAAAATCACTCTAGGAAAGTAAGTTTGAATACTGTCTGTGTTCGTCCATCATCAAGTGATGATGACCATTTTTTAAACATCCAATTTTGAAAATTTACTGAGAATTATGTCCATGCTTAATAGTTCGTAGATGGCTAATGAGCCCTATTCAAGCTGTAAATGTTCTTGGACAGTTTGGACATGGAATGACGACTGTAGACGGATCTTGGTCTATCCGTGACTTTCTAGCTGCTCTCCGCTGTTGAGCTGCTGCATTTCTCCTTTTTTCACAAGATGATGCGCTCTTTTATATTTTAGAACGCCATGTAGATCTATTTTGTACAAGTTCTTCCCATGTGTCTTGGTCTATTTCAAAGGCTTTCAGTGGGGTCTTTAACGAGTCCTTATAGTGCTTCTTTTGGCCACCTTGTTATCGTTTACCATTCTCCAGCTCACCATAGAGAAGTATCTTTGGCAGGCGATCGTCAGGCATACGCACCAAATGACCTGCCCAACGAATCTGTGTCTGCATCATGATAGTGTCAATGCTGAGGATACCAGCTCTGTCACGAATATTGGTTTGAATACTACTAGCCTCATTTTTACATTATCACGGATTAAAAACCTTCATTTTAAATTGTTGTTCAAAGTTACAAGACAGCATAGCAACGGGGTACAATTTTGTCACCACTGAGGTCACAGGAAAGAAAAACTTTGTGTAATTTAGCACTGTAATGTTCTAAAGGTTAAGATTCTATGATAAGGTATAGTATAGTCATCATCAATAAACCCGTAACCCTTCAGGGTCGTAGGGGTAACACATTGGATGCTTCAGCACACAAGAGTCCTCCAGCGAATTCTATCCTCAGCGATGCGGATGAGTGTGGAATTATCTTGCCCTGTCCATTCCTTGATGTTGTCTGTCATGAAACCCAAGCTTACCTTTACAGTGAGATCTGCACCAACTTATGTGATATGTTTCCACAACTAACCTGAGTTCAGTCAATGCTGCTCTTAGACTATCTAGTGATGTTTGTAGTAGTGCTAGAGTACACAGCACACGCTTCAAAAACTGACTTAGTTGACTCTTGTCTTCATCCTGATATAATCAAACAAGGATTCATTATTTACAGCAACAAATCAATAAATCTGATGGAAAAAATATATTCAAAGAGTATTGATTGTTTCAACAGGAGCTTTCTAAGCACAAGTTGATATTGTGATAACAGATAATCTCTATACAGAATAATAGTGTGAGAATAGACAATCTCTATACAAGATAAGTGTGAGAATAGACAATCTTTAATTAAACAAGATATTAGTGTGTGTATAAACAATCTCTACACAAGTTAACAGCAGAAGAATAGACCATTTTTCCACAGGATAACAGTGTGAGAATAGACATTCTCTTTACATGCTAATAGTTTGAGAATAGACAATCTCATTATCAGATACAATTGTCACAATAGACAATCTCTAAACAAGATAAGTGTGAAAATAGACAATCTCTATACAAGATAAGTGTGAAAATAGACAATCTCTATACAAGATAAGTGTGAAAATAGACAATCTCTATACAAGATAATAGTGTCTATTTATCTATTATATTTTCTCTGCTTTTGCTGTAAGGTGTCGCAAGATTGAATGACGATAAGTGTTCATAGGTGAGCATAGGTGCTCTTGCCACTGGCCAATAAGGATTCATTCTTAATTAAGTGGCCAAACCATTTCAGTCTCTGTTTTTCAATATACTTGACCACAGATGATGTTCCAACAGTTCTTGTAATCTCTTCATTTCTCACATGATATCTTCTTGTTCTGTTTGCTGCTTTTTCTTAGACATATCATTTCACACGTAGTAAACTTTCTCTCTTGTTCTTTTGTAAGTGTCCATGTCTGACATTGATAACACAATATTGGTATGAAGATTCAATTTATAATTTATCTTTTGGTTTTCATTGGGATAGATTTGTGTTTCAAAATTGATGTACATTCAAAATTCACATACGCTGGACCACCAACAACTAGACACTGTAAGAGTTACTCACGGTGACAAATGACATAAGAACACCCTTGGCATACACTGGACCACCAACAACTAGACACTGTAAGAGTTACTCACGGTGACAAACGACATAAGAACACCCTTGGCATACACTGCTACTACGCATGTGCTTATTGGTAAATGTCCTAGATGAACTTGTGCGTCTGTGGAAGAAAATAATACTGGCATGTAGTGTATGTTATTTAAAACTGCATCAACGCTCACTTAGAAAATAAAAATCAATATTGAATATTGATATCAATTATGAAAAATCAAGGTTCACTGAATTTTACAATAGAACAATACACCGGTAAGGTGTTGATTGCATGATCTTCGGGACTTTCCAAAAAATTTACTTTTCCTCCCCTCACCTCTGAATACTCCCATTTCTAACATTCTCTGTATGTGTACGTTCTCAACCTCATTGACATCATATGTCATCTTGAAATGAATTTATTACCGCCTTCATTAAGTCTGCTTTATCTCTTCTAAGCAATGTGCCGTATATCGTCGCATTGCCTGCCAATAAGTCGGCTCTCTCGTTTCCTCTGACCCCAGCATGACCAGGGCAGTATATCCATGTAATGTTCTGGACAACTGAGTTGTTCAATAAATTCCACCATACTTTTCTTAGATGAACTTTTCTATCTTGCGCAACATGCTTTGAGAGACTGTGAGTATTACCGAGTGTGTTGATGTATCAGTTATCAGCCAATTTAGTGCTGCTGTAACTCCCTCTATCTCCATCCTCATGCTCGATGTGACAGTAGGACATGCTGAAGATTTCTCAACCAACTTTACGTAGTTTCTGTAGGCAACAAAACCCCAACCACTTTTATTTGTGTTTTTGTTAACTGAGCCATCTGTGTATATAATTATGTCTTGTGGTCTCGAGTGTAGCTGGGTGAGTTCATGCACTGTAACTTGGGTCTTGACACACGTCCATTTTCGACACTTTATCTAGTTGTATTATACCTTTAGTCAGTGATTTCTTCTCAGTGTCTACCTCCATCCATTCACTGCCCTTTCCTATGTCCTCAAACAGTCGGGCTATCTATGCAGTAAGTAGCTTGAGTCGATGATGAAATTTGTGCTGAAAAGAATTATTTTTGTACCTGGACATATGGGTGCTGAGGGAAATGAAAGAGCAGACAGATTTGTCAGCGTGGCCAAAGTGACTAGTGGCAGTTCATTGGACCGAGTTAATATTTTGAATACAATTATAAAATTGGAACAGTTGGAAGATATGGGGTGTATTTCTTCTTCCGTATCTAAGGCTAGAATGCAGGACCTGAAGAGTGAAGCATGGGTGTTGCAAGAAACGAGCGGGATACAGGAATCACAAGAAAAGTTATCAACCAACACAGCTGGAACAGTCAGTTACCACATGATACAGGGCATAATGAATGTCTCAGAGCACTCAAGTTACCACATGATACAGGGCATAATGAATGTCTCAGAGCACTCAAGTTACCACATGTTGGAGACATAATGAATGTCTCAGAGCACTCAAGTTACCACATGTTGAAGGAGACATAATGAATGTCTCAGAGCACTTATGTTACCACATGTTGAAGGAGACATAATGAATGTCTCAGAGCACTTATGTTACCACATGTTGAAGGAGACATAATGAATGTCTCAGAGCACTTATGTTACCACATGTTGAAGGAGACATAATGAATGTCTCAGAGCACTCAAGTTACCACATGTTGAAGGAGACATAATGAATATGAGATCAGAATACGTATGTTACCATATTCTTCTTCTTCAGCGTTCATTTTCAAACTGCCACTGGATCTCTTTTGTAGCAGGACAATGGTCCAACTAGATTTCCAGCAAAATGTAGTCCAGAAAATGAAAATGCATTGTGCCGCCGTTTTATTTGCGCCAATGGCCCGGCACATCTGTCTTCGGCAGTGTGCTACCATATGATAACGGACATAATGAATATGAGATCAGAGCATTTATGAACATGTCTGGAGTGTCATTATGATGATCCGATGACTAACTAACAACTTACTAAGTTCCTCTTCCGATACTCGAACCAACTCCTCAAACTTCAACTTCACCTGCCGAATAACAGTTTCACAACATTAACATTATATAACAAGTGCATACACTAACACCATAACTTTCCAATAAGATAACAGTCTATTGTCTATCCCCAGGTGAATGATGGTTGATAGTACCCACACTTGCCGTTAAGCGTAGGTGTGGGAGCTTAAGTTGTCATTACAAGACCACATGTGTCATCTTGGTTGCATTAAATCCATGTGTGCTCAAGGTTATCTTGATGTTTTCTATTCACCATTTCGTGGTCTAACTTTGGTTTGATGTCCGGATATTCATTTTTTTTCATTAAGTTTTTCATCAAGTTTTTCATTAAGTTTTTCATCTAGTCAAGCTAGTCAAATACTATACTTACATATCATAATGAAGAATGCAAAATAAGATTGAAACAGACGTTCATGAGGCACAGGCAGGTTTTAGATCCGGCAGATGCACCACACATATCTTCGACATGAGAATCATAGATAATGCAGGGAATTCATATAGACCTACATAAATGTTTCTTTGACTGCACCAAGGTCAATCACCAAGGTCAATCACTAATTATGGCTAATCGCTGGAAATTCCTGGAGTTATTGACAAACAAACAACAGACATAGCTTTCTTCTTGGCTAACTTCCATTCATTATCAAAAGAAATTCTTCTAATACAAATGTTACAGAAGAATTCTACACAACTCCTGTCTGTGTGTTCGCCCATCACATGATGACCATTTTTTACATCCACTTTTGAAAATTCAGTTAGAATTATGACCATGCCTAATAGTTCGTAGATGGCTAATGAGTCCTATTCGAGCTGTAAATGTCCTTGGACAGTTCGGGCATGGAATGACCATTGTTGATGAATTTCGGTCTAACCGTGACTTTCTAACTGCTCTCCGCTGTTGAGCTGGTGCATTTCTCCTCTTTTCACAAGATGATGCGCTCTTTTTTTATTTTAGAACACCATGTAGATCTATTTTGTGCAAGTTCTTCCCATGTATCATGGTCTATTTCAAAAGATTTCAGTGAGTCCTTTAACAAGTCCTTGTAGCGCTTCTTTTAGCCACTTTGAGATCGCGTACACTTCTTCAGTTCACCATAGAGAAGTATCTGTGGCAGGCGATGGTCTAGCATACGTACCAAATGACCTGCCCAACGAATCTGTGTCTGCATCAGGATAATGTCAATGCTAGGGATACCAGATCTGTAAAGGACAGTGGTGTCTGGAATCTTGTCTTACCATCTGATGTTCATAACTTTTCTGAGACAGGTTGTGTGAAAGTTGAATTTATGTGCATGTGAAAATGACTTGCACTGGGGATTTTGACTAAAGTAAGGAGGAGTTGTGCGAAGTGTCAACCTCACCCTCTTGTCAGACCTCATTTTCTCCTACAGAGAGCATAAGAAAAAAGTGTATGTAAGAAATAAAATTGAGATGTATACAGGTCCACAAGAACCATTACTGCCAATAGTGAAAACTTGCATAGTTTGGACATGTTTGCAGGCATGATTCCTTGTCAAAAACAATACTGCAGATAACTGTCGAAGGTGGAAGAACCAGAGGAAGACCAAAAAAAGCATGAACAGACAACTATCCTCAAGGACTGGACAAGACAAGACAAAATTATTCCTCATTCGTCCAGACTGTTGAAGATAGAAATGGTTGGAGCACTCTGTGTGTTGATGCATTCAATGTGTTATCTCTACGACACTGGACGGTTATGGGTTGATACATTGATAGATTATGCAAAACCTGACAAAACACCTGCAGATATCACTACATGACTGGGCGAAAGGGCAAACATCCAGGGGTCAAAGAGGAAACACCAAGGGGTCAGGAAAACATACAGGGGGCCTGGCAAACACCCAAGAGCCACAGGATCATTGAAGAAGAAGAACAATGTTCTCTTAATTTTATTTTCATTTTGCAACACTGTCAGATGGTTATGTAAATCATTGATGGCAAATGCAGCTAAAAATGATAGATGATGATAAATATAAAAGCATACCTTCTTCTCTGTGAACGTACGTCCAAATGTTCGACATAATCGAAATGTGAACTCACACAAGGCATGCACAACCCTCTGCATGGACAAACCGACACTCATCGTAATTTCCAATATGCGTGTCAATCTGCAACAACATACAATCAATAGAATATCCTCTATACAGACCTGAACTTTTCTCAACTTTTAGTTTTAAACTGGGTATCCATAAACCAGAAATGGGAGTGATAGAAGGTGTGGCCCCTTTCACACAAGGGTAATTTTATCCAACAAGAACATCTCATGGCAGTGATAAAACATCCGAAGTTTGTGTTGTTTGGCCACATCACAAGGCACAATTATCTTTCCGAAACTATCTTGCAGGGGACAGTTGAGGGTTGACAGAGGAAGACAGAGGAAAGTATGGATTCATAATATTAAAAACTGGACAGCATTAAGATTCTTCATATGAAACTCTGAGGCAGACATATTGGCCAGAGGAAACAACACTTGAATCAAAGCTCTATGGGACACTGTATGAACTACAAAAGACAGTGAGTTTTATTCAGGAGACAGAATGACAGATATAGACATGTTTCAAGTGAACAAAAGAAGAAGAAGAAGATTCTCCACACTCAAACAAAGAACTGATAAGAGAGGCCAAATTTGTGTATTGAATAAGTGACACTCTTATCACACTGAAGGCTTATGGGTTTCATGATGAGGATGAGGAATTTTATTACCATTCAGGGGCTAGAAGATCAGTTAAAGGGAGATGAGAAATGTCAAGGGAGACAAGAACTGACCACGACAGATCACAATATCACATTCTAAGGGCAGGCAATTGTCATGAGGTGGACAATAAATATGTCAGGTTCAAGCATTCCCCGCTATATAAGACAGAGATTGACATCTTTAACTACAAGTTCCATGTGTGTTATACATAATCAAACTGTCAAAGAGGACATCTGACAGGTGGACAGTGCTGCACTAACTCAAGATGGACTGTGACCAATCGCTAGTATAAAATCTACCAACAGAATCTAAACAAGCCTGTTGACATCATATTTTTTGTTATTTCCATGCATTTCGTTGGTTGGTGTTGCCAGGTCCACAAAATAAATAAATAATATAATTAATAAAATGCATAACCCATCAGGGGTGTAGGTGTGTTGCAATGGAGATATTTTGTGCAGAAAGATCTTCAGCATTTCTATCCTCTACCATTCTGTATGAGTTTGAAAACTTGCCACTCTGTTCAGTCCCTGATATTATTCAACCATATCTTCCCACCACCTCTTCTTCTCCCACCCTCCATGGTACTTTGAAAAACATATTTTGTCATCAAGGAATGTCTCATCGTGTGACTGTACCATTAGATAATAGGCAGAGAAGGTGATTTTGGCTTTCCAAAAGTGTCGAAAGTCTAAGATCCGACTATAGACCGACATCCTCAAAATGTAACAATGCCTGCAATAATGAACTTCGTCATCATAAGAATGAACGGACATGCTAAATGGAAACTACCAATAGAGAGAGAGTCTTGTCTCGTTACATGTTCAAACCAAGTTTATGCTGTCTTACCACTACTAAAGTGATTCTTGATAACCTGCAAGTTTGTTGATTTGCTGCCGGACGGATATATTTGTCTTGTGTTCTATATTCAAGAAATAGATAGAAAGACACACAAAGGAAGATAGAAAGAGATCCAAAAAATGAAATGTGCTAAAGACTCACAAATTATTCACAATCCAGTTGAGCTCCTCCCAGGGTTCAAACCATTCCTGATCAATATGTGCCTCAAATTGTGCCACAAGATGTGCCAGGGCTTGCTCCCCACCAGACATGACAGCCAGATCACTTAAAGGGCTGCTAACAACTGGAAACCTGGTTACTAGACAAGCAATCAACAAGACTCTAGATTTATCGACCTTGAAAGGGAACTACAAAAGATAGTGATTAATGAAACTATCAGAGATTATGATTAATGAAACTATCAGAGATTGTGATTAATGAAACTATCAGAGATTATGATTAATGAAACTATCAGAGATTATGATTAATGCAACTATCAGAAATTATGATTAATGAAACTATCAGAAATTATGATTAATTAAACTATCAGAGATTATGATTAATGAAACTATAATAAATTATGATTAATGAAACTATCAGAGATTATGATTAATGAAACTATCAGAAATTATGATTAATTAAACTATCAGAGATTATGATTAATGAAACTATAATAAATTATGATTAATGAAACTATCAGAGATTATGATTAATGAAACTATCAGAGATTATGATTAATGAAACTATCAGAGATTATGATTAATGAAACTATCAGAGATTATGATTAATGAAACTAATCTATAATCCTGTACATATTGTGTGGTATGTATTTATTATATCAGGACTGACATATCTACAAATCCTCCTAGCAGGGAAGCATATTTAATTCTGTATACCTTCAACTATTGTTTATGTTAGCAGAAATCTTCTTCATATGCATTTGTTCTCAAACTCCTGCAGATTAGCAGGATGTATTCTAGAGAACAGAATACATTGTGCCATAGTTTACAGCTTAGCTGCGATATATGCACCATTTGGCGTGACACATCTGACTTCAGGATTACTTTAAAACTAAATGGGGGATGAAACAGCAAACTCCACCACATAACCTACTTAGTCATCTCTTACAACATGCATGAAAGGTAAACAGTGTTGCTATTCTTTACTCCCCTTTTGGGACCCATCTACATTCTGGCACGTTAGCAGAAATGATGGACAACTTTCAAAAAAATTAAAATTTAACATAGAAAAATAAGTAGTGAAAACACACAGGGGAAAAACTCACATACCATCTACATTCATTTCCTCCGTGCTGGACACAGATGCCGGACATGTCTCAATGACGGTCAGGTACAACAAGGGAATTAGCTCTTCCAGAGTTGAGATGAGCAGAAGAAATCGTCCTTCATTTAACGGCAGTGACGTGGAGTTATTGGTCTTCTGTGATACCACAGCACCCTATACAAATGGTATAACAGAACTGAAAATGTGAACAAAAATTAACTTAACTGTAAACCTGCTGTCCCCATATGTCCCAACAAAACAGTTTGCTGCATAAATAGAGCAGCTGTTATCAATGTTGGTCATATGGCTCCCTAGGGAGCCACAGTGTTTTTCATGAAGAGCTATCTTCACTCCCGAGGGCAGGTTGCTGCCATGGGTTATACCTTTACCATGAAAAAAATTTGTAATTGAGGGTTATGGACCTTTCTAGGGATTTGGGGGGGGGGATACAGATAGGTAATGATAATGAGTAAGATAGATAACAAGAAAATCTGTTATTGATCCGGACATGGACACACACACGCACGCACAATTGTCAATGATGTTTTGTTTACTTAAACATTACTCACTCCCATCTCTCTCTAAATGGTATAGTAAACCTTACCCCTCTCTATAAATGGTATAGTAAACCTTTCTCTTTCTCTAAATGGTATAGTAAACATTACCCCTCTCTCTAAATGGTATAGTAAACCTTCCCCTAAATGGTATAGTAAACCTTCTCCTTTCTCTAAATGGTATAGTAAACATTACCCCTCTCTCTAAATGGTATAGTAAACCATACCCCTTTCTCTAAATGGTATAGTAAGCCTTACCCCTCTCTCTAAATGGTATAGTAAGCCTTAACACACTCGGTCACTGAGCCATAACAATCTCATTGGGTCACTGAGAAGGTAACATGGGCAACAATCTCCTAAATGACAGAAGTGTGAGAATAAACACACAAGTGGTATTCTAACCAATCTTCTGTAAATCCAAATTAATATACTAAACTCTTTTCAGGAGAAAATCAAAGAATCCGATTGAAATATTTATTACATTTTAGTTTGGAAACCATAATCCACACCTACCTTGATGTTCTTATCTCCCTTGGCAAATGTTATTAGTTTATGCTTATTCTTCATGAATTTTAATATAAATTTATTTAGGGTTAGTTATGTAAAACAAAACCTCTCTTGATTCAAACCCTAAGTCTAACCCTAAACAAATTAATAGTTAAAATCAATAACTGAGAAATAATAATTGGCAAACATTGTCAAGGGGAATAATCAAATTAATAATCAAACCAGAACCATTTATTATTAATGTAAAATGCTGGAAATGAACAGACAGAAACATCCAAATATGAGTTATAGTGCATGAGAAAAATTTGAATAAATGCTCACAACATGTGCAAATACAGCAGGTAGCAGTGTAAAATAGAAACAATCAGAATAAGTAAAGTAACATGAACCAAGAAAAGGAAACAACCAAGCTTCATCCATAGGGTAAGTGAAAAGTTTATAATATAGAAACGGTTAAATAGTTACTCTTGTATAAAACAATACATAGAATTGACGTTTCAACCACAAGGTCTTTATCAAGATAGAAACATGCCAAATGCAGAATGGTACAAAGTAGCTTGAAAAATACATGGAATAATGTAATGGAAAGTTATGCTACATTATTCCGTGTACATGGAATAATGTAATGGAAAGTTATGCTACATTATTCTGTGTACATTGAATAATGTAATGGAAAGTTATGCTACATTATTCCGTGTACATGGAATAATGTAATGGAAAGTTATGCTACATTATTCCGTGTACATGGAATAATGTAATGGAAAGTTATGCTACATTATTCCGTGTACATGGAATAATGTAATGGAAAGTTATGCTACATTATTCCGTGTACATGGAATAATGTAATGGAAAGTTATGCTACATTATTCCGTGTACATGGAATAATGTAATGGAAAGTTATGCTACATTATTCCGTGTACATGGAATAATGTAATGGAAAGTTATGCTACATTATTCCGTGTAGTCTTTTAGCTGTATCATTGTATTATTTCTGTGCGTGTTTCAACCTTTTTGGTTGAAATCGACATTTCAACGAAAAGAACTTTATCAAGTTCTCTCTTATAAAGTTCTCTCTTATCAAGTTCTCTCTTATAAAGACCATTTGGTTGAGATGTCGTTTGTGTGTATTTGTTCATTGAAAAACTGCTTTGTCCAGCTTTGTGGCGGAGATATACAGAACATAGATTCAGACGTCAAGGTACCAGGTTCAAAGCTTACCATAAGCAATTGTCCATACATACTGTTCAGAAAGCAGAGGCAACCTACTGAACATTTTTTAATGCCTAGAAAATCACTACATTAAAAAGTGTTGGGTTGATGGATATGTCCTGAAGTTACCAACAAAATGTCGGTTCGTTACGGGAGGATGTGTCCACACATTCCAACTTTTTAATATTACCCCGGTAGGTTTGATTTCATACAGCTTCTGCGATGCGGAGATAAACAGCATGCAGCATCTGGAACTGATAATTCAATCTGTGTGTAACACACTAAAGCACTTCCCCTCCCTAGCAAGGATATTGTAGGGGAGGGGGGTTGCGCACAGATCGATGGATGCTGCATTGTATGCACCTTTAGCAAAAGTTAATTTTGTTAAATAATGTACGGTTTGTTTCATAAACAATGTGGGCACATCAATCCGTAATGAACCACAACTTCTATCAACCCAATTTATTTTGCTCTATTTTTATATCTATTTACCAGATGGTAGACAGTTTTACTGAAGTCTCCCGCTCATTTAATTGTTAACAAGAGAGACAATGAAATACCAGATAATCTAAGCTGTAAAAGCAACAAGAGAGACAATGAAATACCAGATAATCTAAGCTGTAAAAGCAACAAGAGAGACAATAAAATACCAGATAATCTAAGCTGTAAAAGCAACAGGTGTGAAAAACAAAACTATTGAAAGATTTCAAATGTGAAAGCATAAAATGTGAGAACAAAAATGATGGGAGTAGTAAAACCATACCATATGTAATTGTAGTTACGTTTAACTGGTTGGTATTTAGTTATGAACTGAAATCATTGTACTCCGGGCAAACACATGGTGCTCAGTCCCTGAAGGCAACGAAAGGTATGCATACTCATGTTTCGTTTCAGTGGCCTGCTAGTTAAATATTCTTCTTGTTCATCAAGACTTAATATCTATCATGCCCTGTGTATCTTGGGTCATTGCTATCTCCAGTTTTCTGTCATGACTTAATCTCTCATGCCCTGTGTATCTCATATCATTGTTATATATGTTATCTCTCATGCCCTGTGTATCTTGTTACTATTAAATATCTCAACACTATGACACATCTCAATTTGTATCTTGTTGTATCATTATATCAACACTGCATCACATCACCAACTTGAACACAGTACAAGAGTGCCGTGCTAGAATAGACAAACTGACACCAGTGAACACCGATCTGCTAAAGCCAAAAAAAGCAAATATGGAATTGCCTTAACTGTGTCCTCGAGATGCTTAAGTAGGTTATGCATGAGATGATGTTCTAGCCGGCCCAGTTCTCTTGACCACATGCCCAAGGCTGGCAGGAACACATGTAGAGCTGCTCTTTGGACTTTTTCTTTGGGGTCTTTCAGTGCAGTCATCAGCAGATCATAGCCCTGAAACATATTATTTATGTTCATTATTTCACACATTAATGCTTTCTATTTCACACATTAATGCTTTCTATTTCACACATTCATGCTTTCTATTTCACACATTAATGCTTTCTATTTCACACATTAATGCTTTCTATTTCACATTAATGCTTTCTATTTCACATTAATGCTTTCTATTTCACACATTAATGTTTTCTATTTCACATACTTCGTATATTTCACTAATAAATGTTATATTTGTGACACATTTCTATATTTCTCTCATTAGACAATATTATCAGTATTGTTCCCTCACCTGGGGATACTTGTATGTATTACTCTCACCTGAGGATACTTGTCAGCGTCACAAATAAAGCCCATCAGCAATCCCAGACTCTTGACAACGGCCTCTCTGACATCCTCATCTCTGTCATCCATCATCATCTGTTGTAACATTGATAGCACAAGGGAGCTACGGATCTCAGCCTGAATAAAGAAACAGACACTTAAAAATAAAGGCATTTAAATCACCAAGTACATGACTATCTTACAGGGAACAGTTCAGGGTGGAAGAAAAAGAGGAGGTCAGAAGAAAGTGTTGATTTATCATATTAAAGACTAGACAGCATTACGATTCTCCACACTTAAAGAACTGATAACAGGTAGGCATAGCGAGATTTTTGTGCTGATGTTTCCTGAGTGGCACCCCTACAACACTGACGGGTTATATGTTTCCTGAGTGGCACCCTTACAACACTTGGCACCCTTACAACACGGATGGGTTATATGTTTCCTGAGTGGCACCCCTACAACACTGACGGGTTATATGTTTCCTGAGTGGCACCCCTACAACACTGACGGGTTATATGTTTCCTGAGTGGCACCCCTACAACACTGACGGGTTATATGTTTCCTGAGTGGCACCCCTACAACACTGACGGGTTATATGTATGATGATGATGAAGTACATGAGCAGATAATAAATCTAGTGAAGATTTGAATGGGTCATAATCATGTTGTATCTATCAGCAAAACTAGGCATATGCAACAAGGGCTTCTGTCCTGATTGTAGGTTAATCATTTAAGTCAAGTAAACCTTTCACAAGAACTAATACAAAAATACAAAAAATCTCAAACTGAAATTTTTTTTTAATTTGTCGTTTGTTCTCAAAATTTCACTGTATCAGTAAAATGGCCCTACTAGATTTCCAGCAGGATGTAGTCCTTATGGTTTATGCCGTGTGGCGTTGGTTATCATGCCTTTCCACAGCCTTCAGTTTCATGTGCTGTCAGTCATTTCCAATACCGATGTTCTCCCATGCTAAAGTGCTAGGTTGTCAAGCATCTTCTCTCTTGGTCTTCCCCTACCTCTCTTGCTCTTCAATTTGCCTGTTGTTACAATGTGCTTCATCTTTCCTCTTCTCATGATGTGTCAAAAAAATGTGGACTATCTCTTTCTGATGCGGGTAAGCAGTTCTTTTTTGGATGTAGCCAGATAACGGAAATGTGTTCTTTCACCATTTTATTTGCACCAATGGCCAGACACATCAGACTACAAAACTAGGCATATGCAACAAGGGCTTCTGTCCTGATTGGAAGCAACAAAACTAGGACTATGCAACAAGGGCTTCCTTGTTGTACACATGCTGAAAATCCTGAATTGATAACATGAAGGAGTGGTCAGAGCGTGATTTTTCTACACTTCTCCAAATGGCTGAGGATAGAGTTGTTTGGAGGGCTTTTTGTGCTGTCTCCAGTGTGGTACCCCTACAACCCTGACTGGTTGATGTCTCCAGTGTGGTACCCCTACAACCTTGACTGGTTGATGTCTCCAGTGTGGTACCCCTACAACCCTGACTGGTTGATGTCTCCAGTGTGGTACCCCTACAACCCTGACTGGTTGATGTCTCCAGTGTGGTACCCCTACAACCCTTGCTGGTTATGAGTCTTAATATCATTATTAATGAAATGTATGTCTTATTTGTCAACTTGATTTATTACACATCAGCAATGAAACAACAACTTACCGGCAGATACGATGCTAAAGCTCCGCAGGCCTCTGCTACTAAGAGCCTCCTCTCGACGTACTTGTGTCCAATCTACAAAAGAAAATATCCCTATATCAGAGAGAATAACGGGATTTGAACTAAAGTACTATATGAGAGTCCTGTGAATACCAAGCACAGAAAGGAAATCAAACCAAGAGATGCTAAACAAAATCAGCGTCCAAGAAGGCTGGCTTCTAAACACTACCGGGTATATTGAGAAGGGAGTTAGGTTTATTCAGCTATATAAAGAGACATTGTGGTATGGAAAGAGTATTGCTGGAGGGAGAGAGGGAAAAATCTGTTGCTGAGAGAGGAGAAATGAAGGTTTTGAAGAGAGAGAAAAATTCTGTTGATATGAGGGGACACATGATGATGATGATGAAATAATCTCTTTAGCTGTGAGCAGGTAGCTATTGACACATGATGATGATACAATTATCCCTTAAGCTATGGGCAGGTAGCTCTTGAC
Source organism: Meghimatium bilineatum (assembly GCA_034231615.1). NCBI lineage: Eukaryota > Metazoa > Mollusca > Gastropoda > Stylommatophora > Philomycidae > Meghimatium > Meghimatium bilineatum. Next base: position 1,758,957 of record CM067310.1, on the reverse strand, counting down.
AACCCCATAGTCTTTCACACAAAAGTACAGGTTCTTCTCAGTTGTTATCTGAGGTAACACTCATACTGATATAAGGTCCCAAATATCATATTTGTGTAAGCATGGTTGTGTAAGCGAGATTTATGGATGCCATGTTTAGTCCCCGAAGGGAGATATTCCAATGCCCTAGTATCCTAGTATTACCACGTCCTGCCAGGAGCACAGCACACACTTCTGGCCAAACTATCTCATCAATCCTGCCAGGAACACAGCACACACTTCTGAGAAAACTATCTCATCAATCCTGCCAGGAACACAGCACACACTTCTGGCCAAACTATCTCATCAATCTGTTGTTAGATTTGTTTATTCATCTAGAGTTATGGCCCATCTATGCATTCAATAACATCAATAGCATTCTAGGAATCTTCCACAAAAAGACAAAGGTGCAATGTCTGCTGGCCGGAAGTTCTTCATCATTCATAGGGGATATTTGATAAAAGACAAGAAATTGAGACAAGATGTGACAATATTTCTTCACAAGTGACAGGTTGTCATCACCCAACGTTTCTTAGTAGCCTCTTGCGATATGCCCGGAAAGAAGACAGTGGTACTATTCTGTGCACCACAAACTAGAAGTCCAGACCCTGTTTACCAAATGGGTGTGATCTTGTCATGAGAACATTCTACTAAATGAACACAAACATTATGAATACCTGCTCCCAACACTGCGGCAACAGCTCCTCTACCAGTCGATCGGCTCCAGCATGTTCAGCAAAGACCACACAGCCAGTCAGGATGACCTGCCTAGAATACACAAAGTTTGAAGCATCACACTTATATCCAGACTGCATGGTCATGAAACAAAGATTAGACAGACTACATTCTACAGTTGTAAGTTAATCATTTGAGTCAAGTAAACCTTTCACAAGAACTAATACAAAAATGCAACAAATCTAAACTGAAATTTTTTTTTATTTGTCGTTTGTTCTCAAACTTTCACTGTATCAGTAAAATGGCCCTACTAGATTTCCAGCAGGATGTAGTCCTTATGGTTTATGCCGTGTGGCGTTGGTTATCATGCCTTTCCACAGCCTTCAGTTTCATGTGCTGTCAGTCATTTCCAATACCGATGTTCTCCCATGCACAATGCTAGGTTGTCAAGCATCTTCTCTCTTGTTTTTTCCCTACCTCTCTGGTTCTTTAATTTGCCTGTTGTCACAATGTGTTCCATCTTTCCTCTCCTCATGATGTGTCCAAAAATGTGGACTGTCTCTTTCTGATGCGGGTAAGCAGTTCTCTTTTGGATGTAGTCCAGATAACAGAAATGTGTTCTATGTGCATTTTATTTGCACCAATGGCCTGACACATCAGACTTTTCTGGTTTCTAATACATTCAGTGTTTTTACCATTTCAAATGAACAGTGGACTTCTGTAACTATATGGCTAGTATAGTCTGCCAACCGTACAAAGGAACTGGTCCGTGTAGTCTGCCAACCGTACAAAGGAACTGGTCCGTGTAGTCTGCCAACCGTACAAAGGAACTGGTCCGTGTAGTCTGCTAACCGTACAAAGGAACTGGTCCGTGTAGTCTGCCAACCGTACAAAGGAACTGGTCCGTGTAGTCTGCCAACCGTACAAAGGAACTGGTCCGTGTAGTCTGCCAACCGTACAAAGGAACTGGTCCGTGCACTTACAAGCTGCTCACTAAACTCAAAGATAACTATGGCCACATCAGTTGACATTTTTTGCAGCTGTCTTACGTCACGTCACTATCAACATAATCACAGATGCCCACAAACTACATTATTTAAATTATCCTAAAATAAGTTTCATTGATCAAACGTCATACATTTTATGCATACAAATTTCAAAAAATTATCGGTATTTGCTCAATATTTGCAGAATTAAGATCCTTTTTTTTTTAAATTATGTAAATTTCCATTTATGCTACAGTTAACAGGGGGGACCCATAACCTGTCAGGATATTAGAGGTGTCACACTGGATATATCAAAGTAATAGGGTTGCCACACTGGATACATTAGGGCAATAGGGGGTGCCACACTGAAGACATTAGGGCAATAGGGGGTACCACACTGGATACATCAGGGCAATAGGGGGTGCCACACTGAAGACATCAGGGCAGTAGGGGTGCCACAATAGAGACAGCACAAAAAGCTATCCAAACAACTTTATCCTCAACCATTCGGAAGAATTTAGAAAAATCACGCCAGGACCATTCCTTGATGTTATCAATTCAGGATTTTCTCTGTCCTCCCCTTCTCCTTACACCTTTGAATGTACTTGCAAAATAGTTTTAGAAAGTAAGTCATGTTTCGTTATATGTTCAAACAAAACAGTTGTTTCACTAATGTCAAAAGTGGTTCTTGATGAATGGATGTTATCAACCACAGGTGAAAGAAAAATCAAGGCACCTGTGTGATTATAGTTAAGCTGGCCCTCTATTAATTGGGTTTTTTTAACAGTCAGTAGCCCATCACGTTTCATATCCTGTAGTGAAAACATTTATGGACAGGCCCACACAGTTGAAAAAGCCCAAAATATTTAGGTACAAATTCAATCATTTAATATTTTTCTTCTTCTTTCGTTAACTTGAAACATGTCTATATCTGTAATTCTGTCTCCTGAATAAAACTCACTGTCTTTTGTAGTTCATACAGTGTCCTATAGATTCCTCTGGCCAATATGTCTGTCTCAGCGTTTCATACTCAGTCTTGAAGTATATGTTTAGCACTCTGTGCTGTCTATCCACATGTACACATGGCCGTGTTGCCAATCTTGAACTTTGTATACATGTGACTGCGGAATCGGTTGTGTCCCGTTTTGAGGCGTAGTTTTACAACTTGTTCTGATCTGTTCATACTGTGATAGTCATCTTGTGTTGGTGTTTGTGGCTTTCTTATTGACTTGATCACCTGTTTTCTTCTGATGGTAGGTGATTGGTACATCTGGTTGGTCTTCTGAAGCACCTTCCTTTGCCAGTTGCTGTGATTTTTCATTTCCCGGTATTCCACAGTGAGAGGGTATCCACTGGATAGTTACCCTATACTGGTAAGACAGTTAATTAAGTAGTTTTTGCAAGTCTGTTAGTTTTCCAGACTGGTCAGCTTGTGGCACTGACCTTGCACCTGTCAGAAATACCATGGGCTGTGGGCCAGGGTTGGAGTTCAGCATTTTTTCAGTTGCCACCATAATTGCTTGGATTTCTGCATCATAATTATTGCAGAATTTCCTTGTATTGAATATTTGAAAGAATCTCACCTCTGTTCATCATCTGGTTTCTTAATGAGGTTAAATAAGATATTCAGCAACTGATCTCGCTGCTTGGGTTCTGGGTGTAGAATTGCAGTACATAAGATGACTGGGATCAATTCCTGGAAAGAAACACATTTTTCAAAGGTCAAGGTAAATATTCCTGGAAAGGAACACGTTTTTCAAAGGTCAAGATAAATTAAATGTTTATTCTATATACTAGTTGAAATTAAATATTTCTTTGAAACTGTTGTCAGGTTAAAAATATAAGCAATGATAATGGGTAAAATTGAGGAGAAATCACTGCAAAATATAAAAATACATGCTGCAACAAGTAGACAAGTTTCGGTACTTTACGGAATAATGTGTCCACACTTTTAACGAAACAAACCATACATTATTTAATGAAAAGACCTTTTGCTAAAGCCTCATACAACACTGCATCCATTGCACTGAGAGGCTCTCCTTCCCTCTCCACCGGAAGACCAATGGGGGAGGGGGCTCTGAGTACGTGGAACGCAGTACGAATGATCGATAGCTGAAGCTGTATGTTTTCTATCTCCATGTCATGGAAGCTGCATGACATCAAGCCTAATATTAAAAAATTGAAATATGTGTGGACACATTATCCCGTAATGAACCCATGTTTATTATATGTTGGAGACATAATCACAAATGATGGTAGATGCAAAACAGAATTCAAAAGAAGAATAGGAAAGGCTAAAAGTACTTTTAATGATATCAGAAACATTTAAACATCTAAATAAATCAGAAAAAAACTGAAGATGGATGTGTTGAGCCATTTGCATAAATAAAAAATGACATAACACATTTCCATTCTCTGGACTACATCCTGCTGGAAATTTAGCAGGACCATTGCACTGCGAGAGAGAGAACCAGTGGGAGTCTGAGAATGAACGCAGATGAAGAAATAAATCACAAACAAACAAAATGAGAATTATAAAATGCTACATCTACTCTACATTAATGTATGGCTCAGAAACATGGACAATGAGCAAACAGCCAGAAGAAAGATGTGATGCCATTTGGATGTGGATATATAAAAGAATAGAGAGAACAAGGAAAGAAAAGAAAATGTTAGAGTGCCGCGACTGGGCTGCTAACAGAACAGAGGAAATGATTCAAGAACTTATCCTGCAGCACTCAAAGACACACAATAATTACCACAGACGGTTCAGTAACGCAAGAAAAAAACAGGTGTGGTTTGGGGTTTTGTGGCCTACATATGTGGCAAGAAATTAGCCGAGAAGTCAGCAGAGTAACCCACTACAATATCGAGTATGAAAATGGAAATAAAGTCGGTGACAGCAGTTCTCACTTGGCTGATGAAGCGACCACCAATGGACTCAGTGATTCTATTCTCAAAGTATGCTGTGCAAGATAGAAACGTGTATGATTAGAACTGAATGGGTTACTCTTCTCAACAACTTGCGGAGCATTACATGGATCTACTGTCCGGGTCATGCTGGGATCAGGGGAAACAAGAGTCTATGTGTTGGCTGGTAAAGCCTTGGTGAATGGCACCGAGATAAGAAGAGACAGGAATGAATTGATTAGAGCAGTCATGGATACCCGACAAAAAGATGAGGACAAGATCGAATGAGACAATGTACATATTTAGAAAATGATAAAAATGGGAGGGAATAGAGGTGATGGGAGAAAGTGCTCCCTCTCCGGAAATATCAGAATGTACAATAAGCAACTGACTGGGACACAGAGCTTATATTCTTTTAGATGGCTGGCGGAACAGCAAGAAGATCATATATGGGAATGCCCCCAGTGTTGTGACCCTTGTTCCTAATCAAGAATAAGAAAACAAAGAGGTTCTAATAAAATTTCTAGGTTCTAGGAAAATAATAGAGGTTCTAGGAAAAAAAGAATTGAAGAAAATAAAAATCAAACAAATAAAATATTTTGGACATATGAAAAGCAGTGTGCAGCAAACCATTCACTACTGGTCAGAGAATTTGTACCCAAGAATAGAATTAAGTAGTTAACAGTGAGTTACCTCTCGTTTGGCTAACAAAACATTTGGAACTATGTGAGGCAGACATCTTGCCAACATCTTGACCACACCATGCTCATCTGCATGGCTGATTCTTGACATCTGAAGATACATCAATCAAATACATTCATGGCTGATTCTTGACATCTGAAGATACATCAATTAAATACATTCACAAGATCAGCTTCCTTTGCCAAGATCTACAGCATAATTTGAATTTACTACGCTTACACTTGACCTACAATTTTATTTTACTCCACTACACAAGACCTACAATTTTATTTTACTCCACTACACAAGACCTACAATTTTATTTTACTCCACTACACAAGACCTACAATTTTATTTTACTCCACTACACAAGACCTACAATTTTATTTTACTCCACTACACAAGACCTACAATTTTATTTTACTCCACTACACAAGACCTACAATTTTATTTTACTCCACTACACAAGACCTACAATTTTATTTTACTCCACTACACAAGACCTACAATTTTATTTTACTCCACTACACAAGACCTACAATTTTATTTTACTCCACTACACAAGACCTACAATTTTATTTTACTCCACTACACAAGACCTACAATTTTATTTTACTCCACTACACAAGACCTACAATTTTATTTTACTCCACTACACAAGACTTACAATTTTATTTTACTCCACTACACAAGACCTACAATTTTATTTTACTCCACTACACAAGAACTACAATTTTATTTTACTCCACTACACAAGACCTACAATTTTATTTTACTCCACTACACAAGACCTACAATTTTATTTTACTCCACTACACAAGACCTACAATTTTATTTTACTCCACTACACAAGACCTACAATTTTATTTTACTCCACTACACAAGACCTACAATTTTATTTTACTCCACTACACAAGACCTACAATTTTATTTTACTCCACTACACAAGACCTACAATTTTATTTTACTCCACTACACAAGACCTACAATTTTATTTTACTCCACTACACAAGACCTACAATTTTATTTTACTCCACTACACAAGACCTACAATTTTATTTTACTTTACTACACAAGACCTACAATTTTATTTTAACACAAATTTTCCTAAAAGAACTCATATGCAGGGGGAAAAGTGTGTGATTTTAATCCAGGGACCTAAAGATTAACAAACTATCCGACAACTACCTGGTACTAAGTAGGAAAATATGTGAGCAGACGTACCTCGGACACAATATGGTTGTCTGATGACACATGGAATGCAACGTGAAGGAGAGCTTGACGGAATGAATCTGTCATCTTTCTGTAATTTTACACAATAATAATGCATCATTTTTACAGAATCATTATTGACTACGAGGACAAGTCAACAAGTAAGTCACAAATATATGCAAAAAACAATATAAACAATGACAACTTGAAAACCGATTATTTTTACAACTGACATTTTCCCTTTCTATTATTCAACATAATCTTCACCAGCATTCATACACTTATCCCATTGCTTTATAAGTCCCACAAAAACTTCTGCATACACCTTGAACTGTGAGCTCAGACATTTATAATGTTCAATAATTACTAACCCTCTATGAGTCAGTCTTCTATGCCTTTGTTTTTAATGTCAATTCATTTTTTTAAAAACATCCTTAATTATTTCTGTCATTGTTATCACCTTATACTCAGGACTGAGGCCAGCCTCCTACTCAGGACTGAGGCCAGCCTCCTACTCAGTATAGAATGATAAAGCGAGCCTCCTACTCAGGACTGAGGCCAGCCTCCTACTCAGTATAGAATGATCAAGCGAGCTTCCTACTCAGGACAGAATTATCAAGCCGGCCTTCTATTCAGAACTGAGTTATCTAGTAGCTGAAGAACCTGAACTCAGGACTGAGTGAAACAACAGCCTCCTACTCACCTTCAGGATTGAGTGATCAAGTAAACATCTTACTGAGTAATCAAGACAACCTCCTACTCAGGACTGAATGATAAAACCAGCCTCTTACACAGGACTGACTGATCACGCCAGCCTCCTACACAGGACTGAGTGATAACACCAGCCTCCTACACAGGACTGAGTGATAACACCTGCCTCCTACACAGGACTGAGTGATAACACCTGCCGCCTACACAGGACTGTGATAACACCAGCCTCCTACACAGGGCTGAGTGATCAAGCCAGCCTCTACACATACTGAGTGATCAAGATAGCCTCTTACACAGGACTGAGTGATAACACCAGCCTCCTACAGAGTGATAACACCAGCCTCCTATACAGGGCTGAGTGATCAAGCCAGCCTCCTACAGAGTGATAACACCAGCCTCCTACTGAGTGATAACACCAGCCTCCTACAGAGTGATAACACCAGCCTCCTACACAGGACTGAGTGATCAAGCCAGCCTCCTACACAGGGCTGAGCGATAAAGCCAGCCTTCTACACAGGGCTGAGTGATCAAGCCAGCCTTCTACACAGGGCTGAGTGATCAAGCCAGCCTTCTACACAGGGCTGAGTGATCTAGACAGCCTCCTACACAGGGCTGAGTGATCAAGCCAGCCTCCTACTCAGGACTGAGTGTTTCTGCACCTTTCCTTGCACAATGTGGACCTCCATGTGCCACAGTCCTCTGCCACAATTTTACAGTAATTGTGTTCAACGGAAAAGTTTTCAACTGTGACCTTGCATAAAATCCTATTTTTATCTCAAAGAAGTGATCTGCATATCTCTCTTTTTCCTTCTGAGAATTTGTCAACAAATTAACCAATATTAACCTTAAAGGTAAAAAATTGCCATTATATATCTAATATTAACCTTATAGGTACAAATTGTCATTATATCTTGATTAATAATACCTTTTTATAGATATTTATTGATATTGAATAAAAATGCATGCTGAAATTGGATGTGCTAATTCTACATAGCACAGATTGAACAGTAACACTCTGCCAAAGATGGATGTGTCTGGCCATTGGCGCACATAAAATGGCGACACAACGCATTTCCATTCTCTGGACTACATCCTGCTGGAAATCTAATAGGACCATGGTCCTGCTACAAGAGAGATCTAACGGGAGTATGAGAATGAACGCTGAAGAAGAAGAAGAAAAGTAGCACAACATACTTCATACACCATGGCAGAAATCATATGAAACTCGTGATTATTTTATGAGAGAAAATGCAGAAGAAGAAACAAACAAGATAGAAAATAAGAAGACTATAAACAGAAAGAAGAAGATGAAAAAGAAGACAGAAGAAACAGAAAGAAGAAACAGAAGACAAATGAAGAAACAGAAGACAGAAGAAACAGAAAGAAGAAGAAACAGAAAGAAGAAACAGAAGACAAATGAAGAAACAGAAGACAAATGAAGAAACAGAAGACAAATGAAGAAACAGAAGACACAAGAAGAAACAGAAGACAAATGAAGAAACAGAAGAAACAGAAAGAAGAAGAAACAGAAAGAAGAAACAGAAGACAAAAGAAGAAACAGAAGACAAAAGAAGAAACAGAAGACAAATGAAGAAACAGAAAGAAGAAGAAACAGAAAGAAGAAGAAACAGAAAGAAGAAGAACCAGAAAGAAGAAGAAACAGAAAGAAGAAGAAACAGAAAGAAGAAACAGAAGACAAATGAAGAAACAGAAGACAAATGAAGAAACAGAAGACAAATGAAGAAACAGAAGACAAATGAAGAAACAGAAGACAAATGAAGAAACAGAAGAAACAGAAAGAAGAAGAAACAGAAAGAAGAATCAGAAGACAAAAGAAGAAACAGAAGACAAAAGAAGAAACAGAAGACAAATGAAGAAACAGAAGACAAATGAAGAAACAGAAAGAAGAAGAAACAGAAAGAAGAAGAAACAGAAAGAAGAAGAACCAGAAAGAAGAAGAAACAGAAAGAAGAAGAAACAGAAAGAAGAAACAGAAGACAAATGAAGAAACAGAAGACAAATGAAGAAACAGAAGACAAATGAAGAAACAGAAGACAAATGAAGAAACAGAAGAAACAGAAAGAAGAAGAAACAGAAAGAAGAAACAGAAGACAAAAGAAGAAACAGAAGACAAAAGAAGAAACAGAAGACAAATGAAGAAACAGAAGACAAATGAAGAAACAGAAAGAAGAAGAAACAGAAAGAAGAAGAAACAGAAAGAAGAAGAACCAGAAAGAAGAAGAAACAGAAAGAAGAAGAAACAGAAAGAAGAAACAGAAGACAAATGAAGAAACAGAAGACAAATGAAGAAACAGAAGACAAATGAAGAAACAGAAGACAAATGAAGAAACAGAAGACAAATGAAGAAACAGAAGAAACAGAAAGAAGAAGAAACAGAAAGAAGAAACAGAAGACAAAAGAAGAAACAGAAGACAAAAGAAGAAACAGAAGACAAATGAAGAAACAGAAGACAAATGAAGAAACAGAAAGAAGAAGAAACAGAAAGAAGAAGAAACAAAGAAGAAGAACCAGAAAGAAGAAGAAACAGAAAGAAGAAGAAACAGAAAGAAGAAACAGAAGACAAATGAAGAAACAGAAGACACAAGAAACAGAAAGAAGAAAATAAATGTTACCTGGTCTCAAACTGGTTAGAAACATCTTCATTGATAAGGGTCCTGGTACTGTCATGTCTTGAATTCCTCGATCGAAGAGAATCAGCTTTCGCATGCACTTTCCCTGTTGTAGCTATCACACCATGAACATTTGCTGAGTTTTGAACCCTGTATCCATTGATTTCTTCCTGGCCTTCACCCTCTTCTCTTTCACCAATGGCACTGTTGAGAGCTAAGGAGTCAACACCACCTGAGCCGAGTTCAGGTTCCTCGGATCTAAAATCTTCCAAACTTTCTCTCAAAGGCAGAGAATGTGGCAGTGAATCTTCAGCAGTGTGTTGAAGTTTGTTTTCATGTATATTTGTCGTGAGCTCAGCGGATTGTGAGACAGTCTCTAGCTCAGTTCGTCTTCTATGTGGAGCACTTGCCACAGAATTCAGAGTGGGCTCCCGTGAACTTCCTCTAAGTCAAGTCAGAAATCAACAATAAAATATCAAACACTACTTCATAAATAGTCAAGATAGAACTGCAGTAGAACTGCTTTCGAATAAGTATTAACATAAAACACAAACATATCAGTTTTACAATTCACACAACAAACTAATTAACACACAAAAATCAACATTTGACATGACATATATAGGGGTAATGTGTATCAAGGTAGGTTCCATGGCAGCAACCTGCCATCAGGAAAGAAGATAGGGGTAAGGTAAGGTAGGTCCAATGGCAGAAACCTCCTGTTGGGGATGAAGATAACTCTTCCTGTACTAAGAAGATAACTCTTCCTACACTAAGAAGATAACTCTTCCTACACTAAGAAGATAACTCTTCATGTACTAATCTGCATAAACTATTAGGTGGAGTGGCCGGTTACCTTTCTTGCTGTGTTTACCTTCCCTAACTCATGCGCCAGGTACACATTTACAGCAGCTGGGTCGACTGTTAGAGTGATTGTGTCTATATAAGAGAACAAAATGAAAGAAAACAGAATTGATGCCATTGAGAAGATATATAGAAGATTGTTGGGGGGGGGGGGGGTGTCACCCACCAATGTTAAGATTAACTTATAGAAATCTTTGCTTTTGTCAATATTTCTATATGGCTGTGAGAGCTGAACTCTAACTGTAGACTTAGAGAGAAGAATCCAGGCGTTTGAAAACAAATGCTATAGCCGTGTGTTGGGTATATGTTACAGAGAACATAAGACTATTGTGCTCGTATGTGATAGAATTCATGTATTAGAGGGTCAACAAGAACCCACTGTTAAGAATCGTGACACTTCGTAAACTATGGGTAAGAATAAGTTATTTGTTTATGCTTTGTTATTTGTATATATGCATGCATCCTCTGTGGTTGGGAGGGAGCCAGAGATTTATTGCGCATCACAGGGGAGGGGGAAACTGGTTGCATTATATTCCTATGGCTGAGACTTATCATAATGGCACAGTGACTCAGGACATGACAAGCATTTTGCCTGGATTATTTAGTTACATGTCTGGAGCCATGGAGAAGTTCATCATATTATATCAGACCAACCATCATGAAGGACTCATCAGTGGCCCATCAGACAAACCACCATGAAGGACTCATATGTGGCCCATCAGACCAACCACCATGAAGGTCCAACCACAGGCCCATGAGACCAACCACCATGAAGGTATCAGTTGCCCATCAGACAAACCACCATGAAGGTCCAACCACAGGCCCATCAGACCAACAACCATGAAGATCGAACCACCATGTAGGTTTCATCAGTGGCCCATCAGACAAACCACCATGAAGGTCCAACCACTGGCCCATCAGACAAACCACCAACCACATGCCTTTCAGCCCAATCATCATTAAGGGCTTATCACTAGCTCATTGAGCCAACCATCATGAAGGTCCAACTCCTAGCTCATTTATCTGCTGTAAGAATAACCTTCAACTACTGACTACAATACAATACTAACATTCTCAAGATGTCTACTTGCTGAACCAGGATATCTTTTTCCTGCATAGATATTAGAAGCTGCTCATTCAAATCAATAATCTGAGATTCCTGGAATAAATATCAAAACAAACATTCATTATATTGTATATATGTGTGTGTATACATACATAAGATAGATTAGATTAGATTTAAGATTGAGACTTAGACAGACTAAATATAAGACTAAGACAGACTTCGAAAGAGTTTAGATTTAAATTGATTTAGATTAAATAGATGAATAGATAGATAGATGGATGAATGAATGGGTGGGTAGGTAGATAGATAGATAGATAGATAGATAGATAGATAGATAGATAGATAGATAGATAGATAGATAGATAGATAGATAGATAGATAGATAGATAGATAGATAGATAGATAGATAGATAGACAGACACATGTACACACACATATTCATTATTTAATATCTGTACAAAGATATGAACCAGATATGTGTAATAATGTCAGACACATAACTTCAAATCCCAGGCAGATGGAACTTATTAACCCTGGTAGGCAAGCCATCTAGGAGAAGGAAAACTGAAATTAAACCTTCAATGTCCTGTAGACAATCTTCGGATGGATAATGGCTAGTGAAACACATCCCAATTCAAAAGTAAGATAAAAGAAATTGGACTGAAAGGTGCAAAATAGTCCATAGATAGATAGATAGATAGATAGATAGATAGATAGATAGATAGATAGATGGGTGGATGGATGGATGGATGGATGGATGGATGGATAGATGGATAGATAGATATATAGATAGATAGATAGATAGATAGATAGATAGATAGATATATAGATAGATAGATAGATAGATAGATAGATAGATAGATAGATAGATAGATAGATAGATAGATAGATAGATAGATAGATAGATAGATAGATAGACACATGTACACACACATATTCATTATTTAATATATGTACAAAGATATGAACCAGATATGTGTAATAATGTCAGACACATAACTTCAAATCCCAGGCAGATGGAACTTATTAACCCTGGTAGGCAAGCCATCTAGGAGAAGGAAAACTGAAATTAAACCTTCAATGTCCTGTAGACAATCTTCGGATGGATAATGGCTAGTGAAACACATCCCAATTCAAAAGTAAGATAAAAGAAATTGGACTGAAAGGTGCAAAATAGTCCAGCCGTGGCATAACAAGGTACGGTTTGATTAGATCAAACCTTGGTCTTTCTCTTTTTGTTTTGCCATCTGGTGCCCATTTTAATGCTTGTAGTGGCAGTCCATTTTCATTCATTCTAAGTACATGTCCGATATAAGTGCATCGTTTTCTTCGTATTGTTGTAGAAACATATTGCTGTTTGGTGTCTTCTCTTATTTGCATGTTTGACTTGAATTCTTCCCAACCAATATTTAAGAGTTTTCTAAGACATTTATTTCCAAATGAATTCAATTTCTTCTCCAGCGTCTTTGTAATTTTCCAACTTTCTCAAACATATGTCAAAGGGAGACTTTTCGCAGAACAACCATCAAAGAGGGAATGACTATGGGCATCAACAACAAACATGAATTACACACAGTAGCATCACATTGCTCAAACTGGAGAGCTCTGATTTCTGCCATTTGCACAGTCTTCGGTGCTGAAGGAAAATAGATAGACATTGATATATGGCATAACAGACAAGGTTGAAACCAGTGCCACGCAATGACTTCATACGTCACAGTGCTCCATCAATGACTTCATACGTCACAGTGCTCCATCAATGACTTCATACGTCACAGTGCTCTATCAATGACTTCATACGTCACAGTACTCTATCAACATCATCATCATCCATCCTCTTTTTTTAATTCCAAATTAAAAATAATTTATGTAATTACCCTCACTGAGGAGAACTCCTTGAAGTGGAGATGGCGGCTTAGTCCAGCCAAAGAGGTTGGAAAATAGATTGGTTAGGCCATCCCCTACATAGAGCAGGACCACGGTCCTGCCTAAGCAAGCACAGGTGCTGAAGTCGGTGATACCAGGCCGAGAGGTGCGCCAGCAACCATGGTATCACCCAACACAGACAACATGTCTTCACAACAACAACAAAAATCTCTAACAACAATCCATACCAATTCCTCGATTTGTGTCCTCCACTCGTGCTCCATCAGATACACCCGATCTCCATCAATATTCACATCTACTCCAACATCAGCCATTTCCTTTCTGGGTGCCTCATGGCTACTGTAATCCTTAAAGAGGTGCACTAGACCAGGAGGTCGTGGAATGTTTAATCCAACATCATCCCAATCTTCAAAATCCTGCAGTAACACAAGAATCAGTAAAACAAGAATCAGTAACACAAGCATCAGTAAAACTATCAGTAACACAAGCATCAGTAAAACTATCAGTAACACAAGCATCAGTAAAACTAGCAGTAACACAAGTATCAGTAAAACTATCATTAACACAAGTATCAGTAAAACTAGCAGTAACACAAGCATCAGTAAAACTATCATTAACACAAGTATCAGTAAAACTAGCAGTAACACAAGTATCAGTAAAACTATCATTAACACAAGTATCAGTAAAACTAGCAGTAACACAAGCATCAGTAAAACTATCATTAACACAAGTATCAGTAAAACTATCATTAACACAAGTATCAGTAAAACTAGCAGTAACACAAGCATCAGTAAAACTATCATTAACACAAGTATCAGTAAAACTATCATTAACACAAGTATCAGTAAAACTATCATTAACACAAGTATCAGTAAAACTATCATTAACACAAGTATCAGTAAAACTAGCAGTAACACAAGCATCAGTAAAACTATCATTAACACAAGCATCAGTAAAACTATCATTAACACAAGTATCAGTAAAACTATCATTAACACAAGTATCAGTAAAACTATCATTAACACAAGTATCAGTAAAACTAGCAGTAACACAAGCATCAGTAAAACTATCATTAACACAAGTATCAGTAAAACTATCATTAACACAAGTATCAGTAAAACTATCATTAACACAAGTATCAGTAAAACTATCATTAACACAAGTATCAGTAAAACTAGCAGTAACACAAGCATCAGTAAAACTAGCAGTAACACAAGCATCAGTAAAACTATCATTAACACAAGTATCAGTAAAACTAGCAGTAACACAAGTATCAGTAAAACTATCATTAACACAAGTATCAGTAAAACTAGCAGTAACACAAGCATCAGTAAAACTATCATTAACACAAGCATCAGTAAAACTATCATTAACACAAGTATCAGTAAAACTATCATTAACACAAGTATCAGTAAAACTATCATTAACACAAGTATCAGTAAAACTAGCAGTAACACAAGCATCAGTAAAACTATCATTAACACAAGTATCAGTAAAACTATCATTAACACAAGTATCAGTAAAACTATCATTAACACAAGTATCAGTAAAACTATCATTAACACAAGTATCAGTAAAACTAGCAGTAACACAAGCATCAGTAAAACTAGCAGTAACACAAGCATCAGTAAAACTATCATTAACACAAGTATCAGTAAAACTATCATTAACACAAGTATCAGTAAAACTATCATTAACACAAGTATCAGTAAAACTAGCAGTAACACAAGCATCAGTAAAACTATCATTAACACAAGTATCAGTAAAACTATCATTAACACAAGTATCAGTAAAACTATCATTAACACAAGTATCAGTAAAACTAGCAGTAACACAAGCATCAGTAAAACTAGCAGTAACACAAGTATCAGTAAAACAAGAATCAGTAACACAAGCATCAGTAAAACAAGAATCAGTAACACAAGCATCAGTAAAACTATCATTAACACAAGTATCAGTAAAACTAGCAGTAACACAAGTATCAGTAAAACTATCATTAACACAAGTATCAGTAAAACTAGCAGTAACACAAGTATCAGTAAAACTATCATTAACACAAGTATCAGTAAAACTAGCAGTAACACAAGCATCAGTAAAACTATCATTAACACAAGCATCAGTAAAACTATCATTAACACAAGTATCAGTAAAACTAGCAGTAACACAAGCATCAGTAAAACTATCATTAACACAAGTATCAGTAAAACTATCATTAACACAAGTATCAGTAAAACTATCATTAACACAAGTATCAGTAAAACTAGCAGTAACACAAGTATCAGTAAAACTATCATTAACACAAGTATCAGTAAAACTATCATTAACACAAGTATCAGTAAAACTATCATTAACACAAGCATCAGTAAAACTATCATTAACACAAGTATCAGTAAAACTAGCAGTAACACAAGCATCAGTAAAACTATCATTAACACAAGTATCAGTAAAACTATCATTAACACAAGTATCAGTAAAACTAGCAGTAACACAAGTATCAGTAAAACTAGCAGTAACACAAGTATCAGTAAAACTAGCAGTAACACAAGTATCAGTAAAACTAGCAGTAACACAAGCATCAGTAAAACTATCATTAACACAAGCATCAGTAAAACTATCAGTAACACAAGCCTCAGTAAAACTATCAGTAACACAAGTATCAGTAACACAAGCATCAGTAAAACTATGGTTAGTGAGTGCAGACATATGCATGTACATAATCATGCAAGCAACAGTTGAGGATGGAAGAAGAAGAGGATGTCAGAAGAAAGTATGGGATTGATAATATTAAAGACTGGACAGGATTCAGATTCTCTACACTCAAATAATGAACTGATAACAGAGACACATAGTGAGATTTTTGTGCTTCATGGGAGACGCACACAAAAACATTTTTTACACAATTGTTTCTTCTTCTCGATCTTACTTTTCTAAATCATATTCAACCTTGTAATCTCCATCTCGAGTCTTAACCTCATTTTCAAAGTTGCCATCATCACATATTTGAGACCCAAGATATTTGAAGATGGTAACTTCATGTTTGTGACACTATAAATACCTTGTTTAATATGTCTCACTAGTCACAATGTCTTGTTTAATATGTCACTAGTCACCAATGTCTTGTTTAATATGTCACTAGTCACAATGTCTTGTTTAATATGTCACTAGTCACCAATGTCTTGTTTAATATGTCACTAGTCACCAATGTCTTGTTTAATATGTCTCACTAGTCACCAATGTCTTGCTTCTATAAAACTGTTTACCATATGGTTAATTACTATATAAGACATAAACTATTGTCTTAATAGTATAGTAGTTTTATATTGAACAAGTAAACAATGAATTGAGATGTCAATCCGCTGCAAATATTCACAGCAAAGAGATCTATCATTTTCAGCATATCTTGCTAATGCAGTAAGTCTGGTACCATCTAATGGTGGTACTCAATGTTGACCACATAACCCCCATCAGGGGGCCATGGAGACTTGGGAGGAGGGGGCGCCACAAAGAAAATTTCTAAAATTGGTAGGACACAGAAAAGTAATGACTTTTCAACAAGAATTATCTTTACAAAGCTTAAAAAACCTTGGTCATTTATAAAGGAAATCAATTACTTGTTTTTTTAGGTGCCTAGACAACAATATAAACAACCTAGGCAACATGTCACAAACAACCTCGGCAACATGTCACAAACAACCTCAGCAACATATCACAAATTACCTAGGTAACATGTCACAAACAACCTCGGCAACATGTCACAAACAACCTCGGCAACACATCACAAATTACCTAGGCAACATGTCACAAACAACCTAGGCAACATGTCACAAACAACCTCGGCAACATGTCACAAACAACCTCAGCAACACATCACAAATTACCTAGGCAACATGTCACAAACAACCTCGGCAACATATCACAAACAACCTCGGCAACACCTCACAAATTACCTAGGCAACATGTCACAAACAACCTAGGCAACATGTCACAAACAACCTCTGCAACATATCACAAACAACCTCTGCAACATGTCACAAACTACCTAGGCAACATGTCACAAACTACCTAGGTAACATGTCACAAACAACCTAGGCAACATGTCACAAACAACCTCGGCAACACGTCACAAACTACCTAGGCAACATATCACAAACAACCTCGGCAACATGTCACAAACAATCTCGGCAACATGTCACAAACTACCTAGGTAACACGTCACAAACTACCTAGGCAACATGTCACAAACTACCTAGGCAACATGTCACAAACTACCTAGGCAACACGTCACAAACTACCTAGGCAACATGTCACAAACTACCTCGGCAACATGTCACAAACTACCTCGGCAACATGTCACAAACTACCTCGGCAACATGTCACAAACTACCTAGGCAACATGTCACAAACTACCTCGGCAACATGTCACAAACTACCTCAGCAACATACCTGCTCTTCATTTTCCTCAGCAAAAGTTACAGATGTTACTTTATAGTCTGTCCGCAACAAGTACTCATTGACGAGGAAGTTAAGGGCCTTCTTTTCTACTGGGGTTATAGTCTCACTGGTTTCTCCTATTAAAGAGCTCTTTATCTGTCTCTCTGGAGTTGACAGCTCAGATTCTACATAAACATAATAATTCAAGGAATAAAGTTCATAGATCATTCTAAAATAGAAGGACATTTCTGAGTAAACATATAAATATAGTTAGTTAGTTAGTCGTCGGATCATCATCACTGCAAACTGGACACATCCATAGTTGCTCCGATCTCTCCTTGAGTGTATCCGCCATCACACTTCTGCTGACAGTACCGGTCCTATGCTGGTTGACCATATAAAAAAATATATGTGTGTATATAAATATAGATCATTCCAAAACATAACTGAATGTCTGAGTAAACATATAATAATAAATAATTCCAAAATAGAAGAAAACACAAGGTGATTATTCAAAGAAACAACGAAAGATAATGGAATTTATCTGCCTGCCTTATCTATATCTATTGCTTCTACTTCCTCACTTAGAATAATGCATATTGCAGAAACTATAACTAGTTGTATGAGTATACAAGATTTAAAACTCAATAATAACTGCAGTAAAATTGTAATCCAACAGGCAAAACCTGAAACAGGGTAATGAAGGTTTGCACTAGTAACAACATGATAACACACATCAATGCTTCGACCAAAAACAGCCTTTATCAGAACACATCAAAACACACAATGTGTAAGAAACAGCACTGTCTAAGATCATATAATAAAGTTCATATATAAACAGCACTGTCTAAGTTCATATATAAACAGCACTGTCTAAGTTTATATATAAACAGCACTGTCTACGTTCATATATAAACAGCACTGTTTAAGTTCATATATAAACAGCACTGTCTAAGTTCATATATAAACAGCACTGTCTAAGTTCATATATAAACAGCACTGTCTAAGTTCATATATAAACAGCACTGTCTAAGTTCATATATAAACAGCACTGTCTAAGTTCATATATAAACAGCACTGTCTAAGTTCATATAATAAAGGTTGGTTTGTTGCTGATCCAGCTGTCCATGGGCTCACGCCCTTTGACCCAATGCCATTAAATTGCTGGGAAGTCTGTGGATTTTCGGCCCACCCCGGGACAGAGTCCGAGAATAACTATCACACCTCCAGGAACGTAGGTTTCAACCTATGCACTGCTCCGAACCACTGTAGCCAAGATAGAGTTCACTGTGCTCATTCCCCGCCACCAATTGACTACTGGTTATGCCAAACTTCTCTATTGCTCCAGGCATGCAACCAAATGTTCAAGTCAAAAGGATTGTCACGTCTTGAGTCACTGTGCCTCTATGATGGGTCTCAGCCATAGGAAAAAACAGTGCTGTCAGTTTCCTCCTCCCCAGTGCTGCACAGTACATCTCTGGCTCCCTCCCAACCACAGAGGGTGCATACATATATTTAAGCAAATATGAAACACATTTCAACAACAAAATAAAAGCATAATTGTATAGATGACGTACCATGAAGCTTCCATAAGAAGATAACCTCAATATAACGGCATGTCATCCACTAAGGTTTTATGTTGCATGGGTGGTTTGTCTAGTGGACCAATGATGAGACCCACAAATGCAATCACATGCGTTCTAACTTTTGTATTCTAATGCAAGTTTACCTGAAAATTCAACTTACCTGCTTGATGTGTCAGAGATGCACGGAGGGACTTGATTGTCTCCTGGGCTTTACGCAGTTCAAACTCAAGAACTACGTTACAAAATGAAACAAATGAATCTTACTTGTGTATATGCAACATAAACAAATCATAAATAACAACAAGGCAGAAACAACAACAACAAGACTGCAAACTCTATCTGTTGACTGTTTGCTCTATCAGTCTGTCTTAGAAGTCTCAAAGTACAAGTACATGGCAATGATAGCATACTAGAGTTGACTGCTTGCTCTATTAGTCTGTCTTAGAAGTCTCAAAGTACAAGTACATGGCAATGATAGCATACTAGAGTTCACTGCTTGCTCTATCATTCTGTCTTAGAAGTCTCAAAGTACAAGTACATGGCAATGATAGCATACTAGAGTTCACTGCTTGCTCTATCAGTCTGTCTTAGAAGTCTCAAAGTACAAGTACATGGCAATGATAGCATACTAGAGTTGACTGCTTGCTCTATCAGTCTGTCTTAGAAGTCTCAAAGTACAAGTACATGGCAATGATAGCATACTAGAGTTGACTGCTTGCTCTATAAGTCTGTCTTAGAAGTCTCAAAGTACAAGTACATGGCAATGATAGCATACTAGAGTTGACTGCTTGCTCTATCAGTCTCACTATAATAGAAGTCAATAAACAAATGTATATCAATACAAGAGATCACCTGTGTGTTGACGGGGCCCAGAAGGAGAGTAAAGAATAGCAACACCATTTACCTTCCATGTATGTCGTAAGAGACGATTAGGGAGATTTTATGGTGAAGTTGGTTGTCCCATCCCATATAGGCTCAAAGTGATCCAGAAGCCACCCTGAAGCCAGATGTGTCGCCAAAAGGCACATCTAAGCTGTAAACCCTGACACAACACATTCAATTTTCTGAACTATATCCTGCTAATCTGCAGGAGTTTGAGAACAAACACAGAAGAAGAACACAAGAGATCTTCAATTCCCTGGAAACCAGAATCTACTCAAATGTGGTAGGCAGGCTACTGAGATAACACTCAGTATATTAAAGGCTACCGGTACATAAAAGTTGCTGAGGAAAAATACACAACTGTAGGTTTGAGATTCTAACCACGCCATTGCCCTGGTTACTGCCATGATCTCCATGGTCATGCTACTTGTGGTCATAGCTTATACACTGCTGTCTTCACTCACAATTCTGTTTCCCACTTGTGAATGTAAAAACACCCATGAACTGTGTACATTCTGAACAACAGAACCATCTGTATAAATGATTATGTCTCCCTCAGATAAATTATCATCAATCAAAGTCTGAAATTCTGCTTCCATCACTAAAGGATTTCTGAAGTTAACATACCGGTACTCTGTCAAGTCAGACGTTAACTGAAAAAGCATTCTGAAGGAACTTTCTACCATTCTGCACTAGGATCTATGTCTTCAGGTGGTCATACATGTAGAATAATATCCTCCGCCTGTTAATGTTAGTCAATGTATAAATTGTGTTAATGTCAAGTATTTAGTCAATGTATATATTGTGTTCATGTCAAGTATTTAGTCAATGTATAAATTGTGTTAATGCCAAGTATTTAGTCAATGTATAAATTGTGTTAATGTCAAGTATTTAGTCAATGTATATATTGTGTTCATGTCAAGTATTTAGTTAATGTATAAATTGTGTTAATGTCAAGTATTTAGTCAATGTATATATTGTGTTAATGCCAAGTATTTAGTCAATGTATAAATTGTGTTAATGCCAAGTATTTAGTCAATGTATAAATTGTGTTAATGCCAAGTATTTAGTCAATGTATAAATTGTGTTCATGTCAAGTATTTAGTCAATGTATAAATTGTGTTAATGCCAAGTATTTAGTTAATGTATAAATTGTGTTAATGCCAAGTATTTAGTTAATGTATAAATTGTGTTCATGTCAAGTATTTAGTTAATGTATAAATTGTGTTCATGTCAAGTATTTAGTCAATGTATAAATTGTGTTCATGTCAAGTATTTAGTTAATGTATAAATTGTGTTAATGCCAAGTATTTAGTTAATGTATAAATTGTGTTAATGCCAAGTATTTAGTTAATGTATAAATTGTGTTCATGTCAAGTATTTAGTTAATGTATAAATTGTGTTAATGCCAAGTATTTAGTTAATGTATAAATTGTGTTAATGCCAAGTATTTAGTTAATGTATAAATTGTGTTAATGCCAAGTATTTAGTTAATGTATAAATTGTGTTCATGTCAAGTATTTAGTTAATGTATAAATTGTGTTAATGCCAAGTATTTAGTTAATGTATAAATTGTGTTAATGCCAAGTATTTAGTTAATGTATAAATTGTATTCATGTCAAGTATTTAGTTAATGTATAAATTGTATTCATGTCAAGTATTTAGTTAATGTATAAATTGTGTTAATGCCAAGTATTTAGTTAATGTATAAATTGTATTCATGTCAAGTATTTAGTTAATGTATAAATTGTATTCATGTCAAGTATTTAGTTAATGTATAAATTGTGTTAATGCCAAGTATTTAGTTAATGTATAAATTGTGTTCATGTCAAGTATTTAGTTAATGTATTATTTTTATACCTGCAACTCTCTCATCAACTTGGCGTTCACCATCATCAGAATACCTTGCAAAGTCCAGAGAATCAAACGTCTGAACACTTGAAGTTCGAGCTGCAGAAAAAAAATGAATAAGTGAATTAAAGCTAAATAAAGTTGTCTTGACTCAATGAAAGGTGAGGAATGTCTTAATTTTGGGGTCCATGTGAATTTTTGACTATTACATCAAATTTATTTTCTTCAAAACACAGTTAGTTCCTTTTGGGCAAAAGATAACACATAGAGCAGTAGTCATTTCTCTCCATATTGAGCGTCTCGTTGTGTTGATCACCTCTTTGCTGTAGTGCTTGGGTATCGCTTTTGCTCAATATTAACCTTTCTGTTGATTGTTCTGCGTAGTTTCTTTTTTTTGCCATCTGCCTTCCAAATGAAAGTTTGTTTAAGAAGTTTATTTTCATTTATTTTAAGCTGTGAATGAGAAGATACATTTTAAGTACATGGCCGATGTAATTCCGCCTACTGGATATAAAACTTGACATAAATTCTGAGGTTTTCTTCCTATAAATCTTGACATAAATTCTAAGGTCTTTTTCCTATAAAAAACTTGACATAAATTCCAAGGTCTTCTTCCTATAAAACGTGACATAAATTCAGTCTTCTTCCAATAAAACGAGAGCAGGTGCTCTGATCCTGCAGTGCTTATGAGTGCAGGTTATCATCAAGCACAAATCTACAAGTGCTCTGATCCTGCATTGCTCACATCATTGCAGCTTTTGGTGGTCTTCATTCACATGTGTGAATCTGGTGCTGTCTTCATTCACATGTGTGAATCTGGTGCTGTCTTCATTCACATGTGTGAATCTGGTGCTGTCTTCATTCACATGTGTGAATCTGGTGCTGTCTTCATTCACATGTGTGAATCTGGTGCTGTCTTCATTCACATGTGTGAATCTGGTGCTGTCTTCATTCACATGTGTGAATCTGGTGCTGTCTTCATTCACATGTGTGAATCTGTTGCTGTCTTCATTCACATGTGTGAATCTGGTGCTGTCTTCATTCACATGTGTGAATCTGGTGCTGTCTTCATTCACATGTGTGAATCTGGTGCTGTCTTCATTCACATGTGTGAATCTGGTGCTGTCTTCATTCACACGTGTGAATCTGGTGCTGTCTGAGTCTGAAAACCAAAATGAAGGTCAATTGTGAAATTCTTCTGCCATCATTGCTATATGCAACTGAGTTTTGGACATCTCTGCTAGTCATACAAGGTATAGGTAGGTTGATTTCATCTTCTGTGCCTGAAAAATATTCTGTGTGAGATGGTAGGATCACAGTCCTAACACAGAGGTCTTGAACAAGTTTCAGATAGAAAGCATCTATGATCACAGTTCTGACATGGAGATCTTGAACAAGTTATATACAAGTCATATAGTGTGTATAGATCACACAATTTGAAGTATGATTTCTTTACTTCCGTGGTATCTGTGTGTATAGATCACGCAGTCTGAGGTATGATTTCCTTAATTCAGCGGTATCACTGTTTATCAATTATCATATCTCGCTATTTGATAATCGTCATCTTCCTAAGACAAATTGTATGGAAATGGTTGCTTCATCTGACAGTCAGTGACATGACATCTTTAGGTGTAATGTACTCCATATTTCACCAGCGGTATCTTCAGTCGGTTTTATTTAGGTCGGTTTGACGTAGGCGCTTGGGAGAGCCTCGCTCAGGATAGAACAGCATGGCGTTACAGCATTAGAACGGAAGCACTAGCGGCGGAAGAATTCAGACAAGAAACTGCAAGACAGAAGCGGACACGTAGAAAAGAAAAAACATCTCAACCTCACACAGATACCTTCTATTGTTGTCAATTCTGTAAAATAACATTTTGTGCGCGCATTGGACTTGCTAGTCATTTAAAAACGCACTATTAACTTTATTATTTTATTATTTATTGTTATTATTATTATGGTTGAGTTTTTGGTCATCGTCGATCACGACGGACGAACATCATCATCATCATCATTTCACCAGCATTAGAAAGACTAGATGTCCTTTTAGCTTAGTCTGTATTATAGGTTAATACCATTTCTTTTATTTTCTTGTGATTTTAGTGACAGTAAACCTATATTTACCTACACTGCCTAGTGTCTAGATATATCATGTTTTCTCTGCTTTTACAGTAAGGTGTCACAGGATTGAATGACGATCATTTTTTTAGATAGGGCCTAAAGCACATTTGGACACCTGATATGTAGTGTAGTAATATTGCGAAGTTTCAGAACATTGGTAGCTCCTCCAGTCCATCTCCTTTTTGATCTTCCTCTTACTGTTTCAAACTTTCCATTGTCATGTTGTAGTATAGTATACTGTATGCTCTTGTTGCTGGCATAGGCTTATATCATATTTGTTTATTCTCATTACCATTATGTAGACTTATGCTTTACTTAATGAAGAAGTAGGTATAATAATTAGTATTATTTAATAATTAATAGTACTAAAGTACTATTGCACTAAAAATAAGACAATTATTATCAATCAATAATAATAATAGAAGATTAGATAGTTAATAATAGTTAATTAACAGATCAGATGCACCCCCATAACATAAAAAAGAACAAACAGCAAATGGCACATATTATCGTAAATGATGTAGTTCTTACGTAAAGTGGGTGACGGAGTGTCCTCTTTGGCTCTTTCAAAGTTTCCAGGATTAGAAAAGTAATCCCGAAGTCTTGGAAGTTCTCTTCCGGACTCGATAAATTCTGTGTAAAGTTCTAAAGCCGTTAAAATATAATTATCCCTCAGTAATTTAGCCGCAATGCTATCCCAAGAAATTTCTGTAGTTTCTGGTCGGACTTTGACTTGAATCACTGGTGCTGATAGTGAGAAACTTTCTGTAAAATTACTACTGTCTTCCAAATCTTCGTTAGTGTTTGTATCATCGAAAGGATTTAGATTCTCCGCCATTTTGAACCATCTAGTCACGTGAGTATCTTCTAAATTTGGGAACGTTTTCCCCTTCGCAGAGCCCCTCGTTATTATACAGTTCTGTGGGCATTTTAGTACAACTGTGCACCGTCAGTGTGATCATCATCATCATGGACTGCTGGATCAGCAACCAACCAACCATCATCATTAAGTACCGTCTCCGTAGCAAATGTTGGCTGAATAGACTACATCATCCCCTGTCTCTTGCTTTGGTGTGCAGTCTTCCAGACCGTAACCTGTTCCACTAGTCTCTGCCTATCTCTTCCTCGCCTACCTTCGACTTTACCCCCAAATAAGATCTTCAAGAAGATGTCATTTAATATCTCCATAATACTGTATTTGTTTTATCTTTATTTCCTTTAATAGTTCTTAAATACGACGCCTTGTTGGAACCTCTTTATTTTCTTCTCTTTCCGTGAATTTTTACTTATACCGTGTGATAAGTAAATATTTCACTTTTTATGTAATTTTTATTGGCCAATTTGTGTATTTTTTGTGTCAACAACCAATGAAAATCACGATAAAGTAAACTAGCATCACTTTTGAAAGATGACACAAAGAAGCAACAAGATGTATATTTAATAAGGGACACGCCCTAACGTAACGTCTGCTATTCTTCTCTTCTAAAACAAACTAACATTGTAAACTAAACTATAACATTTCTTTTTACGAATTTTCATTCTGTATTTCTCATTTATTTCATCATCATTACGTATTAGCGTGATGTATGGACTGAATTTTCATAAATTTGGAAGAATTAACGATCCGTAGTCAGCCTTAATTAAACGAAACCATATGTGACAGCAGACACACCCATTTGAAAACGTAACTACAGAAACACAACATGTCGCTTGTACCGGAAAGTCATTACCTATTGATACATTCTATTAATCAGGTAAATTACCTTTCAATATGACGTATATGTTCTTAATTATTATGCGCTATGTTTTTATTGTATACATTTAGTTGTTAGAGTTATATAAATTTAGCGTTTTTTTCATTCAATGTCATTTTTTATTTTGTAATCATTGGCCTATTATAATTATAATGATTATAATAATGTATATGTATAGGTCAATATTGGCGACGATGATAAATGTCAAAATGTACTTTCTGTCAAACCACTAAATAAAATACTTATTCTGTTGAGTAACCTACATTACATACAATATTTAAAGTATCATGTTGATAATAATCTTTTTTTTTAAAACGCTGTAATCATATTATTTGCAACCACTCCCTACCCCTTGCCGGGTTGGGTGATGGTTAGGGTCTAGGCTTATACATAAGTATGGGGTTTCTATTTGAAGATTTAAAAATAGGGTCATCGTATGTCTATATAGAGCCTACAGTTTTGCAAACAAGGGAAAACAAAGGAATCCCTATAAAAGAATCTTTAACAACGCATGTGTTGGAAGGATTTGCCATCTTTTATTGGGAAAACCTCTAGGGGAGTTCCATTTTTATACTCATTTCATTGTAAGTAAAGTAAAGTAACCCATAGCATTTATTAATGCCGTAGGGGTGTGAGATGTTAGCGATCTCACATTTCAGAGGCTCTGCAAATGAGTTTGGTACCATCTCCTCTCCCTCGCAGTCTTTACTTCCCAAATTAATCCGGTACCCATTTAAGGCTGGGTTGACCTGGGAGCCGTTGCGATCTGAAAAACATTTCCGCCTCAACTGGAGAATGAACCCAGGACCACTCATATGCGAAGCCAGTGCGCTAACCACTGTGCTAAGTGGCTCCCATAAACATTTCATTGTACTAAATGTCAAATGATTGACCTAAGCTCTTGGGGGAAACCACGTCTCTTGACCATCTAGCTTAGAGATGGAATGAGCAGATCAGTGCGGGTATTAACATTTTTTTAAACCAGTAAGACAGAACACTCAGGAGAGGAACACAGTAGCTGATAGTGCTTGCTATCGCTGAGTTACAGCTCGCCAGGTTCAAAACTACGTCTGAACAAAAAAATCAGAGTTGTGATTTGTCGCTTGACACAACCACTCCACCATCTATGTGATCTCTGTGAATGTAATGAATAAGAACAATATAATGCCCACATGTGACTGGGCCTGAAAGTGGAGCAATGAGTAGCAACACTGTTACCTGCCATGCATGTCATATGAGACAACTAAGGAGGTTTAGGGGCTGAAGCTGGTTCATCCATAGAGAATCAAAGTGACACAGAAGTCATGCTGAAAACTTCATAGCCCACTGTGTCCTAGGTCCCAGACCTAGTTTTGTCCTAGGTCCCAGACCTAGTTTTGTCAGTATGACCCGTTGTTGGGCAACGGCGACAGTATGACCCGTTGTTGGGCAACGGCGACAGTCAAATTAGACTTGAGCTGCTTCATCTTCATATACGCCTCCCCTTTCCCCTATAGATACCCCCGTTTCCCTCTATAGACCCCCCCTCTCCTTTTTATCCATTATTGTATATATATTGTTAGTTTTATCAACTGCCATTTTTAATAGATAGTCTACAGTGCCCTGTGCAGATCCTAAAGATGGTATTTTGAGAGTTCTGTCGAACTTAAGTATGGGATTTTATGGTATTAAGAATTATGTACGGTATAATTAAAATTAAGGAAATATAGATAGTATATATTTTGACGTGACACCCCCCCCCCTTCTCCCGTAGCAGTATAACTTTGTTAATTTTCATTTTCATAAAGAACTTTACTTCCTTATTAGATGTTTTGAAAAATCAATAATTTATTTAGTCTTACTGTCAGAAGGAAAATTGGGGGGGGGGGGTGAGTTTCTTTGTTTAGTGGTGTTTTTCGTTCTTCACTTTGTGTTCATTATGAGGTGAATGCATTCCATTCTCTGGGTTTCATCCTGCTAATCTGCAGGAGTTTGAGAACGGACAAAGATGAACACGCTTGTGAGACTTTATTATCTAAGCATTTATGATTCTCAACATTAAGTAATGGAAAATAGATGAGATAAACTTTTGAGTTTTTCATATTATAATTCTGTTTTCCATGGGCACAAAGATTATTTAGAGCCTATTCTGGTGAATAATTAACATAATAAAATACTGACAACCAAACAATTTTTGTATGAAAAGGTGGGGGTATAGCATATTTCCGCATATCCCCAGAAAAAAGCACTGGATACATTGATGTGCCTGGCTTTATAATAGGCCGGCTATATACTTATATTTATAATAGGCCTGTTATATACTTATATTTATAATAGGCCTGTTATATACTTATATTTATAATAGGCCTGTTATATACTTATATTTATAATAGGCCACATATATACTTATATTTATAATAGGCCTGTTATATACTTATATTTATAGTAGGCCTGTTATATACTTATATTTATAATAGGCCTGTTATATACTTATATTTATAATAGGCCTGTTATATACTTATATTTATAATAGGCCTGTTATATACTTATATTTATAATAGGCCAAATATATACTTATTTTAAAATAATTAAATTCTTATCAAATTATGATCATGTGTAATATTTTTCTAAAACATTTTTTCAATTGTCCTTTTAGGTTGTCATAAATCTCCAGCTTTTGGTGTGTCAGACACATGGAGAATCGCCACAGGATGTGGCATAGATTTGTGGCACGACTGAGAAGCACCCGGAAAACACATAGTTTTATCACTAGATCTGTGACAGAAGAAAGAAATATTTCAGACTCATCTGTTGCTGTTGATATATTTTTTCCTGGACGTTACTCACGCTTTGGGAAAAGTCATCCCACATCTCGACCTCGGCTGCAAATATCATCTCACAATGAATGGAATTTTGCGACTAGTTTTGCCAGACTAGGCCGTCTTGACAAGCTTGTCAGTTTTACTCCAAAATGCCTAACTGGCATCAATGTTCAGACTTTATTGTGTGGCCAGACTTCTTATGATGATTTCTCTCATAGCTGTTGGCTTGAAAATCATTTACACAGATTTGGTGGCATCCAAATTGACACAGTCAGTAACGAGAATAGCAGGAGTGTAACAGATAATGGCAGCGATGCTGATGTTATATCTTTAGAAATTGTCAGTGCTGCCTCGAACTCTGGTCATGAAGTGCTTGTCCCATCAACAGCTGATATATGGCATAGTACAACTACAACTGACATCAATACCACATCAAACAACATTCACAGTTATGTATCCTCCACTACAACTGTTTCGGACATCACTCACTTTTACCAGGCAGGATTTCCATTTGACCCAGATTCTATATTTACAGACCCACCCCCTCCATATTCTGAAATTCATAATGACCCTCCCCCACCTTACACACATATTCAAGACACAGAAATGAATAGATCTGAAGGCAGTGTGACTCGTAACGCAAGTAATCAGGGACTTCATTGTCATGATATTTTGTGGTGACCAGACACGAACAAATAATATAATTTATCTTTGTGCTTTCCATAAACTTAGTAATAGAACAAACTAATAAGTTCAGTTTCTAGTGAGAGAACAAATGAATAAATTCAGTTTTTATGACAGAACAAACTAATAAGCTCAGCATATACCGGTAGTGACAGAACAAATTAATAAGTTCAGTTTTATCATAGAACAAACTAATAGGTTCAGCATATACCGGTAGTGATAGAACAAATTAATAAGTTCAGTTGTAATGATATGAAATGTCTGCAATTCTCACCAATGGTCCACCAGACCAAGCAACCATGCAACATAAAATCTTTTCATGATACCAGGGATCTAAACAAAAATGAAATATGTTTAAAATATTTTTAGAGGACATTTTTAATTGAAGTGGCCTTGTAAAAATTATGTTTCCAAATAATTTATCTTAGGCCTATAGGATATTGTCCAGATAATTTATCTTTAAAATATGGTACAATCCTGGAAAACGGGTCTACCTTCCAACTTTTTATAAAATCTACAACGATCATGAAGTTTGTGTAATTCTGTGAAGTCACTGACTGCCGGGTATACAAAATGGCTAATATAATCGTAAGTTTGTTCAGCTTATCAGTGGATGATAAATATTTAGTGCATCTGTTACAGTCGTGAGGACTGCTGGGGAATGCACAGATATGCGCCAAACCACTGATAGCCCCACCCATACAAAACTCGTAAATAAATATTTTCCATCTTTATCCACTGATGGGTAATTATAGACAAGGGAAATAATGGCTGAAAAAACTAAGATTAAAGAGTTGCTTATCCCTTGTCATTTATTTAGTTTTTCTTTCTGCAAAAAAAGGTAGGCCCATATACTGGGATTGTAAGATATTTTAGAAAATGTTTATCATATAAGCCAAATAATTTATCTTAAAATATTTTAATAATTTGGTAACTTATAGGTCTATATTGTCCAAATAATTTATCTTAAAATATTTTAGAAATTTGGTATCTTATATGCCTATATTGTCCAAATAATTTATCTTAAAATATTTTAATAATTTTGTATCTTATAGGCCTATATTGTCCAAATAATTTATCTTAGGCCTATAAAATAATCCAACACTGTGGCAACATTTAATATCCAGAGGTTGTGGTGGCTGTATTATCTGAACTGTGACCTCCACTAGTGTTTGATGGCAGTAGAGCTCTGATATAAGAAATGGAACTAATGTCCGTGGTGACAACGAATACCTCACTATAAGAGCTACATTTTACTTAAACAAAAAATGAGTGGCTGTGAGGTACAGAGCTGAACACAAGGTCTGTTGTCTATTCCCAGGTGGAAGCTGGTCTGTGTTGGTAATGTATGAGAGTGTTTCTGATGATTCATTGTCAAAAACAACACTGGAGGAAACCGTCAAAGGTGGAAGAAGCAGAGGAGGACAAATAAAGGCATGGACAGAGAACATCAAGGACTGGACAAGACACGTTGTTTCCTCACTCGTCATCATTATTGAAGATAGAAATCGCTGGAAGACTGTGTTGATGCACCCAATGTGGTCCACTGAAGGACTATGTGTTGATAGATAGTTATGACATAGGAATTGACCACTACATGCTACAGCAGGGGTGGGCAAACTACGGCCCGCGGGTCGCATGCGGCCGGCCATTGGATATTTTGCGGCCCTCAAACACATTTTTAAATACACGAACATTGTTAAAATATTTGCAA
Source organism: Meghimatium bilineatum (assembly GCA_034231615.1). Classification (NCBI taxonomy): domain Eukaryota; kingdom Metazoa; phylum Mollusca; class Gastropoda; order Stylommatophora; family Philomycidae; genus Meghimatium; species Meghimatium bilineatum. Next base: position 1,727,493 of record CM067310.1, on the reverse strand, counting down.
AAAAATTTTATCCATGTTAGAAAATATACTGTTATAGTGTAAGTCTGTTAGAAATGTAATTTATTTCAGAAGTTATCTACATTATGTAAAACTACCTTTCTTTACAATAAAAATATTTAATTGATTACTTACCGAGAATTTTAAACAAAAACATACATAATATTATATGCGACCCTCCAATAGCTTTACAATTTTCAATGCGGCCCTCTGCACAAAAAGTTTGCCCACCCCTGTGCTACAGTCATCTGTACCAGATCAGGGAGACATACACAAATGAATGTCCATGCAGAACAGGCATACAAACCCCTGAACACATACTCCAAGTCTCCAGCAGACAAAGAACTGCGAGGCAAGACATGGCCACAATGGATTGAACTGATGCAAAAACCTTTACGCAGCCGCTCTGATCTGGAGAAGACTGGGAGCTTAGTCTGGGCGACTGGCCTGAAAATCTAGTGAGACTCAAAGATTCCTGAATTCAGAAGAAGAAGACCAATTTATCATCTACTATCAAGTACCGAAACCGAACAAAAATAAAATGATATTTTGCACTAATTAGACCTATATGTTTATATTTTTATACTATCTATTTATAGGAACATTTTATTGTTGTAATAAAGCATTGTTGAACTATTTTGGGGGTTAACTTGCTTTCTCAACAACTGCCATGTCAAAAACTGTCATGTCAACAACTGCCATGTCAATGACTCATGTCAACCCCTGTCATATCAATGAGTGACATGTCAACAAGTGTCATGTCAATGACTATCATGTCAACAAATGTCAGGTCTATTACTGTCAAGTCATGACTTCTTGTCAACCCCTGTCATGTCAATGAGTTCATATCAACAATTGGCATGTCAGCAAATTTCATGTCAACAACTTTATTGACAGAAATCGCCATAATAATAAAAATGGAAGACTAGACAGAGAAATAGAAAGAAAGTGTCAGAAAGCAAACACGGTGATTTACCAACTTTCACCATTACTTCTTCACCCAAAGATCAAGACAGAAATCAAGACAGATAATATCTACAATTTTTATACCAACACTCTGCTACCAATGTCAAACATGGACATGGTCTTTAACAGTCTTGCAGCAGAGGAAAATCATTACATGTGAAATGAAGTGTCTGAGAAAAGCTGCAATGGTTACTAAACTAAATAGAATAAGAAATGGATAAATTAGGTAAAGAGTTGGTATAACATCATGTATTGAACTTAACGAAAGACAGCAAGTAAAATGGTTCGGTCACCTTATGAGAATGAGCTATCAACCATCATTCACCTGTGAAAAGATAATAAACACCTGTCAGACTTCCTATCTAATACGCTGTTGCCCTTGTTTGTCTTGCAACGTAAGGAGTAGAAGAGTTCTCTGGAGATGGCCTTCTTGTGCGCTGTTTGTAAGCTTGTTCCTGTGGCTTCTTTAATTTCTGTGATCCATCTTTTACATGGTCTGCATCTGGCTTTATAACCGTTATGTCTATGTGTCATGGCCATTTGATATTAAAAATACTACATTTGGGGTCTTTGTTACCTCTAATATTTATGGTATTGTGTCCTGATATAACCTAATTGGACTTTATTGTCTGCTGGTTGAAAGGGGCACGTCTCTTCAAAAGAGAGACAAACTCATTAACTACCATCATGGCTACTTGTGGCATGCTGTCTGCTGGTAATCTGGAAGCGTGTGAAAACTACTTGATATGTTGTCTTTTGACGTGTTCCAATACTGGTATTGTTTTGGTTATCTGTTTGATGTTATCGTGATATTTGAATGGTAAGGTCGTAGCCAAAGAGAAGTATAACCATGCTCAGCGATAATATTTTTCAATTGCTAAAGTCTTCGACTTATTTCACAAGTTCTAGAAATTCCTGACTTAATTTATTGCTGCAAAAAAGATTCTAATTTTCTTTTGCAAGCCATGTCATTATTTCTTGTTTTGTTCTTGATGAATTTGGAATTTTATTTTGTCTTCATTTGCTACGTTATGATAAGAGACATTATCCATAACAATACATGACGACCTATCCAGCGTGGGTAGAATTTATTTCACTAATCAATTCCTGAAAGTTATTTCATTCCTTTTAGTCTGGTAGTCTCTACCATCTGTAGACAATGCTTGGAAAAATAAGTTTTGTCCCACTGACAAGACCATTTGCGTTACTGCCTGCATGACCTATTACAATGTGTTTACTTTTATTGCTTGGAATTTCCCTTTTCTTAGTTCCATCAAGTGATTGCTACTCTTTATCAAATGTATGATGAGTATTTACTCATGATTCATCCAGATATACTATGTCATAACGTTTCATCCGACGCTCATGTATCTATCTGTCTCAGATATTTGCATCGTGTAGCTATGAGGTGCGTTTTCTCACATAGTATATTTGTACCTGTAAGAAATTTCAGAAAAGTGAAACCTCTACCCTAAACAATCCTCCATTTATACGGTTTAAGAAATATTAATATTACAATAACTGTGCAGACGAACTTTCATTTTATGTAGTGTTTCCATATAATTTGCCCGAACATTGTAAGTATATCATGTACAATAACATCTTTGTCGAAATCGTCAGTTCTGCTCTTTTGACCTTTCTTTCGTTCATGATTTACATAATTACAGTCCTGTTTTATCCAACGGTTAAATGACATTGTATTTATACCTATATCATGCAGTGTTCTCTTGTTAGGATTTTGTATCTCGTAATATAAACGACCCCTCTAGCCTCTCTGCAAAAGTAACTGTACAATTGTGTAGTTACATTTTGCATACCGGTAGTTGTAAATTCACACTTCGAATTCATAATGTAATAAAATTCTTAACTAAATATATAAATTGGCTAAATGAAACAAGATATCACAAGAAAAACAAATCGAATATGCGATATGTCTTTGAGTAACTGGAGTTCAGTTATTATTTTAAGAGTAAACAATTAGTTCATCCAACAGAAAATAGTGCACAACGATTTATAGACACTTTATCTGTGCGCATGCGTGTACTCTATAGCAGAGTACATTGTGAGTGGGTTCGACCCACAAATAATCCGGAACAATTACCTAATGCGTGGAGAGCCAAAAATTCGCAGAGCTTATGCGATATAATTAGATGTAGATTAGGGGTACCTAAAGTGCAATATAATAGGAATATTCTATCAAACTATGTTTAAATTACAGGTATAGTCATGTATGCGTTTGTTTGTAAGAGTGAGTTCGTGTAGGCGTTTGTTTATAAGAGTGTGTTCGTGTAGGCGAGCTGTGGTATTTAAAGTCGAACACTTAAGAGTACATTGTCAAGAGAGTATATATTTATTCCAGATACCGTGACTTGGTCTCACAGATCAGATCTGATAGCTTGCAGTGACTTTGCTGATTGGAGCTACCAAACAAAAAACAACAGGTGTACTATTTGTTTTTGTGATACGAATATGTTGTTTTGTTTACTTTAATTTGTTTCTTTTTGCAACATTCTCAGGATGATGAGACGTTCTCAGTTATATTGTGACATTCTCAGGATGATGAGACGTTCTCAGTTATATTGTGACATTCTCAGGGTGATGAAACGTTCCCAGTTATATTGTGACATTCTCAGGGTGATGAAACGTTCCCAGTTATATTGTGACAGTACCGGATGCTTTGTCCCAGTGTCTCTATACACTGTATAAACAGACGCCAAATTGTCACGGTTTTGTTTACATTTTCAGGCTCTGTGGCGGGGGTAGTATACCACCGAAGACGGATGTATTGGACCATTGGCGTAAATAAAACGCCGACACAACGCATTTCCATTTTTCTGGACTAAGTCCTGCTGGAAATATAGTAGGACCATTGTTCGAATACAAGAGAGACCCAACGGGAGTTTGAGAATTAACGCTAAAGAAGAAGGTGTAATACGGAACGCTTCTCTAACGGCCAAAGTACCTTGTTCAAATACCAAAGCAGACAATTGTGCATCCAGCCCGCTACGAAAATAATGACAAACCATTGAACGCACTTATATTGCCTACAAAATCACTATATCAAAAAAGTGTTGGGTTGATAGCAACATGAAATATTTGTATTGAGTCAGCAGTTGATAGCAACATGAAATATTTGTATTGAGTCAGCAGTTGATAGCTACATGAAATATTTGATTGAGTCAGAGGTTGATAGCAACATGAAATATTTGTATTGAGTCAGCAGTTGATAGCTACATGAAATATTTGATTGAGTCAGAGGTTGATAGCAACATGAAATATTTGTATTGAGTCAGCAGTTGATAGCTACATGAAATATTTGATTGAGTCAGAGGTTGATAGCTACATGAAATATTTGATTGAGTCAGAGGTTGATAGCTACATGAAATATTTTATTGAGTCAACAGAGATGTAGCTCTAGAGAATACCGTGGAGAGATCAAAAGTGTCATGAATAAAGTCGTGAAAGAAGTGAATTCAACAAGTGATCCCCATACCCGCATTAGAAAGAGACGGTCCACATTTTTTCGACACATCATGAGAAGAGGAAAGATGGATCAGACTGAGACAACAAGCAAAGTTGAAGATCATGAGAGAAGCTGCTTGATAACCTAGCATTGTGGCATGGGAGAACATCGGTTTACATCACACGAAATAGAAGGATGTTTAAAAACATGATAACCAACGCCACACGGCATGTACAATAAGAAGACATTACTAACATCACATGAAATGGAAGGCTGTAGAAATACAAGACAGCCAGCGACACACGGCATGGACTAGAAGAAGAAGAGGATGGCCACATACTGAACAGGATATACTACCGTTTATTTACTCGCTCTGTTTATCCAAATATGAGCAATTTCTTCTTCCTCTTCAGCCTTCATTCTCAAACTCCCGCTTTGTCTCTCTTGTAGCAGGACAATTGTCCTACTAGATTTCCAGCAGCATGTAATCCAGAGATGGAAATGCATTGTATCGCCGTTTTATTTGCGCCTATAGACAGACACATCCGTCTTCGGTGGTAAATAAAATCATTTTAAATGGCTAATATGAGGCGAGGTTATACAGGTTAACATGTATACAAACTTGATCTGCCTCATATTATAGGTTGTAGTTAACATTTTAAAATGTTCTCATGATTAAGAAATAGGTTGTAGTTAACATTTTAAAATGTTCTCATGATTAAGAAATAGGTTGTAGTTAACATTTTAAAATGTTCTCATGATTAAGAAATAAGTTGTAGTTAACATTTTAAAATGTTCTCATGATTAAGAAATAGGTTGTAGTTAACATTTTAAAATGTTCTCATGATTAAGACATAGGTTGTAGTTAACATTTTAAAATGTTCTCATGATTAAGACATAGGTTGTAGTTAACATTTTAAAATGTTCTCATGATTTGTCGTTTAGAATTAACCATAAGTCTCTATTCAAAATAATCAAATTATCAGAGGAATGTCAAGACGAAGATGGGCACAAATAAGGACACTCACAGAAGTAGATAGATTGTTTTAAGATAATACAGGCAGACATTTCGAAATGCTGTGATTACTGCGGCATCCTGTCTATGATACATTATCTGGGGACCAGGCCTGTAAGTAAGGGATGCGACGGGCTTGGGGTATTCAAACCTCTCCCTTTTAGCACTAGAAACATTACCAATATGATTTTTAAAAACCCCACCATTAGCGATTTTTCACAAAAGGTCTTAAAAATTAGGTAAAATACCCCCTCATTAAGGTAATCATATCTACGGTCCTGCTGGTGATAATCATCATCCTGCACATTTCCTATAAAAATCACAGTTACGAAACTGCTTTTAGTTCACTTATAATCTTGTCTATATCTAATTTTGTCTCTGAAATAAACAAGTCTGCTACAGATCCTAGACCAGCCCATATAGCTTTAATTCTAGCATTGTTTCTCTAGACCCAGTATATAACAAAAAAGTTCAAAAGCAATGCTATAATTAAAATTTTAATCTGTATTTTGACATTTTGTACCCAGTTAACAATATACAATTCAAAATAAAATGTATCTGCAATAATTATGATGCAGAAATCCAGGCAATTAGGATGGCAACTGAAAAAGTGATGAGCTTCAACCCTGGCCCACAGCACACGGTATTCCTGACAGATGCAATATCAGTGCTTCAAGCTCTCCAGTTAGGAAAACTACCAGAAGTACAAAAACTACTTAATGAACTGTCTTACCAGTATATGGTAACTATCCAGTCGTTGCCCCCTCACTGTGGAATACCGGGAAATGAAAAATCAGAGCAACTGGCAAAGGAAGGTGCTTCCGAAGACCAACCAGATGTACCAATCACCTACCATCAGAAGAAAACAGATGATCAAGTCAATAAGAAAGCAACAAACACCACCACAAGATTATCACATTATGAACAGATCAGAACAAGTTATAATTCTACGCCTCAGAACAGGACACAACCGACTCCACAGTCACATGTATACACAGTTCAAGATTGGCAACACGGCCATGTGTACATGTGGACAGGCAGCACAGAGTGCCAAACTTATACTTCAAGAGTGTTCTGAGCATGAAACGCTGAGGCAGACATATTGACCAGAGGAAACAACACTGGAATCAAAACTCTATGGGCCACTGCATGAACTACAAAAGACAATTTTATTCAGGCGACAGAATTACAAACAGAAGTATGTTTCAAGTGAACGAAAGAAGAAGAAGAGGAAAAACAAATTGTCCTCTATAGGAAGAAACGTAACTAGAATCCGCAAGTTAATGATACATCTAAAATGTCAACTGAACACTAATGTGGGAGATCTGTTGCAACCAACCTTCGCTACGGGGACGGCACTTGATGATGATTAAACATATTCATTCACATTAATAAACCCATCATTCTGTGTCCTACACAGAGTAAAAGTATCACGCTCAAGTATTACGTCATCTGCTCTCGTCGTTCCTCGCTAACGTATTCTACGAAACACATGCGCGCCAGATTAGGGTGCATTTTACAGACCGGTATTATTTTGTTAAACATGAACGGATAATTTACTTCCACCTGTCATTTTGAATATAGTCTTGTGACCAGCTCTTACATACGTATTCGAAGGTTTATTCAGGAACTTGCAACTTTACTCTCAATTACAAAAACAACACATATTTCTATCACATTTTAGGAGGAAAACATGAGTACCTCCTTCAATTCTTGCCTACAAACTGTAAATGCCACGATAAATCAGACATTTACTGGGCTTACATTTGCCCTGGCTTATGAGGTGGGAATTATTGACGCCCTCTTACATTCTGATGTAGCAATGACGTCGAAAGACATCGGTAACGCAAAACAGTTAAAAGCAAGGTAAGTTGTATAAAATATGTGTGCTATCAATATAGAACTAATTGTGTACATATGTGTTCTATCCATATAGAACTAATCGTGTACAAAGATGTGTTCTATAAATATAGAACTAATCGTGTACAAAGATGTGTTCTGTCAACTTAGAACTAATCGTGTACATATATGTGTTCTATCCATATAGAACTAATTGTGTACAAAGATGTGTTCTGTCAACTTAGAACTAATCGTGTACATATATGTGTTCTATCCATATAGAACTAATTGTGTACAAAGATGTGTTCTATAAATATAGAACTAATCGTGTACAAAGATGTGTTCTGTCAACATAGAACTAATCGTGTACATATATATGTGTGTGTGTGTGTGTTTTATGAATGTCGAATTACTGTAACATATATATTTTGTCTATGATTATCATATATATTTGGTCTATAAGTATTTTCAAATGTATATCTGTGTTCCATGAATATTGAGCTGATCTATCTATCTATCTATCTATCTATCTATCTATCTATCTATCTATCTATCTATCTATCTATCTATCTATCTATCTATCTATCTATCTATCTATCTATCTATCTATCTATCTATCTATCTATCTATCTATCTATCTATCTATCTATCTATCTATCTATCTATCTATCTATCCATCTATCCATCCATCCATCCATCCATCCATCCATCCATCCATCCACCCATCTATCTATCTATCTACCTATCTATCTATCTATCTATCTATCTATCTATCTATCTATCTATCTATCTATCTATCTATCTATCTATCTATCTATCTATCTATCTATCTATCTATCTATCTATCTATCTATCTATCTATCTATCTATCTATCTATCTATCTATCTATCTATCTATCTATCTATCTATCTATCTATCTATCTATCTATCTATCTATCTATCTATCTATCTATCTATCTATCTATCTATCTATCTATCTATCTATCTATCTATCTATCTATCTATCTATCCATCTATCCATCCATCCATCCATCCATCCATCCATCCATCCATCCACCCATCTATCTATCTATCTACCTATCTATCTATCTATCTATCTATCTATCTATCTATCTATCTATCTATCTATCTATCTATCTATCTATCTATCTATCTATCTATCTATCTATCTATCTATCTATCTATCTATCTATCTATCTATCTATCTATCTATCTATCTATCTATCTATCTATCTATCTATCTATCTATCTATCTATCTATCTATCTATCTATCTATCTATCTATCTATCTATCTATCTATCTATCTATCTATCTATCTATCTATCTATCTATCTATCTATCTATCTATCTATCTATCTATCTATCTATCTATACGATGTTGTCCTTGTTTTCCTTGCGGCGTCAGGGGTAGAAGAGTTCTCTGGAGATGGCCTTCTTGTGTGATGTTTGTAAGCTTGTACCTGTGACCTCTTTAATTTATGTGATCCATCTTTTACATGGCCTGATTTATAGCCATGATGTCTGTCATGACCATCTGTGGCATGCTGTCTATTGGTAGTCTTTGAAGTGTGTGAAAACCATTTGATCTGTTGTCTCTTGAGTTGATATTATATATATAGGCCAATATATAATTATAATATAATATATTTAATTAGTATTGAGTGCTGTATATAACAGTGTTCAAAGGTCTTTGACCGTGTTTGGCATGATGGTCTTTGGCACATACCGAAACAATTTAATTTTGACACCACAATTATAGACATTATTGAAGCGCTGTACAAAAATGCAGATAGTGCTGTCTTGTTAGACAATACAATTGGAGAGTTCTTCAAAACAAATGTGGGAGTTCGACAAGGATGCATAATGTCTCCAGTACTTTTCAACATATACCTAGAGCACATCATACAAGAGACATTACATGATTACAACACGTCTATATCGATCGGAAGTCGCCCTATTTGCAACTTGCGTTTCGCTGATTATATTGATCTTATAGCTGGATCAGAACAATCATTGCAAGAGTTAACATTAAAGTTGGAAAAAGTTACCAGCAACTAAGGAATGGAAATCAATACAGATAAGAGAGAAATCTGGGTTAACAGCAGAGACACAGAAAACCAGACTAATATCATGATGAATGGACATAAGTTTGAGGTGGTGAATACCTTCCATGCCGTTGTGTCTCTTAATATGACCGAAAATAAACTAGCTGTTTCGTTAATATGGTGTTCAGATGCCAGCGTTGAATTAATAGGGAATTGTATTTTCCCAGTGTTGATGTTTGGTTCTGTGAAACAAAACACGGAAATCAAGCTCTCGCCCCCTGCGTTCTTTTAAATAAAGAAAACATGGAAATCAAGCTCTCGCCCCCAGATTTCTTTTAAATAAAGAAAACATCCAAAACAAACTCCTGTGCAGTGGCGTAGCGTGGGTTCATGGCGCCAGGGGCGGAATCATAATGTTCCGCCCTTGTGACATTAAAAAAATATGTCAGTGATTGTAAAAGACTGGACGAAAATAAGTTTGCCGCCCTTGCCGATGATGCCGCCCAGGGCGGTCCTTTCCTTCGCCCCCCCCTCGCTACATCACTGCTCCTGTGCCTATTTACATAATCTAATTTCGATTATAGTCCGCTCCAGTAAAACCTGTGTGCTGATAATGAAATAGGCGCAATGAAAATGAAAATATCAGCAAGGAAATGATAAACACATATGAGAGGATGGCTGGATACGTGTAAAATGATCTAGAAGTCATGCTGAAGTCGGATGTGTCAAACATATATCGCAGATAAGCTATAAAGCATAACGCAGCGCATCTATCCGCCGATATGCAGGATATTGTTAATAACCGCAGAATAAAAATAACATGTATTGAGCTCTGTCATATAAAAGTGGATAGTGCCATTCCTATTCTTCGTTTATTATATTGTGAATGTGTTCCTGATAAAGATCTTTCGGTCGAAACGTCGATTTCGTGTGTTATCATGCGTCTATCTAGTGATCAGCAAAACTTCAACAACCTTTTTCAGTTACCCCTGTTGGATTTCAATTTTACTGCAGTTGATATGTACTGCATGTACATATTTCATGTACTGAAATTTTACTGGATTAATTGGTGGATGGGCTGATAATAATAATTGGGTGGATTAGATTGGAAATAAAGATTTAGACAATGGTACTTTTATCACGTCATATCGTCTTCTTCCTCAGATACGTCACGGAGATTTTGAACTGTCTTGCATGCGCTAAAATCGTGGAGGTGGAAAGGGCAGACTCGGCGATCAGATATTTTATCTCCAAAGAAAATAGATGTTCGTTTGAACCAAACAACATACCATATTTCAGACTGATTACATCGATAGTTTTCCGATTTCACGACGTCATGAACTGTGTTCGTGAAGACGGGCCATTTGGTAAGGAGATTACTAGGTGACTGAACAAATCTTTATTATTATCTTTTCTTTGAGTACGTTTGTAGTATTGCATCCCAGACACCTCGATTCTCTAAAAGACTATGCTAAGAAAGCATCTACACGTAGTGGACCAGGTATCAACTACGTGTATACATCACATCGTTCGTATGTCAGACAAAGGTCTTCAAAAGAGACGTTCTACTTGTAGGTAACAGTGCTTTATGGTACGATATATGGCTGTGAGAGTTGGGTACTCACTGCGGACATGCAGAGGCGATTACATGCTTTGGAATTCAAATGTTATAGAAGAATTCTACGAATCTCCTATAGAGTATAAGACATATGGGAACTTTCCCTTAATGTGTTCCTGCAACATATTTGTCCTATTTACGGAATGTGGACCAAGTTAGATGCAATGGACACATTCATTCCCAGTATGTTCTTGTGCGCACAGTTGACGTGCAGTCAATTAAATTACGCCATTAGCAGATAATATCGCCAGAGAAAACAAAAGGGCCAATGTTAGCAAAAATTAAATTCTGTCACGAGTCAATGCCACGACGTTTCATCAGAGTATAAGGAACGATCCTAGAGTTTAGGGGGGAAGGAAGAGTTCGGGTTAGGTTTAAATCTAATTCTAACCCTAGCACCCCCACTCCGCTCTCCCTCCTAAAGTCTAATCATCTTTATCTAGAAGGGAGAGTGAAACTGTGATTATGCCACGAATGTGCATCGCAGGAGAAGTGATGATCCCATAATTTAGCAAGGAAACCGGGGGGGGGGGGGGGGGTATGGTTAGGGGTAGTGATAGATCTAATTCTAATCATAGCACACCCATTCCCTCTTAAGAGTGATACAACAGTATCTCAAAGAAGACAATCTGTGTTACTTCTTTATCATTTGAAGGTATCGATACGGCAGCCATTTTGTTACAAGAAATTAATCCGCAGAGTGACGTCACAATTACACCTCATTTAATGCTTATTTGAATGTGTCATCTAGATTCATCAACTGTTGATGCACGAACGTTTACAATATAAGATCATCATCAGGTGCCATGCCGGGTGGCGTAGGCGGTCATGGCTCTCCACAGCTCTCTGCCCACAGTATTATTTATCAAAGTCGTTGTTGTTTCCGTGCCGTGCCAAGTTGTCATACTGTCTAATATTTTCTCACGTTGTCGCCCTCTGTCTCTGGTGCCTTCAATCTTGCCTGTTGTGACTATGTTCTCTAAACCTGCCTATCTCATGAAGTGGCCAAAACAAGAAGATTGCCTTTTTCTTATATTATTGATTAAGGTCCGTTTCACATTTAACTCTTTCACCACCTCTACATTAGTTTTTCTGGCAGTCCATGGTATTATCAGCATTCTTCTGTAAAACCACAACTCTGTTGCCTCCAATCTCCCACTTTCCAGTTTGTTTATTGTCCAAAACTCGCACCCATATGTTAGTATAGGGGTTATATAGCACTGCAGAACTCTCTTTCTCACCTCTAATGACAAGGTCATATTACACAGTATATTTTTCATTTTTCTGAATGTTGTTTATGCCTGAACTAGTCTGCATCTTATTTCTGTTGAACTTCTTCCATCTGCTGTAATAATTGTACCTAAATATTTGAATTGGTGGACCTATTTTAATACTATATCATTCACTATGATCTTGCAAGGTGTGTTATTTTCTTTCTTTGAAATAACCATTACTTCTGTTTTCTTGATATTTAGGAAGAGGCCTTTCTCTTTACTTTCTGTGACTACTACATTAATTAAATCATGAAGATCTTCCTCACTTTTTGCAATCAGGACAGTGTCATCCGCATATCTCAAATTATTTTTGTACAATATAAGATATGCTGGCTAATTAGAAATAAAGACTTGTTAATGACTCACTTGACTATTCCCGTGATTTCATTGGTCATTACGATTACACTGTGTGTGATAGCCAATGAAAATCAAGGAAATATTCAAATAAGTCATTTAAAAGGCTGGAGTTCCAACACGATGAACTATAGAGAATGCGAAACAACCCGTTTATAGGAGACCTTTTTTTTTAACCTATCAATGACACTCTTGTATAACATAAATTATATTGCTGGTCACGTTCAGAAAAAAGTTTCCGATGAGAGGATACTTACGTGTAGTTGTATCGCATTACCTATAATTCGTTTTGATATCAAATTAGCCAGTAGAACGTGTACTGTAGATTAGGGGTTATCAACACGGTACATCTTGTGATATGCCAGTTAAAAAACGCTGGCGAGTAACAACTATTTCATGTGGTCAGTGCTCGCCGATTGGAAAGGTTAAGAACCTCTTCTGTAGACAGTCATGGTTTATATGTGCTCGCCGATTGGAAAGGTTAAGAACCTCTTCTGTAGACAGTCATGGTTTATATTGCGATGACAGTTTTTAATATCCTCCAGGTCTGACTTATGGAGACGACCCAGTGGCTGTGACTGGATTTGGAATGTTGGCTGATGTAAAACTAGGCGATGAAATATCCATGTTGTTGGAGAAAGTACCTGGACTGAAAGAAAAACTTGGTATGTACTTATGACATAAACTTACTTGTATGGCAACTGTGACTGGGATATGAATACTTGGAATTTAATTCTTACCTGTATGGTAACTATACGGGGATGAGTATTTGTGACTTAATTCTTACCTGTATGACAACTATGACTAGGATTAGTACGTGTGACTTAATTCTTACCTGAATGGCAACTGTTGCTAGGAGGAATACTTGTGACATAAACTTACCTGTATGGCAACTGTGACTAGGATTAATACGTATGACTTAATTCTTACCTGTACGGCTACTGTGACTATGATACGTACTTATAATTTAAATCTTACCTGTACGGCAACTGTGACTAGGATACGTACTTATGATTTAAATCTTACCTGTATGGCAACTGTGACTGAGATAAGTACTTGTGACTTACATGTGTGGTTATCTTGTACTAATCTGTCATGTTTTGTTACCTTGTGCTAATCTGTAATGTTTTGTTACCTTGTGCTAATCTGTCATGTTTTGTTATCTTGTGCTAATCTGTAATATTTTGTTATCTTGTACTAATCTGTCATGTTTTGTTACCTTGTGCTAATCTGTAATGTTGTGTTACCTTGTGCTAATCTGTCATGTTTTGTTACCTTGTGCTAATCTGTAATGTTTTGTTATCTTGTACTAATCTGTCATGTTTTGTTACCTTGTATTAATCTGTAATGTTTTGTTATCTTGTACTAATCTGTCATGTTTTGTTATCGTGTACTAATCTGTCATGTTTTGTTATCTTGTACTAATCTGTCATGTTTTGTTATCTTGTGCTAATCTGTCATGTTTTGTTATCTTGTACTAATCTGTCATGTTTTGTTATCTTGTACTAATCTGTCATGTTTGTGAAATTGTTTTTCTCCTTATTTCAGAGTTGGGTATTGATGTTATTGAATTTGGAAGTGGGGAAGCTAAACTCATTTCCAAGTTGGCTCAAATGTTTCCAAAGAGTCGCTTTACAGGTAATGAAATACCAAACATACACATGAAATATGTAGATGTAACAATAACATATGTAGATGTAACAATAACATAAACATAATATTAGATGTAACAATAACATAAACAAAATATGTCCAATTGTTTGTTTATATAGATCGTGGGACTGTCAAAGTTAGTACTGTAAACATTCTAGAACAATCAACGTTGTAAAACACAACTTTCTACTTTGTAAAACAATTAACTTTGTAGAACACAACTTTATAGAACAATCAACAATTTAGAACACAACTTTATAGAACAATGAAAGTTGTAGAACACTCAACATTGTAGATCACACCTGTCTAGAACAATCAACATTGTAGAACATAACATTGTAGAACAATTAATGTTTTAGAACAGAACATTCTAGAACATTCAATATTGGGGAACACTAATTTGTAGAATAATCAACATTGTAGAGCACAAATTATAGAACAATTCACAATGTAGAACACAACTTATTAGAACAATCAACGTTGTGGAACTCAGTTTTATAGAACAATCAAGTTTGTCGGACACAATTTTGTAGAATAATAATCGTCGAGGAATACAGCTTTGTAGAACAATCAATGTTATCAGACTTAATTTAGTAGAACAATCAACGTTATAAAACAATCACTATTAAAAATATCTTGTAGAACAATCACTATTTTATAGCTGTCACAATTGCTTAACATTCAATATTGTAGAACATTCAATATTGTAGAACATTCAATATTGTAGAACATTCAATATTGTAGAACATTCAATATTGTAGAACATTCAATATTGTAGAACATGCAATATTGTAGAACATTTAATATTGTAGAACATTCAATATTGTAGAACGTGCAATATTGTATAACATTCAATATTGTAGAACATTCAATATTGTAGAACATTCAATATTGTAGAACATTCAATATTGTCGAATATTCAATATTGTAGAACATGCAATATTGTAGAACATTTAATATTGTAGAACATTCAATATTGTAGAACATGCAATATTGTATAACATTCAATATTGTAGAACATTCAATATTGTAGAACATGCAATATTGTCGAACATTTAATATTGTAGAACATTTAATGATGTAGTATATTCAATATTGTAGAATATGCAATATTGTTAGGCAGTCAATATGAATAAAACTGTATATTTCCGTTTATCTTGACCAAATATTTTAATTACAATGTCAATAAAACTGTATATTTCCGTTTATCTTGACCAAATGTTTTAATTACAATGTCAATAAAACTGTATATTTTTGTTTAGCGTGAAACAAGGGAAGATGTACTAATAATACGAGGCTAACATAGACACACATAAAAATCGAAGTTGCTTTAGGTCGAAACGTCGATTTGTGTGTGTGTGCCTATGTGTGTCTCGTATTATTATCAAAACTTCATTACCTTATTTCACGTTTTACCTATTGAATTTAAGTTTTGCTGCAGTGAGTACATATTTCCTATATTTCTGTTTATCTCGACTTCTGATTACAATGTGAATAAAATTATATATTTCTGTTTACCTTGACCAGGTTCTGATTACACACCTGTCAGCGTTGAGAGAGTTCGGAAACGACTTGAACAAAACGGCATCAAGAATTTGACTGTACAGACGTTAGATATACTCAATCTTCCTGACAGCCTCCAGTCCAAGTTTGACTTTGCTTTTGTCAATACCGTGATTCATGACCTGCCCGATCCTCAATCTGGTTTAATTTCACTTAGGAAAGTTATCAAACCAGGATGTTATAGTGTTGTGTTCGATCTTGCACCAGACAGCGATATCATGGTCAATAAGAAAGTCCCTTTATTAGCTCTCGCTTATGCCATCAGTGTATTTCACTGCGTACCTCAAACCTATTTCTCAGAAGATTCTTTAGCTCTGGGCGCCTGTTGGGGACTCGACAGGGCAATTCGTTACTTAGAAAAAGCAGGATTCAAAGTTATCAGTCAATATCCCTATTGTGACATGTATGCGGCGTTGATATGTCAAGGGTACTGATTCTTATTTTCCACTTTGGGACAGTATTTAAATATATGCAGCCTTCTTATGCCAAGCTTAATGATTCATATTTTCCACTTTGAGGCTATCTTTAAATTGCAGCAATAATTTATGTCTAAAAATGCTTTCACATTCCACATTCAATTATCGTTCTTTTGATACCTTATATGACATTCCATAGCTAAAACTTTGTCTTCAGGAAGCTTGCGTCTAAATCATGATGCAGTCCAAAAATTTAACTTAAAATTCAGTACGTCCAAACTCCGGGAATAACTACGTCCTGAAAGAGTTAATGTGTCCACAATATTTTATTTGCTTGATTTTTATTTTCTTTAATAATACTTTCTTCATATTAAGAACTTCTGCAATTACCACTATCTCAACAGAGCAGAGCAGGTTATTATCTTCCGCCTCGGAACAGGACACAACAGATTAAACAGCCACTTAAATAGACTAAAACTGGTTCCATCACCACAGTGCCCTTGTGGACAGCTAGCACAGACAGCTGAACATATCCTGCAAGACTGCAATACATTAAACCAATTAAGGGAAGAACACAGCCCACAGAGATGGATATCCACAGAAAGATGTATGGGAGCACTGAGGAGCTTTCAAATATACAGTAGCATTTATTAAGAAAACAGGACTTGCTGTGTCAAACATGTCAAACTGCGAACGAGAAGAAGAAGAAGATCTTCCCTCTCCATGATGTTCTCCCTATTCTTCTATATACCCACCATCTCAAAGACATCAATTTTGTCTTCGAATTGTTTGTTTAGTATCCATGTTTCTGAGCCATACATTAATATAGAATAGATGTAGCATTATATAATTCTCATATTTAGCTTGATTGTAATTTGTTTAGATGTTAATATTTTCCTCAAATCATTGAAGGTACTTTTAGCCATTCCTATTCTCCTTTTAGCTTCTGTTTCACACCTGCCATCATTTACAATTATGCGTCCAAGATATTGCTAATGTTCTACTTGTTGTAGTTTCCATGTATTTTTTATGTTTAGCTGTTGTTCTTCTGTGGCTTTGCTGATTATTATGGTTTCTGCTTTATTTATATATATATTTCAGTATTTATTCCTATAATTCTTATGCAATAAACACGCAATGTTGCACATATACCATTAATTATTCCTATAATTATTATGCAATAAACAGGCAATGTTGCACATAAATTTCTGTGTTTTGTCATAAATATGATGTTTATGTTTTATTAATTCGTTTGTCAACAAGTGTCACGCAAAAAATGAGAGTTAATTAATATCAAAAAGCGACATCCTTTTTGGAAAGTTAGGGGGGGGGTGGTGAAGATTGTAATTATAACTGTCAATATTACAGGCAATAGAGAGGACAACACTTGGAGAATATATTATTTAGTTTAACACCATGGAGTACAAAAAGTCAACAACGATCCGGATAAAAGATGACGTAGATTGAGAGATCACACCTACCGTAAATACTCTTGTTTTGCATGATGTTCGTCCGTCGTGATCGACGATGACCAAAAACTCAACCATAATAATAATAATAACAATAAATAATAAAATAATAAAGTTAATAGTGCGTTTTTAAATGACTAGCGAGTCCAATGCGCGCACAAAATGTTCTTTTACAGAATTGACAACAATAGAAGGTATCTGTGTGAGGTTGAGATGTTTTTTCTTTTCTACGTGTCCGCTTCTGTCTTGCAGTTTCTTGTCTGAATTCTTCCGCCGCTAGTGCTTCCGTTCTAATGCTGTAACGCCATGCTGTTCTATCCTGAGCGAGGCTCTCCCAAGCTCCTACGTCAATGTTAAGATGTTTCAAGGATGACTTGAGCGTGTCTTTGAAAAGCTTTTTCTGTCCACCAGCTTTTCGAAATCCTGCCTGAGAAATGACTAGCGCTGAAGTTGGTTCATAGTGTGGAAGAGTTGCGCTAATCGTCAACCACACTCCACTTGTTTTGCATATGCAACCTATCACTCCCCATACAGCAACATAGCATTGTCACATCCCATCTCTGTTCACATGCAACCTATCACTCCCCAAATAACAACATAGCATTGTCACATCCCATCTCTGTTCACATGCAACCTATCACTCCCCAAATAACAACATAGCATTGTCACATCCCATCTCTGTTCACATGCAACCTATCACTCCCCAAATAACAACATAGCATTGTCACATCCCATCTCTGTTCACATGCAACCTATCACTCCCCAAATAACAACATAGCATTGTCACATCCCATCTCTGTTCACATGCAACCTATCACTCCCCAAATAACAACATAGCATTGTCACATCCCATCTCTGTTCACAGATTCAAATGACTTGGTGATGTATATAAATGTTGTTTAAACGTACAGTTGGTGTTCTTCGATTTTTTTCCATGCAGTTCACGAGCAGCAAAGATCATGTTCACTGGACCTCGACCGACACGAAATCCGCACTGACATTCATACATATGAGACGGTCGCTTACTCCCCAGGAAGACGTGGCAGTTAAACAATGTCGCTATTCCTAGCTATCATTTCGGATTGCAGCAGCACACGGCGGGGAGGAGGGGAGTGCGCAAAGTGTCAATTGAAAAGACACAATAACCGAACACAAAATTTCCAAAAATAACATGTTAATCTTATCAGATAAATCAACAGTAAATTTCAATACGTTACCGTTATCGTGTGTAAAATATGTCAATACGTTACCGTTATCGTGTGTAAAATATTTCAATACGTTACCGTTATCGTGTGTAAAATATTTCAATACGTTACCGTTATCGTGTGTAAAATATTTCAATACGTTACCGTTATCGTGTGTAAAATATTTCAATACGTTACCGTTATCGTGTGTAAAATATTTCAATACGTTACCGTTATCGTGTGTAAAATATTTCAATACGTTACCGTTATCGTGTGTAAAATATTTCAATACGTTACCGTTATCGTGTGTAAAATATTTCAATACGTTACCGTTATCGTGTGTAAAATATTTCAATACGTTACCGTTATCGTGTGTAAAATATTTCAATACGTTACCGTTATCGTGTGTAAAATATTTCAATACGTTACCGTTATCGTGTGTAAAATATTTCAATACGTTACCGTTATCGTGTGTAAAATATTTCAATACGTTACCGTTATCGTGTGTAAAATATTTCAATACGTTACCGTTATCGTGTGTAAAATATGTCAATACGTTACCGTTATCGTGTGTAAAATATTTCAATACGTTACCGTTATCGTGTGTAAAATATTTCAATACGTTACCGTTATCGTGTGTAAAATATTTCAATACGTTACCGTTATCGTGTGTAAAATATTTCAATACGTTACCGTTATCGTGTGTAAAATATTTCAATACGTTACCGTTATCGTGTGTAAAATATTTCAATACGTTACCGTTATCGTGTGTAAAATATTTCAATACGTTACCGTTATCGTGTGTAAAATATTTCAATACGTTACCGTTATCTTGTGTAAAATATTTCAATACGTTACCGTTATCGTGTGTAAAATATTTCAATACGTTACCGTTATCGTGTGTAAAATATTTCAATACGTTACCGTTATCGTGTGTAAAATATTTCAATACGTTACCGTTATCGTGTGTAAAATATTTCAATACGTTACCGTTAGCGTGTGTAAAATATTTCAATACGTTACCGTTATCGTGTGTAAAATATTTCAATACGTTACCGTTATCGTGTGTAAAATATTTCAATACGTTACCGTTATCGTGTGTAAAATATTTCAATACGTTACCGTTATCGTGTGTAAAATATTTCAATACGTTACCGTTATCGTGTGTAAAATATTTCAATACGTTACCGTTATCGTGTGTAAAATATTTCAATACGTTACCGTTATCGTGTGTAAAATATCTCAATACGTTACCGTTATCGTGTGTAAAATATTTCAATACGTTACCGTTATCGTGTGTAAAATATTTCAATACGTTACCGTTATCGTGTGTAAAATATTTCAATACGTTACCGTTAGCGTGTGTAACATGACAACACAAAAATCTTTTTTTTGAATTAATTAGAATAGAAAACAACGGTCACCATTCAGATTCTCAAATCACATGCTAGAGGGGGGGGGGGAAGAGTGGTTGTATGGAGTAAACTAATGCCTCCCACATCATCAGTGATCTTCACTACATCATCAATGATTCTCACTACATATGGGAGCCACGTTAGCGCAGTGGTTAGAGCACTGGCTTCGCATATGAGTGGTCCTGGGTTCGTCGCCCCAGTTGAGGCGGAAGTGTTTTTCAGATCGCAACGGCTCCCGGGTCGAACCAGCTTTAAATGGGTACCGGATTAATCCGGGAACTGCGAGGGAGAGGAGATGGCTACCGCCCTCATTTACAGAGCTTCTGAAATGTGAGATCGCTAACATCTCGCACCTCTACGACATTAATAAATTCTATAGGTTATTTTACTTTTACTTTTACTATATCATCAGTGATCCTCATTATATCATCAGTCATCATATAACCATAACGGTTACATTCATAGTGATCATATGTAACCATAACGGTTACATTCATGAATTGTCACATCACGAAAGCTTTCACCATGACGCCTACATAGTCTGATTCGTCCATCTGTGGGCAGCAGTCAAGTTGTGGTCGAATGACTGGACGACAAGCACGAAGCTTAACATAGTAAAGTTGCTTCCAAATCGTCTGATCACATTGTTGGTAGCATCTCTGAAGAATTCTTATAGCATTTGAACTTGCAGTTCTACGTTGCAGTGCTTGCCTCTAAATTAAGCGGTCTTTTCGAGGTGTATTGACTCTAGGGAAACTTGTAAGTTGCCTTTCCTCCAGGATCCCAGACTTGGCAAAGAACTGCTGCAATCTGACAATAACTGATTGAAATACTGAAAGTATCTAAGTCATATTTTGGACTGAATCACCTTCCTGCAACAACGCAATCAATCTTTCCTTCAGCCACAACACTCAAGGAAGGTAGGGGAAGGGGGTGTTGAAGTGTTCATCCAACCTTAGCAAATCAGAACATTATCGTAGTATTAAGGATGTAGCCATAAGTAGTATTAGGGATGTAGCCATAAGTAGTAGTACGGATGTAGCCATAAGTAGTATTGGGGATGTAGCCATAAGTAGTATTAGATATGTAGCCATAAGTAGTATTAGGGATGTAGCCATAAGTAGTATTAGGGATGTAGCCATAAGTAGTATTAGAGATGTAATCAAAAGTAGTGTTAATGATGTAATCAAACAACCCTTCTATTAATGATTGTTAGAAAATATGTCATGACATTTCTGTAAAAGAAAAAGGGAATTACTCAGGAAAACAGGCTAATGTCCAATTGTTAATATATTTACATATAACATCACCTCCCCCCCCTTTTTACTTCAAACAGGCTAATGTCCAATTGTTAATATATTTACATATAACATCACCCCCCCCCCTTTTTTTTTACTTCAAACGTATCTACGTCCCTCCTGCATGTGAGTCATATCGTTGTACACTGATTATAGAGCAGCTTCGTTGCTCACTAAGTCAAGTTTTTGTGTACAAATATAAATGTCAACATGTGTTTACTTTGTATTCCCATCTGTCAATTGTACATTACTATACATTATTGTGTCCATTTGTTTCTATCATTTACATGTCTATACTTTTGTTAGTGTTTCGTTTCCTCAGTTTGTTATTATAACTGTTTGTTCAAGAGACAACACTTTATGTGTATTTGTATTATGCATATTATGTTACATGGTTCTATGTATTCACACAGCTACTTTGGGTCACACATTTGTATGTGTACGTACATATGCTTGTGTTTGAGTAATACATGTGAATATCTTCATATGAATGAATGTTTATAGTAATACATGTATATATCTATATGTGAGAGCATATGTTCATATTAATGGATGTATTTCTGTGAGAAAATGCTAATGTGAAGGCATGTATATATCTATGTGAGAGCATATGTTCATATTAATGGATGTATTTCTGTGAGAAAATGCTAATGTGAAGGCATGTATATAAATTTATATTTAAGTGAGTGATTTTGTTAATATTAATGCATGTAACTGCTTTCTGTGTCATTATGTACACTAATTCTTGTGTGAACCCTTACTTGTGTGTGGATGCATTTACATGCTTGTGCATTTTGTGTGGACATCATCTTTCATACATCTATGTATTGACTATGTAAAAGATACACATTTGTATGTATATTGTTTATATGTTTATGTGTGTATATATATATATTGTTGTTGGCACGTGTATTTTTGTGGCATGTACACCGTGTCCATGTATTTGTAAGTATGTACATATATGCGTTTATATTTGTATGCCCTTTTATATATATTTGTTTTTAGTATTTATATGTGTGTGTGTGTGTGTGTGTGCGTGCGTGCGTGTGTGTGTGCGCGCGCACGTATGTATAGGTATTAATGTTTATATTCAAATGTGTGTATATTATATATATTAGTAGTGTAATTGTACGTGGATATGTTTATATTTTGAATGCTTCCTCTATTCCAGATTCTGTCGACTAATGATCATCCCTACACATTTTTATAGTCTCTACGTCTATTGCTCTATTGCTAGGCCTTCCTCCCCCCCCCGTTACCAATTTCATACATGTTTTCATATTCTCTTTCGTTCCCACTTTATTCCCCCCCCCCAACCATCTTGACATTGCTTATTGGTGGCCCCCAACTCTGCTTTTGTATTTTTCATCTTTTATCTTAGGCTTACACTTGATCTGATATATTACCTATTATTTCATCAAGAATATGAAATATATATAAAATATGAAATATATATATATAAAGAATATGAAATATATATATATAAAGAATATGAAATATATATATATAAAGAATATGAAATATATATATATAAAGAATATGAAATATATATATATAAAGAATATGAAATATATATATATATATATATATATATATATATATATATATATATATATATATAAAATATGAAATATATATAAAATATAAAATATATATAATGAATATGTATCCACCTATATTATAATGCTTCGTTGGAATTACGTCATTAACAATACCAACTTTTTTTCAAACTCAGACGTTATTGACAAAACCCACATTTTCTTTCCCGCTCAGACGTCATTGACAACACCCACATTTTGTTTCATACTCAGACGTCATTGACAACACCCACATTTTGTTTCATACTCAGACGTCATTGACAACATCCACATTTTGTTTTCCGCTCAGACGTCATTGACAACATCCACATTTTCTTTCCCGCTCAGACGTCATTGACAACAGCCACATTTTGTTTCATGCCCAGAAGTCCTTGACAAAACCCACATTTGCACATCTCAGGAGCATTTGTTTTCAACACTTGGCAAGTGTTCTGATGGTGGCACATGCCGCACGTGTTGGATGTTTGATACATCCAGATTAATTGTTTCTGTAATATATTCTATTGCAACAACATAATTTAAATTTTTGATTCATCTACTTCTGAAGGATATATGTATTTATATGTATAACCTTATATATGTATATAGACCCATATATATGTATACGCGTGGTAATATGAGCTGTTAGAAGGGTGTAGGATTCAAACTCCAGCGCATAAAAACAAGCTCTCACAGATTCTGTCCAAGATCAGACCTGACCAGATTTCACAGAATTTGTTGACTACAGGTAACCAAAAACATATTTTGTTATTCTCATACGAAAATCGTAATGCAGCTAACTGGATTTGAACCAGGTCCGTTGAGATGCCACCTACTCGGTTAATATCATGTTTGCTGCATTAATGTTTTTCTTTATTAATAAATGTTGGATGCCTGTATATTATATTATTGTGACATGCAAACATATTTCTGTATTTGATGTATTTGTGTTGCTACATTCACTATCAGTGGCATAGATATATCTCTATCATCATTCATCGTTGGACTCGTTGTGGAATCATATGACTGAATCAAACATTTCTTCTTCTTCTGCGTTCAGCATCACGGTCACGTTATATTGTCAGGTCTGTCGCCAGAGCGAAGTCTACTGTCATGTTATATTGTCAGGTCTGTCGCCAGAGCGAAGTCTACTGTCACGTTATATTGTCATGTCTGTGGCCAGAGCGAAGTCTACTGTCACGTTATATTGTCAGGTCTGTCGCCAGCGCGAAGTCTACTGTCACGTTATATTGTCAGGTCTGTCGCCAGAGCGAAGTCTACTGTCACGTTATATTGTTAGGTCTGTCGCCAGAGCGAAGTCTACTGTCACGTTATATTGTCAGGTCTGTCGCCAGAGCGAAGTCTACTGTCACGTTATATTGTCAGGTCTGTCGCCAGAGCGAAGTCTACTGTCTTCTCCAGACCAGAGCGGCTGGTCCATTGCTTTTGCGTTAATCAATATCCTCTGGCCAGATCCGCTGTTCCTTCTCTTTGTATGTTGGGCAGGTCTGATGTATATGTAAAGGAGTCTGGGTTCCTGATCCACACGGACATCCGTCTGTTTAATCTGTTTAAGAGATTCTTAAGAGATATCCAGCTACAATAGATATCCAGACACAAGGGATATACAGCTACAAGAGATATCCAGACACAAGAGATATACAGCTACAAGAGATATCCAGACACAAGAGATATCCAGCTATAAGAGATATCGAGCTACAAGAGATATCCAGACACAAGAGATATCCAGCTACAAGAGATATCGAGCTACAAGAGATATCCAGACACAAGAGATATCGAGCTACAAGAGATATCGAGCTACAAGAGATATCCAGACACAAGAGATATCGAGCTACAAGAGATATCCAGACACAAGAGATACCCAGCTATAAGAGATATCGAGCTACAAGAGATATCCAGACACAAGAGATATCCAGCTATAAGAGATATCGAGCTACAAGAGATATCCAGACACAAGAGATATACAGCTATAAGAGATATACAGCTACAAGAGATATCCAGCGGGAGTTTGAGAATGTACGCTGAAGAAGAAATAGAAGTGTATTTCCGTGTAGAAATATATTAACTAATCAACGATATAAATGTCTATTAATTTTCACACGCCATTTTGAACAGAATTATGTAAACAACTTTCTTAAATATGTGTCTGACGTCATCCAGTATTGCTCAAGCGTGGCGGTCTGCGGTAAAGACCTCTCCACAGAATTAATTAGAATTTCATTTATTACAATTTTCACTATTGTCGTGATTTTTCTTCAGCACTATTTATATACTTGGGATCGCCTTTGCTATTTTTTTTACTAAAGGTTCCATTATATAAATAGTGACCAACGTAAAACACGAAAATAATCGAAAACGTAACGAATGGCGTCATAATTATGTTGCAGATGTCTTCTCTACGGTCATGGCTGAAGAAAGCTGTGACATAAGCTCTGACTTTCACGAGTTACAACAATAACTTTCTATCGTATTCTCTAAGGAACACAATGAGTACGGCGTTCAATTCTTGCACAAAAAGTGTAAAGGATACAATAGCTCATACATTTAATGGGCTGACCTTGGCCTTGGCCTACGAGGTGGGAATCATTGACGCCCTCTTACGTTCTGACGTAGCTATGACGTCACAGGACATTGGTGACGTCAAACAGTTAAAGTCAAGGTAAGCTAGATCCAAGTTTGTTCTATGCTATTTCAGTGTTTCTCAACGTGAGGACAACTGCCAACAGGGGGGGGGGGGGTGGGGCAATTTGATTATATATTTGATATTCAACTGATGTATAGATCTTTGCTCTATGAGTATTGAACTGATTTATAGATCATTGTTCTATGAGTATTGAACTAATGTTGTATACATATATATTCTATGAATATTGAAGTGATATTGTATAGATATTTTGTTCCATGAGTATTGAACTGATGTATAGATCTTTGTTCTATGAGTATTGAACTGATGTATAAATCTTTGTTCCATGAGTATTGAACTGATGTATAGATCTTTGTTCTATGAGTATTGAACTGATGTATAGATCTTTGTTCTATGAGTATAATTAAACTAATGTTCCAGATATTTGTATAGCAATATTAAACCACAAGTCTATATTCTCTGTTTGATGATGAATAATAATAGGTGACGCCACTGTTTGTCTTGTATGTTCTTGAAAAGAAAGACATTGTGGTAGAAACGTTGACAACTCTCTTGTATACTGTTATCTGTATGTTTTGGGGAAATTAATGGTGGGGAAATTTTGTATATGATTAAAGAAGATCAAGAGAACACCAAGAAATATGAAATTAGATTTAGCTTTATTGAAATCAGATGCTGGCATTAAAGAAAGATATAACATAATTGTACAAAATAGATACAATGCCATTGCAAAGATTCAGAGTATTGAAGATCAATGGAACATGCTAAAACATTCGATAAACCAAACATCTAAAGAGATAATACCAAAAGTAAAACATACATCAAAACAAAAATGGATGACAGAAGAAATATTAGAATTGATGAGCACCAGAAGGAAAAATAAACACAAGATTGTGGAATATCAGAAAATACATAAGGAGATACGAGAGAAATGCAAAATAGCAAAAGAAAGCTGGCTGAACAAGAAATGCACAGAAATAGAATTGCATTACAACCAAGATACAACATTACTATATAAGAAAATTGAGATGATAACAGGAAAGAGAACGCAAACAGTTACAGGGTGTCTAAAATCTAAGACAGGGCAGGTATTAATGGGAATAGATCACATAGTACAGAGATGGTCAGAAAATATCAAAGAGCTTTATGATGACAATAGACCAGAAATAAACATACAAGATAAAGGCGAGGGTCCATCAATACTCACAGCAGAAGTAAAGGAGGCACTAAGACACATGAAATATGGCCTATAAGTCCCAGGTCCAGACAATATCACATTAGAAGAATTAGCAGCTTTAAATGACTTTGAAGTTGAAATAATCACAAAATTAATCACATATATAACAGTGGAAACATACCCGATGACTTAATGAGGTCCATATTTATAGCCTTACCTAAGAAAGCAGGGACCACCGAATGTGAAGAACACCGTACAATCAGCCTCATGAGCCAAGTCGTTGTATAGGAGCGATAAATCGTTGCATAGAAGCGATAAATCGTTGCATAGGAGCGATAAATCGTTGCATAGGAGCGATAAATCGTTGCATATTTGCAGGGCCGGCCCTAACAATTGAGGGGCCCAATGCGAAACGGATTGCGCGAGGCCCAGTCTGGGTAGGAAAGAGGATAATAAAATAAATTCTAATATGAATTTATGGGCCTATGAAGTGCGGGGCCCACTGCGGCCGCATAGGTTGCAATAGCCTAAGACCGGCCATGCATATTTGTAACAGAATATTATATATTCTGTCAATCTTCTGCTGCAGGTACGTTACAGAGATTTTGAACTGCCTGGCCTGCGCTCAAATAGTGGAAGCGGAAAGAGTAGGCTCAACCATCAGATATTTCATCGCCAAAGAAAATAAATGTTTTTTTGAAGCAAAGAATATTCCATTCGTGAGGCTGATTACTTCAACAGCGTTCCGCTTTCAAGAAGTCATGAAGTGTGTGCGTCAAGATGGACCGTTTGGTAAGATTTCTTTGTAATGATTAGGATGCTATTTCCACGTGACCTTCGTTAAACAATGACCAGGCTTCAGTATAGACCTCTCAACAGAATGTAAACATGACTTCATTTGTGATATTTGTGGTTAATATCCTGATTTTTATTTGTCATTATTGATATACTTGGATCCACCAGCCAAAAATAGCCACGGTCAACCAAGGAAAATCACGGAAATAATCGAAAATGAACATATTAGGTCATATTTAATTTTTGTTGAGAGGTCTTATAGACAGTTCCATATAAACTAATTTCTTGGGGCCTATTTAGTATATTGCCATGTTCAACGTTATTTCTTTTGATTCGTGTCTTTTTTTACTTCTCATGTTTCGCACTTTTGTAGAACATCTTTTGTGTGTTTTGTCTATCCTTGTTAAGCATTTCTCACGCTTGCCACGCCTTAATTTTTGCAGATTTTATGATTTTTTTGCTGCTAATCTTTCTTGTATGCTGAGTAATCATCGTGTGTTTTGCTTGTTGCCCACTTCTTGGTTTTTTTAAATCTTTCGATGCGTTCTTTACTTCTGTCCACTAAGCTGTTAGTTTTGGTTTCATGCCTTTATGATTTTTATATACGCACATGGTTGCTGCTGTTTGTATGATGACATTAAAAAAAAAATATTTCCATTCTTCGTCTGTGTGCTGGGTGTTTTCTGGAAGCTTTGTGGCTTCTTCGTTAACTTCCTGGTTATATTTTCGCGCATGTTTAGTTCTTTCAGTGTCAGTATAACTAGTTGTCGTTCATGCTTTGTACTTTTGTTGTGCTTGTTAATTTTCGCTGTTTTGACTGTTATTTTTACTGCCTTATGGTCAGTTTCTGCACACATATTAGGTATTACTTGTGCATCTGTTATTTTCCGCCTATTGTTTTCTTTTTGTGAGTATAAAGTCTATCTTGCTCTTGCATTCCAAGATGTTCCATTTATACCATGTGTACACTTGTGATTGTCTACCGTATGCTTAAAGAAGGTGTTCGTTATAAAGAAGTTTTCCTGGATGTATGTATCTATTAGTTTATAACCGTTGTTGTTAACCTTGTTTCTTGTGTCGCCGAAAGGTCCTTTATATTCCTATATTACTTCTCTATTTGCGCCAAGATGTGCGTTAAAATCTCCCAAAATATATAGGTTATTTTCATTGTTGCTGTTATTTATTAATTTGTTTACATCCTTAAAAGAATTCCTCTCTTTCATTTTCGATGTTTGGTGTGTCACATGGGGAATATCCTGTTACATGGGGCATAGGCCTGTTACATGGGGCATAGGCCTGTTACATGGGGCATAGGCCTGTTACATGGGGTATAGGCCTGTTACATGGGGCATAGGCCTGTTACATGGGGCATAGGCCTGTTACATGGGGCATATGCTTGTAAAAATGTTGTGTTTACATGATCTATTGTAATCGTGACCGACAGTGATCGTTCAATTATTTACATTTATATAACATAATTACGGTTATCTTATCTCGTAAACTCAAACAAAAGTTTTATTTAGGATGTTGTCTCAAGTTTCCCAGGTTCCAGTTCACACGGCATTGGAGATGCCAATAGTGACGTCATTTTCCTTGTGTTTACAAAGTTCTCGGATCGATACTATGAGGTATATTATATGTAACGCTATTCGGTGTTCGCTGGGAAATATCACTTTGAGCTACAGAGTTACGTGCTCTCAACAGTGCTCTCATTACCGGGGAGGGGGGAATACAGTTCTAGTGAACGTTTCGGGGTACATATGTTGAAACTCGAGTATAATTAAGTCAATCTCCATGATTTTAAGATCATTTTATGGATAATTTTATGGTGAATTCAAAGTGCCCGCGATCAAAATATCTCTCATCACTTGATTCTATAAGTTGGTGAGATCATCCAATCAAACGCTTGATTAAAGACATCAGTTTCTGGTACATCTAGGTTTTCCTTTTGGAGATGACCCTATGGCTGTAACTGCCTTTGCACACTTGTCTGAAACGCTAATAGACACGGAAGTAAAGATCATGTTGGAGAAAGTACCAGGACTAAAGGAAAAACTTGGTAAGTGTTTGTGACTTTGTCTGATAGCTGTAGCTGTTGTGATGTCGTGGGTTGTCTGACAGCTGTAGCTGTTGTGATGTCGTGGGTTGTCTGACAGCTGTAGCTGTTGTGATGTCGTGGGTTGTCTGATAGCTGTAGCTGTTGTGATGTCGTGGGTTGTCTGATAGCTGTAGCTGTTGTGATGTCGTGGGTTGTCTGATAGCTGTAGCTGTTGTGATGTCGTGGGTTGTCTGACAGCTGTAGCTGTTGTAATGTCGTGGGTTGTCTGACAGCTGTAGCTGTTGTAATGTCGTGGGTTGTCTGACAGCTGTAGCTGTTGTAATGTCGTGGGTTGTGGTTATAGGTGTATGGCTGCGTCTCTGGACGTTTAAATAGACGATCACACGTGAGAATTTGGTTCTGATTTGGAATGCGTGTCCTCCTATTTGTTTATTTCCATTTGAAATGTTGATCTGTTTATGTTCATCATTAATATTTTATATATAAATTTATTTAGGGTTAGTTATATATATATCCCTTGTTTGGGGTATCCCCATGTCAGGGGTAGAAGAGTTCTCTGAAGATTCTTCGATTTCTGTGATCCATCTTTTACATGGTCTGCCTCTGGCTTTATAACCGTTATGTGTATGTGTCATGGCCATTTGTGGCATGCTATATTTGTCGGTAGTCTGGAAGCGTGTGAAAACCACTTGATCTGTTGTCTTTTGATGTGTTCCAATACTGGTATTGTTTTGGTTATCTGACTGATGTTATCGTTTCTAATTCTATCTCTTAATGACACTCCGAGTATTCTTCGTAGACATATCATATCTGTTGTCACTATTTTTATTTTGTCGTGTGCTGTCATTGTCCAGGTTTGGCACTGGTAGCACAGTAATGGAATAATAATACTCTTGTATAATGCAACTTTAGTGTCGATGTTTACATTTTTGTTCTTGAAAATACGTGTCACCTGTCGTAGTATCAGGTATGTTTTGTTGCATCTATTTTATATCTCTTTACTGTTTTTCCCTCGTTTTAATGCTTCCTAAGTAAGTGAACTCATTTACTTGTTTAAGGTGTTCGTCATCGATGGAGATGGTGATATTTCTTTCTTTCTTTGCTATTGTCATTATTTCAGTCTTTTCAATATTAATCTTCATGTTGAATTTTTGACATGTTGTGTTGAGTCTGTTCATATGTTCTTGCAATTGTTCTTCTGATGTCGCTATTAGTACTTGGTCGTCTGCAAAGAGTAGTTCGTTAAATTTGTCTGTTATGTTATCTTCTTCGTTGGTACTTGTTAGTTTACAGTTGTGGTCGATATATGTTATAAAAAGTATAGGGGATAGGACACACCCCTGGCGAACTCCTGATTGAATTTGGAACTTATTGGGCGCTCCTGCATTTGTTCTTACTTCATATTAGCTAATAATATAAATGCTCTTATATATGTTTATTAAATATTCTGGAACTCCGTATATTGATAGTGTTTTCCATAGTTGTTGTCTGTCTACTCTGTCGAATGCCTTTTCGTGGTCTACGAATGCGATATATAATTCTTTGTTGTTTTCTGTGGCTCTTTCTGTTAGTTGTCTAAGTGTAAAATCCGTACAGCTTTTGTTCTTACTGAATCCCATTTGGGTGTTTTGAAGTTGTGATTCAATATATGTTCGTAATCGTTTCTCTAATATTTTGTTTAAAATTTTTCCTGTGTGGCTTAGTAAATATATCCCTCTGTATTGTGTGCAGTCTCTCTTACTGCCTTTTTTCTTCCATATGGGAATAATTGTCGCATTCCCCCAGTCTTCTGGTGTTTCTTGTTTCTTCCATATTACATTGAAAAGTCTGTGTAGCCATTTTTTCCCGCTCTCTGCTGCTGATTGGATAAGTTATGTTTGTATGTTAACAGAGTCTGCTGCTTTGTTTATTGGTGCTTTGTTTATTGGTGCTTTGTTTATTGGTGCTTTGTTTATTGGTGCTTTGTTTATTGCTGCTCTGTTTATTGGTGCTTTGTTTATTGGTGCTTTGTTTATTGGTGCTGTGTTTATTGCTGCTCTGTTTATTTGTGCTTTGTTTATTGGTGCTCTGTTTATTGCTGCTTTGTTTATTGGTGCTTTGTTTATTGGTGCTTTGTTTATTTGTGCTTTGTTTATTGGTGCTTTGTTTATTGGTGCTTTGTTTATTGGTGCTTTGTTTATTGGTGCTTTGTTTATTGGTGCTTTGTTTATTGGTGCTTTGTTTATTGGTGCTTTGTTTATTGGTGCTTTGTTTATTGGTGCTTTGTTTATTGGTGCTTTGTTTATTGGTGCTTTGTTTATTGGTGCTTTGTTTATTGCTGCTTTGTTTATTGGTGCTTTGTTTATTGGTGCTTTGTTTATTGGTGCTTTGTTTATTGGTGCTTTGTTTATTGCTGCTTTGTTTATTGGTGCTTTGTTTATTGGTGCTCTGTTTATTGGTGCTTTGTTTATTGGTGCTCTGTTAATTGGTGCTCTGTTTATTGGTGCTCTGTTTATTGTGCTTTGTTTATTGGTGATTTGTTTATTGCATTTTCTATTTCCGATAGTAGTATATTTGGTTCTAGGTTCGCTGCTGTAGTGTTTATTTCCGTATAATCTTCACCTTTCTTTAGGTTCAGCAGTTCTTTGAAATATTGTTGCCATCTTTCCATTATTTGCTTGAGTTCTTTTAGTGCATTACTTTTTCGAATTTTATTATTTCTATTGGTTTATATATATATATCTTCTTTCTTTCTCGTGTTCTTAATTTTCTTGTGAAACCGCTGTTGTGCATTTTTATCATCTGCGTTGAGCATGTCTCCATATTCTTTCCATAAGTTGATTTTGGAAGTTTTAATGATTTCATTGGCATTAGTTTTTGCTGTCTTGTATTCTATGTAATCTACTTGGTTTTTATTTTTGACCCATCTCTTATATTTCTGTTTATTTTCTCCCTGTGGTTTTTTTTAACTTCTTCATTCCACCATGCTGTTATTTTTTATTTCTTTACGTTATTATTATTGTAACCGCATGATACTCCTACTTGGAGTATGTGTCTTTGTGTGTCTTTGAAAAATTTCCATTCTTCTTCTGTTGTTGTAGTATCTACTGGCATGTTTCATTATCTTCTGCTAATCTGTCACGTTTGGTTATCTTGTACTAATCTGGCATGTTTTGTTGTCTTGTACTAATCTGGCATGCTTGGGTATA
This sequence comes from Meghimatium bilineatum, assembly GCA_034231615.1. Lineage (NCBI taxonomy): Eukaryota > Metazoa > Mollusca > Gastropoda > Stylommatophora > Philomycidae > Meghimatium > Meghimatium bilineatum. The sequence goes on along the minus strand of CM067310.1, from coordinate 1,694,461 downwards.
TTGTTCTAATCTAGTATGCCTAATCTGGGATGCTTGGGTATATTGTTCTAATCTAGTATGCCTAATCTGGGATGTTTTCCAAATTATCTTTGATCTTTATTTCAGAGTTTGGTATTGATGTTATCGAGTTTGGATGCGGAGAAGGTAAACATATTTCCAGGTTGGCTGAAACATTTCCAAAGAGTCGCTTTACAGGTAATTCAATATGAGAGGTTTGTAATAAATAGCAATGTATATTCATGGAGAGTTCTTGACATGCGTTTGTTATTGTGTAAAAATATATTAACGGGAAAACACACAACAACAAAAAACAATATACTTATCATCATTAAGTGCCATCTCCGCAACCAAGGTAGCTGCACAAGGCCTCAAAAATCCCTTGTCTCTTGTCATGGAGGTGCACTCTACTAGACGTAACATGTCCATCTCGTAATATGTCTCTCCACTTGTATCTCTGCTTTCACCCTGAACGCCTCCCCTCGACTTTACCCTCGAGTAATATCTTTAACAAGGTGTCATGTCTTACAATATGTCCCAATTTTTATTATTGCTTGATCTTATTTCCTTTAATATTTATTTGTCATATTAAGTGTTGTTAGAACCTTCTTGTTGGTTTTTTTAACTGTCCATGAATTTCTCCTTATTCGTCTATATAGTCACATCTGGGGTGATAAGGGTCTCGCATTACTCTCGTAGGGTCCAGGGTTAGCAGATAACCAAGATCCTAAAAGTACCTCCTCGTGGTGCACCCTGGAAACAGACATGTAGCTTGTCTAGCTGAATTCCTGGCCAACACTTTTAGGCTAGTGTCCGTGAGTGTGGAGGCTGCAGACGGAATGAGATTTGAATGCATAGACAAGTATTATCTCCCACACCTCTGTGCCAATAACACATACAGCGTCATTAACGACACATAGCGACGCAAGACAGCCCGGCCAGGGCATTGAAGGGGCGGACACGAAATCGGCAGATACACAGTGAAAGTCGAAAAGATAACATACTGAGTACAATGAGAGGACAGCACAGCGTCAGAGGGCAGCACAGCGTCAGAGGGAAGCACAGCGTCAGAGGGCAGCGCCATGTGCAAATAGAAAAGGAAAACGTCTCAAGGCAATCGGAACTGGAAGTTCTGTCAGATCGAGACAAGCTTCTATTTATTCTTCCTTACGGGCAAAGGCCCAAGCTAGGGCGGTCAACCAAGAAAGCAGATCAGGTTCAACTCTACTGTTGAGTTTTCCTATACTGGAAATGTGCTCCCGGAGAGAAAGAGTTCAGTACCCGATGAGCTCAGGCACAAATAGGACAAGGTTGTTCAGCTCAAGTACAAATTTACTTGTTCAGCTCAAGTACAAATTTACTTGTTCAGCTCAAGTACAAATTTACTTGAATTTACTTGTTCAGCTCAAGTACAAATTTACTTGAATTTACTTGTTCAGCTCAAGTACAAATTTACTTGAATTTACTTGTTCAGCTCAAGTACAAATTTACTTGAATTTACTTGTTCAGCTCAAGTACAAATTTACTTGAATTTACTTGTTCAGCTCAAGTACAAATTTACTTGAATTTACTTGTTCAGCTCAAGTTCAAGCTCCATGTCCCCAGTGCTCCCAAACGCGTGGTGAGACTCAGACTTGGACAAGGGACTCACGACGTCGGTGAATGACATCTCGACTAAGAAAACGTAAGAGCCTTCGTAGATGAGAAAAGGTTCAGTACCCGATGGACACAGGCACAATACATCTAATTACACGAGGTAAGTTCAGTGACTGCGGAACACCTCGTTCAAGATAGACCTCATCAACACTCGTCTCGGTGAAGAGTAAACTTACACTTACCTCCTGTCGACAGATAGGAAGGCTGTCACATGCTAGGGAAACCCACTACCCGAATTTAAGGCATGATGAAAATGGATGTGCTGGGTCTTGGATGTCCGGGCCACAGAGTGAGCCAACTTAGGGGCAAATAGCACAGTTCTACTGTGCAACTTGCAGTACAACGTACTTCACGCTCCCCTGCGAAAATCACACGATTTATTTGCGTTGGTTATAAGAGAGCGAACGCAGAAGAAGAAGAAGAAGAAGATATCCACATCTCAAATACATCAATTTTGTCCTCTAATTGTTTAGTTATTGTCCATGCTTCTGTGACATACATTAATATGGAATAGATGTACCATTTTTAGCTTGTCTGTAATTTGTTTAGATGTCACTATTTTCCTCATGTCATTGAAAGTACTTTTACCCATTCCTATTCTCCTTTTAACTTCTGTTTCACATCGGCCATCATTTGTGACTATGTGGCCAAGATATTGATAATGTTCTACTTATTGTAGTTTATCTCCATGTATCTTTATGTTTAGCTCTTTTTCTTCTGCGCCTTTGCTGATTATCATGGTTATTGTTTTTGGATTTGTATATCTAGTTAATATTCTTTACTTGATTTATCCACATGATCTATCAGTATTTGTAGCTCACGTTCACTTAATATATATATACGTATATACTAATCATCGAGAGAAAAATACTGAATCGACGTTTCCACCAAACAATCTTTATCAAGAACAAAACGCAGGATAATCATGAAAAAAGAACAAAAATAATAATATGCGAAAAGACTAGACTGCGATTAGTAACAGGGATAACTAAGGCACCAATAACGTATTGTGGTAATAACGCTTATTTCAAAACTGGAGAAATTCGAACGAATTAAAATAACTAGGAAACACGTTAAAACACATCATACAACAAAATAACATAGTTAGATTTAGGAGTGGTTTGTATTAAGACCAACAAGTTTTAGTGAGACATATTGTAATATATAACCGTGTTCAGTTGAGATGTTTTTTACAATAGAAGTTAATGAGTAACTTGAACAGGTCTGCACAAGTTCAAGTACAGTTCGAATGAATAATTAACGGAGATTAAGCTAGGACTCGAGATGGCAATGGCTGCCAAGTCAAGGTTGAATACGATTTGGAAAAGTAAGATCAATATTACAGTAAAGATCAATCTATTCAGATCTGCTAGAGCTAAGTATACTTTTATACGGATGTGAATGCTGGGCACTCAATGCAGACATGGAATGAAGGATTCAGGCTTTTGGAAAAAAAGTGCTACAGAGGTTTGTTAAGAATTAAGTTGTATGGAACACAAGTAAAATATATTTGCAAAATATAAACTAGCAAATCAACAAATGTGCAGGTTATTGAGAACCACTTTTGGTAGTTTTGTGAAACTGTGTAAACTGGTTTGTTTTATAGCGTGGTATCCCCTCTCTCTTTCTATAAAGTTATTTCACAATGAACAGTCGAGGGTGGAAGGATATGAGGAGGTCGGAGAAAATCATGGATTGATAACATCAAGGAATGGTCTGGGCGTGATTTTTCTGCACTCCTCTGAATGGATGAGGATAGAGTTGTATGGAGAACTTTCTATTTTTCGTGTAGTCAGTGAATCAATAATATAAGAAAAAGACAAACATCTTCATTTTTGGCCAAGTTTTGAGACAAGAAGATTTGTAGAACATAGTCACAACAGGCAAGACTGGAGGCAACAGAGACAGGGGGCGACAACGTGAGAAAATATTAGTTTAACAACCTGGTGCGGCAGGGAAACAACAACGAACCTGATACATAATACTGAAGATAGAGAGCTGTGGAAATCCGTGATCGCCTAAGCCAGCCGACATGACACCTGATGATATTGTGTCCAGTGCGACTTCCCTACGACCCTGACTTGTTATGTGACTTATTGTCGCTGTTATTATACTTATTACTTCTGATCTCAAAGTCATCGAACAAATTGTGTAAATAAGATTTGTTTTCCATATTTGCCATCTTGACCTACGTTTTAATATCTGTAACCTTGACCTAAGTTGTAATATCTGTAACCTTGACCTACGTTTTAATATCTGTTACCACTAATGCAGATGTTCTCAAAGATGCTGGAGTAAAAAGACAGATTATAGCAAAAATTAGAAGCAGACTGTCAAGATATTTAGGGCACGTGAAAGAAAAGTAAAACTTGAACATTTCGTAACTACCGGAAAGATCAAAGGGAGAAGAGCTAGAAGATGGCAAAGAGAGAAGATAGATTGTCAGTGTGACAAAAAAAGGATGTCTTCAAATGAACTAACAACACAAGAGACAAGAGAAGCATGATCGCCTACGTCACTCTTCATGGCATTTGATTGATTGACCTTAACTTTATGTCTTATCATTAGTTTTATTTGTTTTTTATTATCTAATACTGTTTTAATATTTTACCTTGACCTATGTTTTAACATCTATTACCTTGACCTATGCTTTAATATCTGTTACCTTGACCTATGTTTCAGTATCTATAACCTTGACCTATGCTTTAATATCTGTTACCGTAACCTATGTTTTATTATCTATTACTGTTTTAATATCTAATGCCGTGACCTGTTTTAATATATTTTACCTTGACCAGGTTCTGATTACACACCTGTCAGCGTTGAGAGAGTTCGGAAACGACTTGCACAAAGCGGCATCAAGAATTTGACTGTACAGACGTTAGATATACTCAATCTTCCTGACAGCCTCCAGTCCAAGTTTGACTTTGCCTTTGTCCGAGCCGTGATCCATGATCTACCTGACCCTCAAGCTGGATTGGTTGGACTTAGAAAAGTTCTCAAACCAGAATGTTTCAGTGTTGTGTTTGATGTTGGCACAGACAGCGATATAATGGTCAATAAGAAAGTCCCTGGATTAGATCTCAACTATGCCGTTAGTGTTTTTCATTGCGTACCTCAAACCTATTTCTCAGAAGATTCTTTAGTCTTGGGAGCAAATTGGGGAATAGACAGGGCTCTTCGCTATTTAGATAAAGCAGGGTTCAAAGTCCTGGGTCAACATCCATATCATGAAATCTTTACTGCGTTTATATGCCAAGCTTAAAAAAATCCTTTGATTATTAAAAACTGGGGACATTTGATCCTTTTCTGGAGTCAATGAGTTTGTGTTTTTAAATTTCTGTGTTTGTCATCATCTAGATCTTTTTTGGCTCTTTCCCAGAACTGGGACCTAACCTTCACACTTTTTAATATATCTGTGCAATCCGACATTTGTAATAGTTTGTGACATCACTCTGCTTGTTTATTCCTAATTACAAAATGGATACCGTAATTATGCTGAACTTGACTTCGACCGATAAAATGCAATTCGCTTGTTACTGATGCGAGGAGTGTTCTCGGTTGAACAAAATATTCGATTCTCACAAGGACATTTTATGACAGTAGCCTACTACACGCTGAAGGATTGATTCGCTGAATGTGCTACTGTAACAGCACGACACCACTTGAAAAGCTACCTGGCCGAGTACATGTGGCGATCTAGGCTACAGGTGAACGTTAACCCTTTCTACACCACATACTGGGGAAAATTAGTAGATACTGGCCCCATGCCTAACACCAGTCTGTTACATCCATACAATAATGCTAACTCATTCAACCCTCCTAACTCACTCATACAACAATCCTAACCCATTAATACAACAATCCTAACCCATTCATACAACAATCCTAACCCACTCATGCAACAATCCTAACCCACTCATACAACAATCCTAACCCATTCATACAACAATCATAATCCATTCATACAATAATCCTAACCCATTCATACAACAATCCTAACCTATTCATACAACAATCCTAACCATTCATACAATAATCATAACCCATTCATACAACAATCCTAACTCACTCATAAAACAATCCTAACACACTCATACAATCCTCCTAACCCACTCATACAACAATCCTAACCCATTCATACAACAATCATAACCCATTCATACAACAATCCTAACCCATTCATACAACAATCCTAACTCATTCATACAACAATCCTAACCATTCATACAACAATCCTAACCCATTCATACAACAATCCTAACCATTCATACAACAATCCTAACTCACTCATAAAACAATCCTAACACACTCATACAATCCTCCTAACCCACTCATACAACAATCCTAACCCACTCATACAACATTCCTAACCCATTCATACAACAATCCTAACCCATTCATACAGTCCTCCTAACCCATTCATATAACAATCCTAACCCATTCATACAACCCTCCTAACCCAACATACAACAATCCTAACCCATTTATACAACCATCCCAACCCAATCATACAATCCTCCTAACCCATTCATACAACAATCCTAACCCATTCATACAATCCTCCTAACCCACTCATACAACAATCCTAACCCACTCATACAACAATCCTAACCCACTCATGCAATCCTCCTAACCCACTCATGCAACAATCCTAACCCACTCATACAATCCTCCTAACCCACTCATGCAACAATCCTAACCCACTCATGCAACAATCCTAACACACTCATACAATCCTCCTAACCCATTCATACAACAATCCTAACCCACTCATACAATCCTCCTAACCCACTCATGCAACAATCCTAACCCATTCATACAATTCTTCGTCTTCGGCGCTTGTGCAGTTGCGAGGACGCCTTCATCGAGAAGGCCTACGAGATGATAGCTTTCTTCCGCTGTCATCTGTACTCTGAGACTGTTCTCAGGTCTGCCCTTCTTCGAGTGTGCAGTCTCTCCCGTCAGGACACCCTCTCGACCACTCGGAAGTCTTCCCCGTCTAACCCGACTAAGCTTGTTCTCACTTTCCACCCCATAGCGCTGCCGTTCGCCATGCCCTGCTTCGTCACCTTCCCCGTCTCCAGTCTGACCCCGAGAGGCGGAAAGTGTTCTGTAAACTCCCCCCCCCCCCTCGTTTTGCTTACAGACGTAACAAGAACCTCAGGGATCTTCTGGTCCGGAGTCACCTCCAGCCTGACGTTCATAATCGTTTTGGCACCATCAGATGCAAACGTAGCAAATGCTTCACTTGTGCCTATGTCACCCAGATCCGGTCTGTCACATTCCCTAAAGCCTCCTTCACCATTGAGGAGAGTTTCACATGTGTGTCCCGCAACGTCATCTGTTCCATCATATGCAAGCCTTACGCCATGACATATATAAGTGAAACTGGAAGGAGGCTCGAGACCGATTCTGCGAACATCTGTATAGCATAAAATAAAACATTCGGATTTGCCTGTTGACGTCCACTTCAATGGCACGGGCCATCGGAGCGCCCAGGACATTCAGGTTACGGCCATTAAGTCGTGCTTCTCTGACGACCGGGCCCGTCTGGCGCTTGAGAACCGCTACATTTATCAATATGGCACTCTGAAACCCGTCGTCATTAATGAGCGCCTGTCTCATGTATGACTTTAGTCGATCCATAGTTTCCGTTTGTTTCGTGTCACATTTTTGTATTTTCCTTGTCGAGTGTCATTTCGCCTCTTCCGGTCAATCCATACTACTCATACCAATGTGACCGTCGATGTTATTACTGTTCGCTTTCTGTTATATATTTTAATTTTGTTTCAGTTGTCTGTCTTGATAAAGGGCTTTTGGTCGAAACGTCGATTTGTGTGTGGCATTATGTGTGTTTATTAAGTATGAGCAAAACGTTATTACCCTATTCCTGGATCTGCCTGTAGGATTTCAGTTTTGCGCAGCAAGTACACATTATAGAATATATATAGCACTGCAGAGCACTCTCACCTACATGACGCTATACCTACATAACGATATTACATGTCATCCAGGCGAGGATATTACATGTCATCCAGGAGAGGATATTACATGTCATCCAGGCGAGGATATTACATGTCATTCAGGTGAGGATATTACATGTCATCCAGGCGAGGATATTACATGTCATCCAGGCGAGGATATTACATGTCATCCAGGCGAGGATATTACATGTCATCCAGGCGAGGATATTACATGTCATCTAGGCGATGATACTACATGTCATCCAGGCGATGATATTACATGTCATCCAGGCGAGAATATTACATGTCATCCAGGCGAGGATATTACATGTCATCCAGGCGAGGATATTACATGTCATCCAGGCGAGGATATTACATGTCATCCAAGCGAGGATATTACATGTCATCCAGGCGAGGATATTACATGTCATCCAGGCGAGGATATTACATGTCATCCAGGCGAGGATATTACATGTCATCCAGGCGAGGATATTACATGTCATCCAGGCGAGGATATTACATGTCATCCAAGCGAGGATATTACATGTCATCCAGGCGAGGATATTACATGTCATCCAAGCGAGGATATTACATGTCATCCAAGCGAGGATATTACATGTCATCCAGGCGAGGATATTACATGTCATCCAGGCGATGACATCACAATTTATTCACAAAACGATGGTACATCACATCCACGTAATAGCATAATTATATATATATATATAATATATCCATGTAACAAAGTCACATCTGATCCGCATGATGACATCACTGTATACAGATGTCACATCTCACCCACTCGGTGCTTCCACTCGGTGCATCCACTCGGTGTTTCCACGATTTGTTTCCACTGAATATTTTTACGATTTATTTTTATTGGATATTTCCACGATTTGATTTCACTTGAGAAGTTCAAAATATGTCCTTTGTATGACTCGCTATCTGCCTACATTGTTATTTTTGTATGACTCGCTATCTGCCTACATTGTTATTTTTGTATGACTCGCTATCTGCCTGCATTGTTATCTTTGTATGACTCGCTATCTGCCTACATTGTTATCTTTGTATCACTCGCTATCTGCCTGCATTGTTATCTTTGTATGACTCGCTATCTGCCTACATTGTTATCTTTTGCCCTACACATTTTGTATGCCCAGCGTTCTGCTCATACGACACATCCAGTACGTATTACCACATAATTACATTCAGTCGTGTGTACTGCCCATACGATGCCTCCAGTTACCACATAATTACATTCAGTCGTGTGTACTGCCCATACGATGCCTCCAGTTACCACATAATTACATTCAGTCGTGTGTACTGCCCATTCGATGCCTCCAGTTACCACATAATTACATTCAGTCGTGTGTACTGCCCATACGATGCCTCCAGTTACCACATAATTACATTCAGTCGTGTGTACTGCCCATACGATGCCTCCAGTTACCACATAATTACATTCAGTCGTGTGTACTGCCCATACGATGCCTCCAGTTACCACATAATTACATTCAGTCGTGTGTACTGCCCATACGATGCCTCCAGTTACCACATAATTACATTCAGTCGTGTGTACTGCCCATACGATGCCTCCAGTTACCACATAATTACATTCAGTCGCGTGTACTGTAGAATTTATTTATAGTATTATTAAAATCACAAGAATTCCTCTGAACTATATAATAAACATTTCAACTTAACCAGTGACATATTGAATATAGCGAGTGATATAACCACTATCTATGTTAATTATGTCATACATTCAGAGAATGCCGAATATTAACATCCCCCAGGGCAGTAGGTACGTTTATACTGAAAGGGGGAGGGTACCTTATATTATTTTAAATAGGTCGTTTGTGCGTTTTTATGTGTCAATTCTATTTTTGATGAAACATTTTATGACCATTTGGTGAAAACTCGCTGAAGACAGGGGGAATGTGACATTTGGTGAAAACTCGCTGAAGACAGGGGGAATGTGACATTTGGTGAAAACTCGCTGAAGACAGGGGGAATGTGACATTCGGTGAAAACTCGCTGAAGACAGGGGGAATGTGACATTTGGTGAAAACTCGCTGAAGACAGGGGGAATGTGACATTTGGTGAAAACTCGCTGAAGACAGGGGGAATGTGACATTTGGTGAAAACTCGCTGAAGACAGGGGGAATGTGACATTCGGTGAAAACTCGCTGAAGACAGGGGGAATGTGACATTCGGTGAAAACTCGCTGAACAAAGGGGAAATGTCACATTTGGTGAAAACTCGCTGAAAACAGGGGGAATGTGACATTCGGTGAAAACTCGCTGAAGACAGGGGGAATGTGACATTCGGTGAAAACTCGCTGAAGACGGGGGGAATGTGGCTTTTGGTTCAGTTCTTAGTACTAAAAATAATGTTCTGATTTGCTTGGCAAGGGGAGATTTCCCTATCTACAAGTCTGTTAGTAGTGTGCACACATGCTCGTATCTACAAGTCTTGTAGAAGTGTGCACATATTTTTAAGTTCATGAACGCTCGTGTGTTGTCTCTGTCCGAAAAAGGAGCAAATAAAAGCGACACCGTGTATGTTGTAATAGGCGACTAAGGAGGTTATGGATTGGAGTACGCTGTCCTATCCCAAATGGGCGCCAGAAGCCACGCTGAAGTCGGATGTGTCATTCTAAAAGGCGCAGATAGCACAGTTAAGCGGTAAATCATGACACAGGGCATCCCGTTCTCCCGACTACATCCTGCTAATCTGCACAAGTTTGACAATGAACGAAAAACGATAGATAACACAGACAAAAGTGTTGGTGTTATCTCTCTTGTTATGTCTGGTAGTTCTTCCATATATTATCTGCTTAGTTTTTGGTGAAAAAGACTGCTCCTCTTCAGCCTTCCGCTGGCTAGGTCTCCGTATCTGGACTTCATTGAATGTGCTGACATGTTCTTGTAATTTTCTGCATGTATCGTGGTCTTAGTGGTTCGCCTGTATGGTAAGGGGGTGAAATGTGTTATTGTTTCCATTTTATTTAAGGGAGAGGTCTTCATGGCACCTGTGATAAAGCAAAGTGCTTGATTTTGTACATTGTTCAGGGCTTGTAGATGGGAATTTGCTGCTGAAGTCCATGCTGTTGATCCATATTCTAGTACTGGTCTAATTGTATCTGTATATACCTTCTTTGGGGTCACCCAGTTTGTTCCCGGCAATTTCCTCGGGAAAACAAGTTTCTTTATTGTCTTTGCTTCTATTTTCTCAATGTGAGGCCTCCATGTCAGTCTCTTATCTAGCGTAGTGCCCAAGTACACCAACTCGTCTTCTGTTTGGATACATACATTTCCGAGTTTTATCTCTCCTTTTTGTCCTTATTTGAGATTGTGAAGAGTGTTATTGGGGACTTTAAGCATTTATCTTTACCATCCATTCCTCTGCCCATGCTGCTATGTTGTCTGCTGCCTTTTGTATTTTTGTTGGAGATCTTTAAATGTTCTTCTACACACCACACACCAGGTCATCAGCGTACATATCAGCCTTACACATAGTGCAGTTAGAAGATTAGATTATTTATGAACACAAGAAACAGAGTTGGAGACAGTACTGAGCCTTGAGGAATTCCATGTTTTAGGAGAATTATTTTGCTGTTGTAGCCTTCCATGGTGACTCTTGCTTTCCAATTGTGTAGGAAGGATCGTATCCACTTACTCATGTTACCACTAATTCCATTTTTTTGTTGTTGCAGCTTTACTATCAATCCATCCATCCATCCATCCATCCAGACCTTGTCGAAAGCTTTTATGGAGATGTATCCATAAAGTGAAAACTTTCTTATTTTCTTGAAATAATCTTCTATGTTCTGGGACAGGATTGTTATTTGGTCTTCTGTGAAGTTAAACTATCTCGCAAACAGTTTCTGGACCAACAGCTTCTCTGATTCTAGGTAACATTTCAATCTTTTATTGACCATTCTTTCCATTGTCTTGCAGACACAACTCGTTAGACTTGTTGGTCTGTAACTGTCGGGCTTATGTGTGTTCTTGCCTTTAGATGCAGTTTTAATATCAAGTAAGTAAAATTAAATCAAGCGGATAAAGTCAGAAAATGATCAATGCTACGTGAATGTAATATTGTTACTAGATTATTTAACTACCGAACAGTAATGTAAAATAGAAATACAAGTTTTCTGAAAAAGTAACATGGATGGTTTCCTTTATTTATTGTGATCTCCTATTTTATTGTTTGTTTATTGTGATCTACTATTTTAGTTTTACATTTTGTTAGATTATCTAGTATCGATATTATATTAACGCAGCATTTATCGCTTCTTGGTGTTAGTTGTTGTGGCACTCTCCACCTTGTCGGATATCCACAGTGAAATACACAGTGGATAAAAAATATTTGAAACACTTAAAAGACAAAAAAGACAATTGAAAAAATACAAAGTGGACAAAAAAGACATTTTAAAGAAATAAAAAGTGGATACATTTTTATATGCACGTGACAACTTTTATTTTATACACATTCTAATAGTCAACAGCAACAGTATGATCGTATATCGTCTTCTTCTTCTTCTTCTTCTTCTTCAGCGTTTATTCTCAAACTCCCGCTGGATCTCTCTTGTAGCAGGACCATGGTCCTACTAGATTTCCCACAGCATGTAGTTTAGAGAATGGAATTGCGTTGTGCCGCGTTTGTTTTTTGTTGGTTTTTTTCGCGCCAATGACCCTACACATCCGTCTTCGGCGGTAAATGTATATAAATTTCCAATAAATTTTTAACGAATATAGCAAAATCAACAACAAAGATGAATCCGTTGATTTGTTGCGTTTTCTGGAGTACAGCCTTATTGCAGGCAGGAGTTTGAGAAGAAACGCATTAGAAAAACACTGGACATTGTCTTAGAAGCAGACATGACAAAACATCATGAATGTTTTCTGAATAGAAGTAACCGCCCCTCTTATCAAATCTGTTGATTGGGGGGAGGGGGTGAATTACTCTTGTTTTTACTGAGGCACGTTTATTTCAACCATTGACAACAGCAAATTTGCTTGACATCAAAACGTATAACCATCTACAAAATAAAGCAGGTTTCGGTTCATGTAACCAGAGCGAATCATAAGATGTTCAGCCCCTCTCAGCTCACTATCAAGAATATTCATGCTAATTGTTTCAGTAGTTCTAGTCAAGAAATGTGTGTGTGTTTGTTATTTTTTTCAGATCCCGAACCCACCTTTTTTTTTTTACGGAATGTGAAACTAAAAAAATAGCATAAAAGAGTGATGCAAAATGTGTTCTCTTTTTACGCTATTATTTCCCTTCGCTATAGTTGACAGATGACGAACATTTATTTATTAATTTAAATATAAATATTTTTAATACGTTTGTATGTGTGGGTTAGGAAGATTGTATGGATGGGAACAGACTGTGGTTAGGCAGGGGGTCAGTATGTAATAATTTCTCAGAATGACGTAGAACGGGTTAACGATCGCCTGTAGCCTAGATCGACACATGTACTCGGCCAGGTAGCTTTTCAAGTGGTAGTAAGTAAAGTAAAGTAACCCATAGCATTTATTGTGTGTGAGATGTTAGCGATCTCACATTTCACAGGCTCTGCAAATGAGGGCGATAGCCATCTCCTCTCCTTCGCAGTCTTTACTTCCCGGATTAATCCGGTACCCATTTAAGGCTGGGTCGACCTGGGAGTCGTTACGATCTGAAAACTTTTCCGCCTCAGCTGGGGAATGAACCCAGGACCACTCATATGCGAAGCCAGTGCGCTAACCACTGCGCTAACGCGGCTCCGTTCAAGTGGTGCCGTTCAGCGAATCTTTACTTTAGCGTACTAGGCTAATGTCATAGAATGTCCCTGTGCGAATCGAATATTTTATTCAACCGAGAGCACTCCTCGCATCTGTAACAAGCGTATTGCATTTTTATCATTTTATCATTTAACAAACGTATTGATTTTTTTTTTCATTTTGTAATTAGGAATAAACAAGCAGAGTGATGTCACAAACTATTACAAATGTCGGATTGCACAGATATCTTAAAAAGTGTGAAGGTTAGGCCCCAGTTCTGGGAAAGAACCCCAAAAAATCTAGATGATGACAAACACAGAAATTTAAAAACACAAACTCATTGACTCCAGAAAAGGATCAAATGTCCCCAGTTTTTGATAATCAGCGGTTTTTTTTTAAAGCTTGGCATATAATCGCTGTAAAGAATTCATGATATGGATGTTGACCCAGAACTTTGAACCCCGCTTTATCTAAATAGCGAAGAGCCCTGTCTATTCCCCAACTTGCTCCCAAGACTAAAGAATCTTCTGAGAAATAGGTTTGAGGTACGCAATGAAAAACACTAACGGCATAGTTGAGATCTAATCCAGGGACTTTCTTATTGACCATTATATCGCTGTCTGTGCCAACATCAAACACAACACTGAAACATTCTGGTTTGAGAACTTTTCTAAGTCCAACCAATCCAGCTTGAGGGTCAGGTAGATCATGGATCACAACTCGGACAAAAGCAAAGTCAAACTTGGAATGGAGGCTGTCAGGAAGATTGAGTATATCTAACATCTGTACAGTCAAATTCTTGATGCCGCTTTGTGCAAGTTGTTTCCGAACTCTCTCAACGCTGACAGGTGTGTAATCAGAACCTGGTCACGGTAAACAGATATTAAAACAGTAATATATAATATATACAGGTCACGGTAACTGATATTAAAAGTTAATATATAATGAAACATAGGTGAAGGTCACAGATATTAAAACATTAATCAAGGTAACATACACTTAAACATAGGTTAAGGTCAATCAATTAAATACCATGCCGATTGAAGTAGGCGATTATGCTTCTCCGCAACTCTTTGTCTCTTGTGTTGTTAATGAGTTCAGTTTGTGACTTCTTTTTGTGCTACAGTGACAATTCAACCCGAATTTCTCTCTTTGTACTCCTCTGTCTCTTCTCCCCTTGATTTTTCCGGTTGTTACTGAATGTTCAAGTGTTACTTTCCTCACCACATGCCCTAAACATCTTGACAGTCTGCTTCTAATTTTTGTTATAATTTGTCTTTTTACTCCAGCATCTCTGACAACTTCTACATTAGTGGTAACAGATATTAAAACATAGGTCAAGGTTACAGATATTAAAACATAGGTCAAGGTTACAGATAGTAAAACATAGGTCAAGGTTACAGATATTAAAACATATGTCCATATAATAAATATGGGGGGGGGGGATTGGTAGCATATCCTTTACAGGACTTAGCTATCAACCCAGCTTGTGTTGGCTGTGGTGATTTTATAGGCAATATAAATACATTCAGTAATTTGCCATTGCTTTCTGAACGGTCCAGATGCACAATTGCCTGTGGTGGGGATCAAACTCGCTACCTTGGCCGTCACAGGCGCGCTCTGTACCACTTCGCCACAGTGCCGGATCAATATGGAAAACAAATCTTATTTCCACACTTTGTTCGATGACTTTGAGATCAGAAGTAATAAGTATAATAACAGCGACAATAAGTCACATAACAAGTCAGGGTTGTAGGGAAGTGGCACTGGACACAATATCATCAGGTGTCATGTCGGCTGGCTTAGGCGATCACGGATTTCCACAGCTCTCTATCTCCAGTATTATGTATCAGTATCGTTGTTGTTTCCTTGCCGCACCAGGTTGTTAAACTAATATTTTCTCACGTTGTCGCCCCCTGTCTCTGTTGCCTCCAGTCTTGCCTGTTGTGACTATGTTCTACAAATCTTCTTGTCTCAAAACGTGGTCAAACAATGATGATGTTTGTCTTTTTCTTATATTATTGATTCACTGACTACACGAAAAATAGAAAGTTCTCAATACAACTCTATCCTCATCCATTCAGAGGAGTGCAGAAAAATCACGCCCAGACCATTCCTTGATGTTATCAATCCATGATTTTCTCCGACGTCCTCATATCCTTCTACCCTCGACTGGTCATTGTGAAATAACTTTATAGAAAGAGAGAGGGGATACCATGCTATAAAACAAACCAGTTTACACCGTTTCACAACACTACCAAAAGTGGTTCTCAATAACCTGCACATTTGTTTATTTGTTAGTTTATATTTTGCAAATATATTTTACTTGTGTTCCATATAACTTAATTCTTAACAAACGTCTGTAGCACTTTTTTTCAAAAGCCTGAATTTTTCTTTCCCAGTCTGCATTGAGTGTATAGCATTCACATCCGTATAAAAGTATACTTAGCTCTATCAGATCTGAATAGATTGATCTTTACTGTAATATTGATCTTACTTTTCCAAATCGTATTCAACCTTGACACGGCAGCCATTGTCATCTCGAGTCCTAGCTTAATCTCCGTTAATATTCATTCGAACTGTACTTGAACTTTTGCAGACCTGTTCAAGTTACTCATTAACTCCTATTTAAAAAACATCTCAGCTGAAACACGGTTATATATTGTAATATGTCTCACTAAAACTTGATGGTCTTAATACAAACCACTCCTAAATCTAACTATGTTATTTTGTTGTATGATGTGTTTTAACGTGTTTCCTAGTTATTTTAATTCGCTCTAATTTCTCCAGTTTTGAAATAAACGTTATTACCACAATACGTTATCGGTGCCTTAGTTGTCCCTGTTACTAATCGCAGTCTAGTCTTTTCGCAATATTATTATTTTTCATGATTGTCCCGCGTTTTGTTCTGGATAAAGATCAGTTGGTAGAAACGTCGATTCAGACCATAAATTCTTCCCTATTTATATATATATATATAAACTAGGTATCGGGGGGGGGGGGAAAATAGTGAAGAATTTATGGTATGAATCGACTTTTCTACCAACTGATCTTTATATTTATATATGGGCATCCGAGACCCAGCACATCCGTTTTCGCCATGCCATTAATTCGTGTAGTAGGCTTCCATAGCCTGTGACAGCCTACGCCTTTCTGTCGACAGGGGGGGGGGGTTGATGACTCTCCACCGAGATGGTTGTCGTGGTGGTTGTCGTGGTGGTTGTCGTGGTGGTTGTCGTGGTGGTGGTGGTGGCGAGGATGATGATGATGATCATTCAATCCCTTTCGCTGTGAGCAGGAAGCTCTTGACAGCCCATAGCCCTTCCGACGAATCCTGGGTACACTACGCTCAAGTACTTTTAGGATCTTGGTTATCTGCTAACTCTGGGTTCGCACGATAGCACAATTCGAGACCCTTAGTACCCCAGTTGTGGATATATAGAAACATAGGAGAACTTCATGGAAAGAGAAAAGAACCAACTAGGAAGTTCTAAAAACACTTAATATGAAAAAAAAACATTAAAGGAAATAAGATCAAGCAAATAAATATTTTAGACATGACACTTTGTTGCAGATCTTATACTGGAGGGCAATGTCGAAGAGAGGTGAGAAATAAGACGGTAAGAAGGGAAGCAGAGATACAAGTCGGAGAGTAACATTACGAGGGGGACAATTTAAGTCTAGCAGAGTGCACCACCAAGACAAGACACGGAATGTTTAAGGTATATTGCTGCCAACCCTCGTTGCGGAGACGGCACTTAATGATGATGAGTATATTATTATTTGTTGTTGTGTGTTTTCCCGTTAATATATTTTTACACAATAACAAACGCATGTCAAGAACTCTCCATGAATATACATTGCTATTTATTACAAACCTCTAATATTGAATTACCTGTAAAGCGACTCTTTGGAAATGTTTCAGCCAACTTGGAAATATGTTTAGCTTCTCCGCATCCAAACTCGATAACATCAATACCCAACTCTGAAATAAAGTTCAAAAATAATTTGGAAAACATCCCAGATTAGGCATACTAGATTAGAACAATATACCCAAGCATGCCAGATTAGCACAGGAAACCCAAGCATGCCAGATTAGCACAAGATAACAAACCATGTCAGATTGGCAGAAGATAATGAAATATGAAATGGTAAAATAGTATACACATTCTGTGTGTGTTAAATAACTTCATGAAATGCTACACACAGCAACTTCTGGCATATTGAAGAGATTCATGGACAATAAATAAACAAGTGGGAAAACTTAATGTCACATATTTGTGGCTCCTCAGAAGAATGCAGGACTGAAAGAGGGGTTAACAGTAAAATGAAGAACATCAGAAAGAAATAGCCCACATTTATTCGATACATTAGAAGACGATAACGTGGGGAAGTAGAATGTAACAAATTGTGAGGGGGGAAAAATCGAGGAATTAAAAAAAACAGGACGGCAAATGAAGAATAAGTTCAAAGTTTGACAGAGTAGCTTGGTAGAATATCACCAGTAGGGCTGATGCACCGTCCTGCAGGGAGAATGTTGTGAAGATCAATGATCGTTTACGCCAGTCAGTACAGCACATGATGATCATTCACTTTATGTCTCGAGATCGATACAGTCAAACGTCTTTACATTCTCTTCAAGTTATTAGTACGACACGATCAATCATGTCCAATATCTGTTCATATAATCTATTCCGTATCTTTAGATATTTTGTTCAGTGACATCAGACGTCCAGCTTTGATGATATGTGTGCTTGGCATGATTTACTTATTCATTATTCTAACAGGAACTTTTGTTTAATTTGTATTTGTCTGCTTCTATTTATGTTGGACCATTGGTGCAAATAAAACGGAGAGATAAAACCATATTCAAAAGTCGAGAGACGCAGTCATACGTCTATATTACAATTGTCGGAGCTAGTTTGGAACCAGTCTCTCTCTCCCTCTCTCTCTCTCTCTCTCTCTCTCTCTCTCTGCTTATTTTAGAAGTAATTAATCTAAAAATTATATCAATAATTAGTAAATAATTTATATAAATATTCAATGTTTTATGGATAGGCTTAAGGGTTTGGGTTACTTTATATAACTAACCTGAACACTAACCCTAAATAAATTTATATTTAAAATATTAATGATGAACATAAACAGATAAACATTTCAAATGGAAATAAACAAATAGGAGGACACGCATTCCAAATCAGAACCAAATTCTCACGTGTGATCGTCTATTTAAACGCCCAGAGACGCAGCCATACACCTATAACCACAACCCACGACATTACAACAGGTACAGCTGTCAGACAATCCACGACATTACAACAGCTACAGCTGTCAGACAACCCATGACATCACAACAGCTACAGCTGTCAGACAACCCACGACATTACAACAGCTACAGCTGTCAGACAATCCACGACATTACAACAGCTACAGCTGTCAGACAATCCACGACATTACAACAGCTACAGCTGTCAGACAACCCACGACATCACAACAGCTACAGCTGTCAGACAACCCACGACATTACAACAGCTACAGCTGTCAGACAACCCACGACATTACAACAGCTACAGCTGTCAGACAACCCACGACATTACAACAGCTACAGCTGTCAGACAACCCACGACATTACAACAGCTACAGCTATTAAAGTCACAAACACTTACCAAGTTTTTCCTTTAGTCCCGGTACTTTCTCCAACATTATCTTTACTTCCGTGTCTATTAGCGTTTCAGACAAGTGCGCAAAGGCAGTTACAGCCATAGGGTCATCTCCATAAGGAAAACCTAGATGCACCAGAAACTGATGTCTTTAATCAAGCGTTTGATTGGATGGTCTCACTAACTAACAGAAACTCGTCTTTAATCAAGCGTTTGATTGGATGGTCTCACTAACTTACAGAATCAAGTGAGGCGAGATATTGTGAGTGCTGACAGTATTTCAAGTCACCATAAAATTATCCGTAAAATGATCTTAAAATCGTGGATGATTAATTATACTCGGGACACAACATATGTTGTAAGTATGTTGTACGTATGTACCCCTTAACGCTCATAGAGCTGTACGCCCCCGTGTACTCAAACATTGTTGATATTCCTTGCTTATCGTTCGTACCTCGGCGAACAAAAACTTTATCCAACATCATAAAACACAGTTATACACAGACTTGATGTTTGTTATAGACTAGGTCTGCGTGCTATACTCATTTTACGTCACTGCTTAAGGCCAATATGACTACTGCTGTGATTTTCATTAGCTGGCGGAAGTATAAATAACAACATATAAATAAATGACCAATTAAAAGCAATGACATTAATCCGAGTGGCCTAACCTAGTGACGCTGCACAAAGACCTGTCTAACGAAAATAAAATTTGGTTGCACATCCTATTATTGCCAGTTCTGGATGTAACCATCAACACATAAATTTTGACTTTAGTCATTTTCTAGGCAATATATATACGTTCAGTAATTTGCCATTGCTATATAAACGGTCTGGATGCACAATTGCCTGAGGTGGGAGTAAAACCATCACCATGGCTTTCACAGACGCACTATGTGCCACAGAGCCGAACTCTCTAAACGTGACCAAAAATATTTATATAAGACCTCTCAACATAAAGTAAATATGACCTAATATGTTCAATTTCGATTATTTCCGTGATTTTCCTTGGTTGACCGTGGCTATTTTTGGCTGGTGGATCCAAGTATATCAATAATGACAAATAAAAATCAGGATATTAACCACAAATAGCACAAATGAAGTCATGTTTACATTCTGTTGAGAGGTCTATACTGAAGCCTGGTTATTGTTTAACGAAGGTCACTTGGAAATAGCATCCTAATCATTACAAAGAAATCTTACCAAACGGTCCATCTTGACGCACACACTTCATGACTTCTTGAAAGCGGAACGCTGTTGAAGTAATCAGCCTCACGAATGGAATATTCTTTGCTTCAAACATACATTTATTTTCTTTGGCGATGAAATATCTGATGGTTGAGCCTACTCTTTCCGCTTCCACTATTTGAGCGCAAGCCAGGCAGTTCAAAATTTCTGTAACGTACCTGCAGAAGATTGACAGAATAGATAATATTCTGTTACAAATATGCAACGACATGTCTCTTCTATAAAACTGCATGTTTTCCTGTGAAAGAGTTCATGGATGTTTTCGATGGGCTGTGAAAATAAAGGCAGCTTTGCCATAGCAGACGCCGCGACTTGTACAGAAAGGATTTTGATTGTACCTCCGAACGAAAAAATCCTCTCACAACCGCGGATTGAACCCAGGACCACAATGGTCTGAGAACGGTGTTCTAACCACACGAACATGCGCTCCACAATCGCTTCTATGATTGTCTTCAAACTGCGTGAATAATTGAAGATTTTGAGACTAGATAATATTCTGTCACAAATATGCAACGACTTGTCGCTCCTATGATTGTCTATGAACTGCGTGAATAACTTTGTGCCACTTATTTGATTCTCTCGCCGTGTGAAAAAAATCATGAAGGGTTCGGGAACCCTCTCGCATACGAAATTTATGATATATAATATTCTGATCAAGTGGGGTTAGTTAACATTAGAAACTGGGGTCTGTATAGCTGGTTTTCCGTACCCCAATTCTCAAAATATAGAGCATTGCTCATTAAATCATAGAACAGAAATATAGAACATTGCTCATTAAATCATAGAACAGAAATATAGAACATTGCTCATTAAATCATAGAACAGAAATATAGAACATTGCTCATTAAATCATAGAACAGAAATATAGAACATTGCTCATTAAATCATAGAACAGAAATATAGAACATTGCTCATTAAATCATAGAACAGAAATATAGAACATTGCTCATTAAATCATAGAACAGAAATATAGAACATTGCTCATTAAATCATAGAACAGAAATATTTTAATTTGGAGTAATTGTTCGTCTAATTATGTTCATCTAAAAAATATTTTAAATTGCTTAAATAATTATATAACAAAGATATAAAACATTGTTTCAACAATAATATAAATAATAATAATAATAATAATAATACAGACCCATAACTCGTCAGTATGTTATTTTACCGACAAGCAGAAAACACAACTGTTATTTTATTGGCAAGCAGAAAACACAATTGTTATTTTAAGCTATTTTGACCAGAAATCATAGAAATAATACTTACGTGAAACACAATGTTGATCAAAAACTTTACAGTCAGCGCACAGATTATCTCCCGATTATTGGGTATAGGCATGAGAAAATACGGATAACAATATACAAGAGAGTTGTCAACGTTTCTACCATAATGTCTTTCTTTTCAAGAACATACAAGACAAACAGTGGCGTCATTTATTATTAATCATCATCAAAAAGAGAATATAGACTTGTGGTTTAATATTGTTATACAAATATCCGGAACATTAGTTTAATCAAACTCATAGAACAAAGATCTATACATCAGTTCAATACTCATAGAGCAAAGATCTATACATCATTTCAATACTCATGGAACAAAGATCTATACATCAGTTCAATACTCATGGAACAAAGATCTATACATCAGTTCAATACTCATAGAGCAAAGATCTATACATCATTTCAATAGTCATAGAACATAGATCTATATATCATCAGTACAATGGACATAGAACATAGATCTAATCAGAATCCGTTCAATAGTTCTATAACAGTAATTCCCAACCCTTTTTTTTAAACCATGCCAACCAAAGGTTTTCTAAAATTCTGATTCCCCACTATGTAACATGTACATATTTTTGATATTCAAAAATTGTATTATTTCCTATTGAATTGTTCCCCTGAACAATATAATTATTGTCCCCCCCCCCCCCAAATTGAACAATCAAATCTCCCCCTTCCTGTAAGCGGTGGTCCCCGCGTTGAGAAACACTGAAATAGCATAGAACAAACTTGGATCTAGCTTACCTTGACTTTAACTGTTTGACGTCACCAATGTCCTGTGACGTCATAGCTACGTCAGAACGTAAGAGGGCGTCAATGATTCCCACCTCGTAGGCCAAGGCCAAGGTCAGCCCATTAAATGTATGAGCTATTGTATCCTTTACACTTTTTGTGCAAGAATTGAACGCTGTACTCATTGTGTTCCTTAGAGAATACGATAGAAAGTTATTGTTGTAACTCGTGAAAGTCAGAGCTGATGTCACAGCTTTCTTCAGCTATGACCGTCTGCTTATATAGAAGACCTCAGCAACATAATTAATTATGACTTCATTCGTTACGCTCTTTTATTATTGTTGGGTTTTCCTTTGGTTACTATTTATATATTGGAACCTCATGTCAACAAAAAGCCAAGACGATTCCAAGTATATAAATATTGATCAACGAAAATAACGACAATAGTGAAAACTGTAATGAATCAAGTCCTAATTAATTCTGTGGGGAGGTCTTTACCGCTCACAATATTGCTTGAACAATACTGGATGACGTCAGACACGTATTTAAGAAGGTTGTTTACATTCTGTTCAAAATGGCGTGTGAAAATAAATATACATTTATATCGTTTTCGCTAATTATCTGATTGGCTAATATATCTCTTCACTAAAATATACGTCTATTTCGTCATAATCAATAAAAGGCAATACTGCTAGTAAAACTGTATGTAAATAATACTCACGTTGGGAGACAGGTTATGACGTTCTACTGAATGGCGACTGACACCCTATCACTGTCGGATGCTTACGTGAAATAATATATACAACAAAACACTGGATATAATCATACAAATGACAATACACAGAACATAATCAACGTTTCGACCCAAAAGGCCTTTGTCAAGATACACACATAATATAAAAAGACGACAAGTAGAAATAAGTACACTACAACAAACATGTCCGAGTGAATATAGGATAATGCGACATGCGCGATTGTGGCACAGGGCAATTAATCAATGGATCGAGCTGACGTTTTGAACTCCTTAAGAGGGGGGGGGGGAATTTGATAATATATATATACCATCACACTATGAAATAATGGGAAATGAGAAAACGAATGTTCTGTCAGAAACAGGAAGTGAAATAGAACAACGTAGACACGCATGTCCTACAGTCCGCACAAATAATCATCTTTGACACATGTACGTTAAAGTGGAAGAAACAAATGGAAGTGGAAGGCACATCCGATGCATTATATCATTTCCAAAGATACCGAAAGAGCACACTATTTCACCTTAGAACATATCACTGTAGGCTGGTGGGTCACCTCTACCGACTAAGGATCTCATACACAGATTAAACAGACAGATGTCCGTGTGGATCTGGAAACCAGACTCCTTAACACATACTTCATGACTGCCTAAAATACAAATAACAGGAACAGCGGATCTGGCCAGAGGATATTATAGATTAATTCAAAAGCAATGGATCCGCCGATCTGGTCTGGAGAAGACAGTAGACTTCGCTCTGGCGACAGACCTGACAATATAAAGTGACAGTAGACTTCGCTCTGGCGACAGACCTGACAATATAAAGTGACAGTAGACTTCGCTCTGGCGACAGACCTGACAATATAACGTGACAGTAGACTTCGCTCTGGCGACAGACCTGACAATATAACGTGACAGTAGACTTCGCTCTGGCGACAGACCTGACAATAAACATGACAGTATACTTCGCTCTGGCGACAGACCTGACAATATAACGTGACCGCGATGCTGAGCGCAGAAGAAGAAGAAATGTATGATTCAGTCATAAGATTCCACAACGAGTCCAACGATGAATGATGATAGAGATAGATCTATGCCGCTGATAGTGAATGTACTAACACAAATACATCAAATACAGAAATATGTTTGCATGTCACAATAATATAATATACAGGCATCCAACATTTATTATTAAAGAAAAATCAAAATGCAGCAAACGGGATATGAACCGAGTAGGTGGCATCTGAACGGACCTGGTTCAAATCTGAACCAGTAGGTGGCATCTGAACGGACCTGGTTCAAATCTGAACCAGTAGGTGGCATCTGAACGGACCTGGTTCAAATCTGAACCAGTAGGTGGCATCTGAACGGACCTGGTTCAAATCTGTACCAGTGGGTGGCATCTGAACGGACCTGGTTCAAATCTGAACCAGTAGGTGGCATCTGAACGGACCTGGTTCAAGTCTGAACCATTAGGTGTCATCTGAACGGACATGGTTCAAATCCCGTTGTCTGCATTACCATTTTCGTGTGACAATAACAAAACATGTTTTTGGTTACCTGTAGTCAACAAATTCTGTGAAATCTGGTCAGGTCTGATCTTGGACAGAATCTGTGAGAGCTTGTTTTTATGCGCTGGAGTTTGAATCCTACACCCTTCTAACAGCTCAAACAATCATGCGTATACATATATAGGGTATGTATACATATATTGCCTTATATACATATATACATATATACTTATATACATATATCCTTCAGAAGTAACTGAACCAAAAAAAAAAAAGAAATACAAATGCAAATTATATTGTTACAAAAGAATATACGTAAGAAGCAATTAACCTCAATATTTGAAACATGAAACATCAAACTCGTGCGACATGGGTCACTATCAGACCACGTGACTAGCGTTAAACTCAGCAAACATGCTGGGAAAAAAAGGCTGCTCAGATGTAAATATATGGGTGTTGTCAATGATGTCTGAACATGAAACACAATGTGGGTGTTGTCAATGACGTCTCAGCATGAAATAAAACGTACTAATTCCCAAGAAAGCCTGGACGTATGACTGATTATATTGTTGGTCGTAAGCTGTACTCACAAAATTGTCTTGTTAAGCAACACAATTGCTGCGCAATTAGTTTACAACAATGACTCACAGCAGGACCGTAGATACGTTTGAAGTAAAATGGTGGGGGGTGGTATCTGTAAAAATATTAACAATTGGGCATTCGACTGTTTTCTTGTGCTAATCTGACTTTTTTTAGAAATGTAATGACCTTTTTCGTGAATAATCGTTAAGGGAAGGATGTTACACATCTTTTGGCTACATCATAAAATTATTTTTCGCTATATCACTAATACTACTTTTTGCTACATTCCTAATACTACTTTTTGCTACATTCTTAATACTACTTTTTGCTACATTCCTAATACTACTTTTTGCTACATTCCTAATACTACTTTTTGCTACATTCCTAATACTACTTTTTGCTACATTCCTAATACTACTTTTTGCTACATTCCTAATACTACTTTTTGCTACATTCTTAATACTACTTTTTGCTACATTCCTAATACTACTTTTTGCTACATTCCTAATACTACTTTTTGCTACATTCCTAATACTACTTTTTGCTACATTCCTAATACTACTTTTTGCTAAATTCCTAATACTACTTTTTGCTACATTCCTAATACTACTTTTTGCTAAATTCCTAATACTACTTTTTGCTAAATTCCTAATACTACTTTTTGCTAAATTCCTAATACTACTTTTTGCTACATTCCTAATACTACTTTTTGCTACATTCCTAATACTACTTTTTGCTACATCACTATCACTACAATCATGTACTAAGCTGAGACGAACACCTCAACCCACTTTCCTTCCCTGTCTGTAGACTTGCCTCGATGACATAGCTGATTGTTTTGGCTGAAGGAAGATTGATTACGTTGTTGCAGGAAGGTGATTGAGTCCAAAAGTGGCTTAGATACTTTCAGTATTTCATTCAGTTATTGTCAGGTTGCAGCAGTTCTTTGTCAATTCTGGGATCTTCGAGGAAAGGCAACGTACACGTTTTCCTAGAGTCAATACACCTCGAGAAGATCGCTTAATTTAGAGGCAAGCACTGCAACGTAGAACTGCAAGTACAAATGCTATCAGATTTCTTCAGAGATGCTACCAACAATGTGATCAGACGATTTGGAAGCGTTTTACTATGCTAAGCTTCGTGTCTGCCGTCCAGCCATTCGATCACACTTGACTTCTTCCCACAGACAGACGAATCAGAGTATGTAGGCGTAATGGTGAAAGCTTTAGCCTTAGTGATGGGGCAGTCATTGAACGTAACCCATATGGTGAGAATCACTGATGATGTAGTGAGAATCACTGATGATGTAGTGAGGATCATTAATGATATGGTGAGGATCACTGATGATGTGGGAAGGCATTAGCTTACTCCCCACAACCCCTCCCCATCTACCATACGATTTTGGATTCTGCATGGTGACAACTACCGTGACGAGATTCTACTGACATTTGCTATCGAAGCTATGCTCCGACAATGACAAACCAAAATGAAGACAAAGACAAATTCTATGATGAACTGAATGCAGTGATATCATCATACGACAGAGGCGTCCACTAGGGTATACAGTAATCACACTCTTGGATACTGAGACATTTAAAAAACCGCAGCACAGCACTGAGTCTCTCCCAGGACATGGAGACAAAACTAAAAGACTTGAACCTGAAAAATTTTGAGGATGGATGGGTATCCTTCTGAACCATCCTTTATGCTACAAATAAGAAATATTTACTTCTGAAAATCACAAAAACTAATACAGATTCAATGACATAGAAATTACCCCTCGCTAGAGAAAAAGAACGGTTACTTCTGAAATCTTCGAGATGAGATGTAACAATGCTATGTTGATGTATGGGGAGTGATAGGTTGCATGTGTACAGAGATGGGATGTAACAATGCTATGTTGCTATGTGGGGAGTGATAAGTTGCATGTGTGCAGAGATGGGATGTAACAATGCTATGTTGCTATGTGGGAGTGATAGGTTGCATGTGTACAGAGATGAGATGTAACAATGCTATGTTGCTATGTGGGAGTGATAGGTTGCATGTGTACAGAGATGAGATGTGACAATGCTATGTTGCTATGTGGGAGTGATAGGTTGCATGTGTACAGAGATGGGATGTAACAATGCTTAATTCATTGCATTGTTACTCATGTAACAATGAGTGATAGGTTGCACGTGTTAAACAAGAGATTTTACGGTAGGTAGTGTGACCTCACAAATCTACTGTATCTTTTATTAGGATCATTGTTGACTTTTTTGTAACTCCATGGTGTTAAACTAATATATTCTCCACGTGTCGTCCTCTCTTTTGTTTTTAATATTGACAGTTGTAACTACATTCTTCACACACCCCCCCCCCCCCAACTTTCCAAACATGATGTCGCATTTTTATATTAATTAACACACGTTTTGCGTGACACTTAATGACAAACTAATTAATAATATATAAACATCATATTTATGACACAACGCAGAAATGTATGTGCAACATTGCGTGTTTATTGCATAATCATTATATGAATAAATAGTGAAATATATTCAAAAAGCAAAAACCTTGATAATCAGCAACGCCCCAGAAGAACATGTGATAAACCTAAACATGCATGGAGAGAAACTACAAGTAGAACATTTTCAATATCTAGGACAGATAATCACAATTGATTGAAAATGTGAAACAAGTTAAAAGGAGAATAGGATTGGCTAAAAGTACTTTCAATGACATGAGGAAAATATGACAATCAAAATAAGATAAAACTGCAGTGAAACGGAACAACAATAGTACTTACGTAGAACACAGGTTTTTGAAAGTTTCACTTGAACACGATGGACTATCATTAAGACTAATGGATTATGAGGTGTAAACATGAAAACATACAAATTATAATGCATAAGATATTTTCAACGTTTCGAACCGTTAGGTCTTTCTTAACATTATGCAAAACAAACAGTTGATATTATTTTTAAGGTGTTATAGTAATATAGGTTTTACTGACATGTCTGAGACAGAGTTGTCTCGCTTCATCAACAATTTTAACCCTGCTATTCAATTCACATCTAACATCTCCACTACTTCTGTCAACTTTCTTGACATTATTGTCACTATTCACTACCCTTACCTCAGCACATCTGTTTACTACAAACCTACTGATGCACATTCCCCCTTACCTCAGCACATCTGTTTACTACAAACCTACTGATACACATTCCCCTTACCTCAGCACATCTGTTTACTACAAACCTACTGATACACATTCCCCTTACCTCAGCACATCTGTTTACTAGAAACCTACTGATGCACATTCCCCCTTACCTCAGCACATCTGTTTACTACAAACCTACTGATACACATTCCCCTTACCTCAGAACATCTGTGTAATACAAACCTACTGATACACATCCCCCTTACCTCAGCACATCTGTTTACTACAAACCTACTGATACACATTCCCCTTACCTCATCACATCTGTTTACTACAAACCTACTGATACACATCCCCCTTACCTCAGCACATCTGTTTACTACAAACCTACTGATACACATTCCCCTTACCTCAGCACATCTGTTTACTACAAACCTACTGATACACATCCCCCTTACCTCAGCACATCTGTTTACTACAAACCTACTGATACACATTCCCCTTACCTCAGCACATCTGTTTACTACAAACCTACTGATACACATCCCCCTTACCTCAGCACATCTGTTTACTACAAACCTACTGATACACATTCCCCTTACCTCAGCACATCTGTTTACTACAAACCTACTGATGCACATTCCCCCTTACCTCAGCACATCTGTTTACTACAAACCTACTGATACACATTCCCCTTACCTCAGCACATCTGTTTACTACAAACCTACTGATACACATCCCCCTTACCTCAGCACATCTGTTTACTACAAACCTACTGATACACATTCCCCTTACCTCAGCACATCTGTTTACTACAAACCTACTGATACACATCCCCCTTACCTCAGCACATCTGTTTACTACAAACCTACTGATACACATCCCCCATACCTCAGCACATCTGTTTACTACAAACCTACTGATACACATTCCCCTTACCTCAGCACATCTGTTTACTACAAACCTACTGATACACATTCCCCTTACCTCAGCACATCTGTTTACTACAAACCTACTGATACACATTCCCCTTACCTCAGCACATCTGTTTACTACAAACCTACTGATACACATTCCCCTTACCTCAGCACATCTGTTTACTACAAACCTACTGATACACATCCCCCTTACCTCAGCACATCTGTTTACTACAAACCTACTGATACACATTCCCCTTACCTCAGCACATCTGTTTACTACAAACCTACTGATGCACATTCCCCCTTACCTCAGCACATCTGTTTACTACAAACCTACTGATACACATTCCCCTTACCTCAGCACATCTGTTTACTACAAACCTACTGATACACATCCCCCTTACCTCAGCACATCTGTTTACTACAAACCTACTGATACACATTCCCCTTACCTCAGCACATCTGTTTACTACAAACCTACTGATACACATCCCCCTTACCTCAGCACATCTGTTTACTACAAACCTACTGATACACATCCCCCATACCTCAGCACATCTGTTTACTACAAACCTACTGATACACATTCCCCTTACCTCAGCACATCTGTTTACTACAAACCTACTGATACACATTCCCCTTACCTCAGCACATCTGTTTACTACAAACCTACTGATACACATTCCCCTTACCTCAGCACATCTGTTTACTACAAACCTACTGATACACATTCCCCTTACCTCAGCACATCTGTTTACTACAAACCTACTGATACACATCCCCCTTACCTCAGCACATCTGTTTACTACAAACCTACTGATACACATTCCCCTTACCTCAGCACATCTGTTTACTACAAACCTACTGATACACATTCCCCTTACCTCAGCACATCTGTTTACTACAAACCTACTGATACACATCCCCCTTACCTCAGCACATCTGTTTACTACAAACCTACTGATACACATTCCCCTTACCTCAGCACATCTGTTTACTACAAACCTACTGATACACATCCCCCTTACCTCAGCACATCTGTTTACTACAAACCTACTGATACACATTCCCCTTACCTCAGCACATCTGTTTACTACAAACCTACTGATGCACATTCCCCCTTACCTCAGCACATCTGTTTACTACAAACCTACTGATACACATTCCCCTTACCTCAGCACATCTGTTTACTACAAACCTACTGATACACATTCCCCTTACCTCAGCACATCTGTTTACTACAAACCTACTGATACACATCCCCCTTACCTCAGCACATCTGTTTACTACAAACCTACTGATACACATTCCCCTTACCTCAGCACATCTGTTTACTACAAACCTACTGATACACATTCCCCTTACCTCAGCACATCTGTTTACTACAAACCTACTGATACACATTCCCCTTACCTCAGCACATCTGTTTACTACAAACCTACTGATGCACATTCCCCCTTACCTCAGCACATCTGTTTACTACAAACCTACTGATACACATTCCCCTTACCTCAGCACATCTGTTTACTACAAACCTACTGATACACATTCCCCTTACCTCAGCACATCTGTTTACTACAAACCTACTGATACACATCCCCCTTACCTCAGCACATCTGTTTACTACAAACCTACTGATACACATTCCCCTTACCTCAGCACATCTGTTTACTACAAACCTACTGATACACATTCCCCTTACCTCAGCACATCTGTTTACTACAAACCTACTGATACACATTCCCCTTACCTCAGCACATCTGTTTACTACAAACCTACTGATACACATCCCCCTTACCTCAGCACATCTGTTTACTACAAACCTACTGATACACATCCCCCTTACCTCAGCACATCTGTTTACTACAAACCTACTGATACACATCCCCCTTACCTCAGCACATCTGTTTACTACAAACCTACTGATGCGCATGGTTTTCTGCTCTACACTTCTGTTCATCCTCCTGCTTGTCGCGACTCTCTGACATTCTCCCAGCTTCTTCACCTTCGTCGCTTATGTAGTGATGATGACGACATTTGTTTTATAAATTCTCTGAGATGATTGATTTCTTTCGTAGACGTTCGTTCCCTGTTTCCTTTCATCAGCATTGCTTCGTGTGCGTAAGTTGTCTCGACTTGATACGTTAACCGCTCAGTGTACTTCTCTCTGATATAGTTAAACTTGTCACTGTCCGTCGAATCTTGTTCAAGCATTATTCCATTCTCAAGTCTGTTTCTGAAACTCGTGACGCTTTCCAGTGCTTTCCTTTGGTTGCCTATAGGCGTGACAAAAACTCGTGACGCTTTCCAGTGCTTTCCTTTGGTTGCCTATAGGCGTGACAAAAACTCGTGACGCTTTCCAGTGCTTTCCTTTGGTTGCCTATAGGCGTGACAAAAACTCGTGACGCTTCCCAGTGTTTTCCTTTGGTTGCCTATAGGCGTGACAAACATCTGAATGATACTTTGATCCACAGTCACCTCAGGTCTAATGTTACTGCTCACGTTGGTACTATTCGTTACTTCTTCTTCTTCTTCTTCTTTCGTTCACTTGAAACATGTCTATATCTGTAATTCTGTCACTATTCGTTACAAACGTGGTTGTTACTACACATGTCCCTATGTAGTTCAGATCCGCCCTGTTTCAGTCCTTAATGCCATTTTCACTATCGATGGTGCCTTTACATGTAAATCCTGTAATGTAGTTTACGCTATCATATATAAACGTTGTGACAAGAAGTATATAGGTGAAACGGGTTTACGATTGAGTGACCGCTTCTGTAGACATCTTCATGACATCAAACACAGACAACCTACTCCTGTCGCTATTTATTTCAATGGTGATGGTGATCATGGTGCCCTCGATATCCAGGTCACTGCCCTCAGATCCTGCACCACGGATGACAGATCTAGGTAAACTCTTGACAATCGATTTATTTGTTTAAATTTGTGTTGGTGTGATCCTTATTGTATTGCTATCCATGTAATATTGGGTCATATTTCTTGATATATCCCTACCAATTGTCAACAAAACCCGCTTCCATGACAACATGTTTCCATATACATCACTGTCACCTTGAACTTTGTATTGTTTACATGTCAATAGTGTATCTAGTGTCTCTGTGGTGGTAACATTGTTTTACTGTTTTCATTGTTTTTCACTGTTTGTTTTATATATTCTTGAGAAAGACCTAACGGTTCGAAACGTTGAAAATGTCTTGTGTATTGTGATTTGTATGTTTTCGTGTTTACACCTCATAACCCGCTAGTCTTAGTGAGTCCGTCTGTTGTGTTCAAGTGAAACTTTCAAAAACCTGTGTTCTACGTAAGTACTAACAGGAAAATATTTACATCTAAACAAATTACAAACAAGCATAACATGATATTTATTTAATGCGATATCAATTTTATATAAATGTATGGCTCAGAAACATGGATAATAAACAAACAGAAGACATAATTGATGCCTTTGAGATGTGAATATATACAATAATAGGGTGAATATCGTGGAAAGAGAAGAACATAAACAAAGAGGTTCTAACAACACTTAATGTGAAGAAAGAATTATTTCAGGAAAAAAAGATCAGGCAAATAAAATATTGTGGACACATTAAAAGACATGACACCTTATTGAAGATCTTACTTGAGGGTAAAGTCGGAGGGAGGCGAGCAAGAGGTAGTAGACAGAGATACAAGTGGGTAATATCACAAGATTGACATTTTACAGTCTAACAGAGTGCACCACCAAAACGAGAGACAGAGGATGATTGAAGTCTGCTGCAGCCAACCTTCGTTGCGGATGCGGCACTTGATAAGAATGAACCCGGAGCTAGTAGGTAAACTCACTTTTGACGACAGATGAGTAGCCTTTCGACGTGACGCGCAAAATGGTACTGTTGTGAGGTGTTTCTGTCGATAGGTCAGAAAAGGCCTCCGGTGATAGGATGTTTAAATTAGTTGTTTCGCCTTATCTCTAGTTTGCTAGAACATTCCCAATCTTCAGTGATTCAAAATCAGTTTTAAATTCATTTAAACATTTCAAATAAAACAGACATTCAGACTTATTAAAAAATCAGCGTTGTTGATCGTTCATCACATGATGATGATGATCATTTGTTACATCCCTTTTGAAAATTCAATTTTAGTTTTGTCCTTGATTATGAGTTTGTAGATGGCTAATGAGTCCTATTCGAGCTGTAAATGTCCTTGGACAGTTCGGGCATGGAATGACCACTGTAGACGGATTTTGGTCTATCCGTGACTTTCTAGCTACTCTCCGCTGTTGAGCTGCCGCATTTCTCCTCTTTTCACGATTCGCTCTTTTTGATTGTAGAACGCCATGTAGATCTATTTTTTGCAAGTTCCTCTCATGTATCGTGATCTATTTCAAAGGCAATCAGAGTTAAACGCCATTGAACATACCAAAAATTAGGAGCAGTATTAAAATCTAACCCAAATAACAAATCACCAGGACCCCACGGTATAACTAACGAAGCGATAAGAACATGCAAGGAAACAGGGATGAAATGGCTAGCAAGGCTATTCAAATTGGCATGGGAAGAAAGAAGAGTACCATAAAATTTGCAAAACTCAATAGTAGTAGGCCTACCAATATGGAATGATAAAGAAAACAAAAGAGAATATGAATCACACAGAGGTATCTGTCTACTAAGTCACACATGGAAAATATATGCAAAATATTAGAAATACGTGTACGATACATCACAGACCCATAATTGAACTCTTCTTAGTTTTGATTCAGGAGAAGATTAAGTTGTGTAGATGTTCTCTTTTACTTGAAACAAAAAAGTGAAAAATCACTAGAATATGATCAAGAACTAAACACAATATTTATAAACCAGGATAAAGCATTCGATGGAGTCAACAAATTTTTTATGGGAAACACTAGAAAACTACAGAATCAAAGGTTAGTTATTAGCAAATATAAAAGCTCTTTGCCAGAACTGCCAAATCTCAGTAAGAACTACCGACGGAATGACTTCATCTTTCGAAACAAAACCAGGGGTACGAAAGGATGTTTGCTCTCAACTAGACTTTTTAACATATACATGGACAGAATAACCAAAGGTTACCAAAAGCTATCTGTCTGTCTGTCTCTATCTGTCTATCTATCTGTCTATCTATATGTCTATCTATATGTCTATGTATGTCTGTCTATCTAATATATCTATCTACCTACCTACCTACTCACCCACCCGTCCGACCGCCCGTCTACCTACCTATCTACCTGCCTACCTACCTACCTATCTATCTATATCTATCTTTCTATTTATATGTCTGTCTGTCTACCTATCTGTTTGTCTGTCTATCTATCTATCTATCTATCTATTTGTCTGTCTATCTATCTATATATATATGTATGGCTGTCTGTCTCTATATTTATCTATATCAATATGTCTGTCTATCAGTCTGACTGTCTGTCTATCTATCTATCGTGTTGTCTCTGCTTTTGCTGTAACAAGCCGTAGGATTGAATGATGATTTATTTTGCTGTAACAAGCCGTAGGATTGAATGATGATTAATTTTGCTGTAACAAGCCGTAGGATTGAATGATGACTAATTTCCAGGCTATGGCATGTTTAGTCACTTGATATGCAGTAATAGTTATGCCTCAAAATGTTGGTAACTCCTTCCATCCACTTTCTTCTTGGTCTTCCTCTGCATCTTGCTGTTTCAATTTTCATATTGTATGTTCTTGTCATTGGTCAATAAGGGCTCATTCTTGTTTAGTGGTTGAACCATTTCAGTCTCTGTTTTTCAGTATACTTGACCACAGATGTTCCAACAGTTTGTGTTATCTTCTCATTCCTTCTCATGATCACATCTTCATGCAGCTTTTTTTAAGAGATCTCATTTCACGTGTAGTAAGCTTTCTCTCTTGCTCTTTTTTGTTAGTGCCCATGTCGGACATTGATAGCACAATGTTGGTATAAGGATTGAACTGACGATTTCATGATGTCCATCCGCATCATCAAACCCATAATCCTTCAGTGACGTAGGGGGCACCACTCTGGAAACATCAACACACAAATTTAGCCCTGCCTCCATTACTTCAGTTCCTTGTTTAAGTGTGGAGATCTTAATCCTGTTGTCTTTAATGTTATCTTAATCCTTTCAGTCTTTAATATTATCTTAATCCTGTCCAGTCTTTAATATTATCAATCCATGATTTCTTCTGGTCTCTATTTCTTCTTCTCTCTTCGACTGTTCACACCGCAAGATAGTCTTGGAGAGGGAACCGTGCCTCACCACGTACTATAACGCTCATTGTGTTATGATTGTACCAACAATTTAATGGTGTATAAGTATAAAAATCCGTTATGTAGACGTCAACGTTTTGAGAACCATCCACCCCCCCCCCCTCCTGGTTTGCCAAACATTGCTGCAATTTAAGGACAGCCCCAAAGTGTTGCATAAGTGAAAAATATGAATCAGTAAGCTTGACATATGAACGCTGCATATAGGTCAAAATAGGGATATTGATTGATAACTTTGAATCCTGCTTTTTCTAAGGAACAAATTGCCCTGTCAAGTCCCCAACAGGCGCCCAGAGCTAAAGAATCTTCTGAGAAATAGGTTTGAGGTACGCAGTGAAATACACTGATGGCATAAGGGATAGCAAATAAAGAGGTGTTTTTAGTGATCATGATATCACTGTTTGGTGCAAGTTCGATCACAACACTATAACATCCTGGTTTGATAACTTTCCTAAGTGAAATTAAACCAGATTGAGGATCGGGCAGGTCATGAATAACGGTGATGACAAAAGCAAAATCAAACTTGGACTGGAGGCTGTCAGGAAGATTAAGTATATCTAACGTCTGTACAGTCAAATTCTTGATGCCATTTTCAGCAATTTGTTTCCGGACTCTCTCAACGCTGACAGGTGTGTAATCAGAACCTGGTCAAGGTAAACAGAAATATACAGTTATATTCATATTGACTGCCAAACAATATTGACTGTTCTACACTGTTGAATGTTCTACAATATTGACTTTTTAACAATATTGATTGTTCTACAATATAATATTGTATGTTTTACAATATTGACCAACAATATTTATTGTACTAAAATAGTGAATGTTCTACAATATTGACAGCTAAATAATATTGACTATTCTACAGATTTGATTGTTCTACAGCTTTGACTGTTATAGAATACTGACTGTTTTACAGTAGTAAATGTTCGACAAGGTTGAATGTTCTACAATATTGAATATTCTACAATATTCAATGCTCTACCTTTTCGAATGTTATACAATACTGGATGTTCTATAATGTTGACTGTTATACAATAGTGACTATTCTACAATGTAGATTTTTCTAACGTTGATTACTCGCTAAACAAAGTTGACTATTCGACAACGTTGATTGTTCTACAATGTTTACAGTACTGACTTTGACAGTCCCACGACCTAAGTAAACAGACAATCGGACATATTGTGTTGTTGTTATTGTTACATCTACATATTTTATTGTTACATCTACATATTTTATTGTTACATCTACATATTTCATGCGCATGTTTGGTATTTCATTACCTGTAAAGCGACTCTTTGGAAACATTTGAGCCAACTTGGAAATGAGTTTAGCTTCTCCGCTTCCAAATTCAATAACATCAATACCCAACTCTGAAATAAGGAGAAAAACAATTTCACAAACATGACAGATTAGTACAAGATAACCAAACATTACAGATTAGCACAAGGTAACAAAACATGACAGATTAGCACAAGGTAACCAAACATGTCAGATATACCCAAATTACCAAATATGCAAGATTAGCATACGATAACAAAACATGCCAGGTTAACACAGGATAACAAACCATGTAAATAGGTATGCCTGATTTTCATAAGATAACCCAAAAAAAAGATTAGAATGAGATAACCAAATATGCCAGTTTAGCACGAGATAAATAACACATTATTAGGACAATATACCCAAGAATTCCAGATCAGCACAAGACAATCAAACATTCCAGATTAGTATAAGAGAAAAGAACATTCCAGATAAGCATAAGAGAAACGAACATTGCAGATTATAATGAAATAACCAATGATGCCAGTTTAGCACGAGATAACAAAACATGTCAGATTGGTACAAGATGTGATGCTATTTGTCTGCTTCTATTTGTCTGCTTCTATTTGTCTGCTTCTATTTGTCTGCTTCTATTTGTCTGCTTCTATTTGTCTGCTTCTATTTGTGTTGGACCATTGGTGCAAATAAAACGGAGAGATAAAACCATATTCAAAAGTCGAGAGACGCAGACATACATCTATATTACAATTCTCATGCGTGAGAGTCTATTTAAACGTCCAGAGGCGCAGGCATACACTTATAACTACAATCCCCGACATCACATCAGTTACAGCTATCAGACAAAGTCACAAACACTTACCAAGTTTTTCCTTTAGATCCGGTACTTTCTCCAACATGATCTTTATTTCCGTGTCTATTAGCGTTTCAGACAAGTGCGCAAAGCCAGTCACAGCCATAGGGTCATCTCCAAAAGGAAAACCTAGATGCACCAGAAATGCATGTCTTTAAACAAGCGTTTGATTGAATGGTGTCACTAACAGAATCTGGTGAGGAGAGATATTTTGAGAGCTGACATAATCTCAAGTAAAAATTCAATTATTCATAAAATGATCTTAAAATGAGAGGTCTATACTGTAGCCCGATCATTGTGTGACGAAGGTCACGTAGAAATAACACCGCAATAATTAGAAAAAATATCTTACCAAACGGTCCATCTTGACGCACACACTTCATGACTTCTTGAAAGCGGAACGCTGTTGAAGTAATCAGCCTCACGAATGGAATATTCTTTGCTTCAAACATACATTTATTTTCTTTGGCGATGAAATAACTGATGGTTGAGCCTACTCTTTCCGCTTCCACTATTTGAGCGCAAGCCAAGCAGTTCAAAATCTCTGTAACGTACCTGCAGGAGATTGTCAGAATAGATAATATTCTGTTACACATATGCAACGACTTGTCACTACTATGCAACGACTTGTCTCTTCTATGCAACGACTTGTCGCTACTATGCAACGACTTGTCTCTTCTATGCAACGACTTGTCTCTTCTATGCAACAATTTGTCTCTTCTATGCAACAATTTGTCTCTTCTATGCAACGACTTGTCGCTACTATGCAACGACTTGTCTCTTCTATGCAACGACTTGTCTCTTCTATGCAACAATTTGTCTCTTCTATGCAACGACTTGTCTCTTCTATGCAACGACTTCACGCACCTATGTAACGACTTGTCGCTCCTATATTGTCTATAAACTGTATCAATAAGAGACGACTGTGAGACTAAACAATATTCTGTCACAAATATACAACAATTTATCTATGTTATACAACAATTTATCTATCCTATACAACGACTTGTTTCTTCTATGAATGCCTGTAAACTGTGTGAATAATTTTGTGCCTCGTTTTGACCCTTTGCCATTAGAAAAACCATGAAGAGTTCAAGGACGCACTATCACACTAAATTTATTATATACATTGTTCTGATCACGTGGGGTTAGTTGACATTAGAGGCTGCAGTTTGTATACGTAATTTACAGTACCTCAATTCTCACAGATATAGAACATTGTTTCAATAATTATAGAAATAATAATAACAATAATAATAATAATAATAATAAGACCCATAACAAGTCAGGATCGTAGGGCTGTCACACTGGAGACATCAGTACAAACAACTATCTGAACATCTCTATAATCAATCATTCGCCGGAATGTAGAAATATCACTCCTATATCATTACTTGATGTTATCAATCCAGGATTTTCGTTTATCGCCTCATCGCCGTCACCCCTCGACTGTTCAATGAAAAATATTTTTACATGTCCCAGTTAGCATTTCTATTTGCAGAATTTTACTCGATGGCGACAAACTGTTCTCCAAAACTTGATTTATCTGCCAGCAGAATACACAACTGTTATTTAATCGGCAAGCAGAAAACACAGCTGTTATTTTATCGGGAAGCAGAAAACATAACTGTTATTTTATCGGGCCAAAAACACAGCTGTTATTTTATCGGCAAGCAGAAAACATAACTGTTATTTTATCGGCAAGCAGAAAACATAACTGTTATTTTATCTTCAAGCAGAAAACATAACTGTTATTTTATCTGCCAGCAGAAAACACAACTATTATTTTATCGGCAAGCAGAAAACATAACTGTTATTTTATCGGGCCAAAAACACAGCTGTTATTTTATCGGCAAGCAGAAAACATAACTGTTATTTTATCTCCAGCAGAAAACACAACTGTTATTTTATCGGCAAGCAGAATACACAACTGTTATTTTATCGGCAAGCAGAAAACATAACTGTTATTTTATCGGCAAGCAGAAAACATAACTGTTATTTTATCGGCAAGCAGAAAACACAACTGTTATTTTATTGGCACGTAGAAAACGCAACTGTTATTTTAAGCTATTTTGACCAGAAATCATAGAAATAATACTTACGTGAAACACAATGTTGATCAAAAACTTTACAGTCAGCGTACAGATTATCTCCCGATTATTGGGTATAGGCATGAGAAAATACAGATAACAGTATACAAGAAAGTTGTCAACGTTTCTACCATAATGTCTTTCTTTTCAAGA
Organism: Meghimatium bilineatum; assembly: GCA_034231615.1. Taxonomy (NCBI): domain Eukaryota; kingdom Metazoa; phylum Mollusca; class Gastropoda; order Stylommatophora; family Philomycidae; genus Meghimatium; species Meghimatium bilineatum. The sequence goes on along the minus strand of CM067310.1, from coordinate 1,654,582 downwards.
ACATACAAGACAAACAGTGGCGTCATCTATTATTAATCATCATCAAACAGAGAATATAGACTTGTGGTTTAATATTGTTATACAAATATCTGGAACATTAGTTTAATCATACTCATAGAACAAAGATCTATACATCAGTTCAATACTCATAGAACAAAGATCTATACAACAGTTCAATACTCATGGAACAAAGATCTAAACATCAGTTCAATACTCATGGAACAAAGATCTATACATCAGTTCAATACTCATAGAGCAAAGTTCTATACAACAGTTCAATACTCATGGAACAAAGATCTATACAACAGTTCAATACTCATGGAACAAAGATCTATACAACAGTTCAATACTCATAGAACAAAGATCTATACATCAGTTCAATACTCATGGAACAAAGATCTATACATCAGTTCAATACTCATGGAACAAAGATCTATACATCAGTTCAATACTCATAGAATAAAGATCTATACATCAGTTCAATACTCATAGAACAAAGATCTATACAACAGTTCAATACTCATGGAACAAAGATCTATACAACAGTTCAATACTCATGGAATAAAGATCTATACAACAGTTCAATACTCATAGAACAAAGATCTATACATCAGTTCAATACTCATGAAACAAAGAAATATACATCAGTTCAATACTCATAGAACAAAGATCTATACATCAGTTCAATACTCATGGAACAAAGATCTATACATCAGTTCAATACTCATAGAACAAAGATCTATACATCAGTTCAATACTCATGGAACAAAGATCTATACAACAGTTCAATACTCATGGAACATCAATCTATACAACATCTAAAATCTATAAAAGATCTATACAACATCAATTGAATAGTCGTAGAACAAAGATTTATATAAGAGCAGTTGAATATTCTAGAACACAAATCTATACCACTTTAGTTCAATAGTCTCAGAACATAGATGCATACAACATCAGTTCAATGGACATAGAACATAGATCTAGAACATTGTTTCAGAACCTTTTTTTACCACGCCCACCAAAGGTTTTCTCAAATTCTGATTCCCCACTATGTAACATGTACATATTTTTGATATTCAAAAATTGTATTATTTCCTATTGAATTGTTCCACTGAACAATATAATTATTGTACCCCCCCCCCCCCCCCCAAATTGAACAATCAAATCTCCCCCTTCCTGTAAGCGGTGGTCCCCGCGTTGAGAAACACTGAAATAGCATAGAACAAACTTGGATCTAGCTTACCTTGACTTTAACTGTTTGACGTCACCAATGTCATGTGACGTCATAGCTACGTCAGAACGTAAGAGGGCGTCAATGATTCCCACCTCGTAGGCCAAGGCCAAGGTCAGCCCATTAAATGTATGAGCTATTGTATCTTTTACACTTTTTGTGCAAGAATTGAACGCTGTACTCATTGTGTTCCTTAGAGAATACGATAGAAAGTTATTGTTGTAACTCGTGAAAGTCAGAGCTGATGTCACAGCTTTCTTCAGCCATGACCGTCTTCGTATATAGAAGACATCTGCAACATAATTAATTATGACTTCATTCGTTACGCTTTTTCATTATTGTTGGGTTTTCCATTGGTTACTATTTATATATTGCAACCTCATGTGAAAAAATAGCAACAGCGATTCCAAGTATATAAATAGTGCTCAGCGAAAATGATTACAATAATGAAAATTGTAACGAATGAAGTCCTAATTAATTCTGTGGAGAGGTCTTTACCGCAGACCGCCACGACTGAGCAATACTGGATGACGTCAGACACATATTTAAGAAAGCTGTTTACATAATTCTGTTCAAAATGGCGTGTGAAAATAATCATACATTTATATCGTTGGTTAGTTAATATATCTCTTCACTGAAATATACTTTTATTTCTTCTTCAGCGTTCATTCTCAATTAAATTTTCAGCTTTCATGCTCTGTCAGAAACAGGAAATGAAATAGAACAACGTAGACATCCATGTCCTTCAGTGAAGCAAAAACAATCATCCTTGACACATGTACGTTAAAGTGGAAGAAACAAATGGAAGTGGAAGGCAAATCCGATGTATTACATCATTTCCACAGATACCAACAGAGTATACTACTTTACCTTAGAACAGATCACTTTAGGCTGGAGGGTCACCTTTACTGATAAAGAATCTCCTAAACAGATTAAACAGACGGATTTCCGTGTGGATCAGGAACCCAGACTCCTTAACACATACTTGAGGACTGTCCATCATACAAAGAGCAGGAAAAGCGGATCTGGCCAGAGGATATAGATTAACGCAAAAGCAACGGACCAGCCGCTCTGACCTGGAGAAGATAGTAGTCTTCGCCTTGGCGACAGACATGATAATATAACATGACAGTAGTCTTCGCTCTGTGGATAGACCTGCCAATATAACATGACTGTAGACTTCGCTCTGGCGACACACCTGACAATATAACATGACAGTAGACTTCGCTCTGGCGACAGACCTGACAATATAACATGACAGTAACTTCGCTCAGGCGATAGACCTGACAATATAACATGACAGTAGACTTCGCTCTGGCGATAGACCTGACAATATAACATGACAGTAGACTTCGATCGGGCGATAGACCTGACAATATAACATGACAGTAGACTTCGCTCTGGCGACAGACCTGACAATATAACATGACAGTAGACTTCGCTCTGGCGACAGACCTGACAATATAACATGACAGTAGACTTCGCTCTGGCGACAGACCTGACAATATAACATGACAGTAGACTTCGCTCTGGCGATAGACCTGACAATATAACATGACAGTAGACTTCGCTCTGGCGATAGACCTGACAATATAACATGACAGTAGACTTCGATCTGGCGATAGACCTGACAATATAACATGACAGTAGACTTCACTCTGGCGACAGACCTGACAATATAACATGACAGTAGACTTCGCTCTGGCGACAGACCTGACAATATAACATGACAGTAGACTTCGCTCTGGCGACAGACCTGACAATATAACATGACAGTAGACTTCGCTCTGGCGATAGACCTGACAATATAACATGACAGTAGACTTCGCTCTGGGGATAGACCTGACAATATAACATGACAGTATACTTCGCTCTGGCGATAGACCTGACAATATAACATGACAGTAGACTTCGCTCTGGCGATAGACCTGACAATATAACATGACAGTAGACTTCGCTCTGGCGATAGACCTGACAATATAACATGACAGTAGACTTCGCTCTGGCGATAGACCTGACAATATAACATGACAGTAGGCTTCGCTCTGGCGACAGACCTGACAATATAACATGACAGTAGACTTCGCTCTGGCGATAGACCTGACAATATAACATGACAGTAGGTGTCGCTCTGGTGTAGAGGTAGGTTGCCTGATGTTCAGTAGAGTAGCACTGTCTGAAACCTGCTTCCTGTGATACCAGAAGGTTTTCACTTTCAAGGTACCACTGCATCCTAAGATTGATAATGTGTTCCATTGTTTTGCATAGACAGCTTGTGAGGCTGATGGGCCTGTAATTGAAGACTGTTGCCATCTTTTCCTGATTTGAGGAGTGGTATCATTATTGCTTCTCTCCACGCCTGCGAAATATTACCTTTGGTACAGCTTGTGTTGAAGATCTGCAGTAGCTTTTCTCTTGCTGCAGTTCCCGGGTTTTTAATCATTTCATTGGATATTCCATCAGCTCCAGGGGATATTTTCATTTTAAATATTTATATTGCATGCTCCAGTTCTTTCATTGTCATTGGTGCCTTCATGACTTCAGGTATAGGTTCGCCTTTTCCAATGTTTTCCTGGTTCTCTCGAACTTCCTGTTGTTTGTCTGGGCTAACTTTGACTTTATTGTCTTCTGCAAAGTAATCAGCTGCATGTTTATCTGTTAAAATGTTTCTATCTTTATAAAGTGTGATCCTGGTATTTCTCCATGTACCTTCGTCATTTAGTTGTTTTACCAGTTTCCATAATTTCCTAGTGTCTCTTTCAAAGTTCCGCGATTCTTTCCAGCTGCTCCATTTGGCTTGTAGCTTGGCTCTTTGTATTTAGCCTTTGTTTGCTGATATTTGTTGTGATGTTCTTGGCTAGATCTATTCTCTGCCTGCTGTCTAGATGTTTCCATCTCATTTTGCAGCTTTTCCAGTTAATCATTTCAGTAGGGTTTGTAGTTTTTGCGTGCCCCACTGGGTATGGTTTTACTAGCAGCATGTAGTATACATCTATTAAATTCACTCACTGTCTTTGTCCAAGTTCATGTCCTTAGCTAGAACACTGGTTAAATGCTGGTACATTTTCCAGTCTGCCCTCTTATAGTTCCACCTAGTGAGTTTGCTGCTATCCTTGATAAATTCATTGCGGATTTCCAGAAATACTGGTCTGTGGTCACTACCTCCAAGCTGTTTTCCAATGACACGTGTGATGTTCAATTAAAGGCCTGGTGAGTAGAATGCCAGGTCTAGTGTAGAGGTGGTGTGCCATGCTCTCGAGTAGAAGGTTGGTGAGTCTGCTGGCTGAAGCTTCCAAGTTTATCACCTCTTTTGTCTATGTTATCATAGCCCAAACTCTGAGAGTGGCTGTTGAAGTCACCACACACCATAGGTCTCTCTTTGTTTGGAATTGTTTCAAGTACCAATGGTCTATCATTTGGGCAGCAGCAGCCCAGGAGATGGAATTCTGCACTGTCTGTCTTTAGGTGAAGGATCTGGTATTCTGCCCCCTCCATATACACTTCCAGCTGACATGTACTGTCATTGTTTTTAACAAGTGTCAAAATGTCACTCCTTCGCCTGTCCTTTCGGTCTGATCGGTAGCACTGGTAGCCTCTGATTTTAAAAGTTATATATCTCTGCTAATTTGTGTCTCTTGAATACAGTATACATTCACTTATTCTTCACACAAGATATTTTCAAGCTCCAACTTTTTACTGTATCCATTTATTTTGATGTTGACACCCGAAGTATTCCAATGCATTATTTTTATTTGTCGTTGGTTGTTTGGCCAGTAGGTTTATTTCCTTGCCTCCTGGCTCCTCTGGGCAATTGAGAAGGATCTCGAGTAATTGAGGTTGGGCCCTTTCGAGGTATAGGGTCCGGCACCGCCTGAACGTCCGCCACAGGGCAGGCACCATAACTATTATTAGATACAGACATGTTTCCATTGTGTTTTGTGTGTAACATCCTGATTAATTGTGCGCCTTTTGGCTGGTTGCCTCCGTCTTCAGCACTCTGCTTACTTGGGCTGTGGTCCTGCTCGAGTGGGACTGCCCGATCAGTCTTAGTTTTCAGCACCTAATGGCTGAACTAAGCCCCATCAGCACTTCGCTGAGCTGGCCTCGATGGGAATACAGAAATATACTTGCATGTCACAATAATATAATTAAGAAGCATGGGACATTTATTATTAAAGAAAAACCATAATGCACTAAACGGGATATGAACCGAGTAGGTGTCGTCTAAGCGAATCTGGTTCAAATCTGATCCAGTAGGTGTCATCTGAGCGGATCTGGTTCAAATATGATCCAATAGTTGTCATCTGAGCGGATCTGGTTCAAATCTGAACCAGTACGTGTCATCTGAACGGACCTGGTTCAAATCCCATTAGCTGCAATATAATTTTTGTGTGACAATAACAAAACCTGTTTTTTGTTACATGCAGTCAGCAAATCAAGTGAAATCTGGTCAGGTCTCGTCTATGAGTCCAAGTCTGGTAGCTTGATCAAAGATATACACTATCTGTGAGAGCTTGTTTTTATGTCCTGGAGTTTGAACCCTACACCCTTCTAACAGCTCAGACGACTACGCGTTTACATATATAGCCTTATATACATAAACCCTTCAGAAGTAAATGAACCAATAATTAAAAATAATAATAATGCAAATTTTATTGTTGCAATATAGTTTATTACAGAAGCAATAAACCGGAACATATCAAACAAGAAACATCCAACGCATCCTGCATGGGCCACCATCACAGCACGTGACCAGTGTTAAACTCAGCAAGCCTGCTGGGGACAAAAATGCTGCGGAGATGTAGAAATGTGGGTGTTGTCAATGACGTCTCAACATGAAACAAAACGTAATAATCCCAGAAAAGCCTGGATGTATTTGTAAGACTGACAATATTGTTGGTCGTAAGCTGTACTCACAAAATTGTCTTCATAAACAACGCAACTGGTTCGCAACGCAAACTGCTGTATAATTAGTGTACATCGATATCACTCACAGCAGGACCGTAGATACGTTTGAAGTAAGTATGTGGGGGGGGGGAGTTATCTGTTTAAATTTAACAACTGGGCATTCGCCTGTTTTCCTGTGTAATTCCTTCTTTTTTAGAAATGTGATGACCTTTTTTCTGAATAATCGTTAAGGGAAGGATGTTACACATCTTTTGGCTACATCATAAAATTATTTTTTGCTACATCCCTAATACTACTTTTGGCTACATTCTTAATACTACTTTTGGCTACATCCCTAATACTACTTTTGGCTACATCCCTAATACTACTTTTGGCTACATCCCTAATACTACTTGTGCTAAAGTGGGATGAACATCTCACAACAATCTCCCCTTTGAGCCGAGGTGGGATGAATACCTCAAGACTCCCCCCCCCCTTGTGCTACAAAGGTGGGAGGAACACCTTAACCCCATCCCCCTCCTTCCCCTCTATCTTTAAACTTGCTTCAATAGACAAAGCTGAGTGTTGTGGCTGAAGGAAAGATTGATTGCGTTGTTGCAGGAAGGTGATTCAGTCCAAAATATGACTTAGATACTTTCAGTATTTCATTCAGTTATTGTCAGATTGCAGCAGTTCTTTGCCAAGTCTGGGATCGTGGAGGAAAGGCAACGTACACGTTTTCCTAGAGTCAATACACCTCGAAAATATCGCTTAATTTAGAGGCAAACACTGCAACGTAGAAATGCAAGTACAAATGCTATCAGATTTCTTCAGAGATGCTACCAACAATGTGATCAGACGATTTGGAAGCAACTTTACTATGCTATACTTCGTGCTTGTCGTTCAGTCATTCGACCACACTTGACTTCTGCCCACAGATGGACGAATCAGAGTATGTAGGCGACACGGTGAAAGCTTTAGTGTGGCAATTCATGAATGTAACCGTTATGATGAGGATCACTGATGTTATGATGAGGATCACTGATGTTGTGGGAGGCATTAGTTTACTCCCCACAACCCCTCCCCTCTCTATCATGTGATTTGAGAATATGCATGGTGACAGCTAACGTGACGAGATTCTACTGACATTTGCCATCGCAGCACTGCAAGTTTTTGGACACAATACAGGCTCTTTAAGAAGACAATGTTAGACCACACGGTTCTCGTGCAGTAAATGTGCCCTGCAACACGCGATTGTAAGATATATATATATATATGCAACTGTACCTCCATTTCTCACTGCATTCTGTGCTGACCCATCTGTGTATACACTGACCCATATGTCTTGTGGATATACCTCGTCCAGGAAACTGAGGGTGACTGTCCTTTGCTGCACTGTGTGCTGTTCGTCCTCGTTTAGTATTCCTTTCATGTTGATCTGAATGTACATTGGTATTCCGTACCTTTCACTCCACGGGGTTTGTTCTGGTACAGACCTTAAGGGGCTGTCAACTTCAGGTAGGTATGTAAGTTGTCTACGGAGTCGTTTAGCTTGGTGGATAAAGCTGCTTCTTTTCAGTCGCACCATTGCTAGATTTTGGAATCTTTCCTTCTTTGGATGACTTGACATACAATGAAACTTTTCTGCTTGTATTAGTACCTTTGTGTCTCTGCGTTCACCAAGTGTTTGCATTCTCTCCATTTTCTGCATCTCTACTATGGGTGTTAATTTTGTTTAGCTTTCATACATGACGTAAGAATAGCAAGGAATACGAACATTGTTTAGCTTCCATGTATGACGTAGGAGGCGACTAAGGAGGTTATTGAGTGCAGTTGGCTGTCCCATCTCATGTAGGGTAAAGTAACCTATAAGACATGTTGAAGTCGGAGGTGTCAAGCCGAAATGCCAAAATATTGCAACACAGCTGTGAACCATGCCACAATGCATTCCGTTCTCCTCACTATATCCTGCTAATCTGCAGGAGTTTGAGACAATCCGTTCTCCGGACTACATCCTGCTAATCTGCAGGAGTTTGAGGACGAAAGCAGAGGAAGAAGTAGACTTAACACCCTTCCAAAAAGGGATCAGGAATAATTATGTAAGGGTATTGGTATATATGTGTATATTTCATCTAATTATGATGGGCTTCACCAAGGCATAGTGGATAAGCTGTTCGACTTGATCTCAAAGAGATATGGGTTTTCTCACCAGGATATAGCTTCTTGTTTACAAGAGCATTCTATAACGTTCGTTCTCAAACTACCACCGAATTTCACTTGAAACAGGATGATCCCACTACATTTCCAGCAGGATTTAATCATCTAGAGAAAGGGAATTCGTTGTGTTGTTGTTTTATTTCCTTTATTTTTCATTGTCTATTTTGGTTTAGTTTTATAAGCTCGTAGATGAGATTAAAATAGGCAAGTACCAAAGTTTGTTTTTTAAAATTTATTTTCATCATTGTTTCGTCACATATATTTATTGTTTTCCGTGTCATATGCATCTTCGCTTGCGAAGAGGGAACATCATCATCATCTGTCATATTGGTCCGATACATCTAACGTCGGACGTTTCGAGTGAATGTTTTCAGATATCCCCTGGGATTATTCCGTGCCATGGGTGTTACTCTTGTGCAAATGAAGTAGGGGCATGCCGCTTCTCTGAGATGGTTTTATTACAAACGGGGAAGCCAAGTCATTAATGAAAATCCTCTAATCCATTTTCTGAGCCCTATAATATACGGTGATATCTATGTGCGCCTTGTATCATCAAAGCTTTGACTAAAAGTGACAACTGTTACATAACACATTGTGTTGTTTTATACATATGAATTCTTTGTGAATGTGAATATTTGACATGTGAATTCATCATCAATCCCATAACCCTTCAGGTCGTAGTTGCAGAAGGGCATACATCTTTAGCAACATCTCAATGTGGTCAAAAGAAGCGCTAAAAGCACTGGTTAAAGATGTCCTTCCGGCATCTCACTTCCATATTTTGGTTGGACACGTTTGTGTGGTGTGGTCATTTCCATTCGTCGTCTTTTGATGTTCTGTGCGTATCTTGATAAGGCCTTTTGGTCGAAACGTTGATTATGTCATGTGTATTGTTATTTGTATGATTTTGCTTGTTGTCCGTTGTGTGTATTTATTTCACGTGAGCTTCCGATAGTGATAGTGTGTTAATCGCTGTGATGTAACATTTCACCTGTTTTCTACATAAGGGTCGTAGTGGTGCCACTATGGAAACATCGGCACACAAATTTCATAATGCCTCCCCGTTGACAGACTTGACGAGTAGGGAGCCGACCATCCTTATTTCTAAATTTAGTACATATATCTGGCACTGTTGAGGAGGAGACGTGGTGTAGATGGTCAAGTGGCCAAGTTATTTACTATGTACTCATTGATAGTATAAAATCTACTTCACGAGTTCTGGCTCATACGTGCATCGTTTTCTGAGATCGATGGGCTTATATCTTGTGTTTGTTAATGTTCGTACATCACATGATGATGATGACCATTTGTTACATCCACTTTTGACAAATTCAGTTAAAGTTATGTCCTTGATTATGAGTTCGTATATGGCTAATAAGACATATTTTGTCCGCAAATTTCCTTGGACAGTTCGGGCACGGGTTGACCACTGTAGATGGTTTTTGGTTTACCCATGACTTTCTAAATAATCTCCGCTATTGAGATGCTGGATTTCTCATTTCACAAGATGCTGTACATTTTGTTACTGTAAAGAGCCGTGTAGCTCTATTTTGTGCAAGTATTAGCTCTTGTATCTTGGTCTATTTCAATGTCTTTCAGTGAAATCTTTAACCAGTGATTTTAGCGCTTCTTTGGTCATATTGAGATGTTGTTAAAGATATGTACCCTTCTGCAGCTAGTTCGTTAGTCGTCGGATCATTATCACTGCAAACTGGACACTTCCATAGTTGCTCCGATCTCTCCTTGAGTGTATCCGCCATTACACTTCTGCTGACAGTACCGATCCTCTGATGGTTGGCCATCATTTTTCTGCCAGGATGTTAACCCGGCGGTAGCAAGCACGATGACTATCAACAAGAATACTGTGTTTCTCATATATATATATATATCCTATGTACCTCTCAGTGATGCGGCACGCTGTCTGCCGAGATTACCACGTATATCACATAACGCCGTAGCGTCGGTCAATATTCTCAAGGAATCTAAAAAATAAAATTATAAATAAGTCGTCTCACAAAGGATCTGTACTGTCGTGTACTTGAGTAGAAAATCTTCTCAAGAAGGATCTGTATTGTCGTGTACTTGAGTAGAAAGTCTTCGCAAGAAGGATCTGTATTGTCGTGTACTTGAGTAGAAAATATTCGCAAGAGGGGTCCGTACTGTCGAATACTTGAGTAGAAAGTCATCGCAAGAAGGATCTGTATTGTCGTGTACTTGAGTAGAAAGCTAATTGTTTCACAAATACGCAAGGTAGATCCCAGGGAATGACAGAGTAGACACTCTTGCCAGGGAAGATATGCTGATGTTATAGGGAATGACAGAGTAGACACGCTTGCCAGGGAAGATATGATGATGTTATAGGGAATGACAGAGTAGACACGCTTGCCAGGGAAGATATGCTGATGTTATAGGGAATGACAGAGTAGACACGCTTGCCAGGGAAGATATGCTGATGTTATAGGGAATTACAGAGTAGACACGCTTGCCAGGGAAGATATGCTGATGTTATAGGGAATGACAGAGTAGACACGCTTGCCAGAGATACAGTATTTTAATCTAGCAACTCTACTATTGACAACGTTTTCAGACAAATCTGAGAATGGCGAACAGAACAACATTTGCATAATCAGATTTAACTCAGATTTAGAAAACGTATCATTCCTATTTATTTTGTAGCTGACTTCTCTTCTTCTGCGTTCATTCTCAAACTCCTGCAGATTAGCAGGATGGATTCCAGACAGCAGAATGAGCTATGTCGTAGCTTTAGGACGGCACTCGTTCACCTTAACCCTATGTGGAGGTGGGACATCAACCACCCCAAAACTTTATTAGTCGCCTCTTGCCACATGCGTAGCAAGTAACAATGTTGCTTTTCTTTGCTCCCCTCTCGCGTCCCGATAAGGTGTGTAGTCGGTAAATCTAGATCACGCAGTCATCTACAATCAGACACACAAAATATTTGTAGTTGTGAGGTTGTCTACCAGTGGGTTGGTCACGGGATTGATTCATGAGTGGAGATTGCAAACCGGGTACCATTGGATGACAGACGGTTCTTGTGGTAGGAAGAAACAAGTGCACATCGTACACTCTATAATGAGACTTCTGTAAAACGGTAAATACAGTCCGGAACACACCTAAAATAAATACAAGGGACATAACATGATTTATATTTTCTTGAAGCATTATTTTATGTGTTATTTCCCTTTATCAGTTGCGGTTGTGTGTGCGAGCTGTCTGCTTGTTTTCATATTCCGAGATTGCTGAATGTAGTCTGGAGAACGACATACGTTGTACAATGGTTTACAGATTGACTGCAATATATGCTCGTTTCGGTTTGACATAACTGACACCTGTATGTTGACATGTCGAAAGTTGAACACCTGTATGTTGACATGGGTCGAAAGTTGAACACCTGTATGCTGACATGTCGAAAGTTGAACACCTGTATGTTGACATGGGTCGAAAGTTGAACAATTGTATAGAACACTCACATCGTCTCACCTACAATCTCAACAGCAGTCACGGATGACTCTCGTCAATAGAAGACTCAACAGCAATCACGGATGCCTCTCGTCAATAGAAGACTCAACAGCTGTCACGGATGCCTCTCGTCAATAGAAGACTCAACAGCTGTCACGGATGCCTCTCGTCAATAGAAGACTCAACAGCAGTCACGGATGACTCTCGTCAATAGAAGACTCAACAGCAATCACGGATGCCTCTCGTCAATAGAAGACTCAACAGCAGTCACGGATGACTCTCGTCAATAGAAGACTCAACAGCAGTCACGGATGACTCTCGTCAATAGAGACTCAACAGCAGTCACGGATGACTCTCGTCAATAGAAGACTCAACAGCAGTCACGGATGACTCTCGTCAATAGAAGACTCAACAGCAATCACGGATGCCTCTCGTCAATAGAAGACTCAACAGCTGTCACGGATGACTCTCGTCAATAGAAGACTCAACAGCAGTCACGGATGCCTCGTCAATAGAAGACCTGCAAGCAGACCAAGTCAATAAATCAAGTAAGGAATATGGGCTGGATATAAATATCCAAAAAACAAAAACCATGATAATCAGCAAAGACACAGAAGAAGAAGAGCTAAACATAAACATACAGGGAGAGAAACTACAAGTAGAACATTATCAATATCTTGGACACATAGTCACAAATGATGGCAGATGTGAAACAGAAGTTAAAAGGAGAATAGGAATAGCTAAATGTACCATCAATGACATGAGGAAAATATTAACATCTAAACAAATTACAAAGTTAAAAATGAGAATTATAAAATGATACATTTATTCTATATTAATCTATGGCTCAGAAACGTGGACACTAAATAAACAATTAGAAGACATAATTGATGCCTTTGAGATGTGGGTATATAGAAGAATAGGGAGAACATCATGGAAAGAGAAGAAAACAAATAAAGAGATACTAAAAACACTTAATATGAAGAAAGAACTACTAAGAGAAATAAAGATCAGGCAAATAAAATACTTTGGACACATTAAAAGACATGACAAGTTATTGAAGACCTTACTTGAGGGTAAAGTCAAAGGGAAGCGAGCAAGAGTTAGGCAGAGATACAAGTGGAAGAATAACATCACTCGATGGACAGGTTACAGTCTAGCAGAGTGCACCACCAAGACAAGAGACAGGGGATGTTGGAGATCCGTTGCAGCGAACATTCGTTGCGGAGACGGCACTTTATGATGATGAAGCAGAATCACCGTTTATATATAGTTTTGGCACGATGGCCGTCGTTATCAGGGATGGAGTGTCATCCCCAGCTTTTCCTGTCACAAATTGGATCAAACAAGGACGTGTTTTTGCCCCAGCGCTATTTTCTGCCATCCTGACAGAGGCATCTACGGATGTGTTCTTGCCCCACTGCTGTTTTCTGCCATGCTGACAGCTGACAGAGACATCTAGATAAAGTAATGCAGAGGGCATACAAATAACATACAGAACAGACCGTACAAGTTTCATTCCTCGTCGTTTGTAAGTCAAAACTAATGTGCGACCAACATTGCTGACGCAACATTACAAAAACAAAAAAGACATCTCAATAGCCTTTATTTCCCTTGTCGTTCACCGTCCATGCATCACATTCATAGAGAAGAATTGGTTCGACATACCACCCTTAGCACTCGAAGTCGCATATTAATTGAAACTACTCCGTTGCATATAATGTTCCTCATTTTTTGAAATGATGATTTGGTTTGTCCTTTTCTGTGGTTTTTTTGTTTTTTTTACCTCAATGGAGCATCGGCTATCCGATGTTAAAATTGTGCCAAGTTTGGCCCAAGATATTTGCTTTTATTCACATATAAACAGCCAAACTGTTAGATAATCTCCGACAAGGTGGAGAGTGCTACAGCACCTAAAACCAAGAAGCGATAAATGCTGCGTTAATATAATATCGATACTAGATAATCTAACAACATGTAACACTAAAATAGGAGATCACAATAAACAAACAATAAATTAGGAGATCGCTCACAATAAACTAACAATAAAATAGGAAATCACAATAAATAAAGGAAACCATCCATGTTACTTTTTTTTAAAATGTATTCTTGTTTTACATTTAGTTGTATTGTTCAGTAGTTAGATAATCTAGTAACCATATTACATTCACATAGCATTGATCATTTTTTGACTTTATCTGCTTGATTTAATTTTACTTTCTTGATATTAAAACTACATCTAAGTGCAGGGACAAATATAAGACCGATAGTTACAGACCAATAAGTCTAACGAGTTGTGACTGCATGACAATTGACAAGATGGTAAATAAAAGATTGAAATGTCACTAGAATAAGAGAAACTGTCACATCGAGCATGAGGCTGGAGATAGAGGGAGTTACAGCAGCTATTAATTGGTTGATAACTGATACATCAACACACGCGGTAATACTCGCAGACTCTCAAAGCATGTTGCGCAAGATAGAAAAGTTCATGCTAAGAAAAGAATGGTGGGACTTATTGAACAACTCATTGTCCAAAGCATTACATGGATATTCTGCCCTGGTCATGCTGGGGTCAGAGGAAACGAGAGAGCCGACTTACTGGCAGGCAATGCGGCGATATACGGCACATTGCTTAGAAGAGATAAAGCAGATTTAATAAAGGCAGTAATAAATTCATTTCGAGATGTAGATGATATCAATGAGGTTGAGAACGTACACATACAGAGAATGTTATAAATTGGAGTATTCAGAGGTGAGGGGAGGAAAAGTAAATTTTTTGGAAAGTCCCGAAGATCACACAATCAACACCTGACCGGAACTATGAGTCTACATACACTGGGATGGCTGCTGGAGCGGAGGGCGGAGCACTTATGGGAATGTCCCGCGTGCTGTGAAGCCAGTTTCTAATCAATAATCAAGAATCGAGAATCAAACTGTTGGTGCCATAACAAGCTAGATTTAGAGAGTGTAACAGCACAGAAGACGAAATAACATTTCTGTTTCAGATCATAGAAGATGCATTTCAAGAAAATAAGAAAGTTTTCGCTTTGGGTAGATCTCCAAAAAGCTTTCGACACGGTCTGAATAGATGGAGTGATAGTAAAGTTACAATAAAATGGAATTGGGGGCAACATGCGTAAGTGGTTTACGATCCTTTCTACACAATCGGAAAACAAGAGTCACCATGGAAGGATGACAACAGCAAAACAGTTATCCTAAAACATGAAGTTATTCAAGGCTCAGTATTGTCTCCAACTCTGTTTCATGTTTTCATAAACGATCTAATCATCTAACCGCCACAAGGTGTAAGGCTGCTATGTACGCTGATAACTTGGTGGTGTGGTGTGTACACGAACATCTAAAGATCGCCAACAACAAAAATACAAAAGGCAGCAGACAACATAGCAGCATGGGCAGAGAAATGGATGGTAAAGATCAATACTGAAAAGTCATCAACAACACTCTTCACACTCTCAAATAAGGACAAAGCAGGAGAAATAAAACTTGGAAATACACGTATACAAAGAGAATACGAGCCGATGTACTTGGGCACTACACTAGATAAGATACTGACATGGAGGCCTCACATTAGAAAATATAAGCAAGGGCAAGAAAGAAACTTTCTTTCCTGATGAAATTGGCAGAAACAATCTGGATGACCAATGAGGCAACCTCAAATAAGGTATAAACAGGTGCAACTATAATAGTACTAGAATATGATCAACAACATGGACTTCAGCAGCCAATTCCCATATACAAGCGTCCACTTATTCCAGATTAAGAAACACGAAACACCGAACTACACTTCCATTTGTGACGACTGAGAAATAACACAACCGTGTTTCGTGCCAATTTTTTTAACCGGAAACCATAAATGAATATACGCATATATATATATGTTATGTTATGTTCCTCCAGGGCCATAGGCGGCGCATAGGGCATAAACCATAGCCTTCCATTTCTGTCTTTGTGTTGCCAGGTCTTTCAATTGTTGTGTGTTGTTTAGGTTCATTGACATGCCTTCTCTATTAATGGTTCTTCGTAGAGTTTCTCTAGGTCTCCCTCTTATATATAATTATATATATATATATATATATATATATATATATATATATATATATATATATATATATATATATATATATATATATATATATATATATATATATATATATATATATATAATTATAAAATATAATTTGAAATATAATATAATATATATATATATATTGACAAAACAGCAACTGTCAAGAATTCAGCTACCCCACTGTTTAATTATACCAATCCCTGCCCCCCCCCCCCCCCAAGAGAAAAAATACATGCTCTGTTTCACAAGCTTATAACATAACTAAAATAATGTAATTAGTGTACAAACAGTATCCGCCCCCCCCCATTGTCAACGATTGTGTTTGGTATATACACGAAGCTTATACAGCATGCAAGCGATAATCGTGGAAAATTGTTCTTCTTCGTTCTCAAACTCCTGCAGATTAACAAGATATTGAATATAATACATTTTTGCGTCATGGTTTACAGCATGACCGGACACATTCAACTTTAATTATCATGGCTTCTGTGACACTATGACCTGCTATGGAATGGGCGCAATCATCATCAGGTGCCATGCCGGGTGGCGTAGGCGGTCATGGCTCTCCACAGCTCTCTGTCCACAGTATTATGTATCAAAGTCGTTGTTGTTTCTTTGCCGTGCCAGGTTGTCAAACTGTCTAATATTTTCTCACGTTGTCGCCCTCTGTCTCTGGTGCCTTCAACCTTGCCTGCTGTGATTATGTTCTCTAAACCTGCCTACTCATGAAGTGGCCAAAAAAAGAAGATTGCCTTTTTCTTATATTGTTGATTAAGGTCCGTTTCGCATTTAACTCTTTCAACACCTCTACATTAGTTTTTCTGGCAGTCCATGGTGTTCTCAGCATTCTTCTGTAGAACCACATCTCTGTTGCCTCCAATCTCCCACTTTCCAGTTTGTTTATTGTCCAAGACTCGCACCCATATGTTAGTATAGGGGTTATATAGCACTGCAGAACTCTCTCACCTCTAATGATAAGGTCTTATTACACAGTATATTTTATTGTTCTATCGACAATACTACATGCATTCCAACCAAAACGTAAATATGACCTAGGGGGTCAATTTCCGTGTAGTCTAGTGGTTTACCTTGGCTATTTTTAGCATGCGACAAAATCTAAATAACGACCAATGAGATGCCCAGCAATCAAAAACGTAACGAAAAGCGTCCTAATTAATTGTTAGAAGGCCTTTACTGTCCATAGCCATGGGAATGGGGCAGTCAACTAAACCAGTCGCCTTGTACAATATGCATAGCAAGTAATGGTGCTGCTATCTTGTGCAGTGCCCATCAACCAGGGACGAAAAGTGGTTCAAGGACAGGACATCCTGGTGACGTTTCTTGACAGCGGACTTTTTTTTTTAATGAAGCCGTAGCATGATCTTACATATTTCCAGATGACCGCGCATCCACTTATAGCGACACTGGTCATTTTGAATATTTCGCAGCATAGACTGAGAGTCACGACAACCCTGATAGGAAATAAGTGTGTGTAAGAGATTGACCCGATGCACCTCCTGAGCTTGCACCAACTCACCAGCTAGTGCAGATAAAACAACTTTGGAAGACCCCCTGGTCACAGAAACCGACGCCTCAAATGTTAAATATAGAAACTGTATCCGGGCAGTTAACGGGTTAACACGTTCTCATTGGTCAGAACTTGGTTCAGGTCATTAGTTTCCTGCCATGGGCATGATGTTCTAGAATTTCCTATTGGCTAAATATCACCGTATATGTCAAACAGTATTAATACTCTTTTCTAAATATTTATTCAATATATTCTATTTTATAACAAAATATAAATGCATGTAGGATAATTTAAAATGGGTATAACATAAAATTATTTGTTAGTTTATTGAAATAATGAGTGTGAGTTTCTATGTAATAGTGACCACCAAATGTTACTATTTTTAGAACAGCCAATCACAAATAGTGTAATAAGACGACGCGTTGAATTCATAAATGAAAGATGTTGAGTGGTCTTAGTCTTCAAAATCATCATTTGACGACTTTCCTATTTTCTTCTGGATATTATCAGGTATTTGATCAATTTTTATATCTAATAATCATTTTCATAATTATCTGTACAATATATGCCGTTGTCATAGAGGAGTGTACTCGCTGACCACTATGAGTCAAATTTCACTCCCGATTGGTTCAGCAAAGAAAAAAAAATTCTTCCAAACTTGAATAGAAATGGCGTTCAAAGACAACATTGCCTTTGTTCTGTTGGTAAAATTTGGAGGTAAATGGATATCGGAGCAGAAACTTTGTTGTTGTTATTATTGTTTTATCGGGATTGAGTTATATGTTGAGTCATTATGTAGAGATTTCCCCATATTTGCACGTGTTGTTGATTGATATGTAAACATTTAAGTTCGTGCGTCCTAACCAGAGTAACTAATTTAATCGGTACAGAAGTCAGTCCAGCATGCCGGAATAGTCAGCGTTGTTGCAGGTGGATTCTTTAGTTCTTCTATTCTTGGTTAAGACATCTATCTATATGTTTGTGTGCTGTAATAAGTAAATTATAGGTTTTTATCATATGAGAATTAGGTAGGTCCTCGATAATCACAATAATATATTACTCATTCATTGATTCATTTGGTTGCGATCGTAGTGACTGAACTAAGACTAGTTAGACACTAGCCCACAAACAAACATCATTGGTGATAGGGGCCTACTATTCTTATTATTTTCTAGGTCTAGTAGTGACTTGCTAACTTCGTAGACTATCAGTATCTGATAGTTAAGAACTACTTATTAGGCCTTATAGACTAAGAAACACGTTTTGTTTGAACTAAAACACCTGCATTATAGATTATACAATTTATATTAGAATAAATAGATGGAAATATTAATATTATACAATTATAATTATAGTAAGTTTGGTAAGGCATAGGCAAGGAGGGTCTATGAAAAATATTAAATAAATGATACCACTTGAATCATTTATTGTTTACACTTAGGGGGACCTATGTACATTGTAAATTTATTTTTCTTACAGTTACAGTAAACTGTTCTTTATTTGAGTGAATTCAAATCGAATGATAAAATCAGAGAAGAGACACATCAAAATTTCATCATAGATATCAGAAAACGCTGTTGGTCCTACATCGGGCATGTCCTATGCGCAGACATCAACAGAATACACCACCAATCTCTAAATGGATACCTACAGGCAAAAGAGCAGGGGTAGACCAAAAGAAACACTCAGAAGAACTTCTTCTTCTTCAGCGTTCATTCTCAAATTCCCACTGGATATCTCTTGTAACAGGACAATGGTCCTACAAGATTTCCAGTTGGATGTAGTCCAGAGAATGGAAATGCGTTGTGTTGCCGTTTTATTTGCGCCAATGGCCCAACACATCCGTCTTCGGCGGGAGAAGAACAATACTTAGAGAAAGTAAAACAATCTTCTTCTTCGTTCATTCTCAAACTCCTGCAGATTAGCAGGATGTAGTCCGGAGAACGGAATGCGTTGTGTCATGGTTTACAGCATTGCTGTGATATCTGCGCCTTTCGACCTGACACATCCGACTTCAGCATGGCTTTGGGTCACTGACCCTATATGGGGATGGGACAGCCAACTCCATCCCATAACCTCCTTAGTCGCCTTTTACGACATGCATGGAAGGTAAACAGTGTTGCTATTCTTTGCTCCCCTTTCGGGCCCCGCCAACACACGGGCGGTAAAACAATCAATATCCATAATATTCAAGAACTGCACAGAATAGCATTGAACAGACAGAATTGGAGAGATCTGACATCTGCCCTATGCACTAACTTCAGCACAAAAGGAAAATGAATGAATCTGTTCTTTAAGGCATACACAGTGTGTTCTAATTCAAGACACCAATCATCAATGAGTCCAATTGAAACATAAATCAGTTTATTAGTTGATGATCTGTCTATAACTACTATAAGAGATGGGCCTGTTCTAGGGAACAAGGCCTAGTAGGCCTATGTAAGTAAACCAGCCTGTTGAATAGGTTATAAGCTGATTTATATTGTAAAATTGTTTTCAGGGTTCTGTCACACTTCTTCTGCGTTCGTTCTCAAACTCCTGCAGATTAGCAAGATGTAGTCCGGAGAACGGAATGCGTTGTGTCATGGATTACAACATGGGTGTGGCTGGCATCAATATTAATATTTTTCTTAAAATCCTAAACTTTTCTTACTTATCCAATCCCCGGAGTTGCGAGCTTTCACTCTTTCTTTCCTGTGATGGTGGTTTGGTAGTAACAGTTTAAAAAAAAATAGGTCTTATAGTGTAGGCCATTCAAATAAGGTAGCGTTTTTATTTTGTTTTGACCTGCAAAATTTGACTCTGAAGTGGACGATGAACAATCATGGCTAACAGCAGCTGCGCCAGTAACATATAGGAAGGCTGTCACAGGTTAGGGAAGCCCACGTGAAGTAAGGGCATCTCGAAATTGGTTGTGCTGTCCTGATTGGTGCAAATAGTGTCGTTTAACTGTACAACTAGCAGTACAACATATTCACTTTCTTGGGATTAAATCACAATTTGTTATTGGTTGGTTGCTGATCCCGCGGTACATGGGCTCATGCCCTTTGACCCACAATTTATTATTAATTCACACTTAAAAATCATGTGCTGATAGGAAGGCTGTCGCAGACTGGAGGCACAGAACTAGGAGGACCGCAGTAGCCTAGTTATGGTGAACTTGCTTGCTATCATTAGATTACAGACTGTCAGGTTTGAAATAACGTCCGGACAAAAAAATCAGGGTTGTGATTTCGTTCTTGACACTGCCACTTCTCCAGTCGACTCAGCTGTAAATTAGTACCTGATGTATGAGCTAGTGGGGGTAAAGACAGCTAGCAAGAAATGGAACCTCACCTAATAGTTTCTGTGGCTTAGTACATGAAGAGTTACCTTCATCCCTGACAGCAGGTTACTGCCTTGGGATTTACCTTTACCGTAATTCTCACCTGAGAGCGAATGCAGATGTGTATGTGATGTCATGTATAATACATTGTGTGTGTATTTGTATGGGGTGAAATGTAATTGATACCTTCTGTTTTGTTTTTTTGTAGGTACACGGTAGGTGCCTAGCATTATCTATCTGATGTACATAATGCAGTACCAGTGAGTTGACTGTCTTTGGTAAGTGATACAGTACGTTAGTGATTACTTCCTTAACATCCTTGGTGGGGGAGGGGGGGAGACCCTGCTGAACATCCTAAGGGGAACTCCCAGTTGCTGAGCATATTATTGGAGGTGGCATATCTTTTTACATGGACGGCTGTACATATGAACCTGATTGCAGAAGAATATGTGCTTATGCATATTCAAGTCTCCACTACAGCATCCAGTATGAAACTGTAAATAGAATCGGTGTCTGCAGCACTCGGCTGGTGACTGGAACACACGGTTGGTGACTGCAGCACTCGGCTGGTGACTGCAGCACACGGCTGGTGACTGCAGCACACGGCTGGTGACTGCAGCACATGGTTGGTGACTGAAATAATAACTCACAAGGTGATACTCTCCAACTCCCAGAGCATACCACGGAAGATAGAAAGATGCACGTTAAGAAAAGATTTGGTCACATTACTGAGCAACTCGATTGTCCAAAGTATTACATGTATTAACTGGTCATGTGTGGGTCAGAGGCAACAATAGTGCAGACTCATTGGTGGTCAATGTAGTGGTTGATGTTGCAGTATTGAAAAGAGATGTGCGCCGACCTAATAAAAGCAGTCACTGATTGACTGCAAGTGATCATGTGCACATGCAAAGAATGACATATGGAGATAACCAGGGGTGAGGGTAGAAAGTGGCTCCCTCTATGGAAAGTTACAAAGATCACATAATAAAAATCTGACGCAGACTTTGAGTCTGCATAATCTTGGATGGCTGCTGGAAAGGAAAGCGGAGCACTTATGGGAATGTCCATGTGCCATGATGCTGGTTTCTATTCAAGAATCTGAAAGTGTCCATATTTGACTGATATCCGCAGCATGTCATAGACTTCCTGGGGTAGATTCCTCTCTCGTGTGTTAACCAAACAATTGATGCCAGCCTCGAATTGACCTTTTTCATAGATATACCCTATTCAAAATCTTTTAGGATATTAGTTAATTGCTAACTTTGGGAATCCCATGATGCATTGTATTTATTAATGGGGTGTTGTTTTCCACTTGTCAATGCTTTAGTCCTGCAGACACATGGTCACCTGTGTCATGCTGAAAGGTGCAAACATTGCAGCTAAGTTGATAAGTAACTGACATAAAATAACACTACATCACACTGACATAAAATAATATATGACACAAAAATTCACCCCATCATCCACACATGATCACCTGTGTCAGGCTGTAATTTGCAGATACTACAGCTAATCCGCCACATGTTGTCGGGACTCAAGGAGGAGTAAAGAATAGTGGTACCTGATATTTATGTCATATGCACGACTAAGGAGGATTTTAGGTGAAGTTAATTGTCCCATCTCATAGAAGATAAAAAAAGCCATGCTGAAGTCAGATGTGTCAGCGCAAGATCTGCAGATAATCGCATCCAAGCTGTAAATCATAATGTATTCCATTCTCTGGACTACATCCTGCTAATATGCAGGAGTTTGAGAACAGATGCTGAAGAAGTACTAAGATCTGGCCAGAGGATGCAGAACTGAGGCAGAAGCCACTCTGACATTGAGAAGATAGCAGGCTGTCACCTTGGTGACAGAATTGATGACCTAACAAGATCACAGTCCTGAGCACATAGAAAGAAGAACACATTAATCAAGTGATCATTTATGTGTCAGTGTTAACAAACACTTCTGTCAGTTTAATGAGATTTTTTTCTTATCTGTCAGTTTAATGAGATTTTTTCTTATGTCAGTTTAATGAGATTTTTTCTTATCTGTCAGTTTAATGAGATTTTTTCTTATCTGTCAGTTTAATGAGATTTTTTCTTATCTGTCAGTTTAATGAGATTTTTTCTTATCTGTCAGTTTAATGAGATTTTTTCTTATCTGTCAGTTTAACTATTTATGTCAGTATGATGTAGTGTTATTCTGTGTCATAATGAAATGTTATTTTATGTCATTCTGATGGAGTGTTATTGTAATGAAATGTTATTTTATGTCAGTGTAATGGACTGCAATTTTTTTGTCAGTGTCATGGAGTGCTATTTCATGTCGTGAAGTGTTATTTTATGTCAGTGTTATGGAATACTATTTTATGTCAGTGTTATGGAGTGCTGTTTAATGAAGGGTTTTTTTTTTTCATTGATGCAGGTGAATACCCAGGGTCTGACAATGGCAGATGAGCCTATGCTGGGGCTTTTTGATGGAGAGACCAATTTTCTTGATGAGCTTGCTGGAACAGGACCTGGTGATTTGGGCCCCTCTTCTTCCATAGGAAGTAGTAGTATTATGGGAGAATCTAGCACTGGGATGCAAGGTAAGTGGTTTCCATAAGTCCATCGTTTTCTGTTTGAGTTAAATTCTTCCCTGCTGAAATTTAAGAGCTTTCTAAGACATTTATTTGAAAATACTAATGCAGTTGCATCTGTGGGTCTCACCAATGGCCCACTAGACAAATAACCCATGCAACAGAAAACCTTAATAGATGACATGCCGTTATATTGAGGCTCTCTTATGGAAGCTTTGTAGCATGTTATCTATATAATTATAGATCTCTGAAGAGATGGCTCCTTCAATAGGCATTGCACTAAGCCGAAAGATGAAGTCTGGTTATGAAAGAAAGCTTAAAAAAACTACCACACTGCTGCACATAGGAAGTAAACACTAATCACTCACAGTTACTGGGGTTCTCAAACAAAATATTTGAAAATAAGATGCCATTTTAACTATAAGTTGATAGGGGGAAAAAGCAATGGGTTAAACTCATCTTTACTAAGTAAAGGTAGAGGAACAAGTAAGGTGTTCTGTTGCAGCTGGTATATGTGTTTTTATCCATGTTTGTTCTTGTTTTATTTTGGCATATAATGTTATGTGTATTTTGCATGTCTCACGTGTTCTGTGATTTATGTAGGACAAACTCCTACAGATTAGTAGGATGTAGTCCGTAGAACAGAATGCGTTGTCAATGTTTACAAATTAGCTGCAATATCTGACTTCAGCATGAGTTCTGGGTCACTTTGACCCTCTATGGGGTTGGATAGCCAGCCTCACACTAAAAACCTCCTCAGTCATGTCTTACAACATGCATGGAAGGTTAACATTTGCTATTCCTTGCTCCTCTGTTGGACAATACACAGGAGACTTGTTCCAAAAGGCAATCATCCACAATTTAATGTTAGTATGGTTTTGGGTGTATTGACGTCACCTAAAAAATCAGCAGTTGTTGAAAAAGCAATGTTTTATACCAGATTTGCATCAATTTTTTAATGAAAATATTTCTGTTGATGTCTGTTACCTTTATTTTTTGTTGTGTGTTGCAGCCATGATGTTGGGGAATCAGACTCCAGCGACAAGTATCTCAGACTCTTACCAGACAGGCTTGGGTCAGGATGGGCCAGCCTATGCTGATATCCATTGCTCACAGGTGGGCATGATGGGCCATCAGCAGTATGGACCAGACCAATATGTACAGTTTTCCAACCCATTGACAAAGATTGGCCTTTCCCAGGGAATAATGATGGGACCGGCAGGGCCACAGCAGCAGCAGCATATGCAACCTCAGCAAGGGCAGTTCAGTCCATCTGTGGGCATGATGACACAACAGCAGGGCAGCTATGTAGGTTACACTATAGGCACACATGGATTGCCCCAGCAACAACCAATGTCTCAGATATCACCTATGATGTCCTCCAGTTCAGGGTGGAATCAAACCCAGACGAGCCCTAATCAACCATCTCAACTTCGCTCTCATGGTCAGTTTCTGACCAGTGGAGCCCAAGGTCACATGTCTCCTTACGGCGGTCAGGGCTACCACCCACAACAAATGTCTCAGATAAGCCAGTATAATCCAACAAATCAGTTGGCGACTTCATCATCTCCCTATGTACATTCTCCTAATCCATTGCAGACAGGAATGACAAGTCCTCCTGCCTCAGTCAACATTATCAATCAGATGCCTACTAGAGGAACGTACCCTACTCATCCGGTACCTGCTTCACAGCATAATTCTTTGGTGCAAGCTGGATACAATTCACAAATGAATCAAGTCGCATCACAATACCCAGCAGATATTCATGGATCAAACCAGGTCAGTTCAGGAAACATGAATCAACAGTACTCTCCCTACACTGGCAGTCAACAACCCAGGCCAGATGGTTCCAATGTTATGTCTCACTACACTAGTCAAGGTTCAGGCCAAGCTTATTGTCCTCCCTACCCGACAGTAGCCCAGCCTCGTCCTAGCAATGCCACACCTTCCCCTCGGCCAACTCCTCCCCCTCAATCCTCAACGCCCAATCACAGCAGCAGCTCTCAGGGATCTTACTGTCAGTCCAGTCTCCAGCAATTGGAGCAGCTTGTTTCTCCAAATATGGGAGGAGCCAATCCTTACCAGCAGCTCATGCAACAGAGCTCTACCTCACCCACGGGAAGTTCTACCATGCAAGTTCAATCGCAGCAAAGCCCCATCTATAGTTCATCTAACTTCCCAACCACCACAGTTTCTTCTACTGTTGACATTGGAGGAACTATTCAAACTACAGGTGGAGTTTCCACTAGCCAGGGGCACCTAAACATGCAGGGACAGTTGACTATGCAGAACACTTCCAGCTTGACTAACTATCCAGGTTCTGTCCAGGGACAGCTGATGTTAGGTTCTCTTACCAGCGGATCGCTGAGCCCTAACCAGGGCATGTTGCAACAAAATAGTATCGAGATTCAGAGACTCGAGCAACAGTTACAGCAGTTAATGAACATCCCACAAAATCAGCAAGTCTCGCAGCAGATGCTTGATATACAAGAGCGACTGAGGACATTGCATTCACAGCACCAGCTTCATATCTCACAACAGCAGCTTGTACAAAACTCTCAATTACATCCACAAAATCCGCAGATGCATCCGCATGTCGCTTCACTCCAGCAAGCACGTTTACCTGGAGGGAAAGTCTGCATGCCACAACAGATGATGGCACAAGTAACTCAGATGAGACCTATAAGGGTTGGCCTCGCATCGCACATGCAGCTTGCACAGATGAATGGTCAGACAATTCAAATACAGCAGCAGATCTACACAAGAAGCCCGGGGTTAGGTATTGACCAGATGTCAGGTCAAGTGTCATTATCTTTGAATCAGCAATCCATGTCATCACCACAAAAGATTCAACCATTCCAGGTAAGCATTTTAGTTTTATCAATCATCTTATCTTGCACATGTGTTACTGGGTTGCAAATAATATTAACACTGTTACCTGCCGTGCATGTTGTAACTTGCTGCCAAGGAGGTATTGGGCGGAGCTCACCATATCTTCCTATATATTCCTATATAGGTGTAAAGTGACTCAGTAGCCACGCTGATGGCTGAAAGTGACTCATTAGCTATGCTGATTGCTGAAAGTGACTCATTAGCCATGCTGATGGCTGAAAGTGACTCAGTAGCCACACTGAAGGCTGAAAGTGAATCAGTAGCCACGCTGATTGCTGAAAGTGACTCAGTAGCCGATTGCTGAAAGTGACTCATTAGCCATGCTGATTGCTGAAAGTGACTCAGTAGCCACACTGAAGGCTGAAAGTGAATCAGTAGCCACGCTGATTGCTGAAAGTGACTCATTAGCTATGCTGATTGCTGAAAGTGACTCAGTAGCCACGCTGATTGCTGAAAGTGACTCAGTAGCCACGCTGATTGCTGAAAGTGACTCAGTAGCCGCACTGATTGCTGAAAGTGACTCAGTAGCTACGCTGATGGCTGAAAGGTGTCTAAGTTTTAAACAGTGACGCAAAGGGTCATACCATACTACATACCATTCTCCATGCTGCAAATCTACAGGAGTTTGAGAATGAGCACAGAAGAAACAGAATAATGTTATGAAATATTAATTGTTTTTCGGGTGTGTGTTCTAGTTTCATGAGTCCTGTTTGCTATCACAAAAGATTCTACTATTAAAAGTGTATGTGCATTGGCCAAGTTGACTGTAATTGGTTCTCCAACTGTTGTCTCGATCACATCAGACATCAGTTTGACTAAGGAAGCACACCATTTTATTTTATCATTTCAATTGGTTATACTGTGTCATACTACTAGTGGTTGCTCTGCAGTAAGATGGTTGGTTGGTTGCTGATCCAGTGGTCCATGGGCTCATGCCCTTTGACCCATACAGTAAGATAAACCATCTGTATCACTATGAGATTCCAGCCATATGATTGCTATGTTCACCTCCATTGTTATACTACTGGACACATGTATCACTCTGAGATTCCAGCCATATGATTGCTCTGTTCACCTCCATTGTTATACTACTGGACACATGTATCACTATGAGATTCCAGCCATATGATTGCTCTGTTCACCTCCATTGTTATACTACTGGACACATGTATCACTATGAGACTTCATAAGTCAGGTCAAAAAGGTGCAACTAATCATGATGCAACAAACTTGTTGTCTCTGGTCTATATCCTGGTCAGTGAGATAAGAGTTTGAGAGAAATGCAGAAGATGAAGATAGATTACAGTCTTTACATTTATAAGATAAACCACAACGAATTATAGAGAACGCCAACTTCTAAACATCTGGTCATTGGGGGGCCATTCTTGACCAGTTGAGAAAACATGCAACAATACAACCATATTGTGCATTACTATGAGGGGATATTTCATTGTTTCAATGATTAGCCTCTGCACAATGGGGGAGTGTTGTGGCGTGTTTCTGTTGATAGATAGAAAGTTAACCTCAGTGGATGTTTACGTTTAGATGTAACACCTGTATATTTCTCTGTGGGGAAACACAAGATTAAAGGTTCCATCTGTAAGTTACACATTTAACAGAAAATCCCCCCTTCGCATCATTGAGGTGTCTAGGAAAAAGTGTTTGGCCTCTATTTTTGTGTGACTTAATGGGACATTACGGGTGGAGTGGTCAGCTCCTGTTACATGGAGCTATATAGGTTTTTATACAACATATTCACTGTTTGGTGGGTAGCACATTAACCCTTTCAAGCTGACATCCCCATAGCTTGATCTGTATGTACACAATCATGTCCCCATTTGTACTGATATATCAGTCTCACAGACACTACTCATCATCACGTGTCATGAAGAGTGGATTAGGTCATCATTGGATCTCCACAACTCTATTATCCAGTATCCATTATCAGGATGTTGACTGCTGATCATGCCGTCAAACGAACTCATGTTTTCTCATGCTGTTGTCCACAATTTCTCTTGACCGTCAAAACTATGTTCTCCAAACACCAGTCTCATGTCCAAGAAATAAAGTTTGTACAGACCCCACTATTACAGATTGTAATACACCAGAGATTATGGAAAGCATGGGCTTCCCATACCATCTCATATCACCTATTAAAATGCTTTATCAGAAGCAATAGACTTCTGTCCGCCCCGAGAAACATCTAACAGGTTTGAGGTCCAAAAGAGAGTCAGACAGGGATGTATCTGTTCAACTTAAATGCAAAATGTTCAAGAAGACCCACACTATGAAGTTTCAACTGTTAATATCAGGAGACCATGAGGTTCCAGAAATTAGGTGTGCAGATGACTCCACGCTAATATCAAGGAGTCTGTCTGGCTCTTCTCTCTCTCTCTCCCCCCAATGTTTCGAACACAGGATTATGTTAGTCAAACTTAATAACGAGGCACATAATCCTTTCCTCAATGCAAAAGATTATGCATATCAGCAGAGATGAAAAAACATCAGAAGAAAATCATTACAATTATTAAGAATCTATATTTTTGCGGGGCACCCATTTGTCCCGACATAAAGTATTGTCAGATGTGGCGGATATAAATTGATTTTCCCCATATGAGTGTGGAAAGGAATGGGAAACTGCCAGATTATTGTCCCAAGAAGAAAGTCATGGCGATACACAGAAGTACACAGTACTTAGTGTTACTTTTAATATTGGAACATCAGATCATTAGCACAGAGTCGTAAATTAGACAACATCAAACAAGAAATGGAAAAAATGAACGTTACTATCTTTGAATGAAATGAGATGGACTGGGGCAGGATAGATACAATCAGATAAATTAAAATTCATATACTCAGATGGAAAAAAACATAAAAATCTAGGAAAATCAGTTGTAGGACATAATATAAATAATTTGAGATATGCGGATGACACTGTTCTGATTGCTAAAAGTGAGGAAGACCTACAAGATTGAATTAATGTATTAGTCACAGAAAGTTCTTCTTAAATATCAAGAAAAAGGAAATAATGGTTACTTCAATGAAACAAAATACCACACCTTGCAAGTTCACAGTGAATGATATAGTATTAAAACAGGATTAGTATTACAGTAGTTGGAAGACTTTCAACATAAAGAAGAAACAAAATAGGGCAGGCAAAAATAGCATTCAGAAAAATGAAAAATATATTGTGTAATATGACCTTGTTATTAGCGGTGAGAAACAGATTTCTTCAGTGCTATATAACTGATATACTAACATATGGGTGTGAGTCATGGACAATAAACAAACAAGAAAGTGGGAACTTAGAGGCAATAGAGATATGGTTCTATAGAAGAATGCTGAGAATACCATGGATTGCGAGAAAAACTAATGTGAAGGTGCTGAAAGAGTAAAATGCGAAACGGACCTTAATCAATAATATAAGAAAAAGACAATCGTCATTTTTTGGCTACTTCATGAGACAGGCAGGTTTGGAGAACATAGTCACAACAGGCAAGATTGAAGGCAACAGAGATAGAGGGCGACAATGTGAGTAAATATTAGACAGTCTGACAACCTGGCACGGCAGGGAAACTACAATGATCTTGATACATAATGCTAGAGTTAGAGAGCTGTGGGGAGTCATGATTGCCTATGCCAGCCGGCGCAGCACCTGATGATTAAGTTTTCCGGTGGCAACTTACCGTTGTGAGACATGGGCAATGACATCTGCAGAAGAAAATAAAAATTGACATTTGAAATAAAATATTAATGTTATTTGAAAGGCCAGAAAAGATTAGAACATAGAAGACTGGCTCCTTAAAATTATTTTTAAAATTGAATTCATTTTATACGGAAAAAAAGAAACAATATTGTCATGTTTAGTAAATAGAAACTTCATCAAACTTTTGTTCCCTAAACAAAATTAAGACATGAGATTGTTATCTGCGAAAATAGCACGAATAAAAATTATTGTGATGTCTGGAAAATAAATTGCTGAGTTAATAGTTGGGGGGGGGGGGGTGTTTGGTGTTGGATATCACAGTTAACTTTTCATCTAAGGTTAGTTCATAAAACAGCCACTTTAAGTAAACCACAGTGCTGGTAGGCTGATAATTTAGCTGATTAAAAAGCTTAAACAACCCATTGTGCTGGTAGGCTGATAATTTAGCTGATTAAAAAGCTTAAACAACCCACTGTGCTGGTAAGCTGATTAAAAACGCTTAAACAATCCACTGTACTGGAAAACTGATAATTAAACTTTTCTTCTTCTTCTGCGTTCGTTCTCAAACTCCTGCAGATTTGCAGGATGTAGAGCGGAATGCGTTGTGTCATGGTTTACAGCATTGCTGCGATATCCACGCCTTTCGGCCTGACACATCCGACTTCCGCATGGCTTTGGGTCACTGACCCTATATGGGATGGGACAGCCAACTCCATCCCATAACCTCCTTAGTCGCCTTTTACGACATGTGTGGAAGGTAAACAGTGTTGTTATTCTTTGCTCCCCTTTCGGGCCCCGGCAACACACAGGCGATTAAACTTATAAAACAGTTAACTTAAACTAATTCACTGCACTGGTAAGCTGATAATTTAGCTGATGTAACAGATACTTGTGAAATAGTTAAAATCAAATCTATAATCAACAGACACACCAATTCTTCATTTTATGAAGGATGCATTAAAGTACAGAGAAACATACATTAGAAAGATGATGTGGACCTGAAATTGAACACTATTCAGTGCCAGATTTCATCAATCTTTTTGAGATGAACACATCTTGAAGTTTCAACTCAAAACTTCTATTGATCAAAAATTCCATTGCTGTATGGTGGGATAACCCCGTTGTGCAAATTGCAAATTTGAAATTGTGGTTACTGTTCTTGATATTTTAAATCAAATATAATCCTATTTGATGTTTAAGTCAATTAAACATTAATTTATGTGCCATGCCGAGTAGTGTAGGCGATCATGTTACTCCACAACTCTCTGTCTCTTGTGTTGTTTCTAAGTTCAGTTGGTGGCATTCTTTCATGTCACAGTGACAGCCCATCCAGAAGTGTTTCTCTTTGTCTTCCTCTATCTCGTCTCCCCTTGATCTTTCTGGTGGTTACTCAATGTTCAAGTTTTCCTCATCACATGCCCCCTAAAAATTGTGATTGTCTGCTTTTAATTTTTGCTATAATTTGTCCTTTTACCCCAGCATCTCTGAGGACTTCTACATTAGTTTTTGGTTGTCCGTGGAATGTTAATCATTCTTCTCAAAACCCACATCTGTCTTCTCCAGCTCATCTGTAGCTCTTTTGTTTGCTTTCCATACTTCACATCCTTAAAGAAGAATTGGTTCAATATCACATCTTGGCACTGAAATTCGTGTACACATTGATATTACTTTGTTGCATAGAATGTTTCTCATCTTATGCTGATTTGTCTTGTGCTATCTATCCTGTTCCTTATCTCAGTTGAGCACCCCCCCCCCCCCCCGCCATCTAATGTTAAAATGGTGCTTGACTTTATCGATTTGATTTGATTTTGCATCATTGATATTAATACCATATCTTGACGATCAGTATTTTTTTGAATCAACCATTTCCTCTGTTTTCTTAGTCCATTATTAGTTATGAAATCTACTTGTATCCAATTGTATGAGAAATTTTTTTTCCGTTCTACATGTTTATTCTGTCTCTGTGTATGATCTCTGTCTGACATAGGTTGTTTCTAGATGATCTCTGCTGCCATATAATGTTCCTGGTCTATGACATTATTGTAAATATGTCCAAATTGTTGGGTCTGTTGGACGGGTTGAATACCCTATGATTATTGGTTATGATTTGACTTATGCTGTTTATCATACTGCATGATGCTGTAATGTCTCTGTAGCAAAGTCAGTAGAGTATTGGAGACTGGGTAATAGATGTTACATGTCGACAGTATGCCTACTGAGAGGCGACTAATACGGTTATGGGGGTGGTATTGACTGTCCCATCTGATAATAAGGTCACGATGGTCGCAGCAAAGCTGTAAACTATGATAGAGCACATTCCGTTATCTGGACTACATTCCGCTTATCTGCAGAAGTTTGAGAATGAAAGCAGAAGACATTGTGTGTAAACTAGTAAATATCCACAACAGAACTTGCCTCATTATTTCTGGCCAAACTTAAACAAGAAAATATGAGCAAGTAGATATGTGTCAACCATGGGTTGGAAGTGACTTGCATAAAGAATCTTTAAACTATTTTCTGATTATCGCTAATGCCTGTAAAGATGCTTGCAGCTGACAATATTCCTGAGTTTTGTCTTAATGAAACATTCTGAATCAGTTGACTTTCTGTTGTATCTGATTTGAAATCTAAACTTTATTGTTTAGAAGACCGACGATGAATGTAGAATAATGGATAGAAAAATGAAGCTCAAATGATGGGAGTAGAAGTGTTAATTAAGTATGTGGAAGCTAGTCTAAAAATTATCCGGGCAGAAGTATGGTATGAGTGTATCGTGAAAATAATTGACATTGTCTATGAGAAGCTATAGCTCGTACGCATCTGCTTTGGAGACGCCAAGCTAAGTAGAATTCATAAATACGTCAATTATAATGTCTGCATTTGTCCGAGCCGTTGTATAACGGACGGAACATTGATACCGATCGCTTGGTGGACAAGGCCGTTTGAATAAATCATGGAATTTGGAGGAAGACTAATCGATACAATTTATTCTGCAGGATATGTCGGTGTTTACCAGCTTTGAATGTATCCTATTCACAGTGTTACCACTAACGTTTTAGTGATAACTCCAGATAGCCCTATAAGATAACCCTAGACTATATAAATAAGGCCGGAAGAGTATTTAATATCATTATCATTAAGTGCCGTCTCCGGAACGGTTGGGTGCAATGAACTTCTAACATCGTCTATTTCTTGCCTTGATCGTTCACTCTACTAGACATTCATTTACCCATCTCGTGATGTTTCTCCCCCACTTGTATCGCTGTCTACCTCTTGCTCGCCTCCCCTTGAATCTACCCTCAAGTCTTCAACAAGGCGTCTTTTAATATGTCCAAATTATCTTACGTGTTTTATCTTTATTTCCATTAATAGTCCTTTTTTCATACGAAGTGTTAGAATCTTTTGTCCGTTTTCTTGTTTTCCCACATTGTCTCTATTATTTTATATATCCACTTCTCAAATGCATCTAGTTCTTTGTCCATGTTTCTAAGCCATACATTTATATATATAATAGATATACCATTTTATAATTCTCATTTTAGCGTATTGTAATTTGTTTGCAAACAATGGATTACGAAAATAAAATGTCAACGCAAACATATAGCACATTAAAAAAAAAACACCCTTGGAGAACTCTTCGACCCCTGAAGAATGCCCCTGCAAGTCATAACGGGGTATAACGCGTAAAGAAAGAAAAGTAATTTGTGTAAATCTCAATATTTCCTCATGTCATTGGAAGCACTTTTAGTCATTCCTATTCTCCTTATAACTTCCGTTGCACATGTACCATCATATATACCTATTATTAATATACCGAAAACGTCATCTGCCCAATAATGTGTTGTCCAATTCTGCCATCTTCATGAAACTTTAGTGACCTTTTTTTTAAAAAAAATCATCAGATTTCCTCTTTTTTCCCAGCAAAATACACATACAAATGCTGCACACTTCAATGGTGATGGACACTGTGGTGTTCTTGATATTCAGGTCACTGCCATCAGATCCTGCACCATCGAAGATAGATCTAGGGCATTGTCTTATTTTTTTTAAATTTGAATATCCCCAAGTTTTATCTGGACTCAATTCCGTGATTTTCATCATCTTATTATTCGTTTAATTTCCACATATATTTACATTTTTATGTACTTCCTGTTCCTATCCTTCTGGCATCTCACATCCACGTTTGTGTGTTGTTGTCATTTCTACTCTTCATCTTTTGATGTTATGTGCTTAACTTGATAAGGACCTTTTGGTCGAAGCGTTGATTATGTCCTGTGTATTGTTATTTGCATGATTATATCCCGTGTATTGTTGTGTCTTGTAAGTCATGCAAGAACTGTCCTAGGATATTTACAGCTCAAATAGGGCATATTCGTCATCTACGAACTATTAGGCATAGATATAACATGGACTGTGTATAGACGTCATGTGAACAAACTCAATCATTTTCATACAAATTGTCTCAGAAAAGTTATGAACATCAGATGGCAAGACAAGATTCCAGATACCACTGTCCTTGATAGAGCTGGTATCCCAAGCATTGACACGATCTTGATGCAGACACAGATTCGTTGGGCAGGTCATTTGGTGCGTATGCCAGACCATCGTCTGCCAAAGCTACTTCTCTATGGTGAGCTATAGAAGGGTATACGATCTCAAGATGGCCAAAGGAAGCGCTACAAGGACTTGTTAAAGGACTCACTGAAAGCCTTTGAAATAGACCACGATACATGGGAAGAACTTGCACAAAATAGATCTACATGGCGTTCTAAAATAAAAAAGATCGCATCATCTTGTGAAAAGAAGAGAAATGCGGCAGCTCAACAGCGGAGAGCAGCTAGAAAGTCACGGATAGACCAAGATCCGTCTACAGTCGTTATTCCATGTCCAAATTGTCCAAGGACATTTACAGCTCGAATATGGCTCATTAGCCATCTACGAACTCATAATCAAGGACATAACTAAAATTGAATTTTCAAAAGTGGATGTAACAAATGGTCATCATCACTTGTGATGGACGAATACACATTGTTGTGTGTATTATTTCACGTGAGCATCTGACATTGATAGTGTGTTAGTCGTCGTCCAGTAAGTCTTCATTACCTGTTTCCTGTGTAAGTGCTATTTGTTAGCTAAATATAGGATTTGATGATAATAGACCAAATACAGTAAATTTGGCCCAAAACCAACAGATCTAGTGAGAAAAAAAGCCAGCTGTGGCAACGATTCCTATTCCACCTAGACACGTGATACACACGTTGAGTGTGCGTCATCATGGCCGATATTCCTGCTTGTCGTCTGCTATAATTACTGCCAGCCGACAGTTGTAAAGCAAGCAGCTCGCCGGTGCCTGGTATACATTTCTGGAACTATGGGATCTTGTCGCGACTGACGTAGTTCTGAGGAAGGAGAGGGTCATTTTAGATTTGATATTGATTTTGTGGTACTTCGATAACTTAAGTCGGAGCAGACTCTACTAAAATATTATAGATGTGTGTTTGTGTTGGGAAATGAATGTTAAATTTGGCATCTGACATTGAATGCGTCTTTGAAAATGGGATATGTATGTTCGTGTGTTGTCTTGCTACGGTCCCTGTTGGTGTGTTTTTTAAATATCAGTTTTTGTCTTTACAGTTCGCGTTTACTGATCGCCTCGTTTACGGAAAGATTTAGTTTTAATGTATTGAAAACGCACGTGCATTGATGGGGGCACGAAAGGGGAGCAAAGAAGAGCAGCACTTTACTTTCCATACGTGTTGTAAGAGGCGCCTAAGGGTATTTTGGTAGTGATGTTAGCTATCCATCCCGTATGAAGTCAAAGTGACGCTGAAGCTGTTCAGGCAGGTGCAGATATCGCAGTTAAATTGTGAACTATGATAACGCATTCCGTTCTCCGGACTAGAACCTGACAAAGAGTTTGAGAACGAACACAGAAGATATATTTGACTATTTTCTTCCGCTTTCCATCTCAAAATCCCACCGAATCTCTCCTACAGCAGAACAATGTTCCTACTAGATTTCCATTAGGGCGTAGTCAAGAGAACAGAAAACCGATGTGTCGTCGTTTTATTTGCAACAATGGCTCGACACATCCGCGTTGTTAAACTAATACGCCGTGTTTTCTCCGCATCCACTGAACGGTGGACGTTTGTAAACATGTTGGTATAATAGTCTGTGAGAACTGGTTCCCGTACTTACCTGCTGGTCACCAAGATCAGAGCTAGCAACGTACACAGATGGCAATATAACATGCTTTATATGAACTTCAAATCCAGCCCACACAGAAGCAACGATCACTCTAGAAGACGGAGAATTGTTGAACATACTTCATTGTGCAAGCAATACTATGTAATCTGTGATATCTCGTAGTACATGATGGTCTAGATTAAAAGGTCATCTTCTTCATTGTTCATTCTCATACTCCCGCTGGATCTTTCTCTCTAGTGGCGTGACAATGGACCTACTAGATTTCCACCAGGATGTAGTCCAGATAATGGAAAATGCGCTGTGCCTGCGTTTTATTTGCGCCGATGGCTCGACACATACTTCTTTGGTGGTGATTAGAGTCTGGGTGCAACAAACGCCATTATACCTGCATGAGTGTCATTTTCTGATTATTAGTTTTCTGTGACGCATGGTCGAATGCTTGAAGCTTCGGTCGTAAAATCCAGATGGCACGGGTTCAAATCGCGTTAAGGGCTGGATGTTTATCTTACAGTTGACTAATAATTCCAATTGCACACATTATTAAAGTATTAAAGTTTCTTTCCTCCATTCCATAGTGGCGTATTGGGGGAATGTTATGTTATTCCCGTATTTATCATTGACAGATATCATGCGGTCAGCACAATGCCTGCCTCCTTTACCTTTACAGAAGATCTGGTACCCATTTCCTTATGCTGGGTTAGTACTTATCCTACTACTAGAAACATCGTTCCGTCTCTGCAACGGTCCGCCAACATCCAATGTCTCTGCTTGCTTTGGTGGTGCACTCTGATATACTGTAACCTGTCCATCTGGTGATGTTTCTCACTTGTATCTCTGGCTAGACTCTAGTAAGGTCTTCAACAAGATGTCATGTCCTAATTACTTTGGTCTTTATCCTTTAATAGTCCTTTTTTCAATACGAAAGTGTTGGTAGAACCTCCTCGTTCGTTCTTTTATCTTTCCAATCAGTTATACATATTCTTCTATATATGCACATCTCAGTCATCATTTCTGTAGTCTACGTGTTTGTTTATTGTCCATGTTTCTGAGCCATACATTAATATAGAATATTTGTAATATTTTATAATTCTCATGTTTAGTTTGAAATTTGTTTAGATGTTAATATTTTCCTCATGTCATAGGAAGTACTTTTAGCCATTCTTCATCGGTCATTCTCAAACAACCGCTACATCTCGTCTTGTAGCACGGTCCTACTAGATTTCCATTAGGATGTAGTCCAGAGAATGGAAATGCGCGTTTTGTCGCCTTTTTTGACACAATGGTCCGCCACATCCCGTCTTAGGAGGTGCTTTTAGCCATTCAAATTGTTTCAATAGTTGATGGTTAATAAAATATTTAAGTTGTTATTGTTCAGGAGAATATGCAGTAACGAACGGTTTTTGGGTGTGATATAAAACTTGTGGGTTTTCTTATTTCAAAGCAACGAGCGCGTGTGTATTTGCTAAAAAAAATGTGCAAAGTATATTTTTAATCCTTATTTCAATTAGTTTCCTAAAATTAAATATTCAGTATTGACCCCACTTTAGTTTATGCATTTAGTTTTTGAAAAAAATTAACTCCGTCCAGATCCCACATATAGAAATGGGCACCACGCACATTGAAATATTATTATACATTACCTAATTGTCTCTAGGTACATATACATGCCGATCTTTGAAATATTCGGTGAACATATTTTTATCATGATAAATCTTAAATGAATGATACCATACAGGGTTAATACTTAATTGATTATGGTGCTAGCTTAATATTGAGACCACTTCATGTGTTTTATGTGAACTCAGCCGTAATGTGGGCTATCTTAGGTAGCTATTTCCAGGAGGTACTGTCTAGCCGCGACCAATCGCCAAATAAAGACATAACATCAGAATCAAGACTTCGTACGTGATGTTTATGATTATTGCTGTGTTTTTCGTTGGTCACTGTTGATATACTCGCCTGCTAGCGTCGACTTATTATAACGAAATAATCAAAAACATGCCTCAAAATGATTGGTTGAATTCTATTGGTTGACAGAGATACGGTCTAGTGCAGTATATACTGTCAGATCTGCCTTCATTCTTTAACGCCGGCAAATGTACAGATTGTGAGGAAAGATTACACTGTGTCATGGTTTACAACGTTGCTGCGATATTTGCGCCTTTTCAGCCCAACACATCGCACTGCAGTATGTATTCTAGGTTATTAATTAGCAGGAGTTGCAACCAGGAAACATTGTGAGGTGATCTACTTTTAAGTTGTCACATTTTGGGGAGATTTACTTTTGTCACATTGTTCTGGTTTTCTGAGGTGGGATGGGGAAATTGAACACCCCCCCCCCTCCAGCTACGAGCTTGTATTTAAGACCATAGCTTCGTCTTCGGTAAGTTACCTAAAAAAAAATCCACGCAAATAAGGTCATCAATTACCTTTTCTTATCTCATTTGATGTCCTGGATCAGATTAATGATTACATTTGAAACATCTTTCTAAATAATGCTGGCGATCTACCTGTATAGTGTGATGGAAATGTTGCCGAGCCATGCTCTATGGGATGGGGCTGCCAACTCGACACTCAAAACTTCCTTCGTCTCCTCTTACGTCATGCATGAAATGTAAATAGTGTCGCTATTCTTTGCTCCCCGACATATTCACTTATAATATTGGGACCACTTCTTGTGTATTCTGTGCACCTCCGAAGTAGGTTACTCTAGTGTGAGTAGGCACTATATACAAGAACCACTGACGAGTACAGTGCACTGTGAGATCTTTGGCAGCTACATTAACAAGTGCTGCTGGGATTATCTTTGTGTGTGTTTATTTTATTTTTTAAACCTCCCATCATAAGCCATCTTTTCTGGCTGGCTCGATCATATACACGCTATAAAAATATCGCATACAGAAGGGGGCTAGTTCATCACTTGCAGACAAATGTGTGCCCACTCTTGTTTTCTTCAGATGCTACATTTCCCCGGAGCAGTCATTCTTTGTTCCAGATAGTGGCGGGGAAGGGGGAAATAGTTTGCGCCAACTTTTAAACAAAAAAAACCCCATTGATATGAAAAGAAAAAGACAGGTGCGCCAATTTTTTTTTTACATTTAACAGCCCAACCAACCCTAACCAGCACAAAAATTCGTTTCTTCGTGTTGTCGGCGCTACACACTTTCCCGATCCTCAATTTGTGAAAATAAACACGCTAGGCAAACATATATTTTGTTTGCGCGAAGTTCAATATTAAATGACAGATACGCAACAAATTTATTATAATTGTCTCGTGTTCCCTTCAAACAATGCATGCTCTTACTGACCCGTTTTTTTCTCTATATATTTTTAACAAAACTTCTGGTAAATACAATAGTCTGTTGTGTATTAACGTATGTTGATGTCTTCAGTCTTGTATGTCTCAAATCTCTAGCTTCCAAACATTTTGATTTTTTGTTTTAAATAGTTTGCCTGCGTGTCGTTTCCTTCAACATTGTATGATCAGAAATAGAAGTTTAAAGAATACAATTGCTAGCATTCGGGACGTAGCCATCAAGACATCATTTTTGTGACAATCCTTTGCATCCAATCTTCGTTGCTGCAATTAAGTGTCAGAGGAGACACTTGATGATGATCAGCATTGAATCCAATATATGTATACATGTATACAATCTGTGAATCATTTGGGTGTCAGTGTTTCTTAGTATTTGATTGATGTATATATCGATTTTTCATATATTAGTTTGTGTAAATAAAAGTATTGGTTTGGGTAAGTAGCGCCTTATTGACGTCATTGATACGTATAAATAATAAATGTAATCTTCATACCGACATTGCGTTCTCAGACATGGGCACTAACTCCAGAATAAGGTAGATAAGTTAGCTTACTATGTGTGAATAATGGAGAGATTAGAAGAACTGTTGGAACAATGCCTGCTCAAATATATGGAAAAACACAGGCTGAAATGGTTCAGTCACTTTATTGGAATGAACCAGCAGTAAGACCATACATCATGAGAATGGAAACAAGAGGCAGAGGAAGGCGTACCAACATTCTGAGACGTTACAATGTTACTGCATATCAAGCAAACACACGTACCATAGTCAGAAACTAATTGTTATTTAATCCTGCGAAACCTAACAGAAAAAGCAGAGAAGAGTCGATAGATTTATAGATAGATATATATCTATCTATTCGATAAACCCTTTATTGTCTTTCAGCGTCAGGGGTAGAAGAGTTCTCTGGAGATGTCCCTCGTGTGTGCTGAGTATATTGTTGAATTTGTCGCCTCTTTTATTTCGGTAGTCTATCGTTTTCGAGGTTGGCCTCTAAGCCTGCCGTCACTGTTTCTGTGTAGCATAGCTTGCTGCGGTATGCTGTCTGGTGGTAGTCTGCTGATGTGTGCAACCCTAATTTCACGAGTAGCAATCTTTCTATCTTGTTATTTAGTTAGTGTTCATGTCTGACATTGACAACACAATGTCGCTATTAAGATTGAATGTATGACTTGCCTACTGGTTTCCATTGGGATAGAGTGGTGTCAGTAACATATACTAAATGTCTCCTGTACTGGGTTTCGTCAAGGACATTGGAATGCGCCACATTCATTTTCCTGTCTGGTCATGCGGGTGTTCAAGGCAATGATAGAGCAGATCGTATGACGTACGCTCCTACTGTGTCGGATGGTAGAGCAATGGATCGAGCGGAAGTATTAAACTCCCTACGAGAAAAAGCAGGAACAGATTAGATTATTGAGGGTGATGAACCCTTTTCTGTGTCTAGAATAAAGTAACTGGGCTGGAACACGGCGTCGCCAGCGCTAATTGGGCGTAAAAGAATGATTCTTAACCAACGGAGAACTTGGACTTGGCAGTAATCGTGGTTATACTCAAGTGGATGTAAGGGACCACCAATAGATGTTTCCATAATGCAATGATGGTATGACTGACTGGAACATATAGTACTTTTTTTTCTACAAATTCTGGTAATTCATCCACACAGGTATATCAGTGCGTTAGGTGTGCTCAAGGCACTGTCTGAAACTGCATTTCTTCGACAAATGTTCATGTTAAGTTCATGTACACGTCAATGTGTGTCGCCAAGTGTGCTAGGTTTAGTAAATCCACGGACTGATATATAGAATTGAATGTTTCTCCCAGATACCAACATGTCTACGCCAGCCTGTGCACACTTGTCTGTGTAAATTACTGTGAGGTCTGGTCTGAAATGTTTATATAGATCTTTGTTTGCCTGTTGGGAGTGAGTCATTTCATAACTTACCTGTGTTTAGCATGTTTACAATACTGTGATAACGCGGGGATCGAGGTGGAGGCGGATGTTTAGAAGTAACGGAAGACACTCCTGATTAATCATTATATTTTGTCATATAAAACAGCAATATTATTTTTTCCATTGTATGCTACTCTCCGCCATTTTGTATGGCGCTAGGAAAGGATGGATTAATAATAAGCCAGTTTATTTAGAGAGTTTGTGTTGAGTTTGTGTTGTACGTTTATGAACTTTTCTTTGTTGTGTGTTCGTCCGTCGCAAGTGATGATGAGCATTTGTTACTTTACAACCACTTTTGACATTCAGTTAGAGTTGCCTCCTTGGGAATGAGTTTGTACATGGCTGATAAGCCTTATTCTGGCCGCAAATGTCATTGACCAGTTCGGGCATAGGATAACCACTGTAGATGACGTTTTATCTACTCGTGACTTTCTAGCAACTGAGCTGCTGCTGAGCTACTACATTTCTCCTTGTCTCACAAGATGCTGCTGGTCCCCCCCCCCCCTGTTTACTTTAACGTTTTTTTTCACACTATATAGCGCCATACAGCAGCTCAATATTGTGCAAGTTCTTCCTATGTGTCTAAATTATAAACTTACAAACATCCATTGGAAATGTCTAGGCACAATATTCCCGTAGGTTGCCATTACTTTCGGGAAGGAACAACCGTTAATCGAGCACCGTAAAGAGAACACATTCGTTCTAGTCGGCCATTTTGGCGGAAGACCTTTTATTTTTCCGGTTGCAACATACGGCTGTGAAACATGGACTCTAAGTAAAACAGCGGCAAAGAAGATCAACGCCTTCGAGCTGAAATGCTACAGAAAGATACTTAGAATATCATGGAAGGATAAAATCAGAAACTCAGATATTATAAACACACTGAATATTCCAGAGTGTTGGTTACTAAACACAATAACAAAAAAAAACTAAGCCTGTTTGGTCATATAAAGAGACATAACTGTTTAGAAAGACAAATAATGGAGGGAAGGGTACCTGGGAAGAGGAGAAGGGGCAGATCAAGAAGACGATGGACTGACGACATTAAAGATAATATGAATACATCGCTAGAAAATGCAAGCCACATCGCCCAAGACAGAGAGAGGTTCAGAGAGTTCATTGGGAAGACAACGTTCTGGAAGGAATACGTCACATGACTAACATCCAAATATATTACAAGTTAAACATGAGAATTGTAAGATGTTACATCTACTCATAGTAATGTATGGACAATGAACAATCAGCTAGAAGACATAAGTGATACCTTTGCGACGTTAAGTTTATATACTTCTTCTGCGTTCGCTTTCTAATAACCAATACAAAAGTTTGTGTGATTTTCACCAGGCAGAAGTTGTCTTGCTAATTTCACATTGGTGCTTCATTTTTTTTCGCGCAGTACTCGGCACTTTCGTTGTCGGCATGTAGGTTTCGTGTCATCTGGAGATCAAATTATAGTTAGAAGATTAGGGCGAACTTTGTTGACAGATAAAACGAAATATGTGCTGGTAACACTACGTATGGGGAAAAAAACCACCCAAAAGAATTGTCTTACATCACGTAACGTTGTTTCTGTAGACTCGAGAAATACAACCTATAGAGTCTATCTATAGCCTGTTATTTTATAAAATATTTCCCTATATAACATTTCAAAATCCCCCAATTATGTTTATTCTATATTGTTTGTACTGTATATAGCGAATTTCTGTTATTACATACATTTTTCGTTGGTCTGGACCAAATTTTTATAACTATTTGCACTTGTACT
The DNA here is from genome assembly GCA_034231615.1 of Meghimatium bilineatum. NCBI lineage: Eukaryota > Metazoa > Mollusca > Gastropoda > Stylommatophora > Philomycidae > Meghimatium > Meghimatium bilineatum. The sequence goes on along the minus strand of CM067310.1, from coordinate 1,611,410 downwards.
AGTCTCTCAGGCAGAGGTAAGTTACAATACAGTGCAATTCCTCTGTAGTGCATCCTTTTATAGCAAGTAGTCCTATATAACAACACTTCAAAATCTACATTTATATTTATTGTATATTTTATAACGAATCATACATAATTTGTCGTACCGGACCAAGTTGTTTTAATTGTACATGCATGTATTTCCTCCTTTCCATTAAATCTCTCCAACACGAAATCCCACATCGGACTTGAGTCTGTGTGACAGTCAAGTTATGAACTAATAATATATATTGATTTATCGTGTTTTTCTGTATTCGAATTGCTACTTTATAAAGACGCTGGTTGTTTCTAGTTGAATATGATAGCCGTAGGAGTCACCGTCGGTGTAGTTTCATCTAACCGTGTCATGCAAATAACGATTTCTTGTCTTTGAATATCTTTCACAAGTTGTTACATACTGCGCGAATCAATCACACGAGCACACTCGGCGATGGTCTCGGAAACATGGCTTAGTCTTGGTCTCAACACGAGTGAGAACATTGCCATTTCTGGAACTGCTGTATGTTGTCACTCACCCATAATATAACCATTTTTAAATAGTTGTTCCCGGTTAATAGGGGGGTGGGGGTGAGTGGAGATGCTGCTGTGGCCTCACTTCTGTGTACGGAAAGAAAATAAAGAAATCGATAAAGTAACTGATGAGTTTAGATTTGATTTCAGCTGCTGTCTTCATCTGTTACTACTGATGACGATCGCTTCTCCACCTTCGTGTTATGTACATCTCTTGTTATGCGGAGCTTGTTGCCAGTTAGATCGGTGTTTTAGAAAACTCAAATCTACATCCACTATGTGTCGCCAGACTAATTGATATGTAGTGTTTATCTTTATCTAGTTGCCGATCTTGTGTTTTTTTTTAGTGTAAGGTTCTGGAGTTTACATGCCATTTTCGTGTCACATTTTTAGTGTATTTATACGTCACGTATATAATAGAATACTATATAGAATAGAATATGTCGCCAATAGAATAATTACCAACAGAATTCAACCAAGCATATTGGCTCATGTTTTCCATTATTGCCGTGCATTCCGTAGGTCAGCGTTGACAGGAAAAACCACGGCACACAAAGTATATAAATAGTGACCAAAGAAAAACACAGCAATAAAAGAACATCACGTAAGAAGTCTGATTCCGCTTTGTTTTTTACTCTGCTGTTATGTCTTATCTGACGATTAGTGGCGAGCGATATATGTGGCTTATGTCTGGATACTGGTAATACATGGACCGGGCTCCAGTAATCACATCTCAACACAGAGTAAACAAGACCTCATTCGTGACGTTTTTTTATTGTCCAGATTTTCACTTTTCGTTGGTCACTATACTTGAAGTCGACTGCCAAAATAGTCAAGGCCGTCCATGTAATCTAGATGGAAATACACGGAAATAATTAAAAAAATGAGCTTTTCATATCATGTTTCCGTTCAGAGGTCTTATAGTACAGTAAATGGTCACGTGGGGATATTTATGGGAATACGTAATTTAAAGCTTAACACCTGCCCATGTGGTAAGAGGTGACTCGGGATGTGTTTTTTTTGGAGGGGAGTGGTGGTGGAGTTGGAAGACTCATCCCTTAGAGGGTCAAAGTGATTTGAAACCATGCTGTGGGGCCCAGATATCGCAGATGTAAACTATGATACGACGAATTTCGTTGTCCGGACTATATCCTGTCAATATGCAGGAGTTTGAAAACTAACACAGAAGAAAAATGTTACAAATAGTAAAGCCAATATACTAAAAACTTAGCACTAGGACAGGCGGTTTTTTTTACTAAAAAGCTTTCTTCTCGTCACCATGGGACAATGGAAACAACGGCGGCGAACCTACATTGGAGATCACGTATATGGCGTGTAACTGACAATACGAGTAGAGAGTAAATGATGAGTGTGTTAGCAGAGAGTAAATGATGAGCGTGTTAGCAGAGAGTAAATGATGAGTGTGTTAGCAGAGAGTAAAGTACAAGTAGGAGATTAAGGAGATGCTAGAATATGGCACGGGAACTGGATTGACTTGCGTAAATATAATACTAACACGAGGATATGTAGAAGTGACTGTAACAGAGTTACCCGATAATTACTCGGTGCATTCATTGTGCCGTATCGATCAATCCAAATACTGAATATGTACTTTAAGGCTCAGAAACATGGACATCGTACAAATGAGAGTATGCTCATACTAAGTATTATTTTCGATGTTCACGCAACATAAATGTATTTTCTAACAGCTGAAGTATAAACATATTCATTGTCATTGGTTATCTACATTTCTACAAGTATAAAGACATTGTGAAATATTCATTGTCATTTACTGTTGTCGGAGACTCTGTGCCATGTGACGTATTGTCTCCACAACATTGCCTTCCCAATGAACTATCTGAACCTCTATGTTTTGGGCCATGTGGCTTACATTTTCTAACGACTTTAGTGTCGTCAGCCCATCCTCTACTTGTTCTGCTCTTTATCTTTTTATGGTGCTCTGTCTTCCATAATTTGTCTTTCCAAATAGTCATGTGTCTTTATATATCCTAACAGGTGTATTTTCTATTTTTCTATTGTCTTTAGTAACCACACTCTGCCACCTTCAATGTGTTTTAATATGAGCTTATCCTTTTTGTCCTTTCATGAGATTCTAAGTATCTTAAGGTGCAGATACACGGCGATAACCTCCAACATGAAAATTTGAGGCAGTAAAAGCGCAACTAAATGTATTTCAGACACACAAATATTGTGAGCTGAATAGTCATTGACTCAGACCATGCTAAGACAAAAAAATCATAGAATGGGGTGGCTCAGGTGACTCAGCTAGAAGTGAATGGAGTATATTGCATATTCTGTATCTGTGGAGAATTATGTGGATGCTTTTTTTTCTTGGACATGCAGGAGTTCGCTGCAATAAAAGAGCTGACACAAGCGTAGAGAGCACAAATACTGAGAGAATTAGTTATGGACAAGAATAACATTAAGAATGTTAGTTAGATAAAACACTTTCTAAATGAGGATAATAGACTGGAAGGTAATATTCTTTGTTTGCGTTCATTTTCATTCAAACTCACATTGGATCTCTCGTGGTGCAAAACAATGGTCCTGCTAGATTTGTGCAGGATGTAATTCAGAGTATGGAAATGCGTTGTATCGCCGTTTTGATTTGCGCATGTGGCCCGGTACATCCGTCTTCGCATGGAAGGTGATATGATAATGTGCCTTTAACGAATATGTAATTACCCCCGTGGCTACTGATGGAGCGTCTAAAGTGTGTATGTAACCAGTCAGTTGCCTGAACCATCAGCAGGGCCGGTCTTAGGCCATTGCAACCTATGCGGCCGCATTGGGCTCCGCACTTCATAGGCCCATAAATTAATATTATAATTTACTTTATTATCCTCTTCCCTACCCAGACTGGGCCCCGCGCAATCCGTTTCGCATTGGGCCCCTCAATTGTTAGGGCCGGCCCTGACCATCAGCATGCATACTGTTCATCATGTGCTGAGAGACACCGAGCACCCTTTGGGTTTGTCCAGAGTGCGCCAATGCCGGACAGTAAATTAACGTAAATTCTAATCTACCGCGTGTAACTAGCTCTAGTTTAAAACATCTTCTTTGTCGTTCTCATGTGCCAGTCGAGCCGTACATCATACCCTAATACGTCAGTTAGACAGTTAGTCAGTCCAAAAGGTCAATTAGTAAGTCATCATCACGACACTCCGGACAAGTCCATAGGTCCTCCGATCTTACATTCAGTATGCCCTTCAGCATGTGGTAACTGTTACCCTGACGGGTTACCGGTTGATAGATACACAGATTAAATGAAATCTTACAAATGGCTCCTAAAAACCTATATTTACTTCATTGCACTTGGATTACAACGGTACTCCCGTCTCAATCAACGAAGCGGCTTGTCATCTGCCGAGATTACCTCTCATAGCACGTAACTCTGTAGCTTCAGTCAAATTTCAATTTAAACACCAGACGGCGCGAGCGGGATTCGAACCCGTGACCTCTTGAGCACAAAGCGACATGGCTTAATCTTAAACTTTACCGTAACCATATCGATAAGCCATCTGTTGGATGCTTATATCGATTTATTCTTCTGCGTGTGTTCTCAAAATCTTGCAGATAAGCAGGCTGTAGTCCGGAAAACGGTTGTGTCATGGTTTACACTATTGCTGCAAGATCTGCGCCTTTCGGCATGACATATCCGACTTCAGCATCGCTTTGGATCACTTTGGCCCTACATGGGATGGGACAACCAACTCCATGCTCAGTGCCTCTTACAATATGTACGGAAGGCAAAGTCTTTCCATAGTTTGCTACCCTCTCCTGGCTCCGGCAACACACGGGCGATATTTCATTGAAACATTAGTCAACTATTCCGGGAACTTTTAGAATGTTCCTTGTAGTGTTTAGCACCAGAGATGTGTAAAATCTGTCCTCGACTGGAGACAGGGACATAGATATGATCTTCTCGGGGTAAGGGGGGGGGGTGTTATCTACAATAAATGAAGGTTATTCGTGCGTTTTCATTTCTCGTGTGCGAAATTGTTCTTTTAAATGACAATTTTGGTGATGTCAATGGGAAAATACCAGGGATTGGGAGGGAGGGGGGGGGTAGAAGAAAGAGGTATGTGTTGATTATTTAGGTGGCTTTATTTCTACAAAATGTGCAACCAGTTAGTCTACGAGTCAGAGTCTGGAGAAACCCTTATTCTTGTGTCACTCATCTATATTACAATAAGCCGATCTTCCTATTTGATCCCGCACATCAATTAAATAATCCTACCATCAGTATGTTTCAGTCATGTAGTCTTTCAACATAAAATTCAGTTTTGTCATATCCCAGTTGAAGCGTATTTCTAACACAACCCCGCTTAAAAATTCTAGAGATCCATCTTATATTTTCCTTTATGGTGCGTGCGATGACAAACCGCCAAATATTACAGATGTACCCTGGTGTGTTCAGTGTTAGTTTCCCGATCTGGCGCAATCATACATACTCACGCGCGGGGTCGGACAGGCCACTAGCAGAGAGCCTCATGTACCTCGCTATTAGTAACTGCATTTGTTCACCCTCTTTATCTGTATTCATGACAAATTCTCCCCCTCCCCCACCAGTATTTCGCAGAGTTTGTGTGTGTGTCGGTAGTGCCTCCCAGCCAGCAACTCTCAAAGACTGAAGTAATCGTAAAACGCATACACAAAGAATCGATCAATGAGGAGAATACAACATTGCCTTCATATAGCTCGCTTTCATGTTTTAGTGTCCCATTCAGGTATAGCGTGTGTTCCCCCCCCCCACTACCACCGCCATCATCCCCAACCAACAATAACAACCAGCACACTCGCTCCCTTGTCATGCTTTTCTTTGTCTCGCCGTACTATTTAATACCCACTGTTTAGAAAGTAATGCCTAAATGTAACACATTTTCTAGGCCAGTAGTGGTTGTAGTCATATTTCAAGACTTCACGCTAGGTTCAGGTGGGAGTCATCATTAGGTCTGTCCACCCACCTCCCTTTCATATCTGTAAGTTGTTCGGGGGGGCTAGGCAATCTATTATTATTAGCCTGTATTCGCGCACTCAAGTCATTTGTTCTCCGTAACACACAATTATATATTAGGTCGAACCTGGTCTTTCATATCTTCAATATTAACCAGTTGGTGTGTTATTAGTCTGTGCCGTGTCAATAGTGGGTGTGTTAACTGATATCTAGTCTACATTCCTGAACATACGATATGACATCTTTCATACACTGTTGGCTAATTCTACGAAATGAGTAGCAAAAATTCGACACGAGAATCGCAAAACTTTACCTGTATCCAGGACCTCGAGTCGACAAATACAAGCAGTTAGTCTCAACGAACAAAGAAATGACTGCTAGTGGATTCTATTCTCCAACTATGTAGTTCATTTTATTTGCTGAATATTCCTGCCCGGTGGACATGTACGTGTAAGTTATACAGCGGATTCATGCGATGACTAACCGAGCCGTTAGCAAGTTTGATATTACTACAACAACTACTACTGTACCACTACAATTACGAGTGTTAAGTTCAGGAGGACGCGTGAAACTGCTGCTTCATACAACACATGTGCTGTTTGTTATGTTTTGTCTGGATTAACCCTCATTACACACTGGATTAACTCTAATGCATATCTGCTTATCGGTTGGACTTGTAGCATGAATATGGTTATTTATCAGGTTAGTTGGTTAATTTTTAGCCATATCATCTTCACATTTCCCATCTCGACGCTGTGTATTGTTTTCTATACAAAAATGTCAGACGGGATATAAATATACTACATTTAAATCTCCAGTCACGAGCAGAAAGACAAAATCATGTACGTTCATTTTGTAACAGTAAAATTCATCAATACCAATGTATAACACTGAACATTTTTCAAACTCTCCAATTATATATGTTCTTTTTTATTTATGCATTAGGCCTTATGCTTTGTATATTGAAATTATGTTATTACACATACATACATACATAGCTCCTCGGTCGAGGCCAAGTTGTCTCATGAGATTTGACTATAGCTCAAAAATAATTAAAATTGTATGTAATAATATCTTCACGGTCGGTGGTGCCTTGTTTACCCGGATTGTATCAAATAATTGTTTTCATCTTGATTTTGTTCCTGCTGCAATTGTCATTTATTTCTGACATGCTTGCTTTTAATTTCTCTCTTTAATAATTCTTCATTCAGTTACATCCATGGATCATTGCTTATTCAGTCTCATTCATGGATAATCGTTGATTTAGTCTCATCCATGGATAATTATTGAATTTAGTATCATCCATGGATATTTGTTGGTTTATTTTCATCCATGAATCATTGTCAAGACGACATGTAGAGTAGGGTTGATTTACCGAGGCAGAATGGTATGAAGTTATGATCAGGTGCCGTACACGCTGGCGTAGGCGATCATGGTTCTCCACAACTCTATTTCTAGTATCTTTCATCAGCGTCATTGTTGACTATTTGCTACGCCACGATGTCATACCTTCTAATATTTTCTCTCGATATCATCATTGATTTCTTTTGCCTTCTATGTTTGCATGCTGTAACTGTTCTCAACACCTTCCTATCATAATGTTTCCACATAATAAATATTGTCTCTATATGATATTTATTAAGTAAACTTCACGATTGTATAGCAAGTCCACGATACACTCAACTTTTTCTTCTATGAAGCCACATCTGTGTTGCCTCTGATTTTCCACTATCCTGTTTATGTATCGTCCAAGACTCGCACCCATATGTTAGAATCGGCGTTACGTAGCTCTGAACGAGATAACTGTATACAAGATGATTTATGAGATGTGTGTTATGAGATACGGTGTTTTATGAGATAAGGTGTTTTATGAGATATGGTCTGTTATGAGATATTGCACGTTATATGAGATGGTGTGTTATATGAGATATTGCACGTTATATGAGATGGTGTGTTATATGAGATATTGAATATTCTGACAAATGTGAGCTACTTATATCTGGTTAGTTCTCAAACTCCTGCAGATTACTAAAATATATTTTGGTGAATGGAATGCGTTTTCGTGTCTTATAATATAGCAACGTAAAATATAATACTGCTCCATTTGGCCTGACACATTATGCTTTCGCATGGCTTCTGGATCCTCTTAAGAGATGGACAGCCCAACATCCCCAATACCTCCTTAGTCGCCTCTTGCATCGTGCATGGCAGGTAGCAGTGTTTGCTATAGAGAATCACTTTAATGAGATGTGCTCCTAAAATGTATGTCTACATCTTGACAAAAACAAGTGCAAACAGTTCTGGTTTTTGTTTGTACTTGTATCCGGCACTAGATGATATTCTCATTAACTCCGTATTTCCAGTAAGTAGCTTAACACTACTATTGTTACTGGCTTGCTGCGCTGGCAAGCAGATACACCTGGATTTTTTTTTATAGATACAGTAGAATACAGTGTCATTACTCTCCATGGCGCATCCTTTTTATAACAAATTTCCCTGTATAACAACACTTCAAAATCCCCAATTATATTTATTCTACGTTGTTGGTACTGTATTTAGCGACTTTCTGTTATTACATACTGTGTCAGTCCCGTCCAAGTCGGTATAAAGTTTAATTACTAATATATATATGAATACTTTTATGCAATTAGTTTCGTAACAAAGGGGTTCATTAGACAACTTTGCACTTCGTTCGTTTTCGTGTGTTGGGGGGGCACTTTCGTGGTAGTTTTTCCGCAATATGGATTTACGGGGAAAAGGTTTAATTGGTTTTCTTATTTTGTATTGCTAAATACTGTTTTATTATCTCTTCCCCCCCCCCCCCCCCCACATGTGTGTTTGTTTATCTCGTGTGATAGCCAAATGCAACGGTTTTGAGTCCTGCCGACGCAGACATTTGTGCATCCGGACCGTTCAGAAATCAATGGCAAACTACTAAAATTATTTATATTGCTAGATAACAAAACTATCACTACAGCCAAATAATGCTGCGTCGATGTCTACAATGTTCAGGATGTGATATGTTATATGTTATGTTCCTCCAGGGCCATAGGCGGCGCATAGGGCAGACACCATAGTTTTCCATTTCTGTCTTTGTGTTGCCAGGTCTTTCAATTCTTGCGTGTTGTTTAGGTTCATTGACATGCCTTCTCTATTAATGGTTCTTCGTAGAGTTTCTCTAGGTCTCCCTCTTCTTCTTACTCCGGGTGGCACCCAATATAGTGACTGGTGGGGAATTCTTAGGCTGTTCATTCTGAGAACATGGCCGATGTAAGTCCAGTGCCTTTGTCTAATGAAGTAAGATATATAGGTTTGTTTGCTTTCCTCTCTTATAGTAGTGTTAGATTTAAAGTCCCTCCACCTTAACATTCAGAATGGTACGTAGGCATTTGTTTTCAAAGGAGTCTAGTCTCTTATCTGTGGCTTTCCAACTTTCGCATCCATATGATAGAATAGGGATGATGTTGGAGTTAACCTGAGTTTTGTGGTGTTTCTTGGTGTGTTTGACGTCCAGATGTTACGTAGAATATGATTTGCTACCAATTAATCTCCGGTCATTTCATTATTTGATGGTTACCTCTTTTATAGTAAGCGTCTCACTAATATTTCATGTATTCTAGTCCGTTCACGTTAATCGGGTATATATGTTACTGGATATTTTAGTTCAGACATGTCATTCATTTACTGGGTGTTTTAGTTCAGACCTGTGTCATTCGTTTACTGGGTGTTTTAGTTTTATCCTTTTGATCAAACCATGATCAAGGAAATATCCAGTATGGACAGTACTATCTTCAGATAACCAGGTCAGACGCATATCAGGTGTACATTTACGTTAAAAATATCTTGTGTATTGTGATTTGTATGTTTTCGTGTTTACACCTTATAACCCGCTAGTTTTAGTGGTAGTCCGTCTGTTGTGTTCAAGTGACACATCAAAAATGTGTTCTACTAAGTACTATACGGTGTATACAACTGCTGGTAACCGGATCAGGGGCATATCGAGTATAGATTGTATCATCTGTTAAACATGTCAGGGACGTATCGAGTATCGATATAGATTGTATCGAATATAAAACTTATCATCTCTTAGTAGCTAGGACATGTTCTTATTCTGGACATTCTTGAAGTATATGCTCTGCAATCTGAGTTGCATTTAACCATGGCCGTGTTGACAATCTTCAACTATGGTGCATAGATCTTTACAACCGGCTTCAATAAAACTTTATACAAATAACACCATGTTCCTAACACTTAAGGTGTCATGTACCTAGCAAATAACAGTGTCATTTTCCTAGCACTTTTCTTTATTATATTTCTAACACTTTACAGTGTCGTATTCCATGAAACTTATTGAAGGCCTTACTTGAGGGTAAAGTCAAAGGGAAGCGAGCAAGAGGTAGGCAGAGATACAAGTGGGAGAGTAACATTACACGATGGACAGGTTACAGTCTAGCAGAGTGCACCACCAAGACAGGAGACGTTGGAGATACGTTGCAGCCAACCTTCGTTGCGGAGACGGCACGATGATGATGATGATTTCTAGCACTTTATACAGTGTCATTCCGAACACTTTACAGGTGTCATATTTCTTAACATTTTGCAGGTGTCATATTTCTAACACTTTACGGTGTCATACTCCTAGCTTTTTACAGTGTCAACCTAGCACTTGACAAAGTATAATACTTTCTAGAATTCTTAAATGCCTAAAATGTGTTGTGTATGTCAGAAGGGGATTGTTGTTTCTTTATGGCGAGTTCTTCTCCTGGTCGGAGGGTAGATACACTGTACTACCCGTATACAACGATCATATATTTGGTATATCTACATTAGGTCTCGGCTCGTATAAGATCTGACATCTCATGTGTTTTTATTGTGCAGCGTTGAATCTGCACTCGCATATTCCTCCTCTCCTGTTTTGCAGAACTATTTACATCAAATGTCTTTTCCCCGATATATTGATTATTTGGTGCGAGTAGATTTGCGTGCAACTAAAAATGTCTACTGCTATGAGATTACTTCGCTATTGTCGCAGAAACACTGTTGTCTGATTGATACAGATATCTTATTCTACAGCGTTCACTCTCAAACTCCCGCTGGATCTATCTTGTAGAAGAACAATCAGCATACTAGATTTCCAACATGATGTGGTCCAGAGAATGAAAATGCGTAGTGTTGCTGTTTTATTTGGGACAATGGCCCCAATGGACACATCCGTTTTTTCCTGTATCGGGAAACAAACCCAAACTCGAAATTGGGGAGGTGGGGGTGGATTGAGGTAACACAAGGCAAATGTAAAAATGAACGAAAATAGGTGCACGTATAACTCTTCCTCCGTCTTGTGTCAACAACTCAGATATTTCTCAGAACATCTTGAAATATTTTCTTGGGACGTTGACCCACTTGTATGAACTTGTAATATTGACTATATCCTGTCTCTTTTTGTGCTAATTTTCCATGATTTACCGTAGCAGAAGTAATTACACTTATTTGTTGTTGATGATGTTATCGTTGTATCGATTGACAGTTCCAGTGAGCTGATCACTTATTGACCCGTAGAATTCCCATTCGTCACCACCGGGCACAGTGATCATGTCATAATAACCATGACCGTGTAAGTGGGCGTGTCACAGTTACTTCCAATTGTGTGACATATGGACCAGTCGTTTGACAGCTTGTATGTGTTTGTATCAAATTTCATGTTTCAAAAACAACGTTTCTCACATTCTTCCTGCTCACGCCCTTTCTTGGTATAGATTTCACAGAAAAAACGTTTCCACATCCACTCACAAACCCATTCCACCTCCGCCGCGATAATCGCCAAATAAGACATTACAGCAGAATCAGCTTTTTTGTGTGATGTTTGATTATTTCTGTGATTTCCGTTGGTCACTATATCACTATATACTTCGTGACGCCTGCGAACGCTGACTCAACGAAATACACCAAAAGAATAGAAAATATGATACCCAAAAAGTTGAATTCTGTTTGTAAGTCTTCTGTTTTAACGAAAGTCATGCCTCCACAGTCGACCACAATGTCGTGTGTAGACATATGGAGCGCGGTAGTGTAATGTTAAGATAAGTAAATCTGGAATCCGCTAGTTATTCGTGGTTTGAAATATAAATTACTAACATTGTTCACGTGACCAATATCAATTATGGTACCAGGACTCATGCTTCGGGGTGTTCTAGGATTGGCTACTGAGAAATTGCGGCAGCTGAATTCCTTGCTAACCTAAGACAGTTGAGCACTTATGGGAAACCGAGTGCTGTATTGTTGGTTCACAGCTCGTATCGCCGTAACATTTTTACTCATATTTATTGATTCATGTGTTATTCTTTGTTCTACTATATCAGATTTTAGTTATTGAAGTAAATACCTTTAACAAAATCTAATCACCAGCCAAGAAATGTAAGATGTTATATATGTGCATTAACCTGGGCCGTAGATACAGTTCCCGCCCTTAAAGGGGGGAGGGAAGGGGACCTGTCGTTCGTGTGATCCGTTTTAGTGTGACAATTCTTATTGATAAACAATCAAAAGAGAGGGTAAGTGTGTGGGTAGAGTTTTGGTTAAGTCTCTAGTACTATACTCTGTTCATTCTAAGAATGAAGTAGATCATTGTTTCTGATTGGTTGTTGGACGCCGAACGCATAAATCGATAGTTCATTACATCATAATATCATTCTTAACTGAAATCTATTATAGCTAAGTGAAACATGTCTATCACAATAGTAATGTATGTTTTAAAATCAATTTTCATTTAATATATCTTTGACATCCCATGATAAATTACTATACCCGATGTTATATCGTAGCGCAGGCGAAAAGAACTCAGAGGGCAACCCTTATAGAGTTCCTTACAAAATGTAAAAAGTTCTGAATAATTAATTATGTTATTGTTTTTAAATGTCATCAGCTATATAAAAAATCACCGGTATTCGCGGAGTAATTTGTGCGTGTGTTTTAACCCACTTCAATCTTAGCATGAACAGAGTATAGATGTTCTGATTTGCTAAGGAGGATTCAACCCCTCCCCTACCTCCTCCCTATATACGGTCTTGGCCGTAACGTTATATCTCCGTTAAGATTTTCTGCACTGCCGTAATGCATTGATAAGTAACAATAGCATTGACATTTTAGCGGTTTACTGGTAGTAGGGTTCTGCTTAACTATAGCCGATATAGGGAGTTAATGGGCAGGATGTAACTGATGCTTGGTGATGAGTTCTTCAATATGCGGGAACATGGTGTAAGGTACAGTCGTAGGTGCTTGTCTCTTTTAACATTGTTCACATGGGTGGATGTCTTCGAGTGATATGTCTCTTTTAACATTGTTCACATGGGTGGATGTCTTCGAGTGATATGTCTCTTTTAACATTGTTCAAATCTTCCCAGCAATATAATGCCATTTTAATGGCATTGGGTCAAAGGGCATGAACCCATGAACCGCTGAATCAGCAACTTACCAACCCAGCATTGTTAAACCGGGTTGGTATCTCCGAGAGAAGATGTGATGCAGTACTAAAGACGCTTCTCAATAAGTATGATGTGCGAAAGTATTGAAGAGTAATATTCTCTTTCAAAATGATGAACATTTCTGTTGGATTGTCTTTCTAACAACAATTCTGGATACGAATGTCTTCTGGAGATGAACCTGATAAGTTTGACTCCTCACAGCTTGATTCCACTTCACATCATTCAAACAGATTTAATGTCACATTTAATTCAATCAAATCATGGACAAGTTCTTTTATAATTTGTTGCAAGGGCATATATATTCGTTATGTTGGCGGAAAATTGGCACATTTCTTTACGTCTAGTATTCCCACGAAATAGTTGGAAGTTTAAAAATGACTGACTTAGCCTTGCTCAGATTAACTGCAACGCGATGCTGTATGAGTCCATTGAACTTTGAAAACAAAAAGTCAGTTAAATAAGGAGCTGTCCATACATTACGTCAACAATTCAGGGAGGGGCGTGTGTGAATACGTTTGAGTTGACAAAGTAGAGAGGGGGAACTTGCCATCAACAGTACTCTGTTTGTGTGTGTGTGTGTATGTATGTATCAATTAATATATTTTAATTTGAAACATTTGTCTAAACAATTTTAAAGTAACGCGTATTTTTCGCACACTTTCTGGTACATTTTAGGGGGGGGGGTGACATCAAGCAGGGGCGGTGATCCCAACATTCTTGTCAGTTGTAGACAAGGGAGTGAGTTAAAACAAATTAGCATACATTTTTGACGTAATGTATTGACAGACCTAACATACTTAATGGCTGCAAGTTGATGGATAAAACATGTCGTTAAGCGTAGGGGTGGAAATCTTAGATGTCGTTCCAATGCCAAATGTGTCGCCGTGTTTGCATTAAGTACTTGTTTGTTCACCCATGTCAGTGCTTAAACGCCCGTACATCAGCATGGCTACAAAACGATATCGGTAGACATTATTTTTATACCAACTCTGTGTTACCAATGTCATCATGGCCCTTGACAAAAACACTAGCGAAAAAGTTCACAGTGTGCTAAATGAGATGTTTGAGGAAAGCTATAAATATCACGAGAAGAGACCGACGGAGACATGAAGATATCAGGAAAAAGTCAAGACTATCTCAAATCAAGACTACATCGAGAGGCAGCAAACCAGATGGTTTACTCATGTCATGAGAATGTAACCAACTCTCCGTGCATACAACAGCAGGAATTCGGATACGAACAAGGCACGATACAAACCAAGAACTAGATGGGTAGAGACAATAGAAGAAAACATTTGGCTGACCGTAGCAAAGACAGACAACTCCAATTGCCACCACGACTGGTAACGGCACAAATGGAAATGACGATAGATAAGGAAGAAGAAAAACACGAGAAACAATCATATGATGAAAGCCACCTTACTTCCGCGAGCACATAATCAAGACATAGCTGGTATAAAAGACGCGAGTTAAATAAGCTGGCTTTGACTTGATTGAAGTCACAGAAATTATTGAGAGAGATGTGCATACTACCATTGATATTCATTGCGCTATGAGATGTGATCGATGAACTCCACACAAAATGAATTCTTATAACATTGGGCAAATCATGTTTTAAATATGCAGTCAAGTCTCGGTGGTGACCAATCATCGCCGGCTCGGCATCCGTCGCAGAAGCCAGTGTGTAATAGCATATATATATCTGATTGAGTAGAGGTTTTCCAGAGTAACCTGTCATTTTTAACCGTGTACAATCCGACGTATGTAACCGAATACAGTAGTACAGTTTCTATAACGTATTCTTACAATACGACATACCAGACAGTCAAGTACAGATTAAGTCAAGTCTGTAAGCAAATACTCAGTGGTGATGACAGAACAGAGGCACGCTGGGCAGGACAATCATCATCAAGTGCCGCGCCGAATGGCGTTGGCGATCATATTTCTCCATGCACATCGATCTCTCATATATATCATCATCTCTGTTGGTGTCGTCAATCGAAGCCATTTAGTCAAACTGTCCAATATCTTTTCTCTGGGTCTTCACCGTGATATTTTCCCTTCCATCTTTCCTGTTGTCACTATATTCTCAATGCCTCCTCTTCTCATCATGTGCCCAATAAATGTTGATTGTCCTTTTCTTATATTATTAATAATGCATCTTTTCACATCCATCCTTCTAAGACATTCTTCATTAGTCATTCTTCATTTTCCTGCCCAACATTCGTCGAATAAACCACATTTCCGCTGCCTCCAATGATTGTTGTGAATGTCTTATTTATTGTCCATGCTTCACTTCTACAGAGTAGCACTGGTTAAATGTAGCATTTGAGGGCACGTTTTCTAGTATCCATCGACATGGACATGTTGCACACAGGATTTATGGAATGCTGCTTGTGCTTGTCCTATTCTGTACACTGTGTGCTTGTCCTATTCTGTACACTGTGTGCTTGTCCTATTCTGTACACTGTGTGCTTGTCCTATTCTGTACACTGTGTGCTTGTCCTATTCTGTACACTGTGTGCTTGTCCTATTCTGTACACTGTGTGCTTGTCCTATTCTGTACACTGTGTGCTTGTCCTATTCTGTACACTGTGTGCTTGTCCTATTCTGTACACTGTGTGCTTGTCCTATTATGTACACTGTGGTTCGCATGAAAGATCATCGTATACTAAAAACGTTATACTCTTAGAGAATTCCATTTGCCGGAACTCCAGACCGGCTTCTGCAAAGCTGGATGACAAAATATGCGTTTTAAAGATACTTAAGGCATTGCCGACACTTCAAAATAGATAAATTAACGGAAGAGTCTTGCACAAGAGAGATTCGACTAGCGTCGCAGAATCAAAAGTGGTGCAGCAGCTGCAGAGAAGCTCGGACATCATGCTGCGCAGCACAAATACGCTACGTGAACTGTTCAAATACGAGAGATGCTCAATGCCACACAGATTCCGGGCACCCATATGACTCATTAGTCACACCGCAGGCATCATCATCATCTTCTTCATGATTCCCATTGAGTTGAATGGTAATCGACGACTACAACGGACGAACAACGCAATCCGACATATTTAACCAGGTACAGTCTGTATAGCGTACCGTGCCATTTTGTTTTCAGATTGTACAATCCGGCATATTAACCGGTTATGCCAACGTTATCGTACAGGCTAAACATGGACAGTGGCTTCTTCTATTTGTCATATGCAACGCACGCTTGATTTCAGACATTGTCGGCAGCAGTGTTTTTTCAATCACACCCGAGCTTATGTTGATGATAAGATAGTATTATTTGGCTGAATGGTTATATTGTCAACAGCATGTCTGCCCCATATCTGGGTATCACCTATAATAATACGTAAGCTTGATGGATGGGTGTCAGGCGCGTTGTTTTTTTATATATCGCGGGGGGGGGGGGTATTGGAATGTTATTTTTACAAATAGAGCAGACATCGTGTTACGTTCACGTATAGAAAATTCACCTTTGTGGATCATCTCTTGTGAGATAAATATTTTAAAAAAACCCCACACTTTGTCCCACTGATTTTGTGCCTTTGCAGAGGAGGGGTGGGGATAGATTTGAGAATAATTCGACTGAAGATTAAGTCCACTTAAACTTACAAGGGGTACTGTAAAGATGGCTTTTTTGACAGTGTTGCTTCGGATATGGTAACCTGAGCATATCTCTTCTGTAACTTGTGCAAACGTCCTTGTCAGGAAGATCTAACAACCCACACACACCACATCTTTCTATCTACTTTCATCGCACAATGCAGTGTATAGGGCACATACACCAATGCTCCCCAGTTCGATCTTTGTGCTGCTACTGTGTGTAATTCTTGCATGTTTTTGAGACCCATAGTTATACCTTCTTTGATGGTTGTTGGGAGAAGTCTCCCATTTCTTTTACAATGTGGACCACATTTTAATTCTTTTACAATGTGGACCACATTTTAATTCTTTTACAATGTGGACCACATTTTAATTCTTTTAGTGGAAATCTATTTTCATTTTAAGTACATGTCCGGTATAAGTTTGATCGTTGTCTTCTTATTGTTGTAGAAACATATTGCTGTTTGGTGTCTTCTCTTGTTTCTTTGACTTGCATTCTTCCCAGCCAGTATTTACGAGCTATCAAAGACATCTATTTTCTAATGAATTAAATTTTTCTCTACAGCTACTTTGAAGCTTTCGCCACCGTACACGTTAAATACCGAATAAACGTATCTGTAATTTGTCATTGAACTGTCCGACTCTGGTGTACAGAGATAACAGCGCGTCTCGGACTTTCTCGGTACTATAGCCAGTCAATTCTTAAGGTGAATACGATATGTTACCAAATCTTACATGAATTGGTCCACGATACAATAAGTAAATATTATCCATCTTCCTGTTTTAACCTTTTAGATGACGTGTGTGTATTCAGATACATATACGCCGACGTCGGATGTGTCAGGTCATTAGCGCATATAAAACGGCAACACAGCACATTTTCCGTTCTCTGGACTACTTCATGCTGGACATCTAATGGAACCACTGACTTATTACAAGAGAGATCCGATTGGAGTTTCAGAATGACCGCAAAAAATGTCATTAAAAAATTTATGTTCAATTTTTCCATATTATTGAACAGTTATTGTTCCGAAGGTCTTATGCCGAAACGTCAATCTGTATTGTTCTTATTTCTCGTTTAATCATTATTGTTATCATCATCATTAGTAGCAGTAGTTTGGTGTAGCACATACGTTACCGATTCATGTACTATTTAGTTTACAAGCCCACACCTTGTCGTCGGATCTTCTCTGCCTTTCAGACGGCTCATGAATGAGACGCGCCGCCATATCATATGCACGGGTGCTAAGTTGTGCGAACGTTGCTTCGCTGATTTCAGACGAGAGGGTTTACTTTCACTTTCGTTATTGCATGAAATGAATTGAATACGAAACGGTGGGGTGGGGTGTGTCATGTTGAAGCTAAGTAACGTTGTAGGACATCTCTTCCACCAGCCAATGTCGATTAATTTAAACTATCGCCCGTGTGTTGCCGGGGTACGAAATGGGAGCAAAGAATAGCAATACTGGTTAGCTTCCATGCATGTCGTAAGAGGCGACTAAAGAGGTTATGGGATCGAGCTGGCTATCCCACCCTATATAGGGTCAGTGACCCAAAGCCATGCTGAATCGGGTGTGTCAGGCCGAAAGGCGCAGTTATCGCAACAATGCTGTAAACCATGATACAACGCTTTCCGTTCTCCAGACTACATCCTGCTAATCTGCAGAAGTTTAAGAATGAACACAGAAGAAGAAGAAGAAGAAGATCTAAACTATGAAGGAGGGGATTGCACATTAAATGTGACACAAGTAGGAATACACGTGTTCATCATCATCATCAAACTCATGTAATCCTAGGGGTGCTTGTTAGAATCATCAACGCAAACATTCCGCCATGCTTCTCTGTTCTCAGCCCCTTGTTTGAGTGAGGGAGGGGGAGCTAACCTTGTCTAGTCTTTAATTCATCTATATTCTTCATTGTACTCATTTCTTCCATCTTGAACTATCCCCAGCAGGAATAATGCCTCAACACTTGCCCACATCGCACCAGTTTACTATGTTTCACCATCTTCAACTATCATCAGCAGTAATAATACCTCATGACTTGCCCAAATCACACTAGTTTTACTATGTTTGACCATTGCTAGATGTTCTTGTTAGTCTGCAAGAGCCTTGATTTACTTTCTTACAACCACTTCTGTTTATGTGTTCTGTATAATTGTGACCCTGCACCCGTACCCAGCTCTTGGAATAAAACATTGACCCTAGTCCAGACTCACCAATAAGATGCCCAGCATACCAGCAGTAACAATCTACAATATGTTTTAAGTTCATTGTTTACATTTTAAACTTCCTCACAGTTGTCATGATTTCCCAGACGTCGAGCTGTTTCTTCATTAGAATATACAAGTAGAACTACTGTAAAACTGGGATCCAGATGTTGGGACTTTGTTAGAAAATAAGAGATGAGGAAGTGTAAAACTAGGTATAACACAGTCTTAAACCAAACTGATATTTTTGTTACTGACCACTTCAATGACACGGACCATAAGAGTACCCAGAATATTCATGTGATTGCCATTAAGTCATTCTTCTCAGATTGCCAGACCCGGCATACACATGAGAATCATTATATATATTTGACACGATTGAACTCTTTGGGATCAATGCCTGTCAGTTGTATGGATGAGATCCTGTTGTTCCATCAGTTTTCTATTTATTTTGTTCCATCATTTTTCTATTTATTTTGCTCCATCATTTTTCTATTTATTTTGTTCCATCATTTTTCTATTTATATTATTCCATCATTATGTGGATGTTGTCTGATGTTTCACCTGACGTTCTAGTGCTTACTCTTCCATGTTATATCTGTATTGAGCACTGCCATGTAATCTTAAATAGTGTGCTGTTTTTACTCATCGTATTTTGTTGTAAATGTGTCCTTGATGAAAGTCCTTTTGGTTGAATTGTGGATTTGTGTGTGTTATTTTTGTTGTGGATTTGTGTGTTGCCAGTGATTACTAAAACTTTATTACCCCATTCAAGTTTCGCCTGTTAAACAACTGCCGAGGATTGAATCTGATGTTCCTCCTTTGCAAGCAAAAATGAGCATCGCATGAAAAACAATAAATGTGATTAAAAAAATTAATAATAATAATAAATTGGTAATTGTCTAATTTGGTTTGTGAGTTCGTAGATGTCCGATTTGTGCACGGAAAGTTCTATTGCAGTGCATGCAAGAGTGCTGAAGGTTCAAGGTAGGAGAATTTTAGGATTTGTCCTTGTGCTTGTAGATTGCCCGCAGTGTTCTTTCTTTTTCAATTTTTGATGCCAGCAGTGATCTGGGTGTGCCAGGCTGAACGATCAAGTGCTTTAGTCTCCCAGGAG
Source organism: Meghimatium bilineatum (assembly GCA_034231615.1). Classification (NCBI taxonomy): domain Eukaryota; kingdom Metazoa; phylum Mollusca; class Gastropoda; order Stylommatophora; family Philomycidae; genus Meghimatium; species Meghimatium bilineatum. Next base: position 1,591,468 of record CM067310.1, on the reverse strand, counting down.
CTAGGAGCAATGCTGCAGCGCTTGAATTTTTTTAGGTGATCCTTAAAGCGCTTTTTCTGCCCTCCGCTTTAACGTTTGCCTTTGCACAGCTCCCCATTGAATAATTTCTTTGGAAGTCGCTTGCCTGACATACGGACGATGTGGCCAGTCCAAAATCTATATGCTTAAAGACACAAGGGGCCACCTCAGTTCATGCTGCGGCTAGCTTTGTTCATCTTCGCTACAACTTACTTGCTAGTGCTTCTTGTTGTGTATAAAGGTTACCACACATGCATATCATGACATGTGGGATTGAAGTGTCTGTGACTGCACAAGTAATAGATTATAATATTTGTTGGATATCGTCAGTGCTATTTAAAAAAAAAAACAACCTACTTTTTGGTTGAGGGGACTTCTTTTTAAAGTAATCTCAAACTCGTATTGGATCTATATTTATTTACTGGAGCCTCTACTTGCCATGGCACACTTCTTTCAACCCAAGACCGGTTAATTTTGGTAATATTAGGGCTTGTATAGATTTTTTATATTTTGTGCGGCTAGTTCCCTTCCTAACTATGTCTACCTTCCCCAACTCATGTGTCAGGTTCCCATTTACAGCTGGGTTGACTGGAGGAACAATTCTTTCAGGCTAGAAATCACAGCCCTGATTTTTAAATCTAGAAGTGGTTTCAAACCTGGCACACAGTAACTCGGTGACTGTAAGCAAGCTCACTATCAACTAGGCTACTGTACTCTGCTGAAGTTAATCAAGCTTTTTTTTGTATTGTCTCCTTCATTTCATTGTAATGATTTATCTATCCATTTTTCCCCAGAGCCCAAGTTCAACAAGTCAGATAGACAGTGGTCAGCAGAAACCTCTATCAAAGGCACATATGGTGACAATACAGCCTGCTGATTCGCTGACAATCGACTCTGCCCCATCCTATCCAGACAGTCTACAGATCAACCAACCCAAATTGGATGGATTCCGTATGCCCATGCTGGAGCAGTTGGAGACTGAACTGTCCTCCACTCAGGATCAAGGTTGTACTTTACCCTACACCAGCAGTGGACAAATGCTTGTCTCCTCAGATTCCATGCCCACAACTATCACAGAGATCGCAGAAGCTCAAGAGGGACAAGGCGAAAAGCCTAAGAGGAAACGGCAACGAAAACCAAAAGCTGATAAACCAGCAGAAGAGCTAGGCCCTGATGGAGAACAACCCCCAAAGGAGAAAAAGAAAAGAAAACCCAGGGAACCGAAAGAGCCTAAGCCACCAAAAGAGCCTAAACCACCTAAAGAACCAAAGCCACCTAAAGAACCAAAGCCACCAAAAGAACCTAAACCTAGAAAGCCTAGAGCACCAAAAGTGCCCAAAGAGCCTAAACCACCAAAAGAGCCTAAACCAAAGGTTCCTCGTGTTCGTAAGAAGAAGGTAAAAGAAGGGCAGGAGGTGGTCATTGTAGTGCCACCAGCTCCTGATACAGTTGTAGATGTAGTATCTGTAGCTGTGGGCAGTGATATCAGCATAGGTGGGATTGATGTCAGTCTGGATGTCAGTAACGTGTCTGTCTCGTCAGTGGTGGTAGAAGCTGAGCCAACAGTTGTCGATGACGCAGCAGTCACAGATCCTGACACTTTAGTTGAAAAAGTAAAGACCCCTAAGACAAAGAAACCAAGAGCTCCCAAGACATTAAAAATTAAAACATCAAAAAAGAAGAAAACTCCCGCAGCTCTTCTTCTCAAGGGGAAGAAAAGAAAACGTAATAATTCAGGTTCCGATGTTGAAATCAGTTTAGCAGAAGGCGAGACTGGTGCTGATCTAGATCCTAATGTGGAGAAACGTAGATCATCACGCAATACAAAACGGACGAAATATGTTGACGATATAGACCTCAATTTATCGGATGATGATAAAAACGACGATGGGGACACATCTACAGATGCACCGGTTTCCATGAAGAGAGAGACAGATGAAGATGGGCTAGTCATAGAAAAAATATTGGGTGAACGTCTGAGAAAACTGGGAACGGAGAATGATCAACCACATGAAGATGAGGAGGCGGAGCATAATTCTGAGAAAAATGCCGAAGGAAAGTCTGAGTTAGGGGAAGAAGAAATTGAATTTTATGTAAAGTATAAAAATTATTCCTACCTTCACTGCGAGTGGCGGACTCAAGCCGAATTAGAGCGAGGCGACCGTCGGGTTTTCTCGAAAATAAAACGGTTTCGTATGAAGAAAGCACAGAGTTATTTCGAGGAGGATGATGATGAGTTGTTTAATCCTGATTATGTGGAAGTAGATCGTGTTTTGGATATGATGGTGTCACAAGACTCGGGGGCTGAAGAGGAAGTCACACACTATCTTGTTAAGTGGAGGAGTCTTTCTTATGAGGAGGCAACATGGGAACTGGCTCAGGATGTTGATACCAAAAAGGTGGATATGTTCATGAGATTTCGACTGCCTCCTGCAGAGGAGGAGAGAAAAGTGTTTGCCCGCCCTCGGCCGGGTCAGTGGCGGCAGCTCGATGAGACACCTGTTTATAAAAATGACAACACGTTGCGAGAATATCAACTAGAGGGTGTCAACTGGTTGAGCTTTTGTTATTACAATGGCCAGAACTGTATTCTAGCCGATGAAATGGGCTTAGGTAAGACCATTCAGAGTATTACTTTTCTTCATGAGATATACAAATATGGTATTAAAGGACCCTACCTCGTGATCGTTCCATTATCAACAGTTGGTAACTGGCAGCGGGAGTTTGAGACCTGGACTGACATGAATGTTGTGGTATTTCATGGTACGTCAATCAGCCGTAATATGATTAAGGAATATGAGTTATTCTACAAGGATGAGAAGGGACAGCGCATTCCGGATATTTATAGATTTGAGGCTTTGATCACAACATTTGAGATTATCTTAACGGACTTTGATTTGTTGGCTGACATTGAATGGAGATGTGCTATTATCGATGAGGCTCACAGACTCAAGAACAAGAATTGTCGCTTACTGGAAGGACTCAGGTTGTTTGATCTGGTAAGTTCTTCATCTAATTTTCTTATCACCAATCATTTAATTGTTTCATTTGATTAGTTTTGCAAGTTTTTTCGTCTAATTTTCTTATCACCAATCATTTAATGGATGACATTTAAAGGTAGAAATTCTTCTTGTCACTAGTACTGTTGTTGTTTCTGTTGATATCCAATTGATGCTGAGTTGATCTGCTCTTGTAAACTCAGCGCCATTCATATAAACTTTATAGATGTTAAGGGTGTCTGTAAAAGTTTAATTGTATTATAAATGTAAAGATGTCAATATGTGAATTCTTAGGGGCACCATATAGCAACATAGCTAGATGCTATACAAACAGTGGTGACTGAGGAGGTCTTGGGGATTCTGTTTGCTGTCCCCAAAGCATTAATGATAAGAAGCTATCCTTAAGTCAAATGCGTCAGGTTGAAAGATAAAATATCACAGCCAAGCTGTAAACCATGCCACAACACATTCTGCTCTCCAGACAGCATTCTGCAACAAATGCAGAAACTGTCTCTCAGCTAACAGAAACTGCGAAATCAGCATTGCCTGTCTTGTTTTCTCTGTCAGGACTCCCTCAGATTGGATGTCTCAATGTAGCACAGTACTCTCTGCTGTGCGATCATCAACCAGTTCTTCCCTCAGATTGGATGTCTCAATGTAGCACAGTACTCTCTGCTGTACGATCATCAACCAGTTCTTCCCTCAGATTGGATGTCTCAATGTAGCACAGTACTCTCTGCTGTACGATCATCAACCAGTTCTTCCCTCAGATTGGATGTCTCAATGTAGCACAGTACTCTATGCTGTACGATTCTGCAACCAGTTCTTCCCTAAGAATTTTGTTTGATAATTAATAATTGTTCCAACTAGATATTTACATGCAATCAAGGCTTTATATAACTCAAGATGCTTTGTTAGAACAAATGAGAGGAAAACTGTATGATTTTACATAGAAACAGGAGTAAAAGCATGGCTGGCTTATGTCACCATTTCTGTGTAGGTGTCTGAGAAAAGCTGCAATGGTTACTAAACTAGATAAAATATGAAATGTAAGAATTATATATCCATCATGTACTTAGAATTTGTATCAGGTTGTATCACAAGAAGATGCTAGAATTATATATCCATCATGTACTTAGAATTTGTATCAGGTTGTATCACAAGAAGATGCTAGAATTATATATCAAAACATAGCAAAACGTTTTTTATTTGTCATCACAGCCAGATATCCAAGTAAATTGTCATACTAGGATGATTGAAAGTTATGATTGATATGATTATGAAATTCTTTAATGGACAAATGCAGAGTTTGTATCTTAAATTTCAAGATTGATCACTGTTCATATGATAAACTACACACGAGTTGTCAAAAGAAAGTTATGAATATTTGGGTCTGGTAAACTTATTTTTGCCATATTTCAACAGTTATACACTACATAGTTAATTTCACAAAAAGAACTAATAGCTTATGGCTTATCCACAGATAAAATATTGTAACGGATAGGGAATTTCCATTTTTAGTTCCGAGAAATAGACATACATTTTTTCTAAGTGTATGATTGATCTAAAGCTAGCATCTGAAAGAACAAGCCGTCGATATTAAAAGATCAAAGGTAAGGTCTTCAGTAGCCAATGAAAGTTGCATGACTGATGGCAAATGTACGCTAAAACATTTTGGTGTCAAGGATGGATAGCTTAAACAAAAAACATGCAATTATTTTTTTTTATGCTTATAATTTTACATTTAAATTCTCTATTTAAGTTGTTTAATCATGGAAGGGGGCACTGAGCTTTTGCTGTCTATTAACACCACTCACCTGATCATTGTTACCTTGGAGTGTCTACCATCTGTTGCATTTGTGAGAGTGCCACTATTTTAGTCTTTTGCAGCAGTTTTCTATTTGTCAGAGTTGATGTGACAAGATGTTATTCAAGTCTTTCATGTGTCATTGATGTTATTCATATGGTCACTATGGGAACTCCTGCTGGATCTGTTTTCCCCCCTTAAATGTCTCTAGTGGTTCCTGCAGGAATCCTACAATACACACAGAGAAGAGATGCACCACATCACCATTTTATTTGTGCCATTGGCCTGGCACATCAGACTTGGCGGTTCTCAGCAAGTATGAGACTAGCAGAATAGTGTCATGTACCGGATATATTAGCTTGCTCAAGAAGTGTAGTGTTGGAGGTAGGGCCCACATCTGCTGTTCCCTCTAAGGTGTTTAATGTTATCAGCCAGTCCTGTATGGAATGTAACACTCCACACACACACACACAGAAAATTAACAAAATTGCAGACCTAAAAAATATTTTTAAATGCCTCCTCGAGTGATTTGAACATTCAGTTGTGCATCTGTTCAACCACATTGTTTGATGGTCAGAAGCAGAAATCATTTTAAGAGGTCTTTCCAGGAATTGTTTGCAAATGTTAGCTAATCTGTCATGTTGACCTGATGACACCTAACATGATAGTAAAAGAGACAGCAGGTCTAAGATTAGAATTATATAGGAAGTGTGGTGCCGGGGCAAGAAAGGGGAAGCACAGAATAGCAACATTGTTTACCTTCCACACGTTGTAAGAGGCAACTTAGGAGTTTATGGAGGTGGAGTTGGCTATCCAATCTCATTTAGGGTCAAAGTGACCATGCTGCGCAGTCAGATGTATAAGGCAGATGAAAGCCTTTGAAATAGACCACGATACATGGGAAGAACTTGCACAAAATAGATCTACATGGCGTTCTAAAATAAAAAAGAGCGCATCATCTTGTGATAAGAAGAGAAATGCAGCAGCTCAACAGCGGAGAGCAGCTAGAAAGTCACGGATAGACCAAGATCCGTCTACAGTCGTTATTCCATGTCCAAACTGTCCAAGGACATTTATAGCTCGAATAGGGCTCATTAGCCATCTACGAACTCATAATCAAGGAGATAACTAAAATTGAATTTTCAAAAGTGGATGTAACAAATGGTCATCATCACTTGTGATGGACGAACAACAAAACAAAAGGCAGAATGGTGATTACAATGTCATACAAAATCTGACACAACAAATCTTGTTTTCTGGATTATGTGCTGCTAATCTGCAGGAGTTTGAGAACGAACTTAGAAAAATAAGTTATATGAGTGGTTGATTTACCAGGTTAACCATGCCAGAATCCATAGAACAGGTTGCAAAAGAATATCCTGTGTAACAATATCTATCTAGCTATTGTCTTGTCTCTGCGTTTGCTGTAAGTCATCGAAGGATTAAACGACCATCTGTTTTCTGGCTATGGGACATTTGGTCACTTCATATGCAGTAATATTGTGACATCTCAGAATGTTGGTCTATTGTCTTTCTCCAGATGGTTTGTTATCCACTCTTGCTGTTAAGCGTAGGGGGGTGATAGCAGCTCGAGCTTGTGTTCCAAGGGCAGATGTGTCATCTCATTTATGTTGTGACAATGTTTGTTCAAGATATCCCTGATGGTTTTCTTTCCATCTTTCTCGTGGTCTCCCTCTGACTTTGTACCCTGATCTCATTTGGTTATATGCTTTCAAGGGTAACTTGTGATGCATTTTCATAATGTGGCCAAACCACGTATTCTGTGCAAGGTGTTACACCTATTCTTTCCCTGATATCTTCATTTTGTAATCTGTCAATCTGATGACCCCGGCGGCCTTCCTCAAGCATTTCATCTCACAAGTCACTATCTTTCTGTAATGTGAAGATGAGAGAGACCAGGTTTGTGTCTTTTAACTTCCATATTGATCTTGGGATGAAGAAGCAATGGTGACAGTTGGTTTGTTACTGCATTTGCCTTTTGACATCTCGTCTTTATCTCTCTATCAAGGCCTCCATTTTCTGTGAAAATTCTACTGAGATATTTGAACTCTGATACTAATTTTACTCCTATCTTTATGCTTAGTGTTCTGCATATTTTCATAGTTTCGGCCTTTTGTGTATTGATCTTCATGTTATATTTTCTACATGTTACAGATAGTAAGTTAACATGATTTTGTTGTTGTTCTTCACTTGCATATATGAGACTGATCATCTGTGAAAAGCAGTTTGTTTAGTTGCTCTGTGTTATCTTGTTCTGAGTCTGTGATGTTGCCCTCTTTTTGCGTCTTTTTTTGGATTGAAAAGCAAGTTATGTTGTTAACTACTTCAATGTAACTGCATGAGTGCACCACCACGACAAGAGACAGGAGATGTTGGAGATACGTTGCAGCCAACCTTCGTTGCGGAGACGGCACTTGATGATGATGAACTGCATGAGATGATTTAATCAAGTAGAGGCAGATAGGCTGGCAAAGGATGGAGCAACACAGACACAAAAAGACCAAGAAAAGAGGTTCCTCATTAAAGCTATCAGGAAAGTCGACCACCCAAGAGACATATTACCAAGATCTCGACAGAGGTGAGCAGGTTATTATCTTCCGCCTTAGAACAGGACATATCAGATTAAACAGCCACTTAAAATAGACAGACTAAAACTGGTCCCATCACCTCTGTGCCCTTGTAGGCAGGCAGAACAAACTGCTGGACATATCCAGCAAGACTGCAATACACTAAACCAATTAAGGGAAGAACACTGACCCACGGAGATCGATATCCATGGAAAGATGTATGGGAGCACTGTGGAGCTTTCAAATACAGCAGCATTTATTAAGAAAACCGGACTCGCTGTGTAGACATGTCAAACTGCGAACAAGAAGAAAAAGATTTAGTAAAGTTAGTTTCTAAGATGAGCTAATATTTTTGTGTGTTTACTCCTGACAGGAACATCGGGTTCTCTTGACTGGTACACCATTACAGAACAATACGGAGGAACTGTACAGCTTGCTGAACTTCCTGAGTCCCAACAAGTTCAATTGTTCAGAGAGTTTTATCAAAGAGTTTGGAGACTTGAAGACTGAGGAACAAGTTGACTCTTTGAAAGAGGTTAGTGGTATTTGTTCTTGTGTGAATTCTGATGCTATAATGTGCCAAGTATTTGTTATTGTGTGAATTCCTCATGCTATAATGTGCCAAGTATAAGTCGTCACCAAAAAAAAAGATTTCAGGTAGAGAATATAACATCTGATGGTAATGATTTCAGGTAGAGAATATAACATCTGATGGTAATGACTTCAGGTAGAGAATATAGCAACATTGAATGGTAATGACTTCAGGTAAAGAATATAACAACATTGATGGTAATGACTTCAGGTAAAGAATATAACATCAGATGGTAATGACTTAGGTAGAGAATATAATAATAACATCAGATGGTAATAAACAGACATTGCTCTGGCAAGCCTTAGTAAGATTGCCAGAATGTTACCATTTCATGACCAAATTTTGTACTTTTTAAACATCTCCAACAATGAAATTATGTTTGATAATTTTGTAGTCTATTATTGGTAGATTTGAAAACATATTACAGGTTAGGAGTTTGCTCATTTATGGCCATATTTTACAAGAAATTTTTGGTAAAAGGAAATCTGTTTAAACAACCTGGCAACTTTAGGCTGTTGAGTCACCCCTATATTCATATATATATATATCTATCCTATATTAGTAATTGATTCAGATGTTCAGCATGTTCTCTGTACTCTGCTCCAGCATTAGCTGTCAGTTATGAAATAGCTATGAATTTCTAGGCAATATTGATGTCCAGTATCTTTTTTTATTTTTATTTATGAGTATTCCTGGTGCCCAATTACAAGCAGACAGAATTTACCCAGTACATTAGCCACTGAGGTGCACACACTATCTCTCTAGTTGGATCTTTGGTGCAAATAAAACGGTGACAACACATTTCCATTCTCTGGACTACACCCTGTTGGAAATCTAGTAGGATCATTCTACTGCTAGAGAGATCAGTTGGGAGTTTGAGAACGAAAATAATCAATCTAAGTCACATACATTAATATTGCCTGTCTGGTTTACCACATCCTCCTGTTTGTTCTCATTGGCTGACATTCTGGTAACATTATAGGCTGATGCAAAATTAAATCAAACAGATATAGTCAAGTATCTTGGCATCATTTTAACATCAAATGGCTGGTGCTCTAATGAGATCAAGAACAGGATAGCACATGCTAAATCAACATTTCAGAAAATGAGAACCATTCTATACAGAGCAATATCAATGCATATGCAAGTCCGGGTGCTAGGATATTATATTGCACAAATCTTTTTGTATGGAAGAAAAGCATGGACAATAAACACAAGGTCTAAGGTTAGCTGTAGGTACCTGAGATGTGGTTTTTAAGAAGAATAATGAAAATTCCATGGACAGCCAAGAAAACTAATGTAGAAGTTGTCAGAGATGCTGGAATAAAATGACAAATTATAGCAAAAATTAGAAGCAGACTGTCAAGATGTTTAGGGCATGTGGTGAGGAAAGTAACACTTGAACATTTAGTAACAACTGGAAAAATCAAGGGGAGAAGAGACAGAGGAGTACAAAGATAAATCTCTGGATGGGTTGTCACTGTCACACATAAAGAAGTCACCAACTCAACTGAACTTATTAACAACACCAGAGTTGTGGAGAACCATATCGCCTATGTCACTTGATTGATTGATAGATTGATTGATAGATTGACTACTTCATTGCAATGGATATACTTATAGGTTATTTTCTTATGCCAACACCACAAACTATGTTATACAACACACGTTGTCATGCCATGTGTTCGCCCGTTACATTTTTTTCATTCCTTAAGAATGAGCCGATATCTCTGTTATATTAGATATAAATATATTCCTGTGTTGGTCAACCTTTCTTTGGCTCGGTGGATCAGGCTGAGCTGTTTTCATGTAGAATGATGTCCGGTGCTGTGTCGGCGTGGTATAGTGCACATCTGATGGCCAAGATACCAGGTTCAGATCCCACTGCAGACTATTGTGAATCCAGACTGTTAAGAGAGCAATGGATAACTACTTAACATGTTTATGTTGCCTAGAAAATCACAACAGAATAATAAAATGCTGGGTTGATGGTTACGTCCTGAATAGGATACGCTGCCAATTATGGGTAACGTTTTTGTTGTTGTAGTGAATTCAAGTATTGTTTTCTGAGCTGTGGACAAATATTACTATTAGATCACCTCGGCTGCATTTGGCCCACAAGCCATATTTTGCCCACCACTGACATTTCTCATTGTGTTGATGTGTGGTGTCCTATATTGATGTGGTGCGCGGTTGCCTCAGCTTTCAGCACCTTCACTTGCTAGAGCAGACTGTGGTCTTGCTGTCATTTAGGAGGACCGTTCCAGAATTGATTGTTCAGCTTCTGGTGGCATGCTTAAGTCTTACTTCCTTGTCAAGAAGTTTATGTGAGTCCCTTTACATAAGATGATTTTTGGTCTCTAAGTAGTTGATTCAAGTATCTTCAGCACAGAATCCTCCGTACATTTCCACCTTTGGTGATTCAAATGAGAGTAGAAAAATATTGACCTGCTGATTCTTTAATGTTGTCTGTTCATGACTGTCGTTGTCTTCCTCTGCTCCTTTCACTTTTGACATTTTCCTCCCTGCAGGATAGTTCTCTATAGGGCTGCGTTTGTTCTCAAACTCCTGCAGAGTTTCAGGCTGTAATCCAGAGAACAATGTGTTTTGTCATTATTTAAAGCGTAGCTGCAGTATCTTTGCCTCTCGGCGTGACACATCCAACTTCAGCATGACTTCTGTGTCTCTTTGACTATATGGGATAAGATTGCCTATTCCATCCCAAAACCTCCTTAGTTGCCCCTTGTGATATGCATGGAACGTAGTGTGGCTATTCTTTGCTCTGCTTTCATTCCCGGCAACACACTAGCATGATAGGGCTTGATTGTCGGCTTACATGCTAATTTACATTGTTGGACTATTGATTGTGTACGGAGATAATACATTTAGAATATTTCTATCAACAGATCCTGAAGCCCATGATGCTCCGTCGTCTCAAGGAAGATGTTGAGAAGAACCTGGCTCCGAAAGAGGAGACTATCATTGAGGTAGAATTAACAAATATCCAGAAGAAATACTACAGAGCCATTCTAGAGCGCAACTTCCAGTTCCTGTCCAAGGGCACCAACAGCAATGTCCCAAGTCTTATGAATACGATGATGGAGCTTAGAAAGTGTTGCAATCATCCGTTTCTGATTAATGGTACCCTTTTATTTTTTGAAGATATTGTGTTTGGATTTTCATTTTGTGAAGATAAATATTCTAGAAATTAAAAGTTAGTGTTCAGGAATGTTATGTTTCACATTATACTGATTAGATGAGAGTGGATAATGGGGGATTGTGTAGTGACATGATTAGATGAGGATTGTGAAGTGATATGATTAGATGAAAATGGATAATTGGGGATAGTGTAATGACATGATTAGATAAAAGTTGATAATGTGTCTGCTCTAGAAAAGATAATCGTTCCAGTGAATAAAGAAGAAGACCAGAGAAACAAAAGCCTTAGTGTTAATGACATGAAAATAAATGAACGTCTTAAGAATTACGAATACTATACACCTTCACTGCTTCACACTGTCCAACAATTTGATGGCAGCAAGCTGAAAGTCACATGGATCAATATTTGACTGGGACTTTAAGTTTTCATACTCGTGAATGTCTGCTGAAATGGAGAGCGGAGCAAATACGAGAATGTCCTGTGTGTACGGCAATGTCCTGTATGTACGGCAATGTCCTGTGTGTACGGCAATGTCTTGTGTGTATGGCAATGTCCTGTGTGTACGGAAATGTCCTGTGTGTACGGCAATGTCCTGTGCGAATGATTTCAAAGCTTCGTCTTCAGCGTTCATTCTCAAACTCCTGCTGGATTTCTCTTGTAGTAGGACAATATTCCTACTAGATTTCCAGCAGGTATAATCCAGAGAAATAAAATGCGTTGTTTCACTGTTTTATTTGCGCCAATGGCTCGACACATCTGTCTTCAGCGGAGATTTCTAATCAGGAAGCAAAATAAAAAGTTCAAAGACAAAGAAGTATGTTGCTTCCTTAAGTTCCCAGTGCTTAAAAGACTAAATGGTGATGTTAAAAATACTGTCATATCTTTATATGTTGTGATAAAATGATATTTTGTCTTGTTGCTAGGAGCCGAAGATAAGATCCTGGAAGAGGCCCGTGAGAAACAGCAAGATGACCATGACATTATGCTGTCATCCATGGTCCAATCGAGCGGCAAGATGGTTTTGATGGATAAACTATTGCCAAGGTTGAAAAATTCTGGACACAAGGTTCTCATCTTCTCACAGATGATCCGTGTCCTGGATATCATTGAGGACTACATGATCCAGAGAAAGTGAGTGTTTTCTTTTTTATGTTTTTTCTCAAACTTCTGCAGAGTAGCTCAGAATGTAGCTCAGAGACTGGCATGCATTGTTTCACATGATGAACTTCTGCAGAGAATGTAGCTCAGAGACTGGCATGCATTGTTTCACATGATGAACTTCTGCAGAGAATGTAGCTCAGAGACTGGCATGCATTGTTTCACATGATGAACTTCTGCAGAGAATGTAGCTCAGAGACTGGCATGCATTGTTTCACATGATGAGTAGAAATGCAAATTGAAAGGTATATCCAAAATAGGATTCTATATTTGTGTCTCCAGCAGTAACAGATGACACACCAGTGATGTCCTCGTGTGCTGAATGTAAGCTGTTGGTGAAGTCAGGTAGTATCAGCTGTTGGTGAAGTCAGGTAGTATCAGCTGTTGGTGAAGTCAGGTAGTATCAGCTGTTGGTGAAGTCAGGTAGTATCAGCTGTTGGTGAAGTCAGGTAGTATCAGCTGTTGGTGAAGTCAGGTAGTATCAGCTGTTGGTGAAGTCAGGTAGTATCAGCTGTTGGTGAAGTCGGGTAGTATGAGCTGTTGGTGAAGTCGGGTAGTATCAGCTGTTGGTGAATTCTGATATTATCAGCTGTTGGTGAATTCTGATATTATCTGCTGTTGGTGAAGTGACATTATCTGTTGTTGGTGAAGTGGTAGTATCTGCTGTTTGTGAAGTCTGGTAATGTCTTCTGTTTGTGAAGTCTGGTAGTATCTGTTTTTTGGTGAATTGTGGTAGTATCAGCTGTTGGTGAAGTGGTATTATCTGCTGTTGGTAGAGTCTGGTAGTATCTGCTGTTTGTGAAGTCTGGTAGTATCCGGATGTTAGATGTTCATTTATGATGGATACAGAGGCAGACTTCACAAAAGATGGATCACATGAATAGAGGAATCCACAGAAATAAGCATATATGAAACACATAGCAAAGTTATCTCCAGAGTTCCCTTCTACTCCTTGATGCTGCAAGGCACAATGGGATAAGATGGATAGACTTGACTAATGTTCTGCATGGCGTCGTAATGGATCAGAATTGTAACTGATATCTACAATTTTTATATCTTGTCCTGTTGTTTTACATGTTGAAATAGTAAAATATTGATTATTTATTAATGAAATAACAAATACAATAGGTCTAGATAATTTATCAGGGTTGCCAGAGATCGGCATTGAATACAATAGGTCTAGATAATTTATCAGGGTTGCCAGAGATCGGCATTGAATACAATAGGTCTAGATAATTTATCAGGGTTGCCAGAGATCGGCATTGAATACAATAGGTCTAGATAATTTATCAGGGTTGCCAGAGATCGGCATTGAATACAATAGGTCTAGATAATTTATCAGGGTTGCCAGAGATCGGCATTGAATACAATAGGTCTAGATAATTTATCAGGGTTGCCAGAGATCGGCATTGAATACAATAGGTCTAGATAATTTATCAGGGTTGCCAGAGATCGGCATTGAATACAATAGGTCTAGATAATTTATCAGGGTTGCCACAGATCGGCATTGAATACAATAGGTCTAGATAATTTATCAGGGTTGCCAGAGATCGGCATTGAATACAATTAAGTAGTAAGTCATCACCCGATTATTTCATCATCAGCATCCGCTGCACCCCCACTCTGTGCATTTGCTCTGGCTGAGGTCAATGACCCCCAGCTGGTAACTTAAGCTTATAATTACTCATACTTGATAACGCTGATCAATATCATACACTTGTATATTTCAGTGAGGTATTGGTGCCACTTGATAACCCCGACCGTCATGATACACTTGTATATTTCAGTGAGGTATTGGTGCCACTTGATAACCCCGACCGTCATGATACACTTGTATATTTCAGTGAGGTATTGGTGCCACTTGATATCCCACACTGTCATTTTCAGCATCATCTCAGGTTTTATCCATAACCACTTATTCTTCCAGAGATCAAACATATAGCTAACCTCCACATCTACAGGCTGTTCCACATTCTACAACTTGCGGATGTACCTGTTAGGGATTATTTGTTCCCATAGTTCAGTTTTGTATATGTTTTCAAATATACAATGTATTATTGTTTCAGGTACATGTACGAACGATTGGATGGACGAATTCGTGGAACAGTTCGTCAAGAAGCCATCGATCGCTTCTCTAAGCCAGACTCTGACCGTTTTGCATTTCTTCTGTGCACAAGAGCTGGAGGATTGGGTATTAACTTAACTGCTGCTGACACAGTGGTCATTTATGACTCTGATTGGAACCCACAAAATGATCTACAGGTTAGCATAACTAATGTGTCTTCTTATGTAATATACATTTATGACTGATTGAAACTACATTTATGACTGATTGGAACTACATTTATGACTGATTGGAACTACATTTATGACTGATTGGAACTACATTTATGACTGATTGGAACTACATTTATGACTGATTGGAACTACATTTATGACTGATTGGAACTACATTTATGACTGATTGGAACTACATTTATGACTGATTGGAACTACATTTATGACTGATTGGAACTACATTTATGACTGATTGGAACTACATTTATGACTGAATTTATGACTGATTGGAACTACATTTATGACTGAATTTATGACTGATTGGAACTACATTTATGACTGAATTTATGACTGATTGGAACTACATTTATGACTGAATTTATGACTCTGATTGGAACCCACAAAATGATCTACAGGTTAGCATAACTAATGTGTCTTCTTATGTAATATACATTTATGACTGATTGGAACTACATTTATGACTGATTGGAACTACATTTATGACTGATTGGAACTCACAAAATGACCTACAGGTGAACATATCTCAGATGTCTACTTATGTACATATAAGTATCAAGATACCAGGTCATGATTCAGTAGTTGCTCTTGGAGCGGAGTTGGCTGTCCCATCCTTTTTAAGGTAAAAGTGACCCAGAAACCATGTTTCAAAATGGTCGGTGTTGGTACGAGTGGATAGATCTATAACCCGCTCCAACCTTCCGGGAAACACACAGATTTACCGCCCAGGACATGATAGCGTTCACAGAAATGAGAGAGCAGATAGACTTGTGTCAAATGCATCTATGTTGAATGAATTCAGAATGAATAAGGGAGACATTTTGCTGTTGGGTGCCCGTTGAGTGTAGGCATTATTATAGATGGTTTATTTTAGGATACGTCTGGGAGAGTTTGGTATTCAGTGTGGTACGAGTAAGACTGGGCATCTGAGGGGCAGAAGGAAGAATGTGTTCAACCAATGAGCGATGGGAACCATCAGTGTGATCCACTTATACCGTTTGATATTTTCTTGGGGAGACTGGAGCACTAATGTGTTTGTCTGGAGCGGAGCAATGTCGGCTCAACAATCAGACCCATTATTATTGTGCCACTACTCAAGTTTAAATGTTACTCTTAGATTAATGTGAGGCCAAATTGCAGCAGAGACTTATCTGTTCTGTCATGAAAGATGTAATCTGGCAGTTTCCTCCATTCTAGAACAACCTCATTTCTCCTACATGAGGCAAAGGTCTTTGAATAAAGAAACACTTATTCTCCTAATGACACACAGATTCAGCGATAGGTAGCATCACAAGGCTGGAACTAAGCTCATCAATGATGAAGCAGAAGGTATGAATCCACTGATTACTGCATCAGCAACAACTCATCGCTGATGGTGTAAAGGACATTCGCTCACTGACTACTGGATCAGCAACCACCAACCAACTCATCTACGATGGGCACTGAACATATTACAAATACTATCATTGCCATATTTCACGTTTGTCATTGTTAAATCTGGGCCTCCTGTCAAAAATTGATTAAGACTGCAGTAAAACTGGTAAAGTTAATATAGAAAAACAATAGAAAAACAGATTCAATAGCAGTTTTATACATGAAATAATACACAGAACCCATGTTTCCACTGAAACGATCTTTATCAAGCACTAAGTCAAGAAGTGAAGACTTTCATCTAAGTGGGAAACGACAAGTCAGGATTGGAACCAAAAAGATGAAGAGATGCAAGAACAATGGGAATGTGAGTGGTTACATGTAGAGAAAGTGCAATATATATCAACATATTCACATTTCATTCTAGGCTCAAGCTCGCTGCCATCGAATTGGACAGAGTAAAGCGGTCAAGGTGTACAGACTGATCACTCGTAATTCTTATGAACGTGAAATGTTTGACAGAGCCTCGTTGAAACTTGGCCTGGACAAAGCAGTGTTACAGTCAATGGCTGCAGACAAGCCAGTGAATCCTGTAAGTATTAAGAATCCATTTATTTTCCTGTCATTAACAGTAGTTATTGCTTTTATTTCTCGTTTTCTTCTCGTTGGCAGTTTAATGGTCCTAACAATTGCTGTCTACACAGCATTTTTTTCTTGTTATTTGCAGAACTTTGCATTTCTTCTTTGTTAGAAACCGGCATCATGGCACATTGGACATTCCAATAAGTTCTTTGTTCCAGGAGTATGCTGTTCCAGGAGTATGCTGTTCCAGGAGTATGCAGACTCAAAGTCTCAGTCAGATGTTGATTATGTGATCTGCATAACTTTCCAGAAAGGACACACTTTCTCCGCTCACTCCTGGTCATCCCCATTTCTATCATTCGTTGTATGTGGACATTGTCACCTCCAACGTCTTCTTCTCCCATCTGTGAATCAATGAATGTCATTATTAGTTTGGCCCTATCACTCTTCAATACTGTGCTATCAACCACAGCTTTACCGGCCAATGAGTCTTGTTGCTTCTGACTCCTACATGACCCTGTCCACCATATGTTCAGTGTTATGTCTTTGTTATAACACAGGTGGCGAGTACGAAACAAACACAAGTAATGGTTTCCAAAAATATACAGACCCTGCAGTATTAATATCAATGATGCATAATGAAATTAAGTGCGATAACGTCAAATATCTTGGCACTATTTTAAGATCAGGTGACCAGTGCTCCAACTCCAATGAGATAAAGAGCAGGATAACAGAATCAGCATTAAAAAAAAATGAGAAACATTCTACACAATGGAGTACTGTCAATGTGTATGTGAATTTGAGTACGGGGAAGTTATATAAAATCAATTATTTATGGATGTGAGGCATAGATGGCAAACAAAAAAGCTGAAAGTGAACTTTTCAACACTGAGGCGTGGTTTTTTTTGACTGATAAAAATTCTATGGACAGCTAAAAAAAACTATTGTAAAAGTCCTCACCCATAAACTCCCATTACACAAGGTTCCTTTGAGACAACCATATATGAGTCAGGGTGTCATTTCAATTACACAGTTGAAAAGAACCTGTGTTTTTATCAGAAAGGTTATAGGCTGTGAAGAGCTACCTGCTCACAGTTAAAGGGATTATTTCATCATCATCATGTGTCAAGAGCTACCTGCTTACAGCTCAAGGAATTATTTCATCATGATTATATAACCATATTAAATTGAGAATATTCACATTGGGTGTCGTGACTAAATCACATTTGATTAAGTACAATGCAAATTGGTAGAATTAGAACAATACTTTGACTCGTGTTTACAGAATGGATTTGGTTCAAATGTGTCAAAAGCTCTATGGGATACTGTATGAACTACAAAAGACAGTGGGTTTTATTCGGGAGACAGAATTACAGATATAGACATGTTTCAAGTGAACGAAAGAAGAAGAAGAAGGTTCAAATGTCATCCACTATCATCAGGTGTTTTCATTAATTCTAAAATTCTATTGTTTATATTATACTTGTTTGTCTTGTTTTTGTTATAATTGATGCTGCATATCTTATTTAACATGTACTTCCTCCAAAGGCAAACCAGTTAACCAAGAAAGAAATTGAAGATTTGCTGAAGAAGGGAGCCTACGGTGCTTTAATGGAGGATGACAACACAGGGGACACATTCTGTGAGGAGGACATTGAACAGATCCTACAGAGAAGGACAAAGGTCATCCAGATTGAATCTGAGGGCAAAGGATCTACATTTGCAAAGGTTGGTAGAACATAAGCTTGATCAATGAATAGTCTTATCTGATGAGATACACATTACAGAAATTTATGTCTATTTTACTTGTACATAAACTTCACTAACTTCTATTTTACTTGTACATAAACTTCACTAACTTCTATTTTACTTGTACATAAACTTCACTAACTTCTATTTTACTTGTACATAAACTTCACTAACTTCTATTTTTACTTGTACATAAACTGTACCAACTGCTCATTTACTTGCTTATAAACTTCACCTTTTACTTGCATATAAACTTCACCTTTTACATGCATATAAACTTCACCTTTTACTTGCATATAAACTTCACCAATGTGTCCATGTCAGTAGAGTTGAAGAAGAAAGTTTCTATAGAGTATAACACCAATTCTAACAAAAGGATGTGAGTCATGTACAATAAATAAATAGGATAATGGAAAATTAGAGGCAACAAAGATGTGGTTCTGTAGAGGATGCTGAGAGTACCGTGAACAATTAGGAAGACTAATGTAGAGGTGCTAGAAGAGTAAAATGTGAGACTAGGTTACTTATTAATATCAGAAAGAGACAAACTTTATGTTTTGGACACTTTGTGAGACAGGAAGGTCTGAAAAACATAGTTATAACAGGTAAGATAGAAGGCAGAAGAGACTTAAAGTGCACTGCGAAAAATTATTAGATTATCTTGCATGGCATGTGGCATGGCATCGAGTCAACACTGAATGCATAAAAGATACTGAGAATAGAGAATTGTGGAGATCCATGCTCACATACGTCAGCGACACAGCACATGACAAACTTAATAATTAATTAACCATTATTACTAATTTGTTTCCCACATAGGCAAGCTTTACAATGACAGAGAACAGAAGTGACATTGATATCAATGACCCAGAGTTCTGGCAGAAGTGGGCTAAGAAAGCTGACATTGATACAGACACCAGCAACAAAAGGGTAAGCACTCTGATGATAAAACTATAACATAGTACGAATTATAACCCGTTCAGGTCGTGTGGGTGCCACACATTGGAGACATCAGCACAAAAAGTTCTCCATACATAGAGTCTAGAGGAGTGTAGAAACATCATGCCTAGACCATTCCTTGATATTATCAATCCAGGGTCACTTCTCTTCTCCTTCCATCCTTGACTGTTCCATCCTTGACTGTTCCTTCCAAAATAGTTTTAGAAAGTGATTCATGTCTCGTTACATGTTCAAACCAAACAAAGCTTACTCTGTTGCACCACTTCCAAAAGGAGTTTTTCATAACCTACGAGTTTGTTTATTTGTTGCCAGACAAATTTGTCTTGTGTCTAGCACTTGTTTTAAAAGCCTGAATCCTTCTTTCCATGCATTCATTGAGTGTACAGCTTTCACGTTTGTACAAAAGTATACTTAGCACTAGCGATCTGATTAGATTGATCTTTAATACTGATACTTACTTTTCCTAATCATATTCAACCTTTCCATGGCAGCCATCTTGAGTCTTAGCTTAATCTCATTTCCTGAAGAAAGATAAAACTAGCAACAGATGAATGCTTTCACAGATCTTGTTCATGAACGTATACATTCTCATATCTCCATCAAACTCTTTCAAAATCTAGTTTTTTTCTTATATTTGCCTATTTCTGTGGTCAATCGCAAACTCCTGCAGATTAGCAGGATGGAGTTCAGAATGGTATTTGTTTCGTGGCTTACAGCTTAGCTGTATCTGCTCCTTTCAATACAATTTCAGCATGACTTCTGGGTCACTTATACTCTATGAGATAGCACAGCGAACTCACCCCAAAATTTCCGTAGTCACCTCTTATGACATGCGTAGCAGATAACAGTGTCGCTATTCTTTGCTCCTCTCTTGTGCCTGGGCAACGGGTGTATCGAATTCTCCTAGAACTCATTGTGTTTCTCAACTCCAGCATTCATTGTCGATAAACATATTAACATCACAAATTCTTTTCTGCGTTCTGTCTCAGCCTTTGAATGGGTTAACTGCAGACGAAGATGGATGAGTCAGGTCGTCGGCTCAAATAAAACAGCGACACAATGCATTTTATTATCCTGCTGGAAATCTAGAAGGGCTATTGTCCTGCTACAAGAGAGATCCAGTGCGAGTTTAAGAATGAACTCTGAGGAAGAATGGATGCAATCCACGGATTCCCTATTTCTCATATCTTCTTTAAACATTTCAATATTGTCTCAGAATATTTTCCTTTCTTCATTTGCATTCCCCACCGAAGACAGATGTGTCAGGCCATTGGCATTAATAAAATGGCAACTCAACACATTTTCATTCTCTGGACTACATCCTCCTAGAAATTTAGAAGGGCCATTGTCTTGCTACAAGAGAGATACAGCGGGAGTTTGAGAATGAATGCTGAAGAAGAATTTGCATTCAAACTCCTGGTGCTTGACATGATGTAGTCATGAGATGTGCAGCTTGGATATTTTGCATATTTTGGCTTGACACATCTGACTTCAACAGATGTTTTTGTTGGCTTTGACTTGGTTGATGGGACAGCCACCTCCACCCTGTCCACTCTTTTGACGAGTAGTAGGTCACCATTCTGCTCTCTTCTATCACCTTGATAATTATTCTTGTATATATGTATGACATATATATATATATTTGTTTCAGTCTATACCAAGGCCTTCAACAGTCTAGCATAAAAAATGAATTGAATGTCTTCAAGAAATAGGCATAGATGGAAAAGACATCAGACTAATTAGAAATATATATCGGGAACATACTGCACCAGTAAGGTTTGAAAACAGCTACTCTCCATACATAGAAATAAAAGAGGGGTAAGACAAGGATGTATTTTATCACCTAGCCTATTTAATATCTACACAGAGAATATCTTTAAACATATAGAAGGAATGCTGGAAATCAAGATCAGTGGCAAAATAAACAACCATAGATATGCAGATGACACTGTCTTTTTAGCAGAAAGTGAACATGAACTACAAAATCTAATAGAAAGAATATGGATTAGATATATGGATGAAGAAAAGTTCAGTACCCAATGGGCACAGGCACAGAACATCTAATTACACGACGAAAATAGATATGCTGTGTCTCAGATGTTCCTGCCACACAGTGAGCCAACCGAAGTGCAAATAACACAGTTCATCTGTGGAACTAGCAGTACAACGTACTTCACACTCCTGTGCGGAAATCACACAATTTATTCGTTGTGGTTATCAGAGAGCGAACATAGAAGAAGAAACAATAAGAAAACAGATGTAATGGCTGTTTCAAAGAAAACCACATTGTCAAAATGCAGTATTAATATCAGTGATAGAAAATTAATCAAGTGGATAAAATCAAGTATCTTGTCACAATTTTAACATCAGATGGCCAGTGCTTCATTGAAATAAAGAGCAGAATATGAGAAATATTCTCATATCAAAAGATAAGAAACATTCTATGCAATGGAGTAGTATCAATGCATACACAAGTTCGAGTGCTTTGTTAAGTTGAATCATTTCTTCTGTATGATTTTAAAGGATGGATGGTAAAAGAGCTCAAGGTGAGCTGGAAGAAACTAGGTGTGGTTTTTTAGAAGAATGTTTGCAAACCTGTAGAAATTGTTAGAAAATACTTGCTATTTCATTTACAGAGTGAGCTAATTATAGCTGAGCCGCGACAACGAAGACAGACAAATCGGTATGGCAACGATGAAACCGCCTTGGAGATCAGTGATCTTGACACATCGTCAGAAACAGAAGATGAGAGTGGCAACAAGTCTTTTAAGAAGATGCGCAAAACTCGCAGCAGGACCAGGAATGCCGATGAGGACCTTGATTATGCAAATGATATTCCAGGCGACAAATATGATAGGTCGGAATGTTTCAAGGTGGAAAAACTACTTTTGGTATATGGGTAAGTCAAATTTGACAGTTTTAGAAATTTATCAAATAAGTTATTTATTGAAGGTTGAAATTTATATGATAAGTTTGGTATTGAATACACATCATTAGATAAATGATAAATTTGGTCTAGGAAATACTTATAAATTTGTCCGCTATTTTTCATCTGAATATGAGGATCATAATTTGTTCGACTTCTTCTGTGTTGTTTTGCTGTTTCAGATCTTTCTCTCTCCCATCTCTATGTGGATCCTATTATTTGTTCCATTGTGTATGTGTGTGATCTTCATATTCCCCACTTTTAATTAAACAGCCACATACTATTTTTTATTTACATAACAATAACTTGACTGTAAAATAACATTTAAACATTCTGTAAGATTACATTGCTGTGATGTATTGTTTATTTATGTTTTGTCCATGATTCACTTCCATAGAGCAGTAGAATTGTCATAATAAAGTGAGTGTTTATTTTATCTCTGCTGGAAGGTGGGGTAGGTGGTGTGACCTGCTTAAACATGCTCATTTCAAGCGAAGGCTGACAGAGGATGATGTCCTCATGATAGCACGAGCTATAGTAAGTATACCTGTTCAACAGATCTCTTCATTCTTACCTTGATACAGCTGAAGTACAGGCAGCAGGGTTTCCACTCACATTGATTCAATGTCAGAAGTAGTTCTACAACCTGTAATCAAGGTAGAGTTGCAACTGTAGGTGAGGTAAAGTTAACACCTGTTGTCAAGGTAGTCATAACTCTAAAGGTAAGAGTTACAACTGTAGTCAAGGTAGAATTACAACTGTATAGGTAGAGTAACCCATCAAGAAGTGTTCAGCTCAATAAACGTCAAAGAGGGCTGGTTCCTTAACAACATCTTAACAAGAAAGCTGAGTTTTTTGGTCATTTAAAGAGACATAACAACATGGCAAGATTAATGTAGCTGAAGGCATAGTTATCGGCAACAGGGGAAGAGGACACCCAAGATGACGATGGTGCAGTGATATATCGAATTGTTTAAATAAACATGTCTCTAGCTGCGGCAGGTCAACTGGCCCAGAATTTCAGAGTGTTCAGAGAATCCATAAGGAAGACTACGTTCTGGAAATAATGTCACATGATGAAAGGTAAGAGTTAACAATTGTAATCAAGGTAGAGTTAGCAATTGTAATCAAGGTAGAGTTAACAACTGTAGTCAAGGTAGGGTTAACAACTGTAGTCAAGGTAGAGTTAACAACTGTAGTCAAGGTAGAGTTAACAACTGTAGTCAAGGTAGGGTTAACTATTGTAGTCAAGGTAGGGTTAACAATTGTAGTCGAGGTAGAATTTATTGTGTATATCCCTTGCCACTGTCTTGTTTGTTTATGTTGAGTTTACATTTTGTTGTGTTGTTATTGACATGATATATTGTTATTGACATGATATATTGTTATTGACATGGTTGTGTTATATGGCATGCTGTTGCTGAATATTTTGCAGCATGTTCACCCTTGTACAACAGTCTACACTATCATCAGTTTTAAATCTAATCTTTGAACTTTCATTGCCATCAAAGTCCCTGCATGTTGCGGACAGTAAGCCACCTCTGTATAACAGTTCACATTGGATAGTATCAATGGGTGAACTCCCAGATTTTTCGGTGCCATCAAAATTCGTGCATGTCCATCAGAAAATGTGTGTACATTCAATTAAACATTGTCTATTTCTCCAACATAAGTATGTTGCACTACCATGATTATAATTATAGATGCCAATTTGAGAACCATTCATTATAGACATTCTTCTTCTGCTTTTAATATGGCACGCCTTTACGTTGGCAGGTTATAACCAGATTAGGACTCCTTTCAGTTTGCAACCAGATCATGACACTTCTTTTAGTTGGCAGGATATAGCCAGACACAGCCAAATTACAACATGGTATTTGTGGTTCACTAACCCCCACACTCATAGCTCATTAGCTGCCTCTTGCTACATACATGGCAAGTTATACTTTCACAATGATTTTTTGTTATAATTACAGCTTGCACATTCCCTCAAGTTTTACAAAGGAGATGACAAAATCAAGAATTTCATATGGGACCTTGTATCCAAACGAAAAGAAGGTGAACTCAAGAACCACTCGGGTAAGCTTGGACATTTGGACACTCACTGTTCATGCTCTGATGGGTTTGTTGTTGGTTAGTAGGACTAGTTTGATCAAAGTAGGATGACAGTAATCTATTTTCCAATGATGACTTGCCATGCTAATACGGATGGTGTCTTCTATAAGACAAGATGTGCTTGTCTGGAGACTTCCTATGAGTTGAAGTCTATGCATAACTGAGGGAAATATTCTCATTTTGTTATTTAAATTCCTGTGTTTTAAGCCTAAAAAGTATGAAAATAATAGTAGCACTGTGACATGCAGTGCATGTTGTAGGAGGCAGCTAAGGATACTTGGGGGTGAAGTTGGGGGAGAACTAAAAAATGACTCAAGTAAGCTTGGACATTTACTCACTCACTGTTCATGCTCTGATCGGTAAGATGTTGGCTAGTAGAACTAAGGTGTGCTCAAGAACCTCTCAGATAGGCTTAGACATTTTGACACTCACTGTGCATGCTCAGATGGGTTTGATGTTGATTAGTAGAACTAGTTTGATAAAAGGTGAGCTCAAGACCCACCTGGGTAAGCTTGGACATTTATTCACTCACTTTTCATGCTCTGATGGGTTAGATCTTGGTTAGTAGAACTAGTTTGATAAATGTAGGATAATCTATTTTCCAATGATGACTTGCCATGCTAATACGGATGGTGTCTTCTTTAAGACAAGATGTGCTTGTCTGGAGACTTCCTATGAGTTGAAGTCTATGCATGACTGAGGGAAAATATTCTCCTTTTGTTATTTAAATTCCTGTGTTTTATGCCTAAAAAGTATGAAAATAATAGTAGCACTGTGACATGCAGTGCATGTTGTAGGAGGCAGCTAAGGATACTTGGGGGTGAAGTTGGGGGAGAACTCAAGAACCACTTGGGTAAGCTTGGACATTTATTCACTCACTGTTCATGCTCTGATGGGTTAGTAGAACTAGTTTGATAGAAGATGAACTCAAGACCCACTTGGGTAAGCTTGGACATTTATTCACTCACTGTTCATGCTCTGATTGGTTAGTAGAACTAGTTTGATAAAAGTAGGATGACAGTAATCTATTTTCCAATGATGACTTGCCATGCTAATACGGATGGTGTCTTCTTTAAGACAAGATGTGCTTGTCTGGAGACTTCCTATGAGTTGAAGTCTATGCATGACTGATGGAAAATATTCTCATTTTGTTATTTAAACGTCTAAAAGGAAAGAAAATAATAGTATCACTGTGACCTACATAGTAGACAAGTATAAAATACAACTACTGTTCAAATAAACAAATGCAACTTTTTTGGATTTACTTTTATAAAAGATATTCGCTGGTTGGACATCATTCGACCTATCGACTGTGTCCACCTGGTCATTAACCATTCATAGTTACCTAAATTGTACTTACCTCATGATTCGTGAGATCATGAAAGAGGTCATGGTCAAAACATTTTTGACAATAACTCATGACAGGTTCATGAGAATCCCGTGAAACTTAATGAACACAAAACTCCATATTATTGAATACCTATAAAATATTGGTGGTCCTCGAATAAATTCAATTGAAAATTCAATTTAATTGAAAATTCATTTCTGGACAATCACAAAGTGGAGTGGCCAGACAATTTAATGTGGTTAGAAGCACAATTAGTTGACTTTGGGGGCAATTTCAACATACTGGCTCAGTGGAAGACCCAGCCACAACTCATGCCAAAGACCGGTTCATATTGCATTGTCACCTCAGAAATTGATTTGCTTCTGCGTCCTCCACAGTCCAGTCAATGCCGGCAGCTCGCCTAATTTCAGATCAAACGGTCAGGAACCTACTGCACACCGCTGTTATTTGGACTAGAAGTCCTGTTCTTACGGAACAACATCGCTAGAACAGACTGCAGTGGGCGAACCAACATTGTCAGTGGACCATTGGGAATGACTGGAGGCAGGTATGGTTTAGTTAAGAAAGGGTCTGAAAGGTTCTTCAAGTCAAGGTTGGAACATTAATTCAGTAAAATAAAATGTTGGCACACATTCAAAATAATGTTGCATTTCTTTTTTTGAACAGTATAAATTGCTTATATGTTGTCAACTGATTATTGAAGTATTTGCATATTGCCAGGTCTGTCTGCTCCAGTGCCGAGGGGTCGCAAGGGAAAGAAAAGGAAGGAGAACCTCAATTTCTTAATGGATCAAGACAAACCATTGGACTTTGACCCAGAGGTTGTTCTTGACAATGGGTACAAGAGACACCTACATCGTCACTCAAACAAGTTAGTGCTTGGAATTTGATTAATGACCTTTCTTATTTTTAGTCAATGGAGACACTGAGTGTTAAATTATTCAATGGAGACACCAAGTGTTAAATTAGTCAATGGAGACACCGAGTGTTAAATTAGTCAATGGAGACACCGAGTGTTAAATTAGTCAATGGAGACACCGAGTGTTAAATTAGTCAATGGAGACACTAATTGTTAATTTAGTTGATGGTGACACTGAGTATTAATTTAGTTGATGGAGACACTGAGTGTTAATTTAGTTGATTGATACACTGAGTGTTAATTAAGTTGATGGAAACACTGAGTGTTAATGCTAGATTGTTACACATTAGAACACGAGAGATGACCGTATATTTCTGAATATAAGCCGACCCATGTCTAAGCAGAGGATGTAACTTTCATGTCCAAAATGTGACCAAATTTTTAAATCTTTGTCTAGATCAAAGTATTAAAAAAATGATAGTAGTGTGGAATCCCATTATTATAAGAATGATGGGACAAGCAAAATATTGCTGAAATGAAAATAAACAAACTTTAACAACGGTAAGATGCAATGTCATTTCTTCCATTTGCCCCATCCTACTGGTACTGACATAAAATACAGGAATAATCAAGTGTGATGTTTCCCCAGAGGCAGTGCTAACCTCATAAAACATGCGATTGCCAGGTACCAGAGTGTTCCGAGATATCAGATTCATTCAATGCTGTCTCAGCAACAAGGGTTGGCTGCAATGATAGCTTTAGCCATTCAAATTACCATTAGGTAAATTCAAAGCTAGTCAATGAAGGGATCCACTGATCGTGTAAGCCTGCAACTCCTCCTATTTTGCTGACCCTCAAAAGAGAGAAAGAATAAGGAGTAGACATAATAAACAAAATTGTGAGTGATGGAGTTGGAAGAGAATTATAATTAAATAACATAATAATTGTTAATGTACCATATCTGCAAGTTATACTTTCAGTTAGTTACCCAACGTAATTATTTTCTCTTTCTCAGGGTTCTCCTTCGGGTGCGACTGCTGTATTATATCAAGCAAGAATTAATTGGTGACGAGGCAGAGAAAGTTTTCCAGAACATACCACATACGTAAGTGAGATACCACCAGCCACTAAATTTCAGTTAGATATAGTCAGTGCCGTAGTGGTCATGTTATGATGTTGGTCTCTCACATTGCTAAATCCTTGGATTAGAACAAGCATGTGCTTAATTAGTTTCCATGATAGCAAGG
Source organism: Meghimatium bilineatum (assembly GCA_034231615.1). NCBI lineage: Eukaryota > Metazoa > Mollusca > Gastropoda > Stylommatophora > Philomycidae > Meghimatium > Meghimatium bilineatum. Next base: position 1,563,694 of record CM067310.1, on the reverse strand, counting down.
ATAAGTAATATATTATTATGAGTAGAAATATGTACACAAAATACATGTCAATATGAAACACGTGCCAATATGGAACAATGAGTGTTTGGTGTTTGTGGCTTTCTTATTGACTTTATCATCTGTTTTTTCTGATGGTAGGTGATTGGTATATCTGGTTGGTCTTTGGTAGCACCTTCCTTAGCCAGTTGGTCTGCTTTTTCATTTATAATACATGTCAATAGTAAGAAATGATACATGTCAATAGTAAGAAATGATACATGTCAATAGTAAGAAATGATACATGTCAATAGTAAGAAATGATACATGTCAATAGTAAGAAATGATACATGTCAATAGTAAGAAATGATACATGTCAATAGTAAGAAATGATACATGTCAATAGTAAGAAATGATACATGTCAATAGTAACAAGTAATATGTAAATGATAAAACAAAAACCATTTCTAAAACTTGTTGTTTCATATGGCAAGAATATAGACTAATTAAAAAAAAAATTATTTGGGTTAAACAGCTGCATTTAGTGAAGTGTTAACAAGGTAACCCATTTTAATATATTTACCACATGGTGCAAAATTTTACTGAAGTCTCGCATTTATTCTATGTTGTTTATTTAGTTGATATTTATGATAATAGAAAAACTTAATACTCCTTACTTGTATGCAGCAATATTTTGTCTATTTCTCTTTTATGTCTATCTTCATAATTAATGGACACAATTCTATTGTACATAAATTCAAATACCAACATCTCATGGTGTACATAATTCAAATACCATCTCATGGTGTACATAATTCAAAGATCGACATCTCATGGTGTACATAATTCAAATACCAACATCTCATGGTGTACATAATTCAAATACCATCTCATGGTGTACATAATTCAAAGATCGACATCTCATGGTGTACATAATTCAAATACAGACATCTCATGGTGTACATAATTCAAATACCATCTCATGGTGTACATAATTCAAATACCATCTCATGGTGTACATAATTCAAAGATCGACATCTCATGGTGTACATAATTCAAATACCAACATCTCATGGTGTACATAATTCAAATACCATCTCATGGTGTACATAATTCAAAGATCGACATCTCATGGTGTACATAATTCAAATACAGACATCTCATGGTGTACATAATTCAAATACAGACATCTCATGGTGTACATAATTCAAATACAGACATCTCATGGTGTACATAATTCAAATACAGACATCTCATGGTGTACATAATTCAAATACCATCTCATGGTGTACATAATTCAAATACCATCTCATGGTGTACATAATTCAAATACCATCTCATGGTGTACATAATTCAAATACCACCATCTCATGGTGTACATAATTCAAATACCATCATCTCATGGTGTACATAATTCAAATACAGACATCTCATGGTGTACATAATTCAAATACAGACATCTCATGGTGTACATAATTCAAATACAGACATCTCATGGTGTACATAATTCAAAGACCAACATCTCATGGTGTACATAATTCAAATACCATCTCATGGTGTACATAATTCAAAGACCGACATATCATGGTGTACATAATTCAAATACCAACATCTCATGGTGTACATAATTCAAAGACCGACATATCATGGTGTACATAATTCAAATACAGACATCTCATGGTGTACATAATTCAAATACAGACATCTCATGGTGTACATAATTCAAAGATCGACATCTCATGGTGTACATAATTCAAAGATAATTTTCTCATATTAGAAATAATTATAAACAAATTGCCATTCTTCGCCAGAGAGATCCACATTCCACAGCCTATCCTTGAAGGGGAAGTCCCATCCCCCTGGTGGGATGAGGAAGCTGATAAATCCCTCATCATTGGAGTCTTTAAATATGGCTACGAGAAGTATAACTGCATACGATCGGATCCGGCTCTCTGCTTTTTGCTTAAATGTGGACCACCAGATGGAGCTGCACTGCTTGCTGAGCAGGAGGATGACAAGTAAGCCTGTTCAGATTATTTCACATTTGAAAAGTTTGTTTTAGCCAGGATAAGTAAATTAGTTTTATACATTTGTTTTATTGTTCAGTTCAGGATAAAAAGAAAATTGTGTTTACTACTCTCGTGGGGATAAATCAGAATATGTTATTTAAAAGTCAAGATGTTCCTCATCCGTTGGTCATCGTCATCCCCTCAGCATTGACTTTCTCAGAAGATCTAGTGCCCATTTCCTAAGGCTGTGTTGACAATTAGAAAATATTTCCAGTTGAACTGTAAATTGAATCTTGGTTGGCTGGTTGCTGCTGATCCAGCGGTCCACAGTCTCATGACCTTTGGCCCAATATCATTGTGTGATATATGTATGTGTTTGTGAGCTTTTGTTTTGTTTCATTTAATGTGTTCCATTTATCTGACCCTGGAGGGAGAAGCATTTTCTTGATGTCATCTAGCGTTGGACATTCAAAAAGGTGATGGTCAACAGTTTCACAGGGATGAGTGCACAGCTGGCACCCTGCAGTATATTGTGGTTGTATTCTATTCTTCTTCTTCTGCGTTCATTCTCAAACTCCCGCTGGATCTCTCCTGTAGCAGGACAATGGCCCTACTACATTTCCAGCAGGATGTAGTCCAGAGAATGGAAATGCGCGGTGTTGCAATTTTATTTGCTTTTATGTGTCAATCCGGCTTCAGAGGAAGCATATATTTCAAAAGCTTGTATTCTTCTCTACATTTCTGCTGTAATTGTCATTCTATCACACCTATGCAAAATAATAGGTATTATTAGATGTTATATTTAAAAAATGCCAAAATTGTTTTATCAACATCAGACATAGACACTAACTAAACAATGAAATCTTAGTAAGTGTCAAATAAGAGGTCTAAGAAAAGCAGCAAAGAGAACAAGAAGAGATTATGTGAGGAATGAAGAGATTACAAGAACTGTTGGAACAACATCTGTGATCAAATATATATTGAAATGGTTCGGCTATTTAATGAAAATGACCTCTTATTGGCCAGCGGCAAAGGCATACAACATGAAAATAGAAATAACAAGATGCAGAGGAAGACCATGAAAAATGTACATTAAGAAACTAGCATCGTTCTGAGACATCTTAATATTACTCCATACCAAACGTGCCATAGCTAAATTTTGCTATACCTTACTTGAAAAGTAGAGGAAAAAATTAATATATAGATATTACATATAAGTCTAAACTGTGAAATCTTACATTGCTATTTAAGAAGTGCTTGTTCAGTAGTCTAAACTGTGAAATCTTACATTGCTATTTAAGAAGTTCTTGTTAAGTAGCTTGATTAGGATTGCAATAGATAGATCTATTTTCCAATGATGACTTTAAATACGGACAGAGTCTTCTTTAAGACAAGATGTGCTTGTCTGGAGACTTCTCATGAGTTGAAATCTATGCATGACTGATGGAAAATATTTTCATTTTGTCATTCTTATGTTGGAGATAAGTTGCCACAATGCTATTCATTAAGTTGATTTACTTGTTTTGTGTGACTTGTGCTTTAATAGAGGACTGCTTGATTAAAAATTGGTTTAGATTTTATGTGGAAAATTTTCTCTCCATCTCTTCTCTTCCACACCTCCTTTCCCTAATTGCCACAGTTCTCATTTTACAGCTGTGCTTGGTCTGTCTGCAGCACACTTCATTGAGAATGTAGAAGCTTGTCTGAAAATTATTTCTATAACAGCATTCTTCAAAGAGAATGTAGAAGCTCTTTAATACATATTTCTATCTCCTGTTCCTCTTCTGTAAGGGATGATGATGATAAAGATGAAGACATGACAAAAGATGAAGACATGACAAAAGATGAATTGGATGACGAGAACTCACAAGGCTCCACAACAGGTACCAACAGCAGTGAGGTCAAGTCTGTCACTTACACAGCCCCAGAAGAAAAAACCAGCGATGATTGCAATACAGTAGGTCAAGATGATGAGAGCAGGTTAACTGGAGGTAAGATTGAACAAGTACCTTGTATCTGTGTGCCAATTCCCAGTTTATGATACTTTATACGAGTATGTAAAGGCAGTGATGTTGTTGGGTGCATCTATTATATGTCTGAAGTTTAGACTTGTCTGCATGCAATCATGGAAGAGGTATCTGCACTCTCATCATCAAACTTATAACCTTTCAGGTTTGTAGGGGTGCCACTTTGAAAACATCAACACAAAAATCTCTCAATGCCTCAGTGTTCTCAGTTCCTATAAATATTTATATATCAGTTTATATGAGTTCGGTTCAAAAAGTTTCTGGCATTTGTGGATTATATAGAAATGATCAACAATAGAATTATCTACACTACATTTCCTTTAAAGTAGTTCCCTTTGACATGCACACACTTTCACCCAATGTGCACACAGCTGCTGCTTGTTTGACATGCACACACTTTCGCCCAATGTGCACACAGCTGCTGCTTGTTTAACATGCACACACTTTCGCCCAATGTGCACACAGCTGCTGCTTGTTTGACATGCACACACTTTCGCCCAATGTGCACACAGCTGCTGCTTGTTTGACATGCACACAGTTTCACCCAATGTGCACACAGCTGCTGCTTGTTTGACATGCACACACTTTCGCCCAATGTGCACACAGCTGCTGCTTGTTTGACATGCACACACTTTCACCCAATGTGCACACAGCTGCTGCTTGTTTGACATGCACACACTTTCGCCCAATGTGCACACAGCTGCTGCTAGATACATTTGTGGAACTCATTTCTGTGACACCTCTCAGCTGTCTCGTCCCGTTGGTGAAAGTCCTCTACATTCTTGAATCGTTGTCCTTTCAGTGCAGATTTCAGTTGAGGGAACAAGAAATAATCAACTGTTGCAGGGTCAAGAGAATATGGTGGCTGTTCCAAAGTAATCACATTGTTCTTTTTGAGGTACTCCCTTACCACACATTGTCCTGTAGCATGATCTGTCTGTTCTACATTTTCTGACAGTTTCCTTCTGATTGCATCTCTTAGATGGCAGTAACACCGCCGAAGACAGATGTGTTGGGCCATTGGCGCAAATAAAACGGCAACACAACGCATTTCCATTTTCTGGACTATATTCAACTAGAAATCTTGTAGGACCATTGTCCTGCTACAAGACAAATCCAGCGGGAGTTTGAGAATGAACGCTGAAGAAGAAGATGGCAGTAATATCATTGCGGTATCACCATAGTGTCTCCGAGATTGACTTCTTTAGCAAATCGCAGAATTTTACATTTGTAAGCTGTTCAATCAAGTACATTTTCAACTCTGATGATGCAATTAGCAGTGTCCCAGTTACAACTTTATCTCCATCTAAGACTGTTCATGGCTGCAGTGAAGGCACTAATGTATTCTTTGACACTTTTGCTAATCCGACTGTAGAAAAACTATGACGTTGAGAAAAGACTTATCAGTGTAGATTATTACATCATTTTCTGCAGTGTTATCGCCAATAGGCGCCATGATTTTTTTATTATTCAGTAAGTTCAATATTTTGTCCTTTTTTGTTATTTGTTTGATAAAGACATTTTGTTGGGAATGTTGATCTAGTATTTTGATGTTATGTAAATTTATATTTGAGTGTTTTCTCTGTTTGTTTTTACTTATAGATTAAAGGCATTTGTTAGTATTAGAATTATTTGGGTGGTTGGCATGGGTATAATGCTACATTAAATATTTTCCTATGTGCTGGGAATGGAGATACTAGCCAACAACCAGAGAAAGACCAAAGAAATTACACGTTACAGTACATTGCAGAGGGTATACAGAATTACGCCCCCAAAATCTTCCTACACAAACACTCTGTAGATGTAGCCTGCATCCGATTTATCTCAACAATCTCTGGTTTTGTTAGTTGTATATTCATACTCATGTGGGAAATGTTAACCTTATGTGGGAAATGTTAACCTTATGTGGGAAATGTTAACCTTATGTGGGAAATGTTAGCCATCATGTTTTACTCATAGTTATATTTCAATTCTGAACAGATGATGGTGACAAACTGCCATTCCCTGATGGTTCAAGTCTGAATGTGAGGTTAAGGAAATGCATCACCAATTATCAGAGGCATCATAAGAAACGCATGCTGAAAAATGAACAAATGCAACGGGTAATCTAACATTTCTGTATTACTATCAACTTCTGAAGACTGATGTGTCAGGCTATTGACACAAATAAAACTACGACAAAACGTATTTACATTCATTCTCTGGACTAATCCTGTTGGAAATCTAGTGGGATCATTGTCCTGCTACAAGAGAGATCCAGTGGGAGTTTGAGAATGAATCCTGAAGTTGTATTATCTATATGATGATTTATAATCTAAACTTGTTGTTTTCCAATTGGTAATCTATCATTTCTGTATTATCATCCTTATCATCAGTTTTCAGAAAATTAGACAAGATGAGAAATTAAGACAAGATGCCAGAAAGCAAATATAGTGACATATACCAGCTATCACCATTACTGCTCAACCCAAAGGTAACTAATGACATACCAGCTATCACCATTACTGCTCAACCCAAAGATCAAGATGGAAGTCAAGAGACAGATGATTAGCAGTATTTTATGTCACCACTCTGCTATCAATGCCAGACATGGACGCTGACAGTAGCACAACCAGCAGAGAAAACTTACAACGTGTGAGATGAAATGTCTTATGTTTTACTTATGTCTGATATTTCTCCACAGAAAATGGAACGCAGAGAAAGAACTGATTACAACCTGAAAGAAAGAGAGTTTAAAAGAAAAGAAGTACAGCAAAGGTTAGTCTTGATGATGGAAGCAACAATGTATGATCTCAACTCTGTTCGTACAATTCTAGTCCTGTATATAATGCATTATGTAGGTCTTGTATATTAGTCTTAATTAGGATGATCATACATCTGGATTTTAGCATCCCAAAGCTCAATATTTGTATATTTCAATCTATTGTGAGAGCTCAATATTTGTATATTTCAATCTATTGTGACAGCTCAATATTTGTATATTTCAATCTATTGTGAGAGCACAATATTTGTATACAGCTTGAGCACACAATGCCAAATATGGAGAGAATTTCAAACATAATGGAAGGTCAGTGGAAAAATGGGATTCACTGTATAATTTTCTGTGTTCAATCTCTCTAACATCAATATGGTGCAGCACGTCATAGTTTGCAGCTTAGCTTCGATATCTGCACCTATGCATTTAACCCAAGAGTAGTGGACAACAGGACATATGAAACATACGAATGTTGGAGGGAAAACAAACCTTGTTATATAGTCATATCATCTACTAGATGTCTAATATTGCATGATGTTTAGTCTGGTAGCACCAGCAGACATGTAGCGTGATAGTTTGTCTGTTGGGGCTCTGGTAATACCTGTAGATATGTAGTATGATGGTTTGTCTGGTATGGCTCTGGTAAGACTCATAGATGTATAGCACGATGGTTTGTCTGGTAGGGCACCGATAAGACCCATAGAATATAGCACGATGGTTTGTCTGGTAGGGCACCGATAAGACCCATAGAATATAGCACGATGGTTTGTCTGGTAGGGCACCGATAAGACCCATAGAATATAGCACGATGGTTTGTCTGGTAGGGCTCTGGTAAGACTCATAGATGTATAGCACGATGGTTTGTCTGGTAGGGCACCGATAAGACCCATAGAATATAGCACGATGGTTTGTCTGGTAGGGCACCGATAAGACCCATAGAATATAGCACGATGGTTTGTCTGGTAGGGCTCTGGTAAGACTCATAGATGTATAGCACGATGGTTTGTCTGGTAGGGCTCTGGTAAGACTCGTAGATGTATAGCACGATGGTTTGTCTGGTAGGGCTCTGGTAAGACCTAATAGATATGTTATATTCGAATAATGACTAATGTATTAACATAGAAAAATGTTTATGTATTACTTTTCTTAAAATGTACTCAACTTTTGTGATTAGCTAAAACATGAACAAACATTCATAATGTTCAACAAATATGGTCACACTATTGCTGCTTTAATTCTCTTTGTGACCAGGATGTGCAGTGTTATGTCATAGTTTACAACCTGGATTCATTATTTATCTACATCTTGCAGTCTGAAAGATCTGATTCGAGGGTTGCTTTACTTTAACTTTCGGTGAGATGGCACATCCAACTCCATTTCTGAGCTTCCTTCGTAGTTTTTTATGGCATGTATGGCAAATAACAGTGTCACTATTATTTGCTCCGATCCCATTTTAGGCTCCGTAACACATGAATGCAGAGCAGAGTGGTTAGTTGATCTATCTCATAAATTCAAATCAGAATTAGCTTGTAGTTTAAAAAGCTGATCTTCTATATACTGGTGATTCCTGCCCACGTATCAGTGTCTTCTTACACATTCAACACTTGTTGAATATGTCTAATACAGAGTAGGCTTCCATTATTTTAGTCTATAAATTTATATATATATATATGTATGTGTGTATATTTTCTCAAAACTATTCTTGACTCCATCAAAGAGTTGTCTCTGTTAAGAAGTAGTTATTTGTGTATCTCTTCTGTCTGTATAATCCACCCACTGACAAATTTGCCTAGAGGCAGATCTTAGCCTCACCAAATTGTAAAGTGTTCGGACTCATTACAGTCGCTGGACAAGACGAGAGGAGGCTGACTTCTATCGCACAGTTTCAACATTTGGTGTGGAGTTCAGCCGAGCTGCTGGTCGGTTCCGGTGGGACAGGTTCAGAGAGCAAGCAAGGTTGGACAGGAAGCCTGATGAGTCATTGACAGAGTACTTTCATGCCTTCTACTTCATGTGCCAGCGAGTCTGTGGAAAACTCAAGCCAGGGGACAGTAAGTAGTATTTTTTACTTCATGTCTGCAAGTTTGTGAAATGCCATGGGCATTTAGTAGATGTCTTTTGTCGTACATACCTCCGGCTCAAACTCAAGTCAGGAGACAGTAATATTTATCTAAACTGCATGTGTCTCCATGTTTAAGCCAGAAGATAGCATGTAATTTGTTGGTTCACTTGTTGAGTCCTGAAACCTACTGTCAGTAATGATGATGGCAAATAAATAATGTATATTCTTAGAACATATATAATCAAAAACAAGATTTTGTTTGGTCTACTCAACATTTCTTCTACCCATACATGTTTTTGACCCACTCAAGATTGTCATCTGTCCATCTCCTTCTAGGTTTATCTCTACTTTTACTTCCTGGAATTCTGCCCTCCAAGATGAACCTTTCCATGCCATTGTGTCTTTTTATATGTCCAAAATATTTGAGTTTTCTATGTAAAATTGTATTCACCAGCCATCCTTCCTCTATATCCTGCCTACTCAAAACCACACTTTGTTATCTTTGCTGTTCTAGAAATTTGTAATATTATCCTATAACACTTCAGATCAAATGACAGTCTATCCTTTGCAAATATCTGTGCACATTTTCCCGTATGTTGCCGGTTCCTCTTCCCATGCACGATTTATTTGGCCTACCTTAAATTTCCTCTAACATTGTATCATTTGTTTTACCTAATCTACATTTACTTTGATCCACATCAGATTTAACCCTGACAAGATTATATTTGCTTATCCCTCAGTGCCACCAAATATGATATTTGTGGAGCCTATCACAGAGGAGAGAGCAAGCAGATGCCTGGCTCGTATTGATCTCTTGAATAAGATACGCCAGGATATATTGATGCACCCCCAGCTGGAAGACAGAGTCAAATTGTGCCAACATTCCTATGACATGCCCAGCTGGTGGATATGTGGTCAGCATGATAAAGAGCTTCTCATTGGAGCTGCTAGGTGAGTCATATACATCGTAGAAACTTGATGCAAATTATTTGCCTCATTTGGACAAAATTATCTTTGAATTTTAAAGCATTAAATGTCAAACTTTTAAAAAACAAACAAACCTGTTATAGTATATATCATTCTTCTGCGTCCGTTCTTAACCTGTAGCAACCCAGAGACAAATTATGCAATCTTCCTCTGGAACCCGCTATTTGTTGTGATTTCTGGCTGTGTTTGCTTTTGTGGCATAACTTAAAAAATTTGGAGACAATAAAGATAAATGGATGTCAGATTGAGGGGCGTGGTTTATTTGTGTCACTGTCCTGTTTCGGTAGAGTAACATGGAAAATATATCTTGTGATAGCTAAATTTGCATAAATTTGTTATTTATTTGTTTACTTCAAATTTGGAGACAACAAAGATAAATGGACACCAAATATAGCTGCATGGTTTTTTTGTTGTTTCAATGCTTTGCAGCGGAGGAGTAACATGGACATTAAGAAGAATAATTTATGTTATGTATGCACTAACGAAATGTTGCATAACTTTTTTATTTATTGAGTTATTGATTTAAAATTTGGAGACAATAAAGATAAATATATGTCGGATATGGTCGTGGTGTGTGTGTGTCAGTGTTATGTTGTAGACAACCAACATGGACAATGGGGACAGTAACACAAACGCACATAAAGAACTTACCGGTATGAGGTAATCCAACTGTAGCTGCAATCAATCATGTAACTCAGGCCAGCAGGGTATGGTACCTTTCAAAGCATGGTACTGGGCATAAGGCTACCTGACATGTGACACATAAATTGTGGCTGATGACACTTCATTATATCAGAACACACAAGACAGTTAGGTAGTAAAGGCCTTCCATTAGCCTGACAGACAGGTAGTAAAGGCCTTCCATTAGCCTGACAGACAGGTAGTAAAGGCCTTCCATTAGCCTGACAGACAGGTAGTAAAGGCCTTCCATTAGCCTGACAGACAAGTAGTAAAGGCCTTCCATTAGCCTGACAGACAGGTAGTAAAGGCCTTCCATTAGCCTGACAGACAGGTAGTAAAGGCCTTCCATTAGCCTGACAGACAGGTAGTAAAGGCCTTCCATTAGCCTGACAGACAGGTAGTAAAGGCCTTCCATTAGCCTGACAGACAGGTAGTAAAGGCCTTCCATTAGTCTGATGTTTAGGGTTTAAACATAGTGTCCACCGTACGCCCAAGTCTACTTTCGGAAGAATAAGCATAGTATTGTTGCCAACCGCCGAAGATGGATGTGTTGGGCCATTGGCGCAAATAAAACGGCAACACAATGCATTTACATTCTCTGGACTATATTGAATTGGAAATCTTGTAGGGCCATTGTCCTGTTACAAGAGAAATCCAGCGGGAGTTTGAGAATGAACGCTGAAGAAGAAGAAGTATTGTTGCCACAGAGGAAGATTAGTGTTGACAAAACTAGTGATCTTGTGCACCGTATTATGTCTAGTTTGCCGCTGTGGTACAGCAGTGCTGTCCACGGGGTGGAGGTATGCCAATATGTCCATGAACCTCTTGCTAAATATAAAACTCCTGAAACCAGACATCCCAAGGATGCTGTCAGTAGTCCAAATATGAAGGAAATAACAGTCTTTTGGTAAGGCCCAACGCAAGAATCAAACCAAGAAATGCTTTCATCTCGTCAACAGTCACTGGTTTCTAAGTAATGAAACGAGATAAGATTTTAGCATTAAGACCGTCCCTAGCTTTGACATATAAATAACCAAAAATAACAAAGTATTTCTGACAAAATGGAAAGTGCTGCAATCCTAAATAAAGTAAACAAGTTACTGTGAATACCCAACTATCAATATAAAACAAATAAATAACAATAAAACATAGAACAAGGAAAATTATCAATGTATCTGTCCAATCTGGACCTTTCTCAAGAAACAAATAAGCAGTTAAGAAAACACAACCATAAAAATATTGATAACCAAGATGACTGGGACAATGTCTTCCTCAACAAAAAACATTTCCCTGTCAAAAGATTAAAGACATAATTTTACCATCATCATGTTTGAAAAGCTACCTGCTGACAACTAAAGGGATTATTTCATTATATGTCATATTCATCAAACACACATCACTATCATGTTTCAGCACAAACAATGTATGTAGAGTACGAATACGTATACTCTTTAATCTCTGGGAAGTTCGAGGAATGACTCCATCTCTACTGAGCAAGTGCGGTAGGTGGTGCTAGTCAAGGTAGGTTGCCACTGACGACATTTGAGCACTTGTGAGAGCAGTGTGTGCTGTGACATTGGCTGACTTACCTTACCTTACTTGTGAGAGCAGTGTGTGCTGTGACATTGGCTCACTTACCTTACCTTACTTGTGAGAGCAGTGTGTGCTGTGACATTGGCTGACTTACCTTACCTTACTTGTGAGAGCAGTGTGTGCTGTGACATTGGCTGACTTACCTTACCTTACCTTACTTGTGAGAGCAGTGTGTGCTGAGACATTGGCTCACTTACCTTACCTTACTTGTGAGAGCAGTGTGTGCTGTGACATTGGCTCACTTACCTTACCTTACTTGTGAGAGCAGTGTGTGCTGTGACATTGGCTGACTTACCTTACCTTACTTGTGAGAGCAGTGTGTGCTGTGACATTGGCTCACTTACCTTACCTTACTTGTGAGAGCAGTGTGTGCTGTGACATTGGCTAACTTACCTTACCTTACTTGTGAGAGCAGTGTGTGCTGTGACATTGGCTGACTTACCTTACCTTACTTGTGAGAGCAGTGTGTGCTGTGACATTGGCTGACTTACCTTACCTTACTTGTGAGAGCAGTGTGTGCTGTGACATTGGCTGACTTACCTTACCTTACTTGTGAGAGCAGTGTGTGCTGTGACATTGGCTGACTTACCTTACCTTACTTGTGAGAGCAATGTGTGCTGTGACATTGGCTGACTTACCTTACCTTACTTGTGAGAGCAGTGTGTGCTGTGACATTGGCTGGCTTACCTTACCTTACTTGTGAGAGCAGTGTGTGCTGTGACATTGGCTGACTTACCTTACCTTACTTGTGAGAGCAGTGTGTGCTGTGACATTGGCTAACTTACCTTACCTTACTTGTGAGAGCAGTGTGTGCTGTGACATTGGCTCACTTACCTTACCTTACTTGTGAGAGCAGTGTGTGCTGTGACATTGGCTCACTTACCTTACCTTACTTGTGAGAGCAGTGTGTGCTGTGACATTGGCTCACTTACCTTACCTTACTTGTGAGAGCAGTGTGTGCTGTGACATTGGCTCACTTACCTTACCTTACTTGTGAGAGCAGTGTGTGCTGTGACATTGGCTAACTTACCTTACCTTACCTTACTTGTGAGAGCAGTGTGTGCTGTGACATTGGCTCACTTACCTTACCTTACTTGTGAGAGCAGTGTGTGCTGTGACATTGGCTGACTTACCTTACCTTACTTTGCTATATATTTTCTTTGGGGAAAAATAGATACTCATTATATATCTCTATTTTTTCCTCCCTTATTACTCCGTGTTGCACCAGCCCTCACATCTTTAATATGTTAGGTTGTTCCCTAACGCTGAGGATTTATCCGTATATATTTTTGTGTTGGACTTAAATATTTGTCTTCCTCAGACACGTAGCGCAAAAACAGACTTTATATATGATATGATTTGTCTTCCTCAGGCACGGAGTGGCAAAAACAGACTTTATATGATATGATTTGTCTTCCTCAGACATGGAGTGGCAAAAACAGACTTTATATGATACGATTTGTCTTCCTCAGACATGGAGTGGCAAAAACAGACTTTATATGATATGATTTGTCTTCCTCAGACATGGAGTGGCAAAAACAGACTTTAACATCCTCAGAGACAAGACTTTATCTTTTCATTTGGTTCTAGAGAATTCCCTGCGGTCATTGCGAGGCCACCCTGCTCCAATGGCACCCTTTCAAGGACCATCTCGGATGGACCTCACGAGTAAGATCTGAATTTAAATGTACAATTTTAAAAATTTTTTTGTGAAAACACAGATAACTGGATACTCCCATATGTTGTAGTACTCTGTCAGGTTCTGTGTTATATATATTGTTATTGTTCTGCATTTTCAAAACCTACCTGCAACTCAACGAGAAAAATGCAGCGTTGGCAGCTATTTATTTTATTTATTCTTCTGGAATGTTCTAAAAGCTCCTGATTGGCTAGATGGAAGTCTAGCAGGATATAGTCTAAAGATGTTCTATAGGATATAATCTAGATGTTCTATAGGATATAGTCTAAAGATGTTCTATAGGATATAGTCTAAAGATGTTCTATAGGATATAGTCTAAAGATGTTCTATAGGATATAGTCTAAAGATGTTCTATAGGATATAGTCTAAAGATGTTCTATAGGATATAGTCTAAAGATGTTCTATAGGATATAGTCTAAAGATGTTCTATAGGATATAGTCTAAAGATGTTCTATAGGATATAGTCTAAAGATGTTCTATAGGATATAGTCTAAAGATGTTCTATAGGATATAGTCTAAAGAATAGAATGTTTTCTGTCATGGTTTACTGGTTGCTACGATAACTTTCAGTTTCAACTTGTCTGATTTCTGTCATGGTTTACTGGTTGCTACGATAACTTTCAGTTTCAACGTGTCTGATTTCAATACTGTTAGGTTACTAAACCTTATATGCTATGACGCCCGTGTGTTCCCGGGGCCCGAACGGGGAGCAAAGAATAGCATCACTGCAACACTTCCATGCATGTCGTAAAAGGCGACTAAGGAAGTTAGGGGATGGGATGGCTGTTCCATCCCATATAGGGTCAGTGACCCAAAGCCATGCTGAAGTTGGATGTGTCAGGCCGAAAGGCGCAGATATCGCAGCAATGCTGTAAACCATGACACAATGCATTCCGCTCTCCGGACTACATCCTGATAATCTGCAGGAGTTTGAGAATGAACGCAGAAGAAGAAGAAGATATGTTATGAGACAACCAACCACCATACTCCATGAGACAACCAACCACCATACTCCAGCCCTCCTAGGCACCTCTTATGACATACATTACGTACTATAGTGCTGCTGTTCTTTGATCTCCATTCAGATTCCAACAATGCACAGATGTATTGTATGTTTTACCCTTGTTGCTGGTCCCCATATCTCCATTCAGATTCCAACAATGCACAGATGTATTGTATGTTTTACCCTTGTTGCTGGTCCCCATATCTCCATTCAGATTCCAACAATGCACAGATGTATTGTATGTTTCACCCTTGTTGCTGGTCCCCATATCTCCATTCAGATTCCAACAATGCACAGATGTATTGTATGTTTCACCCTTGTTGCTGGTCCCCATATCTCCATTCAGATTCCAACAATGCACAGATGTATTGTATGTTTCACCCTTGTTGCTGGTCCCCATATCTCCATTCAGATTCCAACAATGCACAGATGTATTGTATGTTTCACCCTTGTTGCTGGTCCCCATATCTCCATTCAGATTCCAACAATGCACAGATGTATTGTATGTTTCACCCTTGTTGCTGGTCCCCATATCTCCATTCAGATTCCAACAATGCACAGATGTATTGTATGTTTCACCCTTGTTGCTGGTCCCCATATCTCCATTCAGATTCCAACAATGCACAGATGTATTGTATGTTTCACCCTTGTTGCTGGTCCCCAAAGGAGAGCGAAGAATAATGGCATTTAACTCCTAGAAGCTATGTTAAAGTTGGGTATGTCTGACGGAAAGACACAGATATCGCACCTAAGCTGTAAACCATGACATAATGCATTCTGTTCTCAACTGTGTAATGCTAATGTTTGAGAGTGAGCTGGGATCTAATATTACTGTATTATATTATAGCATGCATTTTCTACATTACATATTTGAGTCAACTTCAGGCATTGATCAAATACCAATTGTTAGTGAATCATAGTTTCTCCTTATGTTGAATGGGGGCCAAGAATTGTTAGTGAATCATAGTTTCTCCTTATGTTGAATGGGGGCCAAGAATTGTTAGTGAATCATAGTTTCTCCTTATGTTGAATGGGGGCCAAGAATTGTTAGTGAATCATAGTTTCTCCTTATGTTGAATTGGGGCCAAGAATTGTTAGTGAATCATAGTTTCTCCTTATGTTGAATGGGGGCCAAGAATTGTTAGTGAATCATAGTTTCTCATGTTGAATGGGGGCCAAGAATTGTTAGTGAATCATAGTTTCTCCTTATGTTGAATGGGGGCCAAGAATTGTTAGTGAATCATAGTTTCTCCTTATGTTGAATGGGGGCCAAGAATTGTTAGTGAATCATAGTTTCTCCTTATGTTGAATGGGGGCCAAGAATTGTTAGTGAATCATAGTTTCTCCTTATGTTGAATGGGGGCCAAGAATTGTTAGTGAATCATAGTTTCTCCTTATGTTGAATGGGGGCCAAGAATTGTTAGTGAATCATAGTTTCTCCTTATGTTGAATGGGGGCCAAGAATTGTTAGTGAATCATAGTTTCTCCTTATGTTGAATGGGGGCCAAGAATTGTTAGTGAATCATAGTTTCTCCTTATGTTGAATGGGGGCCAAGAATTGTTAGTGAATCATAGTTTCTCCTTATGTTGAATGGGGGCCAAGAATTCTAAGGCACTACTGCTAATTTGATATTGTTATTTTTCTGTGTGTTGCAGCAAGTACACCTCTTCCCAGGCATCATAGATTAGAACAACTAGTGAGGACTCCAGCATCACATCATCATGATCTCAAGATGAATTTGTTGAAGATGGAGGAGATTGCAGCCGAGGCAATGGCATTAAATAAACCAAATAAAGTTGAGATCAAGGACGAGTCTGAGATTCCTAAAGAAGCGGTGAAGAAAAAGTCAGCCAATGACAGTCACAGTATGGATGAGAAGAAAGATGGAGATAGTACGGAGAATGGAGAAACGGATGATGATGAGAAAGAAAAGGACGAAAGTGAGGACAAGACAGATAATCTTGAAAAAGAAGGGGAAGGAAAGAAAGAGGAATATGAAGAGGAAAAGGGGATGAGTGATAAAGAGAAGAAACCAGAGATTAGTAAGGATGAGAAAGATATAAAAAAAGAGTGTTTAGATGTGGAGAAGAAAGAGAAAAATTGTGTCAAGGAATTTGTTGCAAAATCTGAGAAAAGGAAAGATTCTTCAGATGAATCTTCAGAAGTTATCTCTAATAAGAAAAATTCAGTCAACACAAAAATTGGGGATGACATTTCCAAATCTGGAGATTGTGCTTCAGAGATGCCAAAACTAGAACCTTTAGAAATGGGCGAGGACATGCCCCCAGTTAGAACAAAAACACGGGTAAAAGACAATGAACTAACAATGGATAAAAAAGAGAAACGAGTCTGTGTGAAATTGGAGAATGGCAGTAGTAAAGACATTGACAGTAAGGAGATGTTGAAGGTTGAAGCATCGGCTGCTATAGATACTGGTGAGGAGGGTGATACTGAAGACACAAGACCGGATTATGTGAAGCTTAAAGAGAAAATCATTAAGACAGAGATTGAGAGAATCAACGAGGAACGACTCAAGCGAGAAGAAGAAACTAAGAAAGTGGAAAATGGAGTCTCGGTAAGTTACGTTTTGTTCTTGTTATAAAATCTCTATCAGATTATGCTTCTTGGCTGTTACATTGATCAGTTCCCTGCCAGGATTATGTATTTATTTTATTTTCTGTTGATCATGTGTAATTCTTCACATTTTATGAGTGTTGTTTCATTGTCCGAATATGTGGTTGAGAGTTTGGGGGGGGACCACTTCAGATGACCAAGGTACCTGATTCAATTTAGTCACAGACGCTTGTACATGCAGAGCATTCAGAAAGCCATGGCAAACTACTGAATGCAGACTAGAATAGAACAGCTAAAAATGTTAGGCTTATTTCAACATCTCAAATAAGATAAATATGGATATTTGGGCACATACATAAATAGCGCAGGAGACTGCTGTAGAAATAAAGAGAAGAATTACATTGGCAACATTGAAACTTGCCTGTAAGTTGTTCTTCTGTTGTTTTCTAGTATTGTGATGTTCATTATTCTCTCCGAAGTATAGCTTATTTCTAAGATGTTTTTTCTTCCACTATAAACCTTACACCATGTTTCGCAATCTCATCATATTTGATGAGATGTTTATTCATTTGTAATGTAGGACTTAGCACATTATTAATGGTTACAGCGATGAGTGATGCCTCCACCAAAAAATAAAATGGTCAGTGATTTGGAAACCAACATCCACATGTGAAATACGTCACGTAACAACAGAAACGGTACAATACAAGAATCAGTGGACAGGTTTCTACGAAACAAATAGCTAACATAATTAAACGGAACCAAATTCCGAAAAAGACGCATGTACCGACGCATCCAGTATTCTACACTTTGCGCGATGAGAGCCCCTGATCACTTGACATGGGTGATGCACACTAGTGGGAGGTGGGTGGCCAGTTCATTACGCGCAAATTGCTAGATCGATATTTTAAGTTGTGCCATTTTAAGTTTCCGAGATAGAGCAATATCAGATGAAATTAAAAGTCTGACCGTTGTCACGTGATTTGTCCACTGATTCTTGTATTGTACCACAGAAACATTATGTCTCTATGCAATAGACAATCATAAGCAGGAAACATCTTCTCAAAGTAGTGCATACTTATCAAGAATGGAGTTTTCTGGGTATGACAAATTGTAAGAGAGTACGAGTTGCCACTCGTGTTCCATTTTGCCAGGAAGTTGTTAAACTTTACTTCCAGATTGATATTACTCTGGCATACATTTACTTCCAGATTGATATTACTCTGGCATACATTTACTTCCAGATTGATATTACTCTGTCATTCGTTTGGATGTAAAAGCATTTTGCGTCTCCGATGACTTTAAATCAATGTGACTGTTGAATCAATCACTGTCACATCAAAAGTTTTCCCAGAAGGTGACTAGATATACTTCTGTGGTAGTTCTCAAACTCATGCAGACAAGCAGGATGTAGGCCAAAGAATATAATAGGCTGTCATGATTTACTTCATGGCTGCAATATCTGCACCTTTCTGCCGGACAGCCAACACCTCCCGAAAACCGCCTAGTCACATCTTACAACATGCATGGAAAGTAAACAGTTGCTGTTATTTGCACTCCTTTCTGGTGCTGGCAACAAATGGGCCAGGAGATATGATACAAATATGTGATGACAAAATTACACTCACAAAAATCACAGATACACACACACACACACATACTCTGAGAAAATTTGTTTTAGACTCACAAATAGTTTATACTGTACTTCTGTACTCCATGCAGCCATTTTTTGGAGAGCCACCAGGCATCTTTGGAGATGACCCAAGTCTTTTGGAAGCAGAAGGTCTGGAACCTGGTGAAATAGCTCCAACGCGATACTTTGGACCCGCAGTAGAGTGGCCAAAAGTAAGTTTTATGTTCCTGCTTTTATGAAGATGGGGTAACAGTAGTGGCCAAAAGTAAGTTTTATGTTCCTGCTTTTATGAAGATGGGGTAACAGTAGAGTGGCCAAAAGTAAGTTTTATGTTCCTGCTTTTATGAAGATGGGGTAACAGTAGATTGACAAAAGGCACAAATGTTGTTCAGGAGAAACAGTGCAGCACAGATTCAATCCAACACTTGGTGCCGTACTGCCATACACTTTGCTCAGTTATACCTTTTGTGCTTATCTTTCAAATAATGTATATCTTTTTCTGCCTCTGCAGTGTTCCTTTTCTATTCTTTGTCCCCCACAAGATCACACATGAGCCAAGAGATGATTGAAAATAATATATTAATTGCATAATTGACAGTAATATATTGATTAATGGCATAATTGTAAGTAATATATTGATTATTGTGATGATTGAAAGTAGTATATTGATTAATGGCTACTGCTGAAGACGATGTGTTAGGCCATTGGCGCAAATAAAACGGCAACCCAACGCATTTCTATTCATTGGACTACATTCGACTGGAAATCTTGTAGGATCATTGTCCTGTTACAAGAGAAATCCAGCAGGAGTTTGAGAATGAACGCTGAAGAAGAAGAAGATTAATGGCTGTGATTATTGAAAGTAATACATTGATGATGGAACTAATATATTGATTAATGTGATGATTGAAAGTAATATATTGATTATTGTGATGATTGAAAGTAATATATTGATTAATGGCTGTGATACGTGAAAGTAATATATTGATTAATGTGATGTGAACTTATAAAATATTAGCTTTGCCATGTTTCATAACTTTTCCAGGATCGAGTCATCTTCCATCGACTCGAACATATTTGCTACACCATTGATCACGGAGAGTGGCCCTTTGCTCGGCGACCAGCCCCAGCTTTTTTCCCACCAGGTACACCCACTCACATGGACTCTCGGAGTGAAACCCCGGTCAGCGCTGGTGGTATTAAATCAGACAGTGTTGCTGGAGCAGAGTCTGACCATAGTGAGGGAGCTCACGGTGTGGAGACATCTAATCAAGTAATGACGGGGGCAGTATCAGAACTGAACAACCCTGGCAGAGAGTTTCTAGTTCCCACAAACTCAGAGGTACCAGCAGATTTATATACAACAACATCTATTAGTTTTGCCATGATTTCCTGATTTGTCATTTACCTTTAGAATTGTTACATTTGTCATTTACCTTTAGAATTGTTTCGTCATTTACCTTTAGAATTGTTACATTTGTCATTTACCTTTAGAATTGTTTCGTCATTTACCTTTAGAATTGTTACATTTGTCATTTACCTTTAGAATTGTTTTGTCATTTACCTTTAGAATTGTTACATTTGTCATTTACCTTTAGAATTGTTTCGTCATTTACCTTTAGAATTGTTACATTTGTCATTTACCTTTAGAATTGTTTTGTCATTTACCTTTAGAATTGTTTCGTCATTTACCTTTAGAATTGTTTCGTCATTTACCTTTAGAATTGTTACATTTGTCATGTACCTTTAGAATTGTTACATTTGTCATGTACCTTTAGAATTGTTTCGTCATTTACCTTTAGAATTGTTTCGTCATTTACCTTTAGAATTGTTACATTTATCATTTACCTTTAGATTCCTTGCATTTATCTTTAGAATTGTTACATTTATCATTTACCTTTAGATTCCTTGCATTTATCTTTAGAAGTTTTGCATTAATCATTTGGCTTTAGAATGTTTGCATTTGTCATTTACCATTAAAACCCTTGTCTGTTTGTTATTTACCATCTAAACTTGTTAGCATAAACTTCAGAATATTATCCAGGATATGTTGATGATACATTGCTTAACACCAAATTTGTCTATATTTAATAGAGATATTTTTGACCAGACTTTATGATTCTTCTTGATTAGAAACTGGCCTCACAGCACTTGGGGCATTCCCATAAGTGCTCTGCCCTCTGTTCCAGCAGCCATCCAACTCGATGGTGTTTAGAGTCTAATGCTGCTGAAACACGTCAATATTTCAAGGACACAACTCTGGCCCTTGTGACAGGTTTCTTTGTTGTTCTGACCACCCACACCATGCCCGTCCTAGTTCAAGCACATTGGCCTATCGGAACATCATGGTAACTGTTATCGAATGTTACGACTACTGGAAAACAAGACTTTATGATTCATGGAAAACCCAATTTGCTTTATTTTCTTATATTGCTTTATTAAACACACATGCAGAAAAACAATAGATACATATATATCACAGACTCAAAGGATGTAGAGGTGTGACTTAGTTGGGTTTCTCATATGTACATCGTCCCTCAGCAAAATGGACTGCAAACCCCCTGCCAAGAGTATCACTTCTTCTGCGTTCGATCTCTGAAAACCAACATGAATTTTGTATTTAAAGATTTGACTCTGTGGTGGTCAATGTACCGGGTTCTAATCACGCCTCAGGCAATTGTGTATCTAGACCGTTCTGTAAGCAATGACAAACTACAAATGTATTTATATTGCTTAGAAAATCACTGCAGCAAAAACTGCTGGGTTGATTGCTATGGCCTGAGCATGATATACTACAATCTTCTGCATGAAGTACCCTACACCACCGTTTAATATGTGCCATGTAGGTCTTAACACATCCACCCTCTGCATACTTTTAATTCAGGAAAACTTCTCTAGCCTATGACAGCTTTCATTTATGCCAACAATAGGCAAACAAGTATGTACCAGCTCTACACCATGATCTTTTTATCATCCGCTGTGTCCGCATGTGGAGGCAGTAAGCAAGAAGTATTACTCATGTCCCTGGGTGGCAGTCTCTTGAGGCATGGTAAACAAGCAAGCAGTATCACTTATGGTACATAATTCTAGCGTGAAGCAATAATTTTCATGGGTCTCAGGAAAAAATGCTCTTTTAATAAAAGACACCATGGTCCAGAATTTAACCTGTGATCTCTTGGGCACTATGACTTATGCACTATGCCAGGGTATGTGGTATGTATGATGACTACTAACATGTGCCCTTGTTTTCTGTTGTGGTGCTCATATGTTGTTTCCTTTGTTACATTCAGAGATCTGACAGTTTGAAGATGACATTCCATAAGATGGGGCGTGGACGAAGAAGAAAATATGAAATTGATCCTGATAAAGGTAAACTTACATGTTTTAAAAAAAAATTATGTTTTAAACTTTAGTCTTTCTGTGCTCTGATTGGGCAATCATTTTTAAGGTTTACCTGTATCTGATCAGGCAATCATTACTCAGATTTGCCTGTTCCTTATCAGTCAATCATTGCTCATGTTTGCCTCTCTTATCAGTCAGTTATTTCTCAGGTTTGCCCCATCTCGTATGTCATGTCAGTCAAATTGTATAAGTCACTGGCGCTTTCTGTTGTGCTGTATGGTAGTGAGAGTTCGACACTCACTGCGGACATGGAGAGATGATTACAGGCTTTCGAGTACAAATGCTACAGACACACTCTAAAAACTTCAAATAGATAGCATAGGACAAATTTGTAGGTAAGAAATAAAACAGATGTATGCAGGTGCCCAAGAACCATTGCTTCCAATAGAAAAAGACAATAAACTAGCATATAAACTTCCCATCTCTTATCAGTCAGTCATTGTTTAGTATCAATCATTGCTCATGCTTTCCTGTCTCTAACCATTATTGATTATTGATTATTGATGGTGCAATTATTTCTTCCTACAGCCAATCGTATTCAGCAGCTTTTAAACCAAAGTGCATCAGGTACTCTGTCCAGTGATGACAGCCAACAAGAATCATTATCCTCTCAGGGTCAAGGTCACAGTTCACCAGTTACATCTACCCCTTCCCTTACTCCACAGCGTCACCTACCGACATCACCTCTAGTCACATCGTCACCGTCGATGCTGACGCAGTCACACGTAAGTCAAGGTCTTGTCGCATTATTAATTTTGTACCATCTAGCTTGCATGTATTGTGCTTAAACTAGCATTCTACATTATGTCATCCACTTGTTGTATGCATTGACTTGGTCAAGAGCTTGATGTGCCACCAATGTGTTGCAACTGTTTGAAAGGAGTGCACAGAAAACAACGCTGACCTACCATCATCTCATAAGGAGGTTTGAGGGTGAAGTTGGTTGTCTCACCCCCATAGGTCACTGTGACCGTTATGTGTCTGGATGTAATAATGCTATTTCAACAAAGCTGTAAACTATGATACAACATGTTCCACTCTCTGGACTATGTCCTGTTTATCAGCAGGAGTTTGAGAATGAACGCAGGAATATGATAACGTATATACTCGTTCCAAAGCCCACTTGCTCATAAGCCACACACAAAACACCAGAACGCAGGAATATGATACCGTATATACTCGTTTGAAAGCCCACTCGCTCATAAGCCACACACAACCACCACCCCCCAATTTTGGAAGTGGATAATCAGAAAAGGTGAAAATACATGATTTCTATCACTGTTACCAAATAAATTGTGTGAAATTCTTCTTGTGTTTGAACATTGTCCTCATACATGTTCTCATACATATAAGCTAGTTTCTCTTGTACAGCTGGCCTACTATTGATATGGTCACAGACAGCCTATCCCCACCGGAGTTCAGTAGAAGTGGTGGAATACTGAACGTATTCGTAACCACATCGAAGTCGGATTAACAGGGCATTGAAATGGTGACCCAATGCAATTCTGTTCTGTGACTACATCGTGCTGGAAATCTATTAAGACCATTGTCCTGCTACAAAATAGATTCAGTTGGAGTTTCTACCAATAAACCCGTAACCCGTCAGGGTCATATGGGTACCACATTGGATGCTTCAGCACACAGAGTCCCCCAGCGATTTCTATCTTCAACGATGCGGTTGAGTGAGGAAAATCTTGTCATGTCCATTCCTTGATGTTGTCTATCTATGTCTTTATTTGTCCTCTCTGCTTCTCCCCCCTTTGACGTTTTCCAGCAGTATTGTTTTTTGACAAGGAATAATCATGTGCGCATGCTTGTCCAAACCATGCTAGTTTTCATCATTTCATTATTGAAAAAAATGGTTCTTGTACACCTGCATATATCTCTATTTGATTTCTTACTTACACATTTGTCTTATGCTCTCTAGGGAAATTCGTAGAATTTATCTAGCGTTTGTATTTCTTCTTCAGTCTTCATTCTCAAACTCCTGCTGGATCTCTCTTATAGCAAATCCATTCTAGATTTTCAGCAGGATGTAGTCCGGAGAATGAAAATGCAGTGTCGCCGTTTTATTTGTGCCAATGGCCCTACACATCCGTCTTCGGCGGGACATTTGTATTTGAAAGCCTGTAATCATCTTGTTCACAGTGAGTGTCCAACTCTCACAACTATACAGTACAACAGAAAGCACTAGTGAGTTGGTGGGAGTTTAAGAACACACAGAAATATAAAAGTTGCTGAATATGTCACAAGACAAGAGAACCCTTTATAGAGAAAATGAGTGGAATGTCAGCAAATTTGTGTTGTGTGATTTCTAATGGCTTGATCTTGATCTTATTTCATAGCTCATGCAGAGTCCTCTACTAAACGGCAATGGTCCCAGTCCTGCAGACATAGAACATTCTCAACTGCAGAGACACATGGTAAGTCATTCTCATTGAGATTTTTATTTCAGTAATTCTCAAATTGTACATGTTCATTTATGAAGGTAGGCATTCCAGGGTGACAGTATCCCAGGATCATCACATCCTGCCAGGAGTTCAGTATATACTGCTGGGTCAACTAGTTCATCATTCTTCCGTCAGAACTGTTGATCCATCTAGCATTTCTTGCCACCTAGGAGTCCGCCAGAAAAGGACAAAGGTGCAATGTCCACTGACCTTCATGTCTCCGTCATCCATGGGGAGCATGTGACAAGACGAAACATATGAGTGATATTATCGCCAGGCGGTGTGCTGCTTCGCTGAGAGTGACTAAATATATATGGGTAATATTAGTACATGAAGTCAATCCTCTACACCATGTGGAATAATCTACTCCCGGCTACTGGTTTAGTAGAAATTTGGAATAATATGTGATTACTCTTTTAATGTAACACTATATATATAATCTTCAGTTGATTAGATTATGGAATTTGAAAATGTTCTGTGTGGCAGTACTTGTTCTTATTTGAATTTCTTGTTATTTTCTCAGATGGAGCAAGGCTTATTCATACCAGACAGAAAACGTCGAGGAAGGAAGCGGAGATCGGAGAAAGTTGCAGAAATGGCTATGGCTGAAGCAATGGCCAAGAGAGAACAAGTTCGGATATTATCTATGCTTGATCCTGGTGAGAGAAATACTTGTTATTTTGTTATTGGTGTTTCAAGAATATCTATCTGTCTATTGTCCTTTCTCTGTTTTTGCTGTAAGGGTTGCAGGATTGAATATTTTCTGACTGGCATGTTTGTTCACTTAATATGCGGTAATATTGTGACGTCTCAGAATATTTGTAACTCCTTTAATCTACCTTCTTCTTGGTCTTCCTCTGCATCTCGTTGTTTCCATTTTTATGCTGTATGCATTTGCAAATAAAGGTTCATTCTTATTAAGTGACCAAACCATTTCAGTCTGTGTTTGTCATATCTGATCACAGATGTTCCATTGCACATGATCTCTTCTTGTTCTGTTTGCTGCTTTTCTTAGACATCTCATTTCACATGTTCTCACTTGTTCTTTTGTTAGTGTCCATGTCTGACATTGATAACACAATGTTGATATGAAGACTGAATTTATGATTTGTCTTTTGGTTTCCACGAAGACAAAATTGTGTTTCAAGGAGGAGATGAGGTCGCATAACTCGAAACATTTGTACAGTAGAAAATTGACATATTTATCTAGTATCAGAAAATATGACACCAAGTAAGAATTACAGCTTTCTCTAACTCCCGCTAATTAGCAGACTGTATTTCAGAGAACAGAATATGTTTTTTACAGCTTGGCAGCGATGTCTGAACCTTTTCTGCCTGACACATCCAACTTCTGCATGTCTTCAGATGAACTGTGATCCTTTATGGGATAGGACGGCTGAACCTCCTTAGTCATCTCTTGCAAAATGCATGTCAGATTAAAGTATTGCTATTCTTATGGCACTAGAGAGCTCCAGTTTCTGCCCTATGCACCGTATTCACTTCCGATTATGGCACGGAAATAACAGTTTGTTATACCTGCTTACCTAAAAGGAAGTAAAGTTCGGTGTTTCATATTCTAAATGGAATGTGTGATTTCTTTCTGAATGTGATAGATTAGAATATGGTTTAACCATTGAGAGACCAAAATAATATTGTGAAGGTCTAGCAAACTGACAGTGTGTAGAAGTAAATTGTTTGTAGGAAACATGGAGAGCTCTCAGAAGATGACCATCACTGTGTCATGTGACGTATTCCTTCCAGAACGTTGTCTTCCCAATGAACTCTCTGAACCTCTCTCTGTCTTGGGCGATGTGGCTTGCATTTTCTAGCGATGTATTCATATTATCTTTAATGTCGTCAGTCCATCATCTTCTTGGTCTGCCTCTTCCCAGGTACTCTTCCCTCCATTATTTGTCTTTCTAAACAGTTATGTCTCTTTATATGACCAAACAGGCGTAGTTTTCTTTTTGTTATTGTGTTTAGTAACCAACACTCTGGAATATTCAGTGTGTTTATATCATCTGAGTTTCAGATTTTATCCTTCCATGATATTCTAAGTATCTTTCTGTAGCATTTCAGCTCGAAGGCGTTGATCTTCTTTGCCGCTGCTTTACTTAGAGTCCATGTTTCACAACCGTATGTTGCAACCGGAAAAATAATAGTTCGTAACATTAGCACTTTCGTTTCTATTTTGTTGACCATCAATACATTCATTTATATTTCTGGACATTAAATTAAACACTGCAGTTACATTCAAAAGTAGACAAACACATTCTGTAGGAGGGTAAGCCCAAACTTACGGACTAGTTCACATAAAGAAATACCTTGATATTAGTTGAAACAGGTTTTCCAAGAAGGGTCTTTTAAAAAAAAATTTGATATCAGCATACAGACTGGTTTGCTCTGCGCAGTAGCTCAGAGAATAACTCATGTAGACATTGTAAAAGATAGGCCTACTCCTAATCAAAATCGAAGTAATCTGGAATGTCACTTGCAGGTAAATTTCGCATGAAATTTCTCAATATTGACATAGCTCAGCTGTTTTGAATTGACTATTCTTTATATCATGTCTAGGGCGTGACGGAAAGGGCGTATGTCATCAATTAGACCTATGATCATCGCTAATTTTAATTCCAGTGTCCTGAACTAATTCCTCATCAGTATCTGATTCATTCTCATTCTCTACATTTTCATCCAAAAATTCCTAATCAATCTCATCTGAATTATAAGTAACTCCATTCTGACCAAGTTTTGGTGAAAATTTAAGACCATAATAAATTCAGAGCTCTAATCTACTATTGGTAGAACGATTGAAAGATTGCTATTTGAGCCACCATTGCTGCCAGTCACATGAGAGCTAAATTTAGTATGTCTATTCACACACAAATGGTGAAGTAGAAGAATTTAAATCACTATGTCAATGTCTGCCATTTAAGGCCAGGTGGGATTGAATCGATAGCGGCTGGGGCCGGTCAGAATGAGATTGAGAGGGTTATGTGTTGTAAAATAAAACTCTCAAAGAGCATTTACATGTAAAATTAAAACTTTGAAAGGACATTTATGTGTTGTAAAAATTAAAAACTGTAAAATGGCATCTATGTGTTGTCAACTAAATAAACCTCTAAAAGGACATTTACGTGTTGTGAAATTTAAAAAAAAACACTGAGAAGGGCATTCATATATTTTAAACTAAAAACTGTAAGAGGGTATTATTGTATTTTAAAATTGAAAGTGTATTTGTGGTTTGTAGAACTAAAAGAAAATGCAAGCCACATCGCCCAAGACAGAGAGGTTCAGAGAGTTCATTGGGAAGACAACGTTCTGGAAGGAATACGTCACATGACACAGAACTAAAAGACAATCAGAGAAAGAGAAATAAGGCAATGTTGGTACCATAAGGTGGTGGATTCTGTCTCAGATAATCAAGTTTGAGTTTGGTTTGTTCAATTGATTGTGGCTATTTCAACAAATTTCTTTTCAGATACAAGAATTCCCATGATTAATCTGGAGGATGGTAGTGTCCTATCTGGCGATGACTGTCCCAAGAAGCGGGACATGGATGAATGGATGAAGCAACACCCAGGATACATGATAGACAACAGTATCTGCTTGCTGGATCCTTATCTGTCTGAGCTGCATGCCTCCATGTCTGCTGGCAACAGTGGTCCTGCTACACCAGGCAGGTTGAGTGCACCGCCTACTCCAACTACTCCCTCTACTCCAGGTCGTGGTGAGGATGATGAGGCTAACCCTCAGGTTGTCTTACACACTCCTGAAATTGGGCCGGTATGTCTGTGCTTGTTGTGTGCTATTATTTATAATATTAGGTTGTAATGGCAGCATTTAATTTACTCACAAAAACATATTAGAAATACCTAACTTAGATATGAAATAAGTATTGAAGACTTGACTTAACAGCATCTTCATTTGGGTCTCCCGTCAGCATTTGTAGAGTTTGGTGTTTAATTTCCCTTGGTGGGCTACTGGAAGTTCTTCACCTGCAAGAATTATCACAAAGTCAAACCACGCCTTCAGGCAAGTTTACATACAAGGTGAAGTAATCACGTGAGCTGGTAGCCTCTTGACACTCCATAGTCTTTGCCGTTCTGACAAAAGTACATGTCCGACTCAGTTGAGTAACCAAGGTGACACCCAAATTCATATATGTGTCGTCCAAACATTCCAGTGTGGCAGTTTCCCACGATCACCACATCCTGTCAGAAATGTAACATATTGTGTACAAACTAGTTCATCATTCTTCTGTCAGATCTGTTGACATATCATTGGTGATGGCACATCTAGCATTTCTTGCCACCTAGGAGTCTGCTACAAATGGTCAGTGAGTCACTGCTACAAATGGTCTGTGAGTCACTGCTACAAATGGTCTGTGAGTCACTGCTACAAATGGTCAGTGAGTCACTGCTACAAATGGTCAGTGAGTCACTGCTACAAATGGTCTGTGAGTCACTGCTACAAATGGTCTGTGAGTCACTGCTACAAATGGTCTGTGAGTCACTGCTACAAATGGTCTGTGAGTCACTGGCCTGCATGTTTCAATAATTCGTGAGGATCATGTAACAGAATCTACCAGTAAGAAATCGAGACTAGACATACTATGACAACAAAGATTTGTTCACAGGTGACAGATTTTCAGTCTCCATACTGTCTTAAGTCGTCTCCTACAGCATGCCTGAAAAGAAAACAATGGCCCTATTGTTTTCACCTTGAACTAGAAGTGCAGTCCCAGGTTGCCACACAGCAAAGTTCACACACACACAAAAATATCAGATATTATTTCAGTTGTGAGGATGTCGAACAGCTGCTGCAATGGAGAGTGGAGCACTTATGGGAGTGCCCTACGTACTGTGGTGCTAGTTTCTAATCAAGAACTTAGCATCTGAAGAAATATTCACAACTTCCAGTGCACATGGCTGCAGCTATGAGATGTTGGTTTTATTGCTGGCAATAGTATCAAATAGGAAGGGTTGATTTATTCATTTATACTCCTGGTAGAACGTGATGTTCCTGGGATAATGCTGAACTGGAATACATACCTTTGGGGACTAAACATTTATACTCCTGGTAGAACGTGATGTTCCTGGGATAATGCTGAACTGGAATACATACCTTCGGGGACTAAACATGCATCTATAAACTTCCTAGCACAAGTATGTCTTGGAGTCAACAAATCTTTTATGAGTTCCTGTGTCACCTCAGTTACTCAACTAAGGAGGAACTGTGTTTTTGTCTGAAAGGCTATGGGCTGCAGTGAGAGCTATCTGCTCACAGCTAAAGTGATGATTCCATCATCATCATGTGTCAAGAGCTACCCTACTCATAAAGGGATTATTCCGTCGTCATAATCAAATATATATATAGGAAAGGGAAGTGTCTTCCCTGGAAATATCCAAAGAACCTATAGCCGATGGACACTGAGTGTAAACACTCTTAAGATGGCAGATGAACTGTGCACATATGGGAATGCCCCTATGCCGTGATGCTGGTCCCTAATCACACATAAAGTGTTATACATATATAATAAATGTAGGTGAGGTGTACATTGAAGGGGAGATATGGGGATACAGAATAAGAGAAAAACCTTCATAGCGATTATTTATTGTTGTTTTTTAGCGTAGGTAGTATTTTGCTGACTCTTCATTTTTGTTATAAATTTGTGGTTATCCTAAACTTTTTGTTATCATTTGCAAATGCATGACCAGAAACAATTGCTCTTTGTTTTATCTGATTTTTTTTAAATGATTGATTTTTTTGTTTGTTCTGCCTCGTGACCAAGTCTTGGCCATAACAGTAATACTAGAGTCAAGGGGGGGAGGATGCTATAATATAGCTTGTACTAAATGTATCACTAGAGATTCTAGCATATTGCTTGCTTAAAAATTTAATATTTGTCTTATTTCAAGAAGAGTTTCCCTTTTTTTGTGAGGGTGTTTCATGGAATGTTATTTCTGCATTTGAAACAAATATAATGATTGTTAATTGTTAATATTGTTAATATTATCTTCTCATTTAATTGAAGGTTTGTATAAACTAGCCACACTATAGTTTGACAAGGCCGGATAAGAACGCGCTGTTGGTTAATCAAAGTCAAGACCAACAACATTTTGGTTCATTGACGATTAGTTAGACCCAGCAGAATTTTAGAAAGTACATGCAGTTGGTTCCAGTGTCTTGTGAAATACTCAGTTTCTCCTACGTCGTATCTCTTATAACAAATATAATATCTCTTATAACAAATATAATATCTCTTATAACAAATATAATATCTCTTATAACAAATATAATATCTCTTATAACAAATATAATATCTCTTATAACAAATATAATATCTCTTATAACAAATGACATAATGTGCTGATACATGCGAGTTCTACAATCTGGTCACATAAGTTAAAAATATGCACTCAAGTGCTAGCTAGCTTCAAATATGCACTCAAGTGCTAGCTAGCTTCAAATATGCACTCAAGTGCTAGCTAGCTTCATATATGCACTCAAGTGCTAGCTAGCTTCATATATGCACTCAAGTGCTAGCTAGCTTCATATATGCACTCAAGTGCTAGCTTCATATATGCACTCAAGTGCTAGCTAGCTTCAAATATGCACTCAAGTGCTAGCTAGCTTCAAATATGCACTCAAGTGCTAGCTAGCTTCAAATATGCACTCAAGTGCTAGCTAGCTTCAAATATGCACTCAAGTGCTAGCTAGCTTCAAATATGCACTCAAGTGCTAGCTAGCTTCAAATATGCACTCAAGTGCTAGCTAGCTTCAAATATGCACTCAAGTGCTAGCTAGCTTCAAATATGCACTCAAGTGCTAGCTAGCTTCAAATATGCACTCAAGTGCTAGCTAGCTTCAAATATGCACTCAAGTGCTAGCTAGCTTCAAATATGCACTCAAGTGCTAGCTAGCTTCAAATATGCACTCAAGTGCTAGCTAGCTTCAAATATGCACTCAAGTGCTAGCTAGCTTCAAATATGCACTCAAGTGCTAGCTAGCTTCAAATATGCACTCAAGTGCTAGCTAGCTTCAAATATGCACTCAAGTGCTAGCTAGCTTCAAATATGCACTCAAGTGCTAGCTTCAAATATGTACTCTACTGCTGGCTTCAAATATGTTCTCTAATGCTAGATTCAGAAATACACTCTAGTGCTGGATTCAAATATGCACTCATGGGTTGGCTACAAATATGCACTCAAGTGCTAGCTTCATATATGCACTCAAGTGCTAGCTTCATATATGCACTCAAGTGCTAGCTAGCTTAAAATATGCACTCAAGTGCTAGTTTCAAATATGTACTCTAATGCTGGCTTCAAATATGTTCTCTAATGCTAGATTCAGAAATACACTCTAGTGCTGGATTCAAATATGCACTCATGGGTTGGCTACAAATATGCACTCAAGTGCTAGCTTCATATATGCACTCAAGTGCTAGCTTCATATATGCACTCAAGTGCTAGCTAGCTTAAAATATGCACTCAAGTGCTAGTTTCAAATATGTACTCTAATGCTGGCTTCAAATATGTTCTCTAATGCTAGATTCAGAAATACACTCTAGTGCTGGATTCAAATATGCACTCATGGGTTGGCTACAAATATGCACTCAAGTGCTAGCTTCATATATGCACTCAAGTGCTAGCTTCATATATGCACTCAAGTGCTAGCTAGCTTCAAATATGCACTCAAGTGCTAGCTTCAAATATGCACTCAAGTGCTAGTTTCAAATATGCACTCAAGTGCTAGCTTCAAATATGCACTCAAGTGCTAGCTTCAAATATGCACTCAAGTGCTAGCTTCAAATATGCACTCAAGTGCTAGTTTCAAATATGCACTCAAGTGCTAGCTTCAAATATGCACTCAAGTGCTAGTTTCAAATATGCACTCAAGTGCTAGCTTCAAATATGCACTCAAGTGCTAGCTTCAAATATCCACGCAAGTGCTAGCTTCATAAATGCACTCAAGTGCTAGTTAGCTTCAAATATGCACTCAAGTGCTAGCTAGCTTCAAATATTCACTCAAGTGCTAGTTTCAAATATTCACTCAAGTGCTAGTTTCAAATATTCACTCAAGTGCTAGTTTCAAATATTCACTCAAGTGCTAGATTCAAATATTCACTCAAGTGCTAGATTCTTCTTCTTAGCATTCATTTTCAAACACCCACTGAAACTCCCTTGTTGCAGGACAATAGTCCAACTAGATTACAAGCAGGATGTATTCCAGAAAATATGTTGCTGTTTTATTTGCGCCAATGGGCAGACACATCCGTCTTTGGCGGAAAGTGTTAGATTCAAATATGCAATCGGTGCTAGCTTCAAATATTCATCCTTTTTTAAAAAAGAATTTCTAGTGAAAACTTGGTGGGGAGAGGGGAAGAATGAGAAATACAGGAATTGTATATGTGTGTATATTATCACACATGCCCGATATATATATATATATATATATATATATATATATATATATATATATATATATATATATATATATATATATATATATATATATATATAGTCCATACATACCTTATATATATATATATATATATATATATATATATATATACCTATACCTTCCAAATAATGATAAGATGAAGACAAGTGACAACAGGAACCATCAGCATGCATTTTCTTTGCGATCCGCTCTTGACTGAGCACTTCCCAGAGAGCAATGTTGAAGCCTTGCTTTATTATTAACTAACAAGAAGATATAACGGTTAGCATGTTATTTTTTGGACATGTAGTCTAGTTTATACATACCTTCTTATGATACTATGTCTAGTCTATGCATACATTCTGGTAGTACTTTGTCTAGTTTATGCATACATTCTGGTAGTACTTTGTCTAGTTTATGCATACATTCTGATGGTGCTGTGCATAGTTTATGCATACATTCTGGTAGTACTAACCTCTGCATACCTTCTGGTAATATTACTATGCCTAGTCTATACATACCTTCTGATTGTATAATTATGCATAGTCCATACATACCTTCTGATGGTACAATTATGCATAGTCCATACATACCTTCTGATGGTACAATTAGACTGTCTTTTAAAAAAATTGTTAGCATATCCTATTCAGGACGCAGCCATCAACCTAGCATTTTTTGGCTGTAGTGATTTTTTTAAGGCAATATAAATACGTTCAGTAGTTTGTCATTACTTTCTGAACAATCCAGATGCACAATTTCCTACAGCGGGATTCAAATCTGGTATCTTGGCCATCACAGACGAGCTCTGGACCACACAGCTCATAGCTGGACAAATATATCTAGTCTATACATACCTTCTGATAGTACAATTATGCCTGATCTATACATAACGTTAATGGTACAATGATATGTCTAGTCTATGCTTACCTTCTAACAATACAATTGTATATATGTCTAGTCTCTACATACCAACTATATGTATGTCTTAGTCTATGCTTGCCTTCAAATGATACACTTAATCACATATTTTCTGTCTCCACTGACATTACTGTTCTATATTCAACAAAAACAACCATATAAATCATTTGTGAATACATTTTGTCTTTGATAGTCAAACAATGGTCACATTCACATGAGATTTATTGAAGAGTTTCTAGGTGCTCAGTTTGCAAATGTTTGTAGATGGTTTCAGAAGTCAACATTCGGACAGTGTATCTGTCTAGTAGAAGTAGAGAGACATGTCTTAAAGATTTCATGGTGGACTTGAAGAGAACATTGGCAACATTTGTTGACTCAAAATTGAGGATTATTTCGAAAGGGAAACACGCTTTATAGCGATAGATGTCATCGCTATAATTTGACTTCTAGGACAATAGATGTCAACGATAGAATGTGACTTGTAGGACAATAGATGTCAACAATAGAATATGACTTGTAGGACAATAGATGTCAATGCTAAAAATGTGACTTGTAGGACAATAGATGTCAACAATAGAATATGACTTGTAGGACAATAGATATCATGCTAAAAATGTGACTTGTAGGACAATAGATGTCAATGCTAAAAATGTGACTTGTAGGACAATAGATGTCAATGTTATATGACTTGTAGGACAATAGATGTCATCAATAGAATATAATTTCTGGGACAATTGATGTCATTAATAGATATGACTTGAAGATAATAAATGTCAACAGTGGAATATAACTTTGGGTAATAGATGTCATCATTTGAATATGACTTATGAGGCAATAAATGTAAAAAAAAAATAGAATATGTCTTCCAGTGCAATAGATATCAATAGAATATGACAGGACAATATATGTCAACAGTCGAATATGACTTGTCAATAAAATATCTCATGTAAATGTGACACTGCTAATACTTGCTTCTGGTGTGGTCTTTGCTGCCTCTTGTTGTCTTGTACAACGTCCATCCCTCCTGCTGTATGTACATGTATGCTTCTTGTATGGGCCGCATCATCATCACTACCCCCCACAGGAAACATTTGTGCGCCGGCGAGGTCGCAAACCTCAACTTGACCCTCGAACCCTGAATGTGCACCAGCTGACTGGAAATGAGAATGTTGCAGTGGTAGAGAGAGGGACAGGCAAGAAGGTGAGGGGTCGTGAAGGTTCGTCTGTACGTTTGTAACAGGCGCCCCCATGTACTGCTAGATTAGTAGCTCCTTTTTATCCCCCTTTTTATGTTAGTTATGGGGGAGAGGAAATAAATCTGTTAGTGTATTAACTTGAAAATTTTTATACGTTAAATGTCTAGAAAACAATTAGAAAATGAAAACTAATCTTATTTGTAAATACATTATTATTCATTTATTTAATATGATATTACATTCAAATATTTGTTAGAATAAAATAATTATATTCCCTTCTTTGAATTGGATCAGTGGACCCTCCCTCCAACTCCCCCAATGGAAATTAATAAAAATAACAACTGTACTCTTGCAAAGATGTCATAAAATATGATGACGGTTGTACAAATATCCAGCATCTCAGTGTATCAAATAGGACCACAAAACTGTAGTGTGTGTATCAAACAGGACCACGGAACTGTAGTGTGCGTATCAAACAGGACCACGGAACTGTTGTGTGTGTATATCAATGTAACTGCCTTCATGGCATGCAAGAACATGACAGGGAATGGAGTAGATTCAGACCCTTCCATATAAATGGTATAAAACTGATATAGAGATCATATAACACACACAAATATGTCAGATAATATATACGATATGCAGGATTCACAGAATCATGTCAACAGTTTCATGAGCACAGGTGATGAGGGGGGGGGGGTCTGACATTTCATCTGACACCAGTCACTTATATCCTATCACCTGACACCACTCCCTCATATCCTATCAGCTGACACCACTCCCTCATATCCCATCAGCTGACACCACTCCCTCATATCCCATCAGCTGGCACCACTCCCTCATATCCCATCAGCTGACACCACTCCCTCATATCCCATCAGTTGGCACCACTCCCTCATATCCCATCAGCTGACACCACTCCCTCATATCCCATCAGCTGACACCACTCCCTCATATCCCATCAGCTGACACCACTCTCTCATATTCCATCAGCTGACACCACTCCCTCATATTCCATCAGCTGACACCACTACTTAGACATCTGAACATCAGCATGATAACTAAGCAAAAATGAATAAAAAGCATTTTTATACCAACATTGTCTTATCAATGTCAAACATGGACACTTTCAACACCATAAAGAAGCAAGATTACAGTGTGTGAGATGGAGTGTTTGAGAAATATTGTTGGCACCACAAGACTGGATAGAATGCGAAATGATGACCTCAGAGAAATATTAAGAACTACACCAGCCACTGACCACATCAGGAGACAACAAAGTAAATGGTTCAGACATTTAATGAGAATGGAGCCTAGCCATCAAGAGCGTATAGCAGCAGAGTATCCGGTATGAGGACAAGAGGAAGACCAAGACCGAAATGGTTCAACAATATCAGAGACATTCTTCTTCTTCTTCAGCGTTCATTCTCAAACTCCCACAGGATCTCTCTTGTAGCTTGATAATGGTTCTACTAGATTTCCCGCAGGATGTAGTCCAGAGAATGGAAATGCATTGTGTTGCTGTTTTATTTGCGCCAATGGCCCGACACATCCGTCTTCAGCGGGAGAGACATTCAACAATACCAGAGACATTCAACAATATCAGAGACATTCAACAATATCAGAGACATTCAACAATATCAGAGACATTCAACAATATCAGAGACATTCAACAATATCAGAGACATACAACAATATCAGAGACATTCAACAATACCAGAGACATTCAACAATATCAGAGACATTCAACAATATCAGAGACATACAACAATATCAGAGACATTCAACAATATCAGAGACATTCAACAATATCAGAGACATACAACAATATCAGAGACATACAACAATATCAGAGACATTCAACAATATCAGAGACATACAACAATATCAGAGACATTCAACAATATCAGAGACATTCAACAATATCAGAGACATACAACAATACCAGAGACATTCAACAATATCAGAGACATACAACAATATCAGAGACATTCAACAATATCAGAGACATACAACAATATCAGAGACATTCAACAATATCAGAGACATTCAACAATATCAGAGACATTCAACAATATCAGAGACATTCAACAATACCAGAGACATTCAACAATATCAGAGACATTCAACAATATCAGAGACATTCAACAATGCCATGGAATTACAACAGCAACACATTTATAAATAGAACATAGACTTCGGCTCCCCCACAATGCTTCACACCACAAGTGGCTAAGACAAGTCAAGAAAGGCAAGACAAGAACACTTCCTCTCTAATACAATCTTGAAGGAGCGGAGCAGTGGACAAAGTCATGGCCTGACAACATCCAGGAATTGACAAGGTTTATATTCTACACTGTGATCTACGTGTCAAGGGACTAGAGAAAATCGAGATTTCTCTCTGTATATAAATAAACCAAGACACGTGGGAATGTCATGTTCAAAATAAATCTACCGTACATATCACACTACAGACAAAAAAAGGCACAGCATCATGTAAAAAATGCAGCAGCCTAATAATGCAAAGTGACTGGAAAGTCATGTTAGACCAGAAACCATCTATATTGGCAATCCCATGCCCGAACTATTCAAAGACATTTGTGACCATAATAGGTCTTATTGACCATCTACGTACACATAATAGGTCTTATTGACCATCTACGTACACATAGATAAGGGCATAACTCCTAAATGAATGTCCAAAGTTGATGTAACAATTGGTTATCATCATCATGATGTGCTGGATGAAGAGCAACAACAATAGTCTCGCACTCAATGAGACAACTAGAGGTTTCTGGGATATACTACTACAACTGATTTATCACAAGAGTAGAGACCAATGGCAAGTGAAACAATCACGTCTAATACAGTCATATCACTTGTACATGCTGGGTTCTTGATTTAGCAACTCAATATATATGGTCAGTTTAAAGTCAGAAGACCGAGTTCCTCCTCTAATAATGACTTAATCATCCCACATTTGCATGGTTCCATGATGATTGTGATTGTTTTTTTTATTCTGCATGTTTTTTGGGGGGTGGGGGGAATACTTATTCCAAATTCCTTCAGCAATATGTTAACAGTTAACATTAATTCAGTTAACATTAGATAAATTAATTGGGTTCTAGTGTATAGGTAAACAAAGGAAACTGAAATTATGTTCAAACTTGCTTGCCATAGAAATTGTAGGTCACTTCAAACGTGTAATGACATACATGTTACTGCATGTTGTATCTGTTCTGTAACTGTACGTACGTTCCACTGTAACTGACAAATGTCATGTGGAATTAGTACAAGTTATCAATGAGTGTGGCATGTGGCCAAGATGTTAGAGCGTTTATTTCACAACCATGAGGATCAAGAATTGACTTAAAGTAATATTTGAGTTTCTTCTGTCGGAGGACAATTTACCCCGTATATGACATGGAGACAGCAATGGCATCAAGTCACACGAAGCCTGCTAATAAAGGTTGTGTGTTAGAATCGGTAGTAGGAAGTCCTCAGAAATGTGTACGACACTGCACGTGCTCAGGCAACAGATTGGTTTCGCTACTAATTAATTCATATAATTCACAATGTATGCCACATATATTAGTGACGAAGCCACCTACATTTTCCATGACAAGCTTTTTTTTAAAATATTTATGTAGTCTATGGTTTCCTATACACTAGTTACTATTACATGAGTTATAACTTTGACTTGGCCAATTTGGATAGATTCAATATTTAACTTCTAGAATTATTTTTGTTGACCAACTTACACACACAAACTGCTTTTTTCTATACACATTTGACCCCCATTAATTGATTGGTTTTTGAGTTACCTAATACAGAGATTTTATAACAAATACTGTAGATGCTCTATTTATCAATTACTAAAATACGCTTTGACGATGGCTTTACTAACTTACTAAATAGAAGTATACTGTCATTTGTTTCATGCTAAGTCTCATAGTTTTTAGGTTGTAGTTTTGGAAACTTAATAGCTCTATTAGTTTGTAAAAATAAGGTGGGGGGGGGGGGGTTAAATCAAGAATTTGAATATTTTAGAAGCACATTTATATTTATCAGTGTATGTACGGTAGTCAGATGTGATCAATTTTGATTATTATTATGTATTTGTTGTGTTTCCTCTCTTTGGTATAGTTGCTTCTGTTTTTAATGTTTGCTGTATTTTGTATAGAAGTAGCCAATAAAATAATTTCATTGCTTAGATGTGTTTTATGTGTGGATCTAGAATAGAATGTTTATCTGACATGCCATGTAAGTTTTAGTAGCAAGAGAAGTGTGTGTGCTGTGTGTATTTGATGTGTTTATATCAGCTAGCTATTATTTAGCAATGCAAATATTTCATATAGAAAATGTTACAGACAAATTTCCAATAAAGAGCATAAGATAAATGTCCACGTAAGAAATGCAATAGAGATGTATACAAGAACTATTGCTTTCAATAGTGAAATGATAAAAACTTGTATGGTTTGGACTTGTATACAGACATGATTCCTTGTCATAAACAATACTGCAGTAAACTGTCAAAGGTGGAAGAAGCAGGGGAAGACAAATAAAAACATGGACTGACAACATCAAGGACTGGGCAAGATCTTTTCTCACTCACCCACATTGTTGAAGATAGAAATCTCTGGAGCACTCTGTGTGTTGATGCATCCAATGTGGTACCCCTATGACCCTGGCGGGATACATGATTTTAGGATAGGATAGGATTAGTAAATGTTGTCTATAGATTTGTACAGCAGAGAACACACAGATTAGCAAGGGCTCTATAAAAAAAAAACCCCGGATGAAAATCTATGACAATGGGCAAACAGAAAAACAAAGAACTATTGATAAACTAGATTTTTCCAGAGGCAAAATATAGCTGAGATGTGGGCAATGACATCCACAATGGAAAGGAAAACATTGACATTCAAAATTATATAATATAAAAAGGTCCTAAGAATATCATGGGCAGAAAGATGAACCAGCGCAGATGTCAGAAAAAACCTGAACATAAAAGACTGGATCCTCAAAACTAACAATACGCAAGCAACCATATTTTGGACATATAGACACAATAGTTTTTAAAAAGATTAATAATGGTGGGGAAATGTTTCAGGAAAGATAATAATAGTCAGACCAAGACTGCGATGGACACAGGATATTGAGGACCTTATGAACATGACACTGGAATAGGCTTGGCAGCTTGTATAGAACTGAGTGGCTTACAGAGTGGCAGTGAGCACAATGTTCTGCAAAGGACACATCAGATAGAAGTTATTTCTGATCAGGCCACGTGTAGTGTAATTTTTAACAAGCATACAGTATGTTATTTGTTTGTATTTAATTTGATTCTTGATATTATGTAAGAGGCTTATACATTGATATTATGTAAGAGGCTTATACATTGATATTATGTAAGAGGCTTATACATTGATATTATGTAAGAGGCTTATACATGGATTGTTTCAGCATTACCCAAATCTGAGATAATAGTCTATGACAAATGTAACTTGGAATATGTGACTGACTTGTACTTGTGCAATTTCTGTTCCAGATCACTGGTTCTAAGGCACCGCCCCTGAAACATCTCAAGGAGTGGTTAGATCAGAATTCAACTTTTGATGTTGAACCGAAATGGGGAGATTTGGTTAGAACAAAGGTATAGTATTGCATGTGTGTTGCCCTGGAGATGCTGGCGTTTTGGAAGTGCGAGAACAGATAGGACCTAGTGTGAATTCAGAATGAATAAGGGAGACATTTTGTAGTAGCTTGATGAGCACATGTTGAATGTAGACAGTACTGTAGATAATGAATCTACGTCTATCAACCTGTAACCTATAAGAGTTGTCAGTATTTCCAGGGACTGCTGGCTTGGTAGAAAACTTTACCAAGAACTGGCTATTATAACACACTATGTAATGTGACGTATTCTTTCCAGAACGTTGTCTTTCTCTCTGAACCCCTGTCTTGGGTGATTCTGCCTGCATTTTCCAATAATGTATTTATGTTATCTTTAATGTTGTCAGTCCATCATCTTCTTGGTCTGCCATTTCTCCTCCTCCCAGGTACTCTGCCCTCTAATTATTGGTCTTTCTAAACAGTTACGTCTCTTTATATGACAAACAGGTGTAGTTTTCTTTTTGTTATTGTGTTTAGTAACCAACACTCTAAAATCTTCAATGTGTTTATAATATCTGAGTTTCTCTTTTTTCCTTCAATGACATTCTAAGAACACACTATATGCACCTTTTTCACTTTTTTTTGTCAATTCTAATGGAGTTATTATACTTTAATTACAGTAACAATTTAAATAATTTTGCATATGTTTGTATTAAGTTTCTTGATAAAAGTCCCTGTTGGGCCGTAACATAGACAAACTCCTTGTTCATTTGTTATTTAGTTCCTTTCCCTGAATGTGTGCCTACCTTTACATTTTTATTTGGATTATGTCCCTTGGTTATGTTTATCAGACAATGGATATTTATTTATTAACCCTGACTGCCACAACTCTCCTAACCCACTCATACAACCGTCCTAAATAAATAAATATTTCAATTAATAAACAAATTTATAAACATAACCTAGGGAAACAATCAAAATAACAATATAATAGTAGGCACATGTTCAGGGAAACAATCAAAATAACAATATAATAGTAGGCACATGTTCAGGGAAAGGATCGTTATTTATTTCTCTTTTAAATTGACTATTTGGTAGTTATAGTAACAATACTAGATTCTGTCCCAGATCGTGTGCGTACTTCATTTCCCCTTGGCTTTGTTTATCAGACACTTGGTATTGGTTCTTGTTTGTAATACTGAACCCTTCTGTGATTATTAATTTAATTATTTACTAATTACTAATTTAACTGTTCATTTTTAGGATTTGGGTTAGTAATAATGACATCAGGGGGTAGGCATTCCAAAAAAGAACCTGGTATTTATTTAAATTATTAATTTATTTAGTTTTATGGTTAGGAGAGTTGTGTGGGTGGGAACAGACTGGGGTTAGGTGAACATTAAACATTAACTCGTTAATGTTAAGTAATAAGTAAATTTCAGTTGCCTGTAACATAGCCACGGGAAATAATCAAAATAGGTAGGCATGTGATCTAAGGTAGAACCTAATATTACATTATTATAGTTGTTATGGCTTCTTGATTTTGTTTCTGTGGTACTCTCCACAGTATCAGATATTTTGATAACCTGTCAGTGTTGTACGGGTGCTGTATTGAATACATCAACACACAGAGTCCTCCAGCTAATTCTATCTTCAATGATGCGAATGAGTTAGGAAAATTGTTGTGACAGTTCTTGATATCTGTCCATGTTTTTATTTGTTCTGCTCTGCTTCTTCCACCGTTGACAGTAATCATTCAATAGCATCTAAGCTATGGTTTGTTGCAAGTAGGATTTATAATCTGAGGGGCAGAATCAGGAATGTGTTCAACTAGTGAGCCACAGGAACCATTATATTGCATACACTTCCAATATTTGCTTGTGGAGACAATAGGAAACCTATAGGATTGCCTGGAGTGCAGTGATATCAGCTCATATAATGTGTTACCAAGGCTCACGAGTGGAGCAAAGAATAGTGACTAACCTGCAAGTCATATATCACACGGTGTGGCCAGGAAGATATGACTTCCTCGTGTCGCACAGAATGAGCAGCAAGATATGAATCTCTCCTCCCCCCCCCCCCCCCCCCCCCCCATCCTGTAGAAAGTCAGGGTGACACTAGTCCAATGTGTCGGGCTGAAAGTCACAGATGTTGCAGCCAAACTGAACCATTATGTTATCCGAACTACGTCCCGTTGATTGACAGGAGTGTGAGAACAAGCACTGAAGTCGTATTGTATGTGTGACTGCTCTTGTGCTCCAGCAGAAAATCATGTTCCACCACTACATCTGCCGTTGACAAACACACATTTTTGTTTCTACGGTGATACTTTCTTTGCTTGCTGTTTTACATCTCCACATCAATGAATCTGATCAATGTAGCAGGCAGTCTAAACTTACTGACATTGTATTAGCAATATGGCGTAGGGTCGAACAGCGATAACTACTTTTCTTAGTTGCAGTTTATTCCTTACTTGACATGTTGCAATACCCATCCAATTATTTCCTCTATTATTAAGTCTTATCAAGTGGTCAAACCATTAGATCTGTATTCTAAAGTTGTGGGTCTGAAATCGGACCATGATGTCTGGGATAATCTCTTCTAATTAGTTATGTGCTGCTCTTTTATGGGCCATAGATTCTATGGGGAAACCAGAGAACAATTTAGTCCTTCCACATGATGATGATGAAATAATCACATGTTTCTGTGAGCAGACAGCTCGTGACACATGATGATGATGAAATACAGAGTAATTACATTTTGCTGTGAGCAGGTAGTCTTTGTTACAAAAACATGTGTCCTTCTCAGTTGTGTAAACTCAGATGACAACTGAACTCGTATAGGTATGGAAGTGTAAGGAAGGTTTCTGCATGCATGTTTAGTCCTCAGAGATATTCCAGTGCGCCAGTATCCCATAACTGTCCAAGAACATTTACAGCTCGAATAGGGCTCATTAGCCATCTCCGAACTATTATATACATGGTCATAATTCTAACTGAATTTTCAAAAGTGGATGTTAAAATAGTCATCATCTTGTGATGGACAAACACACATCCCATAATTACCAAGTCCTGCCAGAGACACAGCACTAACATCTTGGTCAATTATCTCATCATACTTATGTCAGATTTGTTGACCCATCCTGCAGTGATTGCATATCTAGCAAACCAGTCACAGAGAAGTCTGTCACAAAATGACAAACCAGTCACAGAGAAGTCTGTCAAAAATGACAAACCAGTCACTGAGAAGTCTGTCAAAAATGACAAACCAGTCACTGAGAAGTCTGTCCCACAAAATGACAAACCAGTCACTGAGAAGTCTGTCAAAAATGACAAACCAGTCACTGAGAAGTCTGTCAAAAATGACAAACCAGTCACTGAGAAGTCTGTCCCACAAAATGACAAACCAGTCACCGAGAAGTCTGTCCCACAAAATGACAAACCAGTCACCGAGAAGTCTGTCTCACAAAATGACAAACCAGTCACCGAGAAGTCTGTCCCACAAAATGACAAACCAGTCACCGAGAAGTCTGTCTCACAAAATGACAAACCAGTCACCGAGAAGTCTGTCTCACAAAATGACAAACCAGTCACCGAGAAGTCTGTCTCACAAAATGACAAACCAGTCACCGAGAAGTCTGTCTCACAAAATGACAAACCAGTCACCGAGAAGTCTGTCTCACAAAATGACAAACCAGTCACCGAGAAGTCTGTCCCACAAAATGACAAACCAGTCACCGAGAAGTCTGTCTCACAAAATGACAAACCAGTCACCGAGAAGTCTGTCCCACAAAATGACAAACCAGTCACCGAGAAGT
Organism: Meghimatium bilineatum; assembly: GCA_034231615.1. Taxonomy (NCBI): domain Eukaryota; kingdom Metazoa; phylum Mollusca; class Gastropoda; order Stylommatophora; family Philomycidae; genus Meghimatium; species Meghimatium bilineatum. The sequence continues at coordinate 1,518,850 of CM067310.1, read as the reverse complement.
CTGTCTCACAAAATGACAAACCAGTCACCGAGAAGTCTGTCTCACAAAATGACAAACCAGTCACCGAGAAGTCTGTCTCACAAAATGACAAACCAGTCACCGAGAAGTCTGTCTCACAAAATGACAAACCAGTCACCGAGAAGTCTGTCTCACAAAATGACAAACCAGTCACCGAGAAGTCTGTCTCACAAAATGACAAACCAGTCACCGAGAAGTCTGTCTCACAAAATGACAAACCAGTCACCGAGAAGTCTGTCTCACAAAATGACAAACCAGTCACCGAGAAGTCTGTCCCACAAAATGACAAACCAGTCACCGAGAAGTCTGTCTCACAAAATGACAAAGGTGCAATATCTGCTGGCTTACATCTCCTCATCATCCGCGTGGATTATTTGATAGAAGAAGAAAATAAGAAATTGGGACAATGATGATTTTTTTCACCGCATATCTCCCAACTTTCCTTAGTTGTCTTCTACAACATGCTTGGAAAGAAGACAGGTGTCCAATTCTTTGCTCCCTGAACTAAAACTCCATTCCCGTAATGCCTGAAAAGAATACAGAGACACTATTCTTTGTACCCTTTGTTGATTCCCCAGTTGTCACATGCCAAGCCCTTCCTCATATAATAACAAAGTACAAGAGATAACTTGCAATGTTACTGTTAATAAAAAAAACAGCAAATAAATCAATATAAATGGGGGAAAAAATGAGATACGTATTGCTAAAAAAATAGGTTATTATCTCTTTTTATACGGTAAACCACACCATCTATCTCCTTTCTTCCTCCTTCGGCCGTGATGCCTCCTCCCCTCGTGGCCCGGTTTTATTTATGGTTCTGATTGTAGTGTGTTTAGAAGTTAGTCTACCAAGTGTTGTCTGCTTGAAAGTTGATAGTCTACCATGTGTTGTCTGCTTGAAATTTAGTTGTAAAATATAATATTTTTTTTAATCTGATTTGTCTCTCTAGGGTGTACTTCCTAAGTCTATGGACAGTCGGATATTAAAGCCATCAGGACGAGGGAGAAAGCCTAGGGATCCGATGCTCCACTCACAGATGCTGGCCGGTGACATGACATTTCCACCTGTGTCCCTAGCAGCACTGTCAGCATTTCCAGGGGCTGCAGGCATGGTAGGAAACTTTCCCAAGCTTCCTATGGGTCTTCCGTTTGGCGCCATGCCTGGATTACCTGGCCTGCCAAATCCACTTTTGGCCTTACAGGGTCTTGGCCTACCTGGCATGGGCTTCCCACCTCATTTAGTTAAAGCAATGGAAGATGAGTTAAAAGAAAGAGAAAAAGAACTCAAGGAGCGAGGCAAGGATGAAAGAGGAAACAATAGCAAAGATTCTGCGGAGAGAAACAATGGTCGTGCTGGGAGTAATCGGGAGGAGGAGGGTGTCAAATCTAGGAAGAGTGAAGGAAAAGATCAGTTGTCCACATCTACCTCATCACTGAGCACAGGGTCTAAAAGTTCTTCCTCAGATCTTGGTCATCCATTCCCATTCTACTTCAACCCTATGTTGTATAACCCATTGCTCGCAGCTGCTTCAGGGGGTCTACCAAACTTTTCACTTCCTAATTCCTTGGGGAGTTTGCTTCCATCAGGACTGGTACTTCCACCACACACTGCAGCCTCACCTGTCAATGGCCAACCAGAAGCCAGTCAAGCAGATTCAGCCCAAAGCAGCAAACACCATCATCATCATCATCATGAGAAGAAACAAAAGCAGCAACATTCTCACCAGTTAGATATTCCCGTCTCCTCTCCTTCCATTCCTGTTGCTCACGGAGCAGAGGACCTCACTGTAAAAAGACGCCACACCTCAAGATCACCCTCCTCCCCCTCATCACAGGCTCAGGACCTCTCTTTCAGGAGAAACAGTGAAGATCGCCCATCATCATCTTTATCATCATCATCCTCATCATCAACTCGTCAAACTCAGGATCAAGCTACAGACTTATCAATGAAACCAAAAAACAATGAAAAACTGATGCCACGATCTGCACCTTCCACTAGTTCACCAAATTCCCAGCAGCGCTCGCTCTCATCATCATCGTCGCCGTCACCATCATCCAACTTGAGAGTCCCCGGTAAGAATAAAATCCAAGGGTCTCTCAAACTCAATCGAATCCTCGATTCACTCAAAGACAGAGTTCTCAGGAATGACACAGTTAAAGATAAAAAATCTGATCCCGCCACACAGACTTCCAATATCAGTGGTAAAGATAAATCTGATCCCGCCACACAGACTTCCAATATCAGTGGTAAAGATAAATCTGATCAATTAGATGACACTTGTCACAATCAGGAGAGCTCAGAGAAACAGATAGATGAATGTGTAACGGATGCATCTGATAATAATGATGTTTAGTTGTTCTGTCGAGCAGAATATATTTCCAGAAACTTGTAGAAAATGTGTGCTCCCCCGAGAAATTATACAGTATTTTTTTAATGTGGTTATGAGTGCAAGAATAACACTTTGATCATGAAAGATATCAAATTTTATATAAAATGTGTAGTGCCGAGTCTTAGTAGTGATAATGAACTCAAATGTCAAGGTCATCAACTCTAACCCGTTCATTGATATTGTAATCTGTCCTGTGTAGTTTTAAGACAGTTTTTTGGTTGTTGTCTATGATGGTTTTTTTTGTGTTGCAGTTTTTAATTAATTGAACAAAACATTGTCATTTTTTACATCTCATAATTTTTGCTTTGTGTGTGTGTATGATTTGATATCTGTTATATTTTGTTGAATATAGACTGTACTGGTGTAGATATATGTTCTGACTAGCAGATATGAGGTACTTATTACTTCATACACAACATACAGACACCTAGTCAATTGTTTTATTGGTAGAGCTGAGTTCTTAGACATTTATGTACATTGTAATATTTGTAGAGTTTATACCATCATTTTTTTTTTAAATGAAGTTTTCTTTGTTAATATTTTATGTTTTCTTATTGATGTATTTGATTTGTGATTTGATTTGGCATGTGGTTGTTGTTTCCCCTTCATTCTTATACTTGTTTGTGTATATTTATGATTTCACGTGTTCCTTCTTCATTGAGTTGACTAGTTGGTCCAGACAACATATTCTGCACTCCTGACATGATGATTCTGGGATACTGCTACACTGGAATGTCAACATTTGGGGACTAAACGTGCATCCATAAGCCCCACCGTAACACAACCATTTCTTTGAGACAGCAAACCTGATGTGTTTGTCACCCTCATTTACTCAACTGAGGGGGACCTATGCTTTTGTCAGAAAAGGCTATGGGCTGTTAATAGAGCAATCTGCTCAAGGAATTATTTCATCTTCTTCATTGAATATGTTTCATCCATGTTATACTTCTACATTGCACATATTGTTTCTATGTCACATGGACTTAATTTCTCCCTCTCTCTCTCCTCCTCCCCCCCCCCCCCCCCCCCCCCCAAATTCTCTGAGTCCTGTTTTTGAGCTTCCAGGTTTGTGTTTCACCCATATTTGATTCTTGATGTAAATTTTGTGATATAATTCTGACATTTGTTGTGACTTAGTTGTTGTGTTTGCCAGCAAATGTATTTTTTACTTGACCACACTGCAAAAGTGCTACTATGCATCATTTTGTTGTTTTGGTGACGACGACCCACCCCCCTCCCCATGTTCCTGATGGTCACACTAACTGCAGCTACCAATATTTTATGAAGGTTCTACTGTGGACACTAAACACTCTTGTTTATTGTCACAAGACAGTTCTGTGCTCATGTGTGTGTAGATTGTGATGTCAATTGCAAATACTACCAACATGATATCCTGTCAGTATCTATATGTACAGAGTGATAGAGAGATGTTGTGTCGGTAATTTGTAAGAAGCCTTCACCAGAGCATATATGCATTCATAGAATTTATATCTGTAACAATTTACTGCCTGATCTGTACACACCTATTCAGTATCTAACAATTTACTGCCTGATCTGTACACACCTATCCAGTTTCTGTAACAATTTACTGCCTGATCTGTACACACCTATCCAGTTTCTGTAACAATTTACTGCCTGATCTGTACACACCTATCCAGTATCTGTAACAGTTTCATGCCTGATTATTGCTCACTTTTTGCAAGCCTTGATCAGCCAGTGTAGATTCTTCTATCAGGTTTGTAGAATAACATCAGTTAGCATAGACTGTTCTCTCAGATTCAACTCAATGCCAAATTTCATAGAAATAAAAATATTTGAAGTGTGTTTCCCAGCAAATGCACATATCCAATTTTAAAATTTTGATCTTAAACATGGACAGAAGATCTAGTAGTATATGCAACACTATACTAATGAGATGAAGCAACTGAAGTTGATTTCACAGCAGACATTTGGTATAATACTTGCAGATTTCACAGCAGACATTTGGTATAATACTTGCAGATTTCACAGCAGACATTTGGTATAATACTTGCAGATTTCACAGCAGACATTTGGTATAATACTTGCAGATTTCACAGCAGACATTTGGTATAATACTTGCAGATTTCACAGCAGACATTTGGTATAATACTTGCAGATTTCACAGCAGACATTTGGTATAATACTTGCACATTTCACAGCAGACATTTGTTATAATACTTGCAGATTTCACAGCAGACATTTGTTATAATACTTGCAGATTTCACAGCAGACATTTGGTATAATACTTGCAGATTTCACAGCAGACATTTGGTATAATACTTGCACATTTCACAGCAGACATTTGTTATAAAACTTGCAGATTTCACAGTAGATACCGTTATTGGACTTGATTTACAATCAAATTGTATTTGTGTATTTTATGTGCATTTGAGATGGAAAATCATTACTACCTGTGTTTTTTGTTCATTGTGATAGTTTATTACCTGTGTTTGTATGAAAGCTGTCTCAAGTCTTCCTACTTGTGTTTGTATTATCAAAGTTTGTCTACCTGTGTTTGTGTTATCAAAATTTGTCTACCTGTGTTTGTGTTATCAAAGTTTGCACACCTGTGTTTTTGTTATCAAAGTTTGCACACCTGTGTTTTTGTTTGTAAATTTCATATGCCACCACTCCTCTTGCAGCAAGATGTATTTGCCAGACATGAGAAATAATTTGGTAGCAAACTCACAGAACATTGTTATGTCTGGTGTATGCCTTACGTCTGAATGCTAGTGCACACGACTGGGTTCGTATTGAGTCGAACTGTCATCTAATATTATCATCATGTTCCTGTATGTAACCTTAGTTTCTCTTGTTATAAACATTTGTATATTTCCCTAATTTGTACAGATTTTGTTGTGTTCAATGTGTACAGTTTTTGTACAAATTTTCTTTGGTACTTCTAGTTACCATTTTCATCAAATTTGTGTGTAGAAACATGTGAAGGGGCCATTCCTGTTTTGTGATTGAATTTTAGTTTTAGACGATGAAAACTGACAGTTAATAAGAGGCTAGGTGGTCACTGAGAGATTACAGTGACCAGCAGTTCAGTATGAGAAATCACACCTAGGATGTCATTGTCTTTGTTTTTAGCAGGAACTTGATCATTTCATGTATCCATTACATTCATTTGGTGAGTATATGTTCCTTCTTGATTGTTGTCATCTCAAATAACATTGACATAATTATGGCTGAAGCCATATTTGAATATTCATAATTTAGACAACACATTGTATACAACTCTGATATGAATAATGTCATTGTTCCCGAGTATGAGACTGCGATGTTGTATGTGAGACTTGTTGTTGATGTTGTATTTTGGAAGATTAGTTTTTCTAGTTATCAGTGGCTAAGATGCTGTGTTTCATTTGCTTGCTTCATCCAGCAAGTACAACAGTTCTTTAGAAACAAAATAATGACAGTACAACACATTGTAAACTGTGGAGAATGAGAATATGGTCTTACTAATTAGTAGGTATATAGAAACATAATTATTGTCTTTCTTCTAGTAGGGAGTAAAGTAGTAGTCTTACTTCTAGTAGGGAGTAAAGTAGTAGTTTTACTTCTAGTAGGGAGTAAAGTAGTAGTCTTACTTCTAGTAGGGAGTAAAGTAGTAGTTTTACTTCTAGTAGGGAGTAAAGTAGTAGTCTTACTTCTAGTACGCAGCAAAGTAGTAGTTTTACTACTAGTAGGAGTAAAGTAGTAGTCTTACTTCTAGTAGGGAGTAAAGTAGTAGTCTTACTTCTAGTAGGGAGTAAAGTAGTAGTCTTATTTCTAGTCGGGAATAAAGTCATTGTAGTCTTCTAGTAGGGAGTAAAGTAGTTCGACTCAATACGAACCCAGTAGTTTTACTTCTAGTAGGAATTTAGTCTTACTTCTAATAGGGAATATAGTAGTAGTCTTACTTCTAGTAGGGAGTAAAGTAGTAGTCTTACTTCTAGTAGGGAGTAAAGTAGTAGTCTTACTTCTAATAGGGAAGATAGTAGTAGTCACTTCTAGTAGGGAGTAAAGTAGTAGTCTTATTTCTAGTAGGGAATAAAGTAATAGTCTTACTTCATTTAGGGTGTAAAGTAGTATTTTTATTTGTAGTAAGGAATACAACAATTGTAATCTTCTAGAAGGGAGTAAAGTAGTAGTCTTACTTCTAGTAGTAAATAAAATTGTCTTACTCCTAATATGAAATTAAAAAATAGTCTTACTTTTAGTAGGGAATAAAATAGTAGCGTTACTTCTAGTAGGAAATCAAATAATTTTAGTCTTGCTTCTTGTGCGGAATAAAGTAGTCTTATTTCATTGTAGGGAATAATTTTAGAAAAATCATTGGTCTTTTCTCATGTGACATTCTTTCCAGAACATGGTCCTCCTTATGAATTCTCTGAACACTGAGATTCTAGGCAAGTTGACCTGCCGCAGCTAGAGATATGTTTAAGCAATCTGGTATCTCACTGCACCGTTGTTGTCTTGGGCGCCTTCTTTCCCTGTTGCTGTTAACTCTGCCTTCGGCTACAATCTTTCCATGCTGTTATGTCTCTTTATATGACCAAAAAAACAGAGTTTTCTTGTTAGGATGTTGTTACGGAGCCAGCACTCTTCGACGTGTATTGATCTTAACACTTCTTGATTTATCTGTTTTAGCTGTCCATGGTATACGTAAAATTCTTCTGTAGCATCTTATTTCGAAAGCAGCGATTCTCTTTGCTATTGTTTTATTTAATCTTACGGGCCTCATATATGTCTTGAAACGCCAACGAAATTACATTACCAGTGGCCCATCAGTGTTTTCAGTCACCTCAATTGCTATGCCCTGATTACGGAATCACATGAAGTCAAGTTCACATAATATAGAATTTCAACCACACAAAGCTAGGAATATGTCACAGTCTAAAGGTCAAATTCTTTTACACATTATGATTGTAAACAGGAGAGTGCCTGCTGATTTATTTATCGCATGTTTAGAATGAATTATTTTGATTTTTTACGACATTTTATTATCAAATGTAGTAGTGCTGTGTGGCATGGTAAGTGGTCATTATGGTAAGTAATATCTACATGTTTTAGTTGTTGTTATTTTATAAGAATATTCATTTATTCATTGAATAACACAAAAATAACGTGTATCAGGGGTGCCACGTGTTGGCATGGAAAATAACGTATGCCGGCCCAGGTCTAGTGTTGAACAGACGGACAATGTATGTGATTTCTTCATGTTTTATTAGTTTTTTCTGTCATTATATTAGTTTGAATAAGAAACGACATACATACAACAGGAATATGTGTTTAGGAGGATTTTATCAGTGTTGCCACACATTGTTCAAGTATTTGGTGCGTCAAAGAATCATATTTGTAATTTTTCCCCCCAATTTTCAACTTCACAACTGTCATATCACACATACAGCAACAAAAAGCATGGTTATATGCATTATTCACTCCTTTATTTATATGTGCAAAAATTATTTTGATATCTTTACAAATAAAGTTATCGTGTTCACCTAACACGCACCGAAAATGAATCCTAGCCCAGGGAGAAATAGCGTAATTTTAATCTGGGGTCCTAAAGGTTAATGTCCATGTCTCGCAAACCATATATTGCAACTGGAGAAATGCATGTTCTGATCATACATAGTGTGCCAAAGATTTTTCATTTTTGTAAGTTTCAATGCCGCCATTGCAATTCTTCTCTAGATCTCGACAGCGCAGCCTTCTGAGCTATTTATGTTTCTGCCCAAATACTGGAAATTTTATTACATCCTCTAGTTTGAATTTGTTAATGATTATCTTTGGTTGTACTTTCACTTGATCTATTGTTATACATTTTGTTTTCTTCATATTTAAGTATATGTTTTGGGCTTCACTGCGTTCTTGTGTTGATAGTAACATTTGCATTAGACCATCTCCGTTTGTTGTTAAGAGAACTGTGTCATCAGCATATCTTCTTCTACATTCGTTCTCAAACTCCTATAGATTAGCAGGATATAGTCTGAAGAACGGAATGCGTTGTATCTTGGTGTGCATCATTGCTGCGATATCTGCACTTTTCGGCCGGACACATCCGACTTCAGCATGGCTTTCGGTCACTAACCCTATATGGGATGGGATAGCCAACTCCATTCTCCCATAACCTCCTTAGTTGTCTTATGACGTGCATGGAAGGTAAACAGTGTTGCTATTCCTTGCTCCCCTTTCGGGGCCCGACAACACACGGGCAGTCAGCATATGAGATTTCTGAGATCTACTGACCGCCAATGATAAGAATCTTTGATCTTTGGCTGACATAAAGTAGAGTGAGATTGCTGTGATTTATGCCAGATGCATATCTGAGAATATTGTGTTAGGCCCGTATTTTTCATTGGCTCATGGCGTATCTGATGCATATCTGAGAATATTGTGTTAGGCCCGTATTTTTCATTGGCTCATGGCATATCTGAGAATATTGTGTTAGGCCCGTATTTTTCATTGGCTCATGGCATATCTGAGAATATTGTGTTAGGCCCGTATTTTTCATTGGCTCATGGCATATCTGAGAATATTGTGTTAGGCCCGTATTTTTCAGTGGCTCATGGCATATCTGAGAATATTGTGTTAGGCCCGTATTTTTCATTGGCTCATGGCATATCTGAGAATATTGTGTTAGGCCCGTATTTTTCATTGGCTCATGGCATATCTGAGAATATTGTGTTAGGCCCGTATTTTTCAGTGGCTCATGGCATATCTGAGAATATTGTGTTAGGCCCGTATTTTTCATTGGCTCATGGCATATCTGAGAATATTGTGTTAGGCCCGTATTTTTCAGTGGCTCATGGCATATCTGAGAATATTGTGTTAGGCCCGTATTTTTCATTGGCTCATGGCATATCTGAGAATATTGTGTTAGGCCCGTATTTTTCATTGGCTCATGGCATATCTGAGAATATTGTGTTAGGCCCGTATTTTTCAGTGGCTCATGGCATATCTGAGAATATTGTGTTAGGCCCGTATTTTTCATTGGCTCATGGCATATCTGAGAATATTGTGTTAGGCCCGTATTTTTCAGTGGCTCATGGCGTATCTGATGCATATCTGAGAATATTGTGTTAGGCCCGTATTTTTCATTGGCTCATGGCATATCTGAGAATATTGTGTTAGGCCCGTATTTTTCATTGGCTCATGGCATATAATGGATGATGTGCTCAACATCACGCCCGCCATTTTTACTTTCCCAGACGATCTGGTACCCATTTTCTATGGCTGGGTTGTCCTGAGTGATTTAAGAATATTTCCATTTGAACTGGGAATTGAACCTTGGATCACCGTCCTAGGGAGTCTGCAGTAATCACAGATAGTAAAGGTATGTCCCATGGCAGCAACCTGCAGTTAGGGATGAAGATAACTCTTCATGTACTAAGCCGTAGCAACTATTAGATAGGGTGGTCAGTTCCGTTCCTTGCTGTCTTTACGTCCCCTAACTCATGCATCAGGTAATCCTTTACAGCTGAGTCAACTGGAGGAGTGGTAGTGTCAAGCGAGAAATCACAACCCGGATTAATTTTTTTGTCAAACGTGGTTTCCAACCTGGCACACTGTAACCCAGTGATAGAAAGCAAGCTCACTTTCAACTAGGGTACCACGCTTCTCCTACAACTAATCACAGATAGTTGTACTTGAATGACTCAGATTTCATAGCATAGAAGAAGAGGATGAAGAAGAGATATCAGAGATTGATAATATTAAGGACTCTACATACTTGACAGACTGGAGACAGAAGCATGCAAGACTTTTTTAATATTGTTTCTAAAACTTCACACCCGACAACTTACGCATGCACAGATTATGATGTTGGTAGCACATAAACGCAGCATGCTAGCCACAGCACCATTAGTCCTTATTATGACAGTATGCAACTCAGGGCTGAATTATTCATGATAGCAATGCCATTTGATGTCTCAAATAAATTGTTTGGTCCAGTCAGATATTTTTGTAATTTCCCTGTATATATTCTTATATATATATATATAAATATACATACATTATATATTCATTTATGTGATTTTTGGACACAAATATGATCAACAGATGATGATGATGAATTTTAGTACTTAGTAATTTATATATTATACATATTTGCTGTACAATTTTGGACTCATATCAAAGCCAGTTATGGGGCAGACGACACTGTCATCTAGAGCAGGAGGGGATGATTCTCTGCATTGTGACTGTACAAATCTCCCGTCTGCTGCCACTGTTTCTATACATATATTCACAACATGATTAATGTTATTTTTTTCCCCACATTTTGTGCATTCAATTTGTCAGATTTAGTGTAATAAATGTTATACATATGTCACTGGCTTTTGTTTGAATTCTATTTCAAAAATTGACTATTAAAAACATGAAGTGTCTGCTACCAATCATTCGATCTGCGCACAATGCAATGAGAACACGCTCCCAAATGGTATTCCAGGAAAGGCAGGCCCTCTCAGTGCATTGCACGCAGACAGATGGATGCTGCATTGTATGTATCTTTAGCGAAAGTTTGTCTTGTTAAATAATGTATGGTGTGTTTCGTTAAAATGGAGGGACGCATATTTCCGTACAGTACCGGTAAATTTGTTATAAAAGGAGGCGCTATAGAAGAATTTCTATTACAAATAACATAAGATGTTCATCATTTTGTGCACATATTCAATCAAGTATCACAGGTGATCATGCTTCTCCACAACTCTCTGTCTCTTGTTTTGTTGATAAATTCAGTTGGTGATTTCTTTTTGTTTACACAGTGACAACTCATCCAGAAATTGATCTGTCTTCCTCTTGTCTCTTCTTACCTTGATCTTTCTGGTGATTGAAAGTGTTACACCAATCATTTCAACAATTTCCAGCATATGATCTGCGCAAGTTGACTAGTTGAATATGTTTCTTATTACTGCATGTTGAATATAAAACACAAGACTATGGTGAGATTTTTCACTAAACATGCACAGCAACAAGATAGTCTGTTCTAGAAATATACAAAAATAGTGTGCCTCAATTATCCTTATCTACATTTTAGATTGGAATCACACAGTGTTGGTATCTCAGAGATATTAAATCAATGACAAAGTGGACTAAATAACCAACAATATGATGAGTGGACTAAAACCAATGACAAGGTAATGTGTGGACTAAACACACCATAGAGAAAGTAATGAATAGAATAAACATACCAGCAAGGAGGTAATGAGTAGAATAAACAAACCAGCAAGGAGGTAATGAGTAGAATAAACAAACCAGCAAGGAGGTAATGAGTAGAATAAACAAACCAGCAAGGAGGTAATGAGTAGAATAAACAAACCAGCAAGGAGGTAATCTTCTTCTGCGTTCAGCATCTACTGTCATGTTATATTGTCATGCAAGTCATCAGGGCAAAGTCCACTGTCTTCTCCAGGTCAGAGCGTCTGCCCCACAGCTTTTGTCTCAAATATGTATCCTCTGGCCAGGTCTGCTGTTTGTATAGTGGGCAATCCTGAAGTATGTGTTCAGAAGAAGAAGGTAATGACTGCACTAAACAAACTATTGAGAAGGTAATCACTGCACTAAACAAACTATTGAGAAGGTAATGACTGCACTAAACAAACTATTGAGAAGTAATGACTGCACTAAACAAACTATTGAGAAGGTAATGACTGCACTAAACAAACTATTGAGAAGGTAATGAGTGGACTAAACAAACTATTGAGAAGGTAATCCCTGCACTAAACAAACTATTGAGAAGGTAATAAGTTGACATAGACGCGATATATGACGTAGTATATACGAGTACATAGAATAATAAAAGAATGCGGAGAGCAACACCAACTCAGAGCAACTAAACAATGAACTGCTTTTCTCAAAGGATCAAAGCCTCATATACGAAAACGAAGAACAACTACAAAATATTAACTCACTATCTGCAACATGTAGAAAATACAACATAAAGATCAATACACAAAAGACGGAAGATAGTCGAGCCCATTAAAAACACACCATAGGAGTAAAACAAATATCTGAGTTCACATATCTCCATAGTATTTTCACAGAAAATGGAAGCCTTGATAGATATGAGATGTCAAAAGGCAAATGCAGTAACATACCGTCACCACTACTTCTTCATCCCAAGATTAAGATGGAAGTTAAAAGACAAATGATTTACAGTATATTCCCACGAACACTGTGTTACCAGTGCCAAACCTGGTCTCTCTCATCTTCGTATTACAGATAGATAGTGACCTGTGAGATGAAATGCTTAATTAAGGAAGGCTGCATAGGTCACCTGGTTCGATAGATTGCGAAAATACATCAGGGAAAGAATAGATGATAAAGCAACATCTTGCATATAAAACATAGAAAGGCAGCAGATCAAGTGGTTTGGCCACATTATGGGTATGCATCACGACAAGCTATCCCCGAAGGCATATAACAAAATGAGGGTACAAGACCAGAGGAAGACCACGGAAAGATGAATAGAAAACATCAGGGACATCTTGAACAAACACTATCACAGCACAGTCAAGGCGACACATCTGGCCGTGGATCACAATCTCACACTCCCATTACCCTTACGCTTAATGACAAAATGAAAACAGGCGACCTGGGGAAAGACAATGAGTTGAATAAATAAACCAATTAGAAGACAATGAGTTGAATAAATAAACCAATTAGAAGACAATGAGTTGAATAAATAAACCAATTAGAAGACAATGAGTTGAATAAATAAACCAATTAGAAGACAATGAGTACACTAAAGAAACCGCTGAGAAGGTAATAACTCGACTAAACAAACCAACGACAAGGTACCGGTAATGAGTCAATTAATTAAATAAATAGACAATAAGGTAATTATTGGACTAAACAAATAAATAAAAAGACAATGGGTGGACTAAACACAGAAAGTGTGGGCTAAAGTAACCAAGAAGGAGGTAATGAATGGATTAAACAACCAGAAAGAGAGTAATGAGTCGTTTGCTAGTAAACAAAACAAGAAGGTAGTTAAACACATTTTCACTAATTTTTGGCTGGCAGATTTCAAATCCCACATAGATATAGGCATAGACCATGGCTCTTGACTGTACATCATGCCTTCTAGCAGAATAACAAGGTCTTCTTTCCGTGTGTTTTTGATTATTGTCACAATTTCCATTAGTGACTTTACTTGAAGTAGTCTTGGCTAATTTTTGCACGTGATTCCAATTATATAAATATTGGCCATCGGGGGACATGGGAATAATCAAGAAAAGGAACGAAAGTAGGTACTTGGACATCTGGGATTAGCGTGTTTGGGAAATTTTGCTTAGGCTATAAATTTCTTGTGACAGGGTTTAAAATAGCGTTCGCATCATTTGTTGTGTTTGAAACTGGATTTATTAAGTTCTGTAACCATTTTTATTTTTATATATGTAACTTTTAAGAGGGTAAAACAATGCCCAAACCAACAGTGAATTATTTAAAACATCAACATTTGTTTAAATTATGCAAATTAGCCAACATTTTGAATATTAAATAGTTGTACGTGCATCTGAGAATCACAGCAATGTGATCAACAGATGCGGTATGTCTTTGCGAATACAAAAATATATAGTTTCTGTGGTATTTTATTATGTTTAATAGATATATAATTTATTGTCATTTTAATTATGCAAATTAGCAGCCATTTTGAATATCAATTAGTTCTGTATCCATCAGAAAATTCCAGAAATGTGATCAACATAAGCGTCTTGTCTCTGCATACACAAAAATGTATAGTTTGTGTATTGTATTATTGAAAATAACAAAGATAATTCAGAAATTATCAGACCAGCTACATCTTGTAGTCACAAGTTTTATTTATATTTTCCTATATGTTTCATGTAAATTATTTTGATGTCAAATTCAGTAGAAACAAATTCATAACTTTTTTCAGCATTGACGTACAGACTTGGTATAGGTATCGTTGAATTGCAATTTTTAAGGGCTATCTAACTATATTATTTGTAATTATGTAACACTATTTTGAAAATTTTGTCCAAGTACCTAACGAAAGGATGCCTTATTAATTCAGAGAACATGCCTTCTATATGCCTAACTGCCGAATGTCGCAGTTTTGACCCAAGAAACTCCACGGAAATCTGTAGTAAAAATATTTTTTAAAGTTTATTTCATTTTAGATACACCATTTTTGCATCAGATAAACAGAGTAGAGTTTCAAAAATAGTATATAGACTCATTATATTGCCCCTCTCCACGGAAATCTTTAGTAAAAAAAAAATTTCAATGTTGACCCAACGAACTAGAAATGCAGGATCACAAAAAAATACAATTTAATTACGTTCTTCCATATCACTTTATCAGTAAAAAATACATTTCACTGCATTTTGTTTCAAGTTTAGTTATACTAGGTGCAAATTGATATGACATTAATATATCTGTGCAATATTTAGTTAATTGAACATGCGTTTCCCATTAATTGTTTCGTTTTCGTATTATAAATTCATCCCATATTTATATTTCCGTTGCTCAAATGGAACCGTAAAGGGAGCAAATGTCTTAAAATGTTTATTCTTGTAGTCTCTGACAATGTTTTTTTTATGTATTAAATTTATTTTAGAACGTATTTATATAGCAGTTGCAAGTTAGTTCGAAAATTGATGTCCTGAGATCGTAATTTACGCAACCTTACAGCTAATACGAACTGTGAAATAATTCACCCGTATCCCCCCCAAGATGGCGTCATACATTTCTCGGACTGGTAACTTTTATGATCCTGACCAGAAGAAACGTAATTTACTCGCCTTGAACGATCAGAGGAACTTGTCTCAGTTCTGTGACGTTATGTTAAGAGTTTCCAACACTCATATTTATGCACATTCAAATGTGTTAGCAGCAGCAAGTCCATATTTCGAATCATTTTTAGGCATTGGTGCAGACTGTCCAAGAATGTTTTCACAAAAACACCCACAGATAATCGAAATTCACATCGATACAAAAGATGAAGATAATGGTTATGGCGAAGCTGTTAGTAAAGTCGTTGAATTTATGTATACCAGCCACATAACACTAACACCAACTTTAGTATTTCAAGTTGTTGAGATTGGGAAGATAATGCAAATGGACAAGTTAATAGAGTTTTGTGAGTTATTTCAAAGTGGGGAGGACAGCAATTTCCCTCGGGATATTGCAACATGTACAACAGGTTTACAGGAGATTGCACATCTTCTTGGGTCACGTTCGAGAACAATAAAACAAGTAAGTATTGCCACTGAAACAGAGGATAGGATGTTTAAGAAAATTGAATCTTCGAATCCAACGGTTATTTCATCAGCTGTTCCAACGGTTATTTCATCAGCTGTTCCAACGGTTATTTCATCAGTTGTTCCAACGGTTATTTCATCAGTTGTTCCAACGGTTATTTCATCAGTTGTTCCAACGGTTATTTCATCAGTTGTTCCATTGCCATCATCTGAAGTGTGTAGCCCTAATGATACAAAGATATCGCTGTCAAGTGATCCAACTGTGCTACCATCAGTAACTATTAAAAATGAATCTGAAGCAGCTGGACAAGAGTCTGAAACATCAGACATACCTGATACACAAACAGTTGGTTTTGATACAGACAGCATTGATCAGAATGATGCGTCATTGCTTTTGGCTATTAGTAATGTTCGCCCTCCAGTTATACTTACACATTCAGAAACTGACAGATCATCTAATGAACAGCGAAACAGCAATCCAGAACAACTGATTTCCAGCAATTCTTCCGAAAATAGTATAACTATGGGTGGCTTAAATTCATCCCATGTGATAAATCTTGAGTTCGACAAATCTACTGTGGAGCCTAATAATGCAATGCAAGTAGAATCTCCGTGTACATTTTCAGACCTGCCAGCACCCGAGGAATTTGTTCAAAATAATGAACATAAAAATAAAGATTTTAATTTAGATGACATATCAGACCTCTTGACATTTGACTCTGTAACCACGGCCTTGTTTCAGTCATCAAGAGGAAATGGCAGGGGTCGACCGAGAGGTAGAGGTAGAGGCCGTGGAAGGGGAAGACGGCCAGGTCGACCTCGTAAAATGAAAGAAGAACCTGACAGCGATCCAGAATTTGAAGCATTTATAAATCGTGTTGAAAATGGTGATAATGCTGTTTCTGTCGATGCAGAAGATGAGAAAATAGTTGCTGAAGAGTTGTCATGTGATACAGCGTCAGCCAATGATAAATCTTCTGTCACGTCTGAGAAAGGAACGGAAGGAAACAGAATTTCATTGAATTGGAAAAGTAGGAGAAGAAGATCAAAACCTTCACAACTTCGAAAAGATTATGTCATGCATTCTTTAACAAAGAAAAGCCGAAGGCAGCATGAGGCACCTAGATCTGAAGAATTGTGGCCATTGGACACAAAATATCAGACTGAAGACACAGTTTCAACACTAACAAATGTACAATTAGTTTGTCAAAAATGTGATTTTGCCACTATTAATTTTAAGGAGTACCGTCAACACATGAAAATGCATCCTGAAACTGATCCTAGGTATTTCTTGTGTGAAAAGTGCCAATTTAAAACGACAAAATCACGTGAATTCAATGCTCATAAACATAAACATATGAAGGATGAGCTGATCTGCTCATTCTGTGCTCATCAGTCAGAAACAACTCATGAGTTTGCGGAGCATTCGCAGAAGCATGCAGGCGATTTCCCTTACTTCTGCACAGAATGTGACTCTCGGTTCAAAACGAAAAACCAGCTTATTGCACACAAGCCCAAGCACCAACTAGAGAAGCCGTTTGTCTGTGCAATTTGCAACTCTGGTTTTAAGTGGAAACATGCATTAAAGAATCATGTGATTACGCATAGTGCCACAAAAGATCACCTTTGTGACGTATGTGGTTATGCAACAGCCCACAAATCACAGTTGAAAGCTCATAAACTTATTCACACTGGTCACATGTTCAAATGTCCTGTTTCAGGCTGCCATTTTGAAGCAACGAAGCGTCAGAATCTGAAATATCATATGGTAACTCACACTCGTGAAAAACCACACCAGTGTGACATCTGTGGTCAGAGTTTCTCACTTATTAAAAATATGCGCCGGCATATGCTTCTACACACAGACACTCGTCCATTTACCTGCAAGATATGTTCATTTTCCACAACACGTTACGACAAGCTTAAGGAACACAACGTCAAGTTACACAGCATTGACCCTCCGATTTCAAAGAAAGAGATTCATATTGGAAAGGATTGTGAGGTTGAAAGTGTCAGAATGATTAATTCAAACATTACCTATGTATCCCCAGACGGTATAACGATCAACACAGATGGAGCTTTCACAGAAGAAACACTTCAGACCATCGCACAGTTAGCCTCGGCACAGAGTCTGGGCAGTGCAGGCTTACAGAGCACTACTATCAACATTGAACAAACTGCGGAGGATGGTACAGTCTATCCCATCATAGCCACAGTACAGTCGTTTAGCGATAGCGGTGGAGAGGTCCAATTCATAACAGAAGTTGCAGATTAGTTTTGCTGTTGTTAGATCAACGTTCTTCCGTGTTCATTTCTTGAAATGTAACATCGCATGTTTCTATTGTATTCTTGGTTTGTTACTGATTTTCAGATCTGGCAGTTTTCAACACATCAACTTCATGTACTCTTTGGTTTATTCTCATGTTCTTATTCTGTGTTTGTCCGTTTCTATCTTGATAAAGATCTATTTGGTCGAAACATGTATTCAGTATATGTGTTCCACATTGCCCGTGTTTGACAAGACTTGAAAGGGGAGCAAAAAGTAATGACACTGTTTACCTTCTATGCATGTTGTAAGAGGAGAGACAGGAAGTTATGGAGTGGAGTTGTCTGTTCAATCCCATACAGGATCAGTGACCTAGAAGCCATGCTGTGTCGGACTGAAAAGCGCAGATAAGCTGTAAACTATGACACAACATATTTTGTTTATCTATCTGTCTATTTATTGTCACTTCCACTTGTGCCATTAAGTGCCGTGGGGAAGTTGGAGTTATCTATCTTTGACCATTTCGGTCACAATGGCCATAGTCAGCTGGTGTTTCTTTAAGTTTTCTCTGTCTCCACCCATCTAGTTCTTGGTCTTCCTTGTGCCATGTAGCCCGATCTTCTGCTGTTGTATGCACGAAGGACTGGTTGCGTTGGTTCCAATCTCATGGTGTGGCCAAAGCTTATCTTTAACCTGATGTGAGAGTGTAAGTACCTCCTACTAAGTACAGGAGTGTTAGAGTGTACCTCCTACTAAGTACAGGAGTGTTAGAGTGTAAGTACCTCCTACTAAGTACAGGAGTGTTAGAGTGTACCTCCTACTAAGTACAGGAGTGTTAGAGTGTACCTCCTACTAAGTATCTGTTAACAAGATGCACCACATGTAGGTGCTTTGATGACCTTGGTTATCTGCTAAGACAGGGAGTCACACAAGATCAATGTCAAACTCTGCTTCTCCTGTGATTAGTTGAATTACCCTGATATTAACTTACCGGTAGTGAATGGCCTAATGTTATGTAAGACTGTCATGTTATGTAGCCACCTACATGTCTCATGATAGTGGTAGATCAGAGATCTATGTATAGTAGAGGCTCAGTACAAATATCATGTGAGACATGTACTTTATTTGATAAATATGATGATCGAATTGTATGACTTGATTATGTGATGTGTACATTGTATGACTTGATTATGTGATGTGATGTGTACATTGTATGACTTGATTATGTGATGTGTACATTGTATGACTTGATTATGTGATGTGTATGTTGTATGACTTGATTATGTGATGTGATGTGTACATTGTATGACTTGATTATGTGATGTGTACATTGTATGACTTGATTATGTGATGTGTACATTGTATGACTTGATTATGTGATGTGTACATTGTATGACTTGATTATGTGATGTGATGTGTACATTGTATGACCTGATTATGTGATGTGATGTGTACATTGTATGACTTGATTATGTGATGTGATGTGTACATTGTATGACTTGATTATGTGATGTGTACATTGTATGACTTGATTATGTGATGTGTACATTGTATGACTTGATTATGTGATGTGATGTGTACATTGTATGACTTGATTATGTGATGTGTACATTGTATGACTTGATTATGTGATGTGTACATTGTATGACTTGATTATGTGATGTGATGTGTACATTGTATGACTTGATTATGTGATGTGTATGTTGTTTGACTTGATTATGTGATGTGATGTGTACATTGTATGACTTGATTATGTGATGTGATGTGTACATTGTATGACTTGATTATGTGATGAGATATGTACATTGTATGACTTGATTATGTGATGTGTACATCATATGACTTGATTATGTGATGTGTACATTGTATGACTTGATTATGTGATGTGTACATTGTATGACTTGATTATGTGATGTGATGTGTACATTGTATGACTTGATTATGTGATGAGATATGTACATTGTATGACTTGATTATGTGATGTGTACATTGTATGACTTGATTATGTGATGTGTACATTGTATGACTTGATTATGTGATGTGTACATTGTATGGCTTGATTATGTGATGTGATGTGTACATTGTATGACTTGATTATGTGATGTGTACATTGTATGACTTGATTATGTGATGTGATGTGTACATTGTATGACTTGATTATGTGATGTGATGTGTACATTGTATGACTTGATTATGTGATGTGTACATTGTATGACTTGATTATGTGATGAGATATGTACATTGTATGACTTGATTATGTGATGTGTACATTGTATGACTTTATTATGTGATGTGTACATTGTATGACTTGAACAAGACTTGTGTAAAATTGTGATTAAATATTTAATTTATAATGTAGCTTATATTTGGTGATGACTTTTTTGATAGAAATTGACTTGCATTTGGTATTCCAGAAATTGACACTTTTGGAAGAGAATTAAATAAAGATTTGAGTGTCAACTTGAAATGATTAACAAATATGAGTTTCTTGCAAGGAATACTATCTCTCATTATAACAATTTGGCCTGGACTGACACATTATGTATGCAATAACAGAAATGTGCTATATACAGTACATACAATCATCATCATCAGGTGACATTCTTTCCAGAACGTAGTCTTCTCTATGGATCTCTTAAAATCTCCGCGGTCTTGAGCAAGTTGTCCCACCTCTTTTAGAGACATGTGCAGGCATTCTTGAATGTCTTTTGTCTAACTGTGTCTTGGCTGACCTTTGCTCTTGTTGCCTTTTATCATCCCCTTCTGTAACACTATCTCCATGCCATCATGTCTCTTATAGTGATTGAAAAAAACTAGCTTTTTCTTTAATATGGTGTTCAGAAGCCAGCCTTCCTGGACGTTAATTGTTCTTAATACCTCTTGGTTTGTTTTCCTTGCTGTCCATGGTATTCTCAGAACTCTTCTATAGCATTTTAATTCGAAATGATGTTATTCTCTTGGCCACTGTTTTATTTAGTGTCCATGCTTCACATCCATCTGTCGCCACAGGAAACACACGTTTGTGGTACAAACAATATAGAGTAAATATAATTGGGAATTTTGAAAAGTTGTTGTTATACAGGGAAATTTGTTATAAAATAATGTGCTATAGAGGGATATGACAAAAACTGCTTGAAAGTATTTTACTGATTTGAGTTCCTTCATGCATGTACGTTATTCCTCTAATAGTAGATGTTAGGTATACAGTCTGCTGTGTTAGTTCTCAAACTCCTGCATATTAGTAGGATGTAGTCGGGAGAACAGAATGTGTTAGGTACACAGTCAAATTTCATTATAACAACTTGGTCCAGGCAGACGAAATATGGTTATAGACAAAACCAGACGAAACAGGTTTCTTGCAGCTGCTGCCCCATTCTTGATGCTTCAGCGCTAGTTGAATCTGTCTTGTGTAAGATTCTCCCATTTGTGTCTATTTTGAAGTGAGTCAGTGATGTCTGAGGAGTGTCTTTAAAATGCTTCTTCTGTCCTCCTGCCTTGGGGGAGTCAGTCTTGAGTTCTCCATATACAATGTTTGGTAATCTTTCATTAGTATCATGTCCTGCCCAGCATTTCTGCCTCTTCATCAACATTGTATGTATGCTTACAGATATATATGGCCTTGGTTTCACCCCCCCCCCCTTAAGATAGTGACATCTACGGCTCTGGTTCTACTTGTATATAGTATCGCCATGTATTTTATGTTTAGCATCTGTTCTGTGATTGTGCTTATTATCGTGGTTTTTGTTTTTTGAATGTTTATATCCAGTCCATATTCATGACTTGATCTATTAGTCTTTGTAGTTCATGTTCACTTTCTGCTAAAAGAAGTTTCATCTGCATATCTCAGGTTGTTTATTATTTTCATTTTATCTGAGTCCTGGCATTCCTTCTATATGTTTAACGATATTCCCTGTGTAAATGTTAAAAAGGCTGAGTGATAAAATATATCCTTGCTTGCGACAGTTTTTATTTTAAAAAAAAAAAGAAAAAAAAGAGAGAGAGAATTCTTCCAGAGATAATAATATCCAAATAACTTATAGAGCAGCGAAAGAAAGTCAATGGACTAGAACGACATAAGCCCAAACGGATTAAGTTGACAATTCCTTTCTAGATATGCACTTGTATAGAAAATGCTGACCTTTGCTAGAAGTGAGGGTGACCAGCGTCTGTTAGAGGTCATACAGGAGCTGATATGTAACCTATGTCAATAATCTGCTGTATAATACGCATAACTTACTGGCGCTGATATCGCAGACAACTTGGAGGCTGTTACGGGACACCGAACACGACCTGAATGTTAATGCTACCCAGATTATTCTTGTATGTTCTGAAGCAATGATGCGTAGGGCTTAAATCATATGGCTTAAATCGTAGGGCTTATGTCCTCGAAAACTAACAGGACATCATCAAGAGCAGGACATACTTGCGCTCCAATAACAAAGTTAAGTATGTGTGTTTATACTAGAGTGTTGTGTTCCTGCAAAACAACAAAACTAACATTCCTAAGAGCTTGCATATTCGCAGTGGGAATCCTACCAACAAAGTGAAAAATAAAATAGCATCATTTGAATCAAAATGCAGAAAAATCCTGACAATACCATGGACCAAAAAATCACTAATGTAGCCATCCTGAGAGAAATTAATGTAAAATAAAACTGGCTAAACAGCACGGTTCTTTCCAGAAAACTATAAAACTATTGGACTTTTTCCAATCTATCGACTTGTGTCTGTGACAAAGTTAGTAGCCCGAGGTCTAATCTATGACAGATAGCATCATCACTTGTAGAAGCAGAAACAACACCGATTGCTGCGTGTCGAATGTTGCCATAACCTTGATAACACTGATCCCTCTTTTAGCCTTCTAAATCATATTTGTGACGTGTTTGTTAAACGAAAGACATCTATCAAAGGTTATTCCAAGATATTTAAGGTCCTGTTCTATTTCAAGGAATGAGCTCATGCAACTAACAGCTGGCAGTGTGTCACTGACCAGATTATTATTTAAGGAGTACCAGACGACCTTTGCTTTCGAGGGATTGATCACATCGTTGTATGCTCTGTACCATATCGACAATTGATCTAGTCCATTTTGTACACTGTCAGCGATATATGTTCTATTCCTGCGTATGCTGTATAGTAGGATATCATCAGAGTATGTTAGAACTCTACAATTGCTTGAAGTTTGAAATTGAGCAATTCTCAACGTATACACATTAAACAGCACCGGGGACAGAAGAGATCCTTGTGGCAGACCAGGTGCTATTGTTCTGATCTCAGACGTCCAGGATCCACACCTCAGAGTGACTTTTCTACAGATTAGCACATTTGCTATCCAGCGTATGATCCAGGGGTGGATATCTTGTCCCCTTAGCATGTCGACAAGATGGGTGTAATTAACTCTATTGTATGCATCTTCCAGGTCTATCGCTGCAACTACAGATTCTTCTTTATTCTGAAAACCTTCATAAACTTCATATGCAAGAACTGCTGCATTTGTGACTGTATCTCTTCTGGTCTGTATGCACCTAGATTATTTGGGAGAACATCTTTTATCTCTAGTTCCCTGGTTATACGTCTAGCAACAAATTATAACAACTTGAATAATATGATTTATGGGGCTAAGTGTTAATTATATAAACATATGTCTTATAGCGACGATGTATCACCCTGAATTGTGTTGTGGTTGTATTCTTATAGCGACGATGTATCACACTGAAGTGTGTTGTGGTTGTATTCTTATAGCGACGATGTATCACCCTGAATTGTGTTGTGGTTGTATTCAACTGACCGGGACACTGAGCGTAGACAGATGACTGAAGATTGAATCAACTGACCGGGACACATCGCTTATGGTGATGCTGCTTTTAACCGCTGAATTTAATCCAATTTCGTTATACATCCATCGAAAAAACCGTGGAGGTTGCGGTTCTGTAATCTTGTGCTCACGACATCGAGAATTATAATATATATATATATATATATATCCTACATAACGTGGGATTCTTGATGAATCGGCAAGCGCTGAGCATCAATGGGAATGCCCCCCCCCCCCCCCCCCCCCCGTTTTGTGATGCTGATTCACATTCATGAATCAAGTCCATTTTCCAGCGTAATCCAGGTTTCTGAGTCACTGCGTAATGTCAGCCAAATAAAAATTAGGGGAATCTTAGATCAACTATCACAAGGGACACTATTCGGGAACAGCGCGCAGGACCATTCTGCATAAAAACGACTAAAATTAACAAGACGGACATAGTAGGTCATATAGTAGGCCAGTTCACTGGACAGCACAGCTCAGCAAACAGCGACACGGAAGTGAAATTATGAATAGAGAGCAAACAATAGATGTATGGCGTGTAAATAAATGTGTGATTTGATATTCCAGATGTGTGTCAACAGAAGCACACGAGAAACGCGGATTTAGATTTTGTGACGGGACGGAGATATGTTCAGCGTAGGAAGGAGGTAGGTAAACATTCTACGTGTGTTATAGGTATCACGCGTCAACACATGTGTAAATTATCTGTGTTATAACAAAAACGATGGTAGCATAGGCCCTAAGCCTCCTTTTTAGGATCTAGAAATCAACCCAATATGTTGTGCTGTAGTGATTTTCTGGGCAATATGAATACGTTTAGTAGGTTGCCATTGCTTTCTGAAATGTATGGCTGGACTGTTACATGCAGCTAGGTTTGTAACATAGTAGGCCCCCAATAGGCTATGTAAATTAGTTGTGTTAGTTAACATATGTAAATTAACCGCGATTAATATGCATAAAACTATTCGTGCTTGATATGTTTAGTTATAGGCCCCCTAACATGTATCATTTTATACGTAATCAACTGTACCAAGCAGAGAAGGAGAAAATATAACGTACCGAGATGACACTCTGTCGGAACCTGATGGGGTCTAGCTTCCATGGACGATCTGAAGCGAATCACACAATGCATTGAGGTTGATAGTGCTGTAACCTGATGACTGACTGAAGAAGTGAATCACACGGTTTCTTGAAGCTGTAACCTGTGAGGAAGTGAATCACACGGCTGATCCGTGATTTTCGTTGGTCACTTTACATTGGTTGCTGTTCCAGTGGTCTAAGCGCCCATACCATTCGATCAACCGCTGTTCATATATTTATGTTTCCAGCCAATGAAAATCATGTATCAGCCAATGAGAGTGACCAATTCGACAGGCTTATATATCTAATCGGTTGTGGTTGAGCTCACATTGTATTCAGCGACCGGTGATCAGTCACAGATAGTGTGAGTATATGTGTAAACTAGATATTAGGCCCTATATGATTAGTTACATGGTGTGGAGACATGTCTAAATTAACAAGTGTCTAATTACAATGTGTGGAGATATGTCTAAATTAACAATTGTCTAGTTACAATGTGTGGAGATATGTCTAAATTAACAAGTGTCTAATTACAATGTGTGGAGATATGTCTAAATTAACAAGTATCTAGTTACAATGCATGAAGACATGTCTAAATTTAACAAGTGTCTAGTTACAATGCATGAAGACATGTATAAATTTAACAACTGTCTAGTTACAATGCATGAAGACATGTCTAAATTTAACAAGTGACTAGTTACAATGCATGAAGACATGTCTAAATTTAACAAGTGACTAGTTACAATGCATGAAGACATGTCTAAATTTAACAAGTGTCTAGTTACAATGCATGAAGACATGTCTAAATTTAACAAGTGTCTAGTTACAAAAAAATGAAGACATGTCTAAATTAACAAGTATCTAGATACAATGTGTGGAGACATGTATAAATTTAACAAGTGACTAGTTACAATGCATGAAGACATGTCTAAATTTAACAAGTGACTAGTTACAATGCATGAAGACATGTCTAAATTTAACAAGTGTCTAGTTACAATGCATGAAGACATGTCTAAATTTAACAAGTGTCTAGTTACAAAAAAATGAAGACATGTCTAAATTAACAAGTGTCTAGATACAATGTGTGGAGACATGTCTAAATTAACAAATGTCTAGTTGCAATGCATCGACAAATATCAAATCAACTGTGTTAATGTGTCGAGTCACAACTGTGTTAATGTGTCGAGTCACAACTGTGTTAATGCGTCGAGTCACAACTGTGTTAATGTGTCGAGTCACAACTGTGTTAATGTGTCGAGTCACAACTGTGTTAATGTGTCGAGTCACAACTGTGTTAATGCGTCGAGTCACAACTGTGTTAATGTGTCGAGTCACAACTGTGTTAATGTGTCGAGTCACAACTGTGTTAATGCGTCGAGTCACAACTGTGTTAATGTGTCGAGTCACAACTGTGTTAATGCGTCGAGTCACAACTGTGTTAATGCGTCGAGTCACAACTGTGTTAATGCGTCGAGTCACAACTGTGTTAATGTGTCGAGTCACAACTGTGTTAATGTGTCGAGTCACAACTGTGTTAATGCGTCGAGTCACAACTGTGTTAATGTGTCGAGTCACAACTGTGTTAATGTGTCGAGTCACAACTGTGTTAATGCGTCGAGTCACAACTGTGTTAATGCGTCGAGTCACAACTGTGTTAATGTGTCGAGTCACAACTGTGTTAATGCGTCGAGTCACAACTGTGTTAATGTGTCGAGTCACAAATTATGAACACATCTAAATTAACTTAAACATGTGCACCAGGTTATGACTACCCGGTAGATAAATTAATACAGATAACTTAAACATTTGTTCATACGGTGTAATTATAGTGTCATGTGACGTATTCCTTCCAGAACGTTGTCTTCCCAATGAACTCTCTGAACCTCTCTCTGTCTTGGGCGATGTGGCTTGCATTTTCTAGCGATGTATTCATATTATCTTTAATGTCGTCAGTCCATCGTCTTCTTGGTCTGCCCCTTCTCCTCTACCCAGGTACTCTTCCCTCCATTATTTGTCTTTCTAAACAGTTATGTCTCTTTATATGACCAAACAGATTATAGTAGACACATTAAATACAGTTAATTTGGACGTCTTCGTGTATTGCACCCAGACACAGTTAACTGATTAAAGCTCTTTGTCCACAGTATTATGTATCAAGATCGTTGTTGTTTCCTTGCCGTGCCAGGTTGTCAAACTGTCTAATATTTTCTCACGTTGTAACCCTCTGTCTCTGCTGCCTTCAATCTTGCCTGTTGTGACTATGTTCTCCAAACCTGCCTGTCTCATCAAGTGGCCAAAAACATGAAGATTGTCTTTTTCTTATATTATTGATTAAGGTCCATTTCGCATTTGACTCTTTCAACGATTTCATAGTTGATTATATTAAAATATTAGCAAAACGTCATTTTCCTCAAAGTTGTATCTCATATTCGACGTGTTTTTATGATGTCTTTAACATATCATGTTTTTGTAATTAATTATAGATTATCGTAAAGCAGCATTTACAATTACATTATAACCAAATCTTTGAAAGTTAAATTCGTTACACTGAAAAATATAACTATGAGATTGTAGGCATATTTTTCACAGAAGCGAGACGCGGTAATCTATTTTATAGCATTTCTAAGCCATCAAAAAGATCACAACCTGCCATGGGTATAAACTACAAAACACTATCAAGGTGATTACGCGAAGATAACCATAATTTAAAAAAAGAAAGAAAGAAACGAGAATAAGAAATAATGTAGATAATTTCGATGAAGAAATTATTTTTAAGAGAGCAACTCAAAGACTTTTGGATTGCAAAGAAGCATTGATATTAAAGACATTGAAAACGTATCTAGAAAAGAACAACGACATTCACATTTCTAAAACTAAATTATTGATTCTCTACGGATTGCCTTAGTTAGCTTTTCTGTTCTGTTCTTTATTTTCTTTTGATGGATGTTGATAGGCTCACTATATGCGTCTGTGAGTTTTGCACATTTTCCCCAGTCTTCTCTCATATAGTTCCTGCGGGGAAGAGGTTTCTGCTCTTCCTGTGTGTAGTTGAGGTTGATTGTGAGTTCGATTGGTTTGTGATCCCCCAGCTGGTTCATAACCATTCATACTATTTTATGGGATAAATCACCAGTGGCAAACTCGGGGGTAGATGTTGATTTCCATCTTCTTGAGTAGAAAGTTGGGGGGGGGGGGGGGGAATCTTCCTGTGCAGAAATAGGTTGTTATCAATTTCCCATTCTTCCACTTCTTCTCCTCTAGTGTCAGTTTGCTGGTAACCCCACCTTTCAGAGTGGCTGTTGAAGTAGCACACTACAATGATGTGTCTGTCTGTAATATCCATCGCTTCTAATTGAAGGGCTCTTCCTATTGGGCTGTATATGTTATAAATTCTGATGGGTTGGTTGTCTATGTGCACATCCGTTCCTATAATCTCTGATTCTTCTAATGTATTTATTTCTATCTGCTTTGCTGGAATGGTGTTGCGTATCAGTGTAAGTACCCCTCCCTTATTCCCTTCTCTGCCCTGTCTGAATGTTTGATAGACTCTTGAGGAAGACAGAAACACTTGACGAAGAAATAGCCAATGAAATTGCTGAATTATATTGACATTACATGAAAAGACCGGAGAGGAAATGTAAAGGACATGATACACTTCAGAGAATTGTCCGTGTCCTTTGCTCTTCTGAGGGTCAAGGCCAGATTTTAAGTAGGACCTTGTAAATGTTAATATCTATAATCATAACGTATGTGTGTGTGTGTGTACATACTTCAGTTACTTTTCGCTGTCTGTACACATAAACTTTTGTTACCTTTTTTCCAGTACACGTACATTTTTGTTACTTTCGCTGTCTGCACACATAAACCCGGGGAGCCGCGTTAGAGCACTGGCTTCGCATATGTGGTCCTGGGTTCACTCCCCAGTTGAGGCGGAAATGTTCCTCAGATCGTAACGGCTTCCAGCTCGACCCAACCTTAAATTGGTACCGGATTAATCCGGAAAGTAAAGACTGCGAGGGGCAGAGATGACTACCGCCCTCATTTGCAAAGCCTCTAAAATGTGAGATCGCTAACATCTCACACCCCTACGGCATTAATAAATGCTATGGGTTACTTTACTTTTTTTTTTTACACATAGGCCAACACTTCTGTTACTTTTGCTGTCTGTACACATACTCTGTACACATACTCTGTACACATTTTAACTGTTCTACCATCTCTTATTTCCATGATTTGTGAGTGGGACTGGAATTCAATAAAAAATACTTTTTTGTATAGCCGAGATAGTGATTTTACCATTCATGTGGTATGTGTTTGGCTTCTGGAGGGCCTGCAAAACAGATTCGGCATCTTTTAGGATCGCTATCCTTCCTTCCTCCAGATGGGCCGATTCCAGCAGCAAGAGTTGCTTCTTGGATTGAACCGACTCAAGTGTTTCGTCAGTTGACTCACCGGGAAAAGGAAAATAGCTTCACCTATGATTAATGAAGCCGTTGAGTAAACAGGACTGTATAATAGACCAAAGACTCGGCCAGCTCCAGATTATGAGGCTTGTGGACAACGTCACTCATCTTGGCAAATCCATGCTTTGCAGTGGTCAGTTTGTGTATACTTCCTATCGCCAGTAATTTAAAAACCACAAGTAGTGACCATCAACATTATAAGACATGTGGGTTAACTTGGGAATCACCATTCCTTAAGTGACGTGGTTTACTTAACCCGTGAATTTTCATTGGCTGTCTACAAAGTATGACCAATGAAATTCACGAGAAAAGTCAAATGTGTCTTATAAAAGGATGGGGGTGCAAAGGTCTCGAATTACTCTCGTGAGGACCCAGGGTAAGAAGATAACCAATATCCTAAAAGTACCTCCTCGTGGTGCACTCTGAAACAGAAATACAGCTGCTCTTGCTGTATTCCTGGCTAACACTTTTAGGCTCGTGACCGTGGATGCTGTAGATGGAATTTTTAATCGCCTGCAGAGAGAGAGAGAGAGAGAGAGAGAGAGGAAATTTCTCAGAAACCTCTACGCCATTACATCCAACATATTCATGACATCTGTGCATTCAGATTTGGCCGGCTCAAAAAGCAGAAACATTGGAGGGCCGACCAATATCACTGTTCCTAACATACGGTGATCTTATGAGTACACGCCGAATCTTTAACAGGAAACACACGCTAGACGGCAGTGTAGTGTGAGTGTGTGAATCAATTCAGTAGCAAGGAAGCCACAATAATTCAGTACGAGACCGACTGGGGGGAAGTTCTGTTCATACTCGAGAATACACAGAAGCCCACATGTCCCATCACAATTGACCCCATTCAAAGTAGAAGTCATGACTCAAGTATTGGATACACCAACTTGAACATGCATTCCTGGGTATGGAAAACGCTTTGAATACAGTTCCCCATCGCAAACAGGTCAAGCATAGAACAATTGTCGGGAAGCGCATTGTTCAATTATCTGACCGAAGCAGCGTTGAGACTCGAACTCAGGACACTGAGGGCAACGTAGTAGGGGGGGGGGGCAAGTCTCTAACGACACTGCAAACCAAGCCCAACTCGACTTCGGCCGCTGCCCAACACGGCTCATACAGAGATGAATTCAGTACCTAAGGGTCCACTGCGAAGCCCCTCGTCAGAGATTTGTATTTTACCTAAACTTTTGGTAATATACGCAATGGCGAAGAGTCACAATACAGACTGCACCTGGTGATGAATTAGAAGGCCATCTCAAGCGGACTAGGTGAGTGAGTGAGAAATGCACATGTCAAATCCCAGACCCCCGACGTATTTGACAAAACAGCACATCGTCTAGGAAGATGTATCAACCCTGAGTCTAATTGGACCGTCGCAATTACTCAACAGGGTGCATACAGAAAAAAATTACATCAGGGAACTAGGGACACAAAGGGTGGCAATGAAATGATCTTCCGACACGAGTAACAGCTCGCTGGCTGCGAAGTGCCTCGTCGGAGGAAAGACAAGCAATGGGTGACCCAGGCAAACTATCAGCTTGTCTCGTGATATATACCCTCTCTGAGTAGAAGGCTACTTGTAGAAATGTATACAGATGTACGGATCGTAGTAACTGTAATTGGAGCCACATCACCGTTTTGTGCTCACATATGAGAAGAATGCATAAACTACTTATGCCGGATAATCTCTTGATGTTTGATGGAAGCATATGCATTGATTCAGCACAGTTTACCTGTAGGTTTTTCTTTCCTCAGTTTGTTTGACCCAAACTTCACCATGTTTCTGTCTACCATCGGACATCTCGTATGTTATTGCATTGTCATGATGACCTGGTCAGCTCTGGCGATGACAAATGGTGAGTACGGAACTGTAGCTACATACTTTTGATATTTCAACTGTAATTAACCATACTCAACACATACAACGAACGTGGGGCAACAGCGGGCATGAGCTTGTGGTCCAGGGTGCAAATAATAGGGTGTGATCGTGGGGCAACATGTGGGCCTTGACGTGTAGTCCAGGGTGCAAATAGTAAGATGTGAACGTGGAGGAACAGGGGGCTAGGACTTCTAGTTCAGTGTGAAAATAATAGGGTAGTGAGGCCATGCATCGGCATGGTGAGATACGGATACTTCTCTATGGTGATCTGGAGAAGAGTACACGATCTCAAGGTGGCCAAAAGAAGCGATACAAGAACTCGTTAAAGACCTCACTAAAAGCCTTTGAAATAGACCAAGACACATGGGAAGAACTTGCACAAAATAGATCTACATGGAGTTCTACAAAAAAAAAAAAAAAAAACGCATCATCTTGTGAAAAGATGAGAAATGCAGCAGCTCAACAGCGGAGAGCAGCTAGAAAGTCACGGATAGACCAAGATCCGTCTACAGTCGTCATTCCACGTCCAAACTGTCCAAGGACATTTACAGCTCGAATAGGGCTCATTAGCCATCTACAAACTCATAATCAAGGACATAACTAAATTGAATTTTCAAAAGTGGATGTAACAAATGGTCATCATCATGTGATGGACGAACAACAAACACATATTGAATAAGTACCGGTTATGTCAGTATCAGGTAGTTTATATTGAATAAGTAAGTCAGTATCAGGTAGTTTATATTGATGTTTTAAAGTGCACATTTAAAAACATTTATTGTGTGAATTCATTGTCTAGAAACATTACACTTGGACAGTGGCGTAGTCGAGCTTGGCATATCAAATTCATACAATCGGATCAAAAGACAAGTTCATAAAGGAATGGTTGGTTTCAACAAAGAACAGAGGCAAGCAATTCTGAAAAGACACAATGAACTTAGAAGTAAATCTGAGGCCAGCAACATGATGATGATGGTAAGTCTTGGAAGAATGAAGATGCCATGACGTCAGATGTTAGACACGAAATGAGACAGTGAGACACAAAGTTAGACTGGAAGGGAGACAGTGAGACACAAAGT
Source organism: Meghimatium bilineatum (assembly GCA_034231615.1). Taxonomy (NCBI): domain Eukaryota; kingdom Metazoa; phylum Mollusca; class Gastropoda; order Stylommatophora; family Philomycidae; genus Meghimatium; species Meghimatium bilineatum. The sequence continues at coordinate 1,486,605 of CM067310.1, read as the reverse complement.
TAGACTTGAAGGGAGACAGTGAGACACAAAGTTAGACTTGAAGGGAGACAGTGAGACACAAAGTTAGACTTGAAGGGAGACAGTGAGACACAAAGTTAGACTTGAAGGGAGACAGTGAGACACAAAGTTAGACTTGAAGGGAGACAGTGAGACACAACGTTAGACTTGAAGGGAGACAGTGAGACACAAAGTTAGACTTGAAGGGAGACAGTGAGACACAAAGTTAGACTTGAAGGGAGACAGTGAGACACAAAGTTAGACTTGAAGGGAGACAGTGAGACATGAAGTGAAACAATTCTTCTTCTTCTTTCGTTCACTTGAAACATGTCTATATCTGTAATTCTGTCTCTTGAATAAAACTCACTGTCTTTTGTAGTTCATACAGTGTCCCATAGAGCTTTGATTCCAGTGTTGTTTCCTCTGGCCAATATGTATGCCTCAGCGTTTCATGCTCAGAACACTTTTGAAGTATATGTTTGGCACTCTGTACTGCCTGTCCACATGTACACATGGCCGTGTTGCCAATCTTGAACTTTGTATACATGTGACTGCGGAGTCTTTTGTGTCCCGTTCTGAGACGTAGAATTAGAACTTGTTCTGATCTGTTCATAATGTGATAGTCATCTTGTGTTGGTGTTTGTGGCTTTCTTATTGACTTGATCATCTGCTTTTTCTGAATGTAGGTGATTGGTACATCTGGTTGATCTTCGGCAGCACCTTCCTTAGCCAGTTGGTCTGCTTTTTAATTTCCTGTCCATTCACAAAAGACAGTGAGTTTGATTCAAGAGACAGAATTACAGGCATAGACATGTTTCAAGTGAACAAAAGAAGAAGAAGAAATGAGACATCCTTACTCCAGTCCATTATCTAAGCCTACGGGCTTGTATGGGCACAGGATTGGTTACCCAAAAATGTCAAAGCAACTCATGACTGAAAACGGATATATCAGGTCCAATAATATCCCAGCCAAGCTGTAAACCATGACACAGTGTATCACAGACTACATCTTGCTGGTTGACAGAAGTGTGAAAGCTAAAAGAATAAAAACACACAAATATAGCCCTATGTGCTGAGCTGTACATCTGAACTGACACAGCTGTTCATTGGTCACTTTACATACACATGTCCATCCAATGAAAAGTACAGCAAGTCAAACAGCTACACCTGTCTAGGATGATTCAAGATCTGCACCGAGGTCATCTTTGAGAGAGATTTGATACAAATATTAGGGATATGGTCATGTGACAGTCTGACCTACTGTGTTGTCATTTCTACTTAGAGAGTTGGCAGAATTTCTATTTCGTGGTAAAATTTGCAACTTTAAAATGTCACTGATACATAAGGCTATATTTTGGTAATTTGTGTGCTATCTATGCTCCACTAGTGTCAAATATGGTGCATGGGGCAGAAGTTACATCCTCCTCTCCAGTTGGAGCGATGTGATGATATTGTGTGTAATTCTTACATGTTGTTGAGACCCATAGTCAAACCCCCCCCCCTTTGATATTTGTTTTGCGAAAAGTCTCTCTTGGTCTTCCTATTTCTCTTAAATTTTGGTAGTAGTCAATTAGAAAATATATTAAAAGTTTGGCTATTAGACCTAAGCTCACACCCTTTGAACCTAAATTCTGATTATTCAACATGTCAAACAGACTGAATGCAGAAGATCAAAGGCAAATTACATTTACACATAGGATTAATCTTTACACATGATCTGTACCCACACTTATATACACACACTCATAAATTGTTGTTTTCAGCTTTGGGACTCAGAGCTTGAGAAACTGGCATTTAACTGGGCACAACAATGCAAGTTTTTACATAGTGAGAATAGAAGGAATGTAGCGGGCTACAAATATGTGGGGGAGAATCTTTTCGCTGGAACAGGTAATAATTTTAATAATAATTTGGAGAATGGTCAAACACAAGTCATGCTTAATGCAGCCTTCCTGATTACCTTAATATTGTAACAACAGCCCTCTTAATAATTTCTGATATCTTTTACATTAGAACAACAGCCCTCTTAATAATTTCTGATATCTTTTACATTAGAACAATAGCCCTCTTAACTTTTCTGTGAAATTGGACATAAAAGATCGGCCTACCTTTTTTGTGAGAAAAATATTAATATAAATACAATGACTATTTATTCCATCTTTGTCAAGTTATCTCAGCCAATCATTGTACAGTTTTATTCTTCATTATCTAGTTATTATTATGACATGATCAGTCAGGTTGTATATCCTTCATTCTGTCTTCTTCTTCTTCTTCAGTGTTCATTCTCAAACTCCCACTGAATCTCTCTTATGGACAATGGTCCAACTATATTTCCAGAAGGATGTAGTCCAGAAAATGAAAATGGATTATGTCACCGTTTTATTTGCGCTTATGGCCCGACACATCTGTCTGCTGTGGTAATCCTGTCTGATCTGTATCCATTGGTATTCAGATCAGTGGCCATGCATTCAAAGATCTACTTTGATGTCAGGCTTTAATGGACATTTAGTTAATTTTGTGAACATTGTCTAAATTAACTTGTGCATATTTGTTCTTGCTTCAGTTTTTTTTATCTGTCAATTTATAATATTTACCAGTGAGTCACTCTGACAATACACAGATGAGTTTGTCACATTTCTTTTACTGTTACTTTACCAATGAATCAATGTGAACCTGTTAAACCCAATTTTAGCATTGATTGTTGCTTTTGTCAACACAATACCCAGTAATTTTTTTTAAATGTTCAGTTTTCAACACAATAATTAAAAACAAAAACATTAATTTCACTCTTTGCAACACAATAATAATAAAATAAAAAAGGTTTTGCTCTTTGCAACAGAACAAATATTATATTAAATTTACTATTCCCAAACAGACATTAATATAATTGTTGTTTTCATCATTGTTGTAAGTGAACGAATACTGTCACCGATGTCATTCACTATCTACAGGTGAGTTTGATCCTGCCTCAGTTGTACAGGCTTGGTTTGATGAAATTAAGGATTATGACTACAGAACACAGAGATGCGAAGGTGTTTGTGGACACTACACACAGGTTTGTACAGCATATCTTCATTGTACATATTTGTACATCATATCTTTGTTGTTTATGTCAACTTTGTACAGGTTTGTACTTCATATCTTTGTTGTTTATGTCAACTTGTCAGGCTGGTGATCTTGCATAACTAGAGAAAGGGATTGAAAATTGAACAGCATGAACAAAGGAACCTTGTCAAAATTTCCATGAAAATGGGGAAACATATACATGGCACCATCATCTGCTTCACACTGATAGGTCTATGGGGAAACATATACATGGCACCATCATCTGCTTCACACTGATAGGTCTATGGGGAAACATATACATGGCACCATCATCTGATTCACACTGGTAGATCTATGGGGAAGATCTGAGCATATATGGACCATGGCGAATTATAGTGAAGGCAAGACAACCAACTGTAAATATCTGATAATTGGAGGCCTTTCTTGACAACACAACACAACACAACACAACCATACTGCTCATCACTACGATAGCCTACTTCATTCTTTTCATCAATTGGCGACACGTAAGTAGTCTCTCAATCTGATGCACAATATGGTTGTGTTGTGACATGTTTCAGTTGATAGGTATTAAAAATAGATTGTATCATTTTCTCTATAGTTTGATGTACATGAACACATCTGGTGTGCAATGATGGTCATTCCATTATCCAGTAGTATAGCCAAGAAGGGCACCACTTATATCAGAAACTCAGTAGCTCCAAGTGATAATCCCCAGGGATCTATAATAAAGTCCAGTGATACACAGGATTGACGTTTCGACCAATAGGTCTTTATCATGAATGGAATGAACCACAAAATGAAATGCAGACTACATGCAACACTAAGCAAAGTTATAATATACAGTACATAGATGGGCTATCTGTTGCCTTAATTTCATGTATATACAGTATACAGGTGGGTTACCTGTAGCCTTAATTTTATGTAGTCTCTGTTTGATTTTGTGGTTCCATTCTGTGTTTTACATACTTTTCTTGATAAAGGCCTTTTAGTGGAAACATTGATCCTGACTGCTATTTAACCCTTGTTATAATTTGTTTAAATATTTACTTACCATACGATGCATAGTTTTACTGCAGTCTCCTGATCACTCAATTTTTGAACAAAGTCCATCTTCTATACATGACATAGATGCTAAAGATGCCATAAGCCAGATTTGAATTCATGATCTCTTGAGCATGAAGTGATCCGCTTAACCACTAGGCCATGGAGATCCCCAAAGCATGAATAAATTGATCAAATGCTGTGCCAAATCATGTTTCTCTAGAACTCCCTGTCTCTCTTGTTGTTAATGAATAACGTTGGTGACATTCTCCCATGCTCCTTGTCTCTTGTGTTGTTAATGAATAAAGTTGGTGAATACATTACCTGTCAATTGTGTTGTCATCATTCATCTCAAAATCTATACCTCAGTAGTCTCCACTTGACTTGACTTTTGTGTGCACAATCTAAAATATTGTTACTGACGCTGTGTGTTTCTCTCTTAGGTTGCATGGGCTAGTAGTAAGGCTCTAGGGTGCAGTGTCAAATACTGTGAATATTTGGAAGGAGCCCAAAAGTTTCACAAAGGATACAACTATGTATGTCATTATGGACCTGGGTAAGGAATGCAGAATATCATATGTTTGAAAGTTGGAGTGATATGTTTGAGAGAAAGATGGAGTGATATGTTTGAGAGAAAGATGGAGTGATATGTTTGAGAGAAAGATGAAGTGATATGTTTTAGGGAGATGAAGCGATATTAAATTAATTTTGTACAATACAAGAAATGAAAATTCATGCAAAAGGCATTGATCTTGTAACAGAGTATCATCATCAAGTGCCATCACATCAAAGACTGGATGCATCCAACATTTTCTGTATTTTGACTAAATGGTACATCACTGCCGGTGGAAACTCTGACAGTCTCACTATTGGACCAAACAATATTCAACATTAAACTCTCAGTAGATATTCATAAGTTTCTACTATATCTACAATAATATTCTACACCAAGAATATACAGAATACAACTTTCCCATATGTTGTCAAGCTGAAAAGTGGGAGCAAAGAATAATGAGACTATTGCCTGCCCCATAAATAATTGTAGGTGACTACAGAAATTGTGAGGTTAGTATTGGCTGTTCCATTCAATAGAGTATCAAAGTGATAGAGAAGCCATGGCTAATATCAGATGTGTCAGGTCAAAAGATGCGGGTATCACAACCAAGCTGTAAACCATGACATAACTGCATCCTGCTAATCTGTTTCAGTTTGAGAATGAACACAGAAGAATACTAATGATAATACATGTACTGACACATACATGCATCTACTGTATATGTACTGACACGTACATGCATCTACTGTATATGTACTGACACGTACAGGCATCTACTGTATATGTACTGACACGTACACTGTATAGAGTTTTAATGAAAGGTACTTGAGTAGTTGAAGGTATCTGATATCTGGAAAATACTATTGTCTGGTAACAATCTAGCCCCAGTGGTGCCACGTAGGAAAGAATTTACCTCATTCTGAATGTATACTTTTTGTTTTATTTCAAGTGGCAACATCCGTGGTCAGAAACCTTTCTTAAAAGGCAAGGCTTGTTCTGAATGCCCTTCAGAAATATCATATTGTGTCAGAGGTCTCTGTGGTATGTACACATGATAGTGATGTTTTATATTTATATACCGGTATATATGCACACAAGGGAGCCGCGTTAGCGCAGTGGTTAGCGCACTGGCTTCGCATATGAGTGGTCCTGGGTTCATTCCCCAGTTGAGGCGGAAATGTTTTCAGATCACAACGGCTCCCAGGTCGACCCTGCCTTAAATGGGTACCAGATTAATCCGGGAAGTAAAGACTGCGAGGGAGAGGAGATGGCTACCGCCCTCATTTGCAGAGCCTGTGAAATGTGAGATCGCTAACATCTCACACCCCTACGGCATTAATAAATGCTATGGGTTACTTTACTTTTTTATATATGCACATACACACACATCGCAATAAATATTTATAAAAAATGTTCTTCTTGTGCATTTGTTCTCACACTCTTGCAGATTAACAGGATGTAGTCTAGAGAATGGAATGTTGTGTTATGGTTTACAGATTGGATTATTCTTTCTTTTTACTTTTTCCTCCTTGGGAAATGATTGCATTATTCTTTCTTTCTTCTTCTTCATCGTTCATTCTCAAACTCCTGCTGGTTCTCCCTTGTAGCAAGACCATTGTCCTACTAGATTTCTAGCAGGATGTAGTCCAGAGAATGGAAATGCGTTGTGTCGCCGTTTTATTTGCGCCAACGGCCCGACACATCCGTCTTCGGCGGGATTCTTTCTTTCAATGGTTAATATTCTTACTTTCTATTGTTCACCATCATGTTATTGTGTCCTCTCACACCCACAGACAGAGTGTTTGGCAGGGTTCATTCCCTTTAGGAAGTTAGATTATAACAATTACCACAATAAAACACATTTCTTTAAAAATATTACCTCACCGGTTCATGTCTGGGAGATGTGATCAAGTTTTAGTGCAACAAAACATAAACTATGTGAGCATGAAGTTGATAAATATAGCTTGGGGGTGGGGGGGGGGAGACAGCTTATTTTAGTTTTTGTTAAAGGGGGGGGGGTGTTAGATTAATGTTAAAAGTTCTAGATTTGTGAAGTTGGATGTGTTGTTGTTGGAAGGAGGGGTGGTTTCAGTTCTTCTTCTTCTTCTTCTTCAGCGTTCATTCTCAAACTCCCGCTGAATTTCTCTTGTAACAGGACAATGGTCCTACAAGATTTCCAGTTGAATATAGTCCAGAGAATGGAAATGCGTTATGTTGCTGTTTTATTTTCGCCAATGGCCCAACACATCCGTCTTCAGCGGCGTTTGACAGTTGACGTTAAGGATAATAATAGCTAATGTAACTGATGCACAAATTATAACAGATTTACATGGCTCTGTGCATAACATCACAAAATTTGGACTGTTATGACGTGATGTGGTCACATCTGCCTGTCATGTACCAACTGAGCCCCACGATGACATTAACAAGTTCTAAAAAATACGAAGGGAGCAAATTTTAAAAATGTGTAAACATGAAATGCCACATGGACCATTGATCCCGTATTGTACCCTCTTTTTTAATAAATTTATGAAAAAAGGGACATGTTCTCTTTTTTGTTGTTACAATTTTCCACTCCCCACAAAACACAGATAAAAGTGAGCATCTGTCACCATGTCATCTGTCATCATGTCATCTGTCAAAAAACACATTTCAAGTTAATATGTGTAGGAAAATTCAACATTAGACAGGCAGTGGGTCTATGGGAAACAAAATAATCGGCAAGGGGTCTACGTGACAAAAAAGTTTGATAATCACTGGACTATAGGGTATTAGTACGAAAAATAAAGATAACAGTATACAAGACATTCTCAACCTCGAGATTTTTTCAAGAAAATACAAGACAAACAATGAACAGACAGTAAAAATACAAGACAGACAATGAACAGACAGTAAAAATAATGCCACATTTACGTCAACATTTGCAGATAACACAAGACAATCATGATTTAAAATTTTCTTTTTTATTCCAGCCTCAATGCCACAGATTGGATCCAGAAGTTGCTCCATTCAGATTGCTAGGTTTCATCGTGTGTTGCTTTGTCTTGCCTCAGTTGTATTATATTTCATAAGCTCAACAGTATTGTAAATTCTGGTTGCATGTTTGTATGAAGAGACGAGAAACGGTTGTAAAGTGTGTATGTAAGGATGTGTATTTTATAAAGTCAAGAAACAGTTGTAAAGTGTGTATGTAAGGCTGTGTATTGATCAGGTCTGCTAGATAGTTGAATATGTTGTACAGGGTGTCTATGAAGTTGCTGTGCACTGAATGTGAAAAGAAAACATGTGCTCAATATGATGTCATTTAAAATTGTATATTTCAATGGTCCAACAGATTACAGTTAGCTGTGGTTAACTTACACTCGCTGACCAACACTGGTACTAGCAGCTGACCAACACTGGTACTAGCAGCTGACCAACACTGGTACTAGCAGCTGACCAAAACCTGTGTACAACTTGTGGAAAGTTATTACCGAAAAACAACCAAGCACTTTGTCTTCACTGTATAATTGACATTTTCTTTGTGTTCATGTAAAAAATTATTTGTCACATAAACATTCCAGCAGCATATGTACCCGTCATGTAACTACACAATTAAGCATATAATCACCCATGTGTTGCCAGGGCCTGAAAGGGGAGCAAAGAATAGCAACACTGTTTACCTTCCACGCATGTTGTAAAAGGCGACTAAGGAGGTTATGGGATGGAGTTGGCTGTCCCATCCCATATAGGGTCAGTGATCCAAAGCCATGCTGAAGTCGGATGTGTCAGACTGAAAGGTGCAGATATCGCAGCAATGCTGTAAACCATGACAGTCTCCAGACTACATCCTGCTAATCTGCAGGAGTTTGAGAATGAACGCAGATGAAGAAGAAGCATATAAAAAACACACTTTCAGAACAATGCCTCAAAACAGCACAACACATTTGCAGACAATTCTAGAAATGTTTGGTGTGTGACATTCAATGATGACGTTTGTATGCATGAATGTTGTGTGTGTGTGTGTGTGCGTGTGTGTTCATGAATGTAGTGTGTGCGTGTGTACTTAATATTTACAAAGATGCCATGGATGTTTTAAAGATGTCATGAATACAAATTCCATTAATGTTGTGAATGAAGTGCCATCTGATCTTCCATTACTTACTAACCAGCCTTGCAGTTCTAGAAGGAATATTGTTTCAATGGATGAGGTTGATGTGACTAAATACATGACAATATTTCTTCCCCATATTGCAAATGCATCAAAATCAACTTCACATATTGCAAGAACATCAACTTTATTATTACAAAACATCAATAAACTCATCATTTCTGTTGGTGTCGTCAATCGAAGCCATTTAGTCAAACTGTCCAATATCTTTTCTCTGGGTCTTCCCCTTGGTCTTTTCCCTTCCATCTTTCCTGTTGTCACTATATTCTCACAGCCTCCTCTTCTCATCATGTGCCCAATAAATGTTGATTGTCTTTTTCTGATATTAACAATATAAGAGTTGATGGAGGAGACTAGAATTATACATTTCTTAAAATGTGGATAAGATCTGGATGAGTGTTTATAATTTCATTTCTATGGAATGTAGTTCTATTTCTTCTGTGTTTGTTCTCAAACTCCTGCAGTATAGCGGGATGCAGTCTGGAAAGCAGAATGCATTGTGTCATGGTTTACATCTTTGCTGTAATATATGTGCCTTTCTGCCGGAAACATCCGACTTCAGCATGGCTTATAGGTCTGAATTTACACTATATAGGATGGAACAGCCAAAACCACTCCGTAACCTTCTTTGTCGTCACTAGCGACATGCATGGCAGTTACACTGTGTTACCTTTCTGTGTTCATCTTCCAGACTCTGGCAAAATACTGGAGTGAACACATTATATTAGTATACATATAAAAAAATAGTGGTATATCTTATTTAAGACGTAAGATCCAGTCAGCAAGTATTTGGCTGTAGTGAATATCTAAGCAATATATTATGTGTCAGTACATTGCTATTATGCTCTGAACTGTCCAAATGCACAGCAGCCTGCAGCTGAATTTGAATCTGGTATATTGTTAAACCTAGCCCTACTTATATTGTGTATATAAATATATTACCCTACTGGAGATGAAATAAAACCTGTAATAGCTTCATTCAATAATTATATATTTGTGAGTTGTCAGTTTCTCTATTTCATCATTAAACTTTACCCAGTTTCACATCTCTCTCATTCCCAATATTTCTCTCTCTCTCTCTCTCTTTCCCTCTGTTTTATATTTATGTTATAGAAATGAGCGCTGGTGTGCATGTTAATATTTTTCATTGCATATTCTCAATAACGCTGGTAGTTCTAACAACTGAAATTACTTTAAGCAGTGCCTCTGCTATTTGTCTGCAAAATTCTAAACATTTCTATCCTATCTTTCCATTTCTACATTGGGTTTTATCAATACACCCTTAGGTTTTCCTATAGTTTTTTATTGCCTCAAAATTGAATAATTTAGTTATCACATTAACATAAGAGCAGGAGCAGATAACTAAAATGTACAGTACTGAACCACTGTGTGTAGTGTCAATGATGTCACACAGGTCCACAATAACTACCCACAAGTCATGTGTTGTGGTCCACAATAACTACCCACAAGTCATGTTAGTTAGTTAGTTAATCGTCGGATCATCATCACTGCAAACTGGACACATCCATAGTTGCTCCGATCTCTCCTTGAGTGTATCCGCCATCACACTTCTGCTGACAGTACCGGTCCTATGCTGGTTGACCATCATTCTTCTGCGCCCTCCAAAATGTTCACCTCTAGCAACACCGCATCTCAATCCCTGATCTTTAATCCTAGCCATTGAAAAGGAATCATCATCCGCATTCGTCTCACTCTCGCGTGTTATATCTCTTAAGGAGTTCAAAACGTCAGCGCGATCCATTGCCCCATCGCCCTTTGCCACAATCGCACACGATGCCAGTTGATCCGCTCTTTCATTGCCTCGAACGCCCACATGTCCCGGCACGAAAATAAATGTAACCGCCTTCAAGCTCGCATTTCTCAAGGCCTCAATCCACTGTTCGCGAACGAGACCCACTTGTACCTTCTTAATCATACTCATAGAGTCACTCAAGATGCAGACCTGCGTTACTTTCTGTGTGCGTAGCCACTCAAATGCCTTGGTCACCGCCATAGTCTCCATGGTCATACTACTCGTAGTGACCGCAAAGGCACCACTTTCCTCCTTGATCGTTTTACCTGCGCACTGAGCTGTAAAGGCCCAAGCACTGCGAACATGCCTAATTACAGATCCATCAGTGTATATAATCACATCCCCCTCTTTGGTATTCTCACTGATTAAAGCCTGCACTTCTTTCTTCACAGCTGTGGGACACCATTCTCTGCATTCCCTGCTAAGTGATATTACTACTCTCAAACAAGTTTCGAAATCTGTGGGTAGACCTATCCATTCCGCACCAACTGCCACATCCTGTAATCGGCACACGCTTTGTATTACATCTTCAGCACGTCCCATCCACGACCTTCCTCTCTTGAGTCTGCTGCCTTTAACTTTCTGTATTTCGGAATGCAACGGGTGTTCCTTATCTGCATGTATTTGAAGGTACGCCCGTGCACGGCAATACTGTAATCTATGCTCAGCTGTTGGGCAGTCAAGTAGGTATCGCATAGCTCTTGTCGATGTGTCTCTTGTGCATCCCAGAATGATACGCATTGCTGCATTCTGGACTCTATCCAGTCTTTCGATCTGAGTTTGGCTAAGAGTCAGAATTGCCAGTGCATATTCCACCACAGCCACTACCAAACCCTGGTACAAAAGAAATAACAATCTTTGCTCACATTGCGCAGCAGCCATAACCTTCATTGCTGCTAAGCCTTTGCCTGCCCTTATGATAATGTGGTCAACATGTTCCCTGAAACTCAGGCTTCTGTCAAAAAACACACCCAGATATCTCATTGTGCTAGTTCTTTCTAAACTTTTCCCGGACAACGAAACTTGTGGCATGGGTGTCTTTACCATGTGATTGTTGAAGGAAAACCACTTCACAAATGCCTTAGACGGATTAACCACTGATCCCGTATCTCGACACCAATTTGTCAGTCTTACCAGCTCCTTCTGTAGTTCCACGACGCACTCTTCTCGATTTCTGCCCTGTCTATACACCAGGATATCATCGGCATATGACATCGTTCTGCCAACACCTGTGATTTGATTGCCAGCGATATGTACTGTGTATACATTGAAAAGTACAGGAGATAGAGGCGATCCCTGTGGCAGGCCAGGGCGAATAACCGTTGGTGTAGATATCCAGTTACCACACTTAAGAACTACAACCCTGTGCATCAGGGCGGCGCCAACCCAACGCACGACAAAAGGATTAACTGCAAGATTTAACAGCTGGTGCATCAAGATATCCAAGTACACCCTATTGTACGCATCCTCAAGGTCTATTGCGACCGCACATGTCTCCATGCGCGAATCGAACCCCTCAAAAACATCCTGCGCAAATATGGCTGCATTTTGCCATGTCTTCTTTCCTGGACGATATCCTCCTAACAATGTTGGTAAACACTTATTTCTTTCAAGATAACACGATACCTTCCGGGCCACTATTTTTTCCAAAAGCTTGCCAATCGTATTCTGCATAGTTATTATTCTGTAGCCATGTATCCTGGTGTGGTCCTTCCCAGGTTTGTGTAGTGGAACTAAATAGCTGTGCAACCAGTCTTCTTTCACTGTGCCCTTTAGAAGGCTATTATTGAACATGTCCGCCAACTCTCCCAACTCCTCATCCGTTCTTCGACTAATGTCATCGTATCTAATGCCATCTGGCCCTGGTGCTGTATTTTTTGTACTTTTCAGTGCCTTCCTGATTTCTTCAACTGTGATTAGCATATGGTTTTCCATGCTCAAGTTCTTACACGTGTCTGTGAGCGTTTTCCTGATTTCTTGATATGCCATGTGTTGTTCTCTTAAAAAATGACAAAAGTAAGCAGATAAGGCCAAAGGTAAGATCCTTTAAATATGATCGAAGAGGAGTGGATGTTGTGAGCAGAATTCGACAAGACAAACGTAAGGCTCAAGTAGTGGGAAATCTGGTGTGGGATAGGCCCTCCTGGTGGAACGAAGAGGTTCAAAGAGCATGGAGCGAGAAACGGAAAGCAGTATCACTATGGCAAAGGGCACGGAAACGTGTTGCGGCTCAGCCCATGGAGGTCGCACAATGGAAACGGAAGAAAGATATCTTAGTCCAAACATTCACAGATATTGCAAAGTCAGCAAAGGCGTCAAAATGGGACGAATTTTGCAAAGAGATAACACGCGAAAAGTCACTAAAATTGTTCTGGCGGTTACACAAATCCATGAATGGTCTCACAAGACGCGTGACTATTGCCGATTTCCAGAGCGACGATACCGTCTGGCAGAAGACGGACGAGACAAAAGGTGCGGCATTGCTGGCACACTACACCGCACAAATTGGTCAGAGAAATGTGGAGGCATATCAAGAAATCAGAACCACAAGTCATGTGTTGTGGTCCACAATAACTACCCACAAGTCATGTGTTGTGGTCTACAATAACTACCCACAAGTCATGTGTTGTGGTCTACAATAACTACCCACAAGTCATGTGTTGTGGTCTACAATAACTACCCACAAGTCATGTGTTGTTGAGTCAATGACATCACACAGGTCCACAATAACTAACCAATTTTGATATTTGTTTTTGATTTATTTAACAATATCCATAACATTATTTTGCTTGGATGAGCAATAAGACAAATTGTTTTATAATTTTTGCACAATTTGAAATTCCCTTTATTTAGCAGTGGTATAACCAGCATTTTGTGTCCATTATTTGACAGTGGTATAACCAGCATTTTGTGTCCATTATTTGACAGTGGTATAACCAGCATTTTGTGTCCATTATTTGACAGTGGTATAACCAGCATTTTGTGTCCATTATTTGACAGTGGTATAACCAGAATTTTGTGTCCATTATTTGACAGTGGTATAACCAGCATTTTGTGTCCATTATTTGACAGTGGTATAACCAGCATTTTGTGTCCATTATTTGACAGTGGTATAACCAGCATTTTATTTCCATTATTTGGCAGTGGTATAACCAGCATTTTGTGTCCATTATTTGACAGTGGTATAACCAGCATTTTGTTTCCATTATTTGGCAGTGGTATAACCAGCATTTTGTGTCCATTATTTGACAGTGGTATAACCAGCATTTTGTGTCCATTATTTGGCAGTGGTATAACCAACATGTTGTGTCCATTATTTGACAGTGGTATAACCAGCATTTTGTGTCCATTATTTGGCAAATTTTGTGTCCATTATTAGACAGTGGTATAACCAGCATTCTGTGTCCATTTTTTGGCAGTGGTATAACCAGCAATTTGTGTCCATTATTTGGCACATTTTGTGTCCATTTTTTGGCAGTGGTATAACCAACATTTTGTGTCCATTAATTGGCAGTGGTATAACCAGCATTTTGTGTCCATTATTTGGCACATTTTGTGTCCATTATTAGACAGTGGTATAACCAGCATTCTGTGTCCATTTTTTGGCAGTGGTATAACCAGCAATTTGTGTCCATTATTTGGCACATTTTGTGTCCATTTTTTGGCAGTGGTATAACCAACATTTTGTGTCCATTAATTGGCAGTGGTATAACCAGCATTTTGTGTCCATTATTTGACAGTGGTATAACCAGCATTTTGTGTCCATTATTTGACAGTGGTAAAAACCAGCATTTTGTGTCCATTATTTGACAGTGCTATAACCAGCATTTTGTGTCCATTATTGGGCAGTGGTATAACCAGCATTTTGTGTCCAATATTTGACAGTGGTATAAGCAGCATTTTGTTTCCATTATTTGGCAGTGGTATAACCAGCATTTTGTGTCCATTATTTGACAGTGGTATAACCAGCATTTTATGTCCATTATTTGACAGTGGTATAACCAGAATTTTGTGTCCATTATTTGGCACATTTTGTGTCCATTATTAGGCAGTGGTATAACCAACATTTTGTGTCCATTAATTGGCAGTGGTATAACCAGCATTTTGTGTCCATTATTTGGCACATTTTGTGTCCATTTTTTGGCAGTGGTATAACCAACATTTTGTGTCCATTAATTGGCAGTGGTATAACCAGCATTTTGTGTCCATTATTTGACAGTGGTAAAAACCATCATTTTGTGTCCATTATTTGACAGTGGTATAACCAGCATTTTGTGTCCATTATTTGACAGTGGTATAACCAGCATTTTATGTCCATTATTTGGCAGTGGTATAACCAACATCTTGTGTCCATTATTTGGCAGTGGTATAACCAGCATTTTATGTCCATTATTTAACAGTGGTATAAACAGCATTTTATGTCCATTATTTGACAGTGGTATAACCAGCATTTTGTATCCATTATTTGGCACATTTTGTGTCCATTATTAGACAGTGGTAAAACCAGCATTTTGTGTCCATTTTTTGGCAGTGGTATAATCAGCAATTTGTGTCCATTATTTGGCACATTTTGTGTCCATTTTTTGGCAGTGGTATAACCAGCATTTTGTGTCCATTATTTGACAGTGGTATAACCAGCATTTTGTGTCCATTATTTGACAGTGGTATAACCAGCATTTTGTGTCCATTATTTGACAGTGGTATAACCAGCATTTTGTGTCCATTATTTGACAGTGGTATAACCAGCATTTTGTGTCCATTATTTGACAGTGGTATAACCAGCATTTTGTGTCCATTATTTGACAGTGGTATAACCAGCATTTTATTTCCATTATTTGGCAGTGGTATAACCAGCATTTTGTGTCCATTATTTGACAGTGGTATAACCAGCATTTTGTTTCCATTATTTGGCAGTGGTATAACCAGCATTTTGTGTCCATTATTTGACAGTGGTATAACCAGCATTTTGTGTCCATTATTTGGCAGTGGTATAACCAACATGTTGTGTCCATTATTTGACAGTGGTATAACCAGCAATTTGTGTCCATTATTAGGCAAATTTTGTGTCCATTATTAGGCAGTGGTATAACCAACATTTTGTGTCCATTAATTGGCAGTGGTATAACCAGCATTTTGTGTCCATTATTTGGCACATTTTGTGTCCATTATTAGACAGTGGTATAACCAGCATTCTGTGTCCATTTTTTGGCAGTGGTATAACCAGCAATTTGTGTCCATTATTTGGCACATTTTGTGTCCATTAAATGGCAGTGGTATAACCAACATTTTGTGTCCATTAATTGGAAGTGGTATAACCAGCATTTTGTGTCCATTATTTGACAGTGGTATAACCAGCATTTTGTGTCCATTATTTGACAGTGGTAAAAACCAGCATTTTGTGTCCATTATTTGACAGTGCTATAACCAGCATTTTGTGTCCATTATTGGGCAGTGGTATAACCAGCATTTTGTGTCCAATATTTGACAGTGGTATAACCAGCATTTTGTTTCCATTATTTGGCAGTGGTATAACCAGCATTTTGTGTCCATTATTTGACAGTGGTATAACCAGCATTTTATGTCCATTATTTGACAGTGGTATAACCAGAATTTTGTGTCCATTATTTGGCACATTTTGTGTCCATTATTAGGCAGTGGTATAACCAACATTTTGTGTCCATTAATTGGCAGTGGTATAACCAGCATTTTGTGTCCATTATTTGGCACATTTTGTGTCCATTTTTTGGCAGTGGTATAACCAACATTTTGTGTCCATTAATTGGCAGTGGTATAACCAGCATTTTGTGTCCATTATTTGACAGTGGTAAAAACCATCATTTTGTGTCCATTATTTGACAGTGGTATAACCAGCATTTTGTGTCCAATATTTGACAGTGGTATAACCAGCATTTTATGTCCATTATTTGGCAGTGGTATAACCAACATTTTGTGTCCATTATTTGGCAGTGGTATAACCAGCATTTTATGTCCATTATTTAACAGTGGTATAAACAGCATTTTATGTCCATTATTTGACAGTGGTATAACCAGCATTTTGTGTCCATTATTTGGCACATTTTGTGTCCATTATTAGGCTGTGGTATAACCAACATTTTGTGTCCATTAATTGGCAGTGGTATAACCAGCATTTTGTATCCATTATTTGGCACATTTTGTGTCCATTATTAGACAGTGGTAAAACCAGCATTTTGTGTCCATTTTTTGGCAGTGGTATAATCAGCAATTTGTGTCCATTATTTGGCACATTTTGTGTCCAATTTTTGGCAGTGGTATAACCAGCATTTGTGTCCATTAATTGGCAGTGGTATAACCAGCATTTTGTGTCCATTATTTGACAGTGGTAAAAATTAGCATTTTGTGTCCATTATTTGACAGTGCTATAACCAGCATTTTGTGTCCATTATTGGGCAGTGGTATAACCAGCATTTTGTGTCCAATATTTGACAGTGGTATAACCAGCATTTTGTGTCCATTATTTGGCAGTGGTATAACCAACATTTTGTGTCCATTATTTGGCAGTGGTATAACCAGCATTTTATGTCCATTATTTGACAGTGGTATAACCAGCATTTTGTGTCCATTATTTGGCAGTGGTATAACTAACATTTTGTGTCCATTAATTGGCAGTGGTATAACCAGCATTTTGTGTCCATTATTTATCACATTTTGTGTCCATTATTAGACAGTGGTATAACCAGCATTTTGTGTCCATTATTTGGCAGTGGTATAACCAACATTTTGTGTCCATTATTTGGCAGTGGTATAACCAGCATTTTATGTCCATTATTTGACAGTGGTATAACCAGCATTTTGTGTCCATTATTTGGCAGTGGTATAACCAACATTTTGTGTCCATTAATTGGCAGTGGTATAACCAGCATTTTGTGTCCATTATTTATCACATTTTGTGTCCATTATTAGACAGTGGTATAACCAGCATTTTGTGTCCATTTTTTGGCAGTGGTATAATCAGCTATTTGTGTCCATTATTTGGCACATTTTGTGTCCATTTTTTGGCAGTGGTATAACCAGCATTTTGTGTCCATTATTTGACAGTGGTATAACCAGCATTTTGTGTCCATTATTTGACAGTGGTATAACCAGCATTTTGTGTCCATTATTTGACAGTGGTATAACCAGCATTTTGTGTCCATTATTTGACAGTGGTAAAAACCAGCATTTTGTGTCCATTATTTGGCAGTGGTATAACCAGCATTTTATGTCCATTATTTGACAGTGGTATAACCAGCATTTTGTGTCCATTATTTGACAGTGGTATAACCAGCATTTTATGTCCATTAATTGGCAGTGGTATAACCAGCATTTTGTATCCATTATTTGGCACATTTTGTGTCCATTATTAGACAGTGGTATAACCAGCATTTTGTGTCCATTTTTTGGCAGTGGTATAATCAGCAATTTGTGTCCATTATTTGGCACATTTTGTGTCCATTTTTTGGCAGTGGTATAACCAACATTGTGTGTCCATTAATTGGCAGTGGTATAACCAGCATTTTGTGTCCATTATTTGGCAGTGGTATAACCAGCATTTTGTGTCCATTATTTGACAGTGGTATAACCAGCAATTTGTGTCCATTATTTGACAGTGGTATAACCAGCATTTTGTGTCCATTATTTGACAGTGGTATAACCAGCATTTTATTTCCATTATTTGGCAGTGGTATAACCAGCATTTTGTGTCCATTATTTCACAGTGGTATAACCAGCATTTTGTTTCCATTATTTGGCAGTGGTATAACCAGCATTTTGTGTCCATTATTTAACAGTGGTATAACCAGCATTTTGTGTCCATTATTTGGCAGTGGTATAACCAACATGTTGTGTCCATTATTTGACAGTGGTATAACCAGCATTTTGTGTCCATTATTTGGCACATTTTGTGTCCATTATTAGGCAGTGGTATAACCAACATTTTGTGTCCATTAATTGGCAGTGGTATAACCAGGATTTTGTGTCCATTATTTGGCAGTGGTATAACCAGCATTTTGTGTCCATTATTTGACAGTGGTAAAAACCAGCATTTTGTGTCCATTATTTGACAGTGCTATAACCAGCATTTTGTGTCCATTATTGGGCAGTGGTATAACCAGCATTTTGTGTCCAATATTTGACAGTGGTATAACCAGCATTTTGTGTCCATTATTTGGCAGTGGTATAACCAACATTTTGTGTCCATTATTTGGCAGTGGTATAACCAGCATTTTATGTCCATTATTTGACAGTTGTATAACCAGCATTTTGTGTCCATTATTTGGCACATTTTGTGTCCATTATTAGGCAGTGGTATAACCAGCTTTTTGTGTCCATTATTTGGCAGTGGTATAACCAGCATTTTGTGTCCATTATTTGGCACATTTTGTGTCCATTATTTGGCAGTGGTATAACCAGCATTTTGTGTCAATTAATTGGAAGTGGTATAACCAGCATTTTGTGTCCATTATTTGACAGTGGTATAAACAGCATTTTGTATCCATTATGTGGCAGTGGTATAACCAACATTTTGTGTCCATTATTTGACAGTGGTATAACCAGCATTTTGTGTCCATTATTTGGCAGTGGTATAACCAACATTTTGTGTCCATTATTTGGCAGTGGTATAACCAGCATTTTATGTCCATTATTTGACAGTGGTATAACCAGCATTTTGTGTCCATTATTTAGCAGTGGTATAACCAGCATTTTATGTCCATTATTTGACAGTGGTATAACCAACATTTTGTGTCCATTATTAGGCAGTGGTATAACCAACATTTTGTGTCCATTATTTGACAGTGGTATAACCAACATTTTGTGTCAATTAATTGGCAGTGGTATAACCAGCATTGTGTGTCCATTATTTGGTAGTGGTATAACCAACATTTTGTTTCCATTATTTGGTAGTGGTATAACCAACATTTTGTGTCCATTATTTGACAGTGGTATAACCAACATTTTGTGTCAATTAATTGGCAGTGGTATAACCAGCATTTTGTGTCCATTATTTGACAGTGGTATAACCAACATTTTGTGTCAATTAATTGGCAGTGGTATAACCAGCATTTTGTGTCCATTATTTGGTAGTGGTATAACCAACATTTTGTGTCCATTATTTGGTAGTGGTATAACCAACATTTTGTGTCCATTATTTGACAGTGGTATAACCAACATTTTGTGTCAATTAATTGGCAGTGGTATAACCAGCATTTTGTGTCCATTATTTGACAGTGGTATAACCAACATTTTGTGTCAATTAATTGGCAGTGGTATAACCAGCATTTTATGTCCATTATTTGACAGTGGTATAACCAACATTTTGTGTCCATTATTAGGCAGTGGTATAACCAACATTTTGTGTCAATTAATTGGCAGTGGTATAACCAGCATTTTGTGTCCATTATTTGGTAGTGGTATAACCAACATTTTGTGTCCATTAAATGGCAGTGGTATAACCAGCATTTTGTGTCCATTATTTGGCAGTGGTATAACCAACATTTTGTGTCCATTATTAGGCATTGGTATAACCAGCTTTTTGTGTCCATTATTTGGCAGTGGTATAACCAGCATTTTGTGTCCATTATTTGGCACATTTTGTGTCCATTATTTGGCAGTGGTATAACCAACATTTTGTGTCCATTAATTGGCAGTGGTATAACCAACATTTTGTGTCCATTAATTGGCAGTGGTATAACCAGCATTTTGTGTCCATTATTTGGCACATTTTGTGTCCATTATTTGGCACATTTTGTGTCCATTATTTGGCGCATTTTGTGTCCATTATTTTGCAGTGGTATAACCAGCATTTTGTGTCCATTATTTGAAAGTGGTATAACCAGCAATTTGTGTCCATTATTTGGCATTGGTATAACCAGCAATTTTGTGTCCATTATTTGAAAGTGGTATAACCAGCAATTTGTGTCCATTATTTGGCATTGGTATAACCAGCAATTTGTGTCCATTATTTGGCACATTTTGTGTCCATTATTTGGCGCATTTTGTGTCCATTATTTTGCAGTGGTATAACCAGCATTTTGTGTCCATTATTTAGCAGTGGTATAACCAGCATTTTGTGTCCATTATTTGGCACATTTTGTGTCCATTATTAGGCAGTGGTATAACCAGCATTTTGTGTCCATTATTTGGCACATTTTGTGTCCATTATTAGGCAGTGGTATAACCAGCATTTTGTGTCCATGATTTTGCAGTGGTATAACCAGCATTTTGTGTCCATTATGTGACAGTGGTATAACCAGCATTTTGTGTCCATTATTTGACAGTGGTATAACCAGCATTTTGTATCCATTATTTGGCAGTGGTATAACCAACATTTTGTGTCAATTAATTGGCAGTGGTATAACCAGCATTTTGTATCCATTATTTGGCAGTGGTATAACCAACATTTTGTGTCAATTAATTGGCAGTGGTATAACCAGCATTTTGTGTCCATTATTTGGCAGTGGTATAACCAGCATTTTGTGTCCATTATTTTGCAGTGGTATAACCAGCATTTTGTGTCCATTATGTGACAGTGGTATAACCAGCATTTTGTGTCCATTATTTGACAGTGGTATAACCAGCATTTTGTATCCATTATTTGGCAGTGGTATAACCAACATTTTGTGTCAATTAATTGGCAGTGGTATAACCAGCATTTTGTATCCATTATTTGGCAGTGGTATAACCAACATTTTGTGTCCATTAATTGGCAGTGGTATAACCAACATTTTGTGTCCATTAATTGGCAGTGGTATAACCAGCAATTTGTGTCCATTATTTGAAAGTGGTATAACCAGCAATTTGTGTCCATTATTTGGCATTGGTATAACCAGCAATTTGTGTCCATTATTTGGCACATTTTGTGTCCATTATTTGGCGCATTTTGTGTCCATTATTTTGCAGTGGTATAACCAGCATTTTGTGTCCATTATTTAGCAGTGGTATAACCAGCATTTTGTGTCCATTATTTGGCACATTTTGTGTCCATTATTAGGCAGTGGTATAACCAGCATTTTGTGTCCATTATTTGGCACATTTTGTGTCCATTATTAGGCAGTGGTATAACCAGCATTTTGTGTCCATGATTTTGCAGTGGTATAACCAGCATTTTGTGTCCATTATGTGACAGTGGTATAACCAGCATTTTGTGTCCATTATTTGACAGTGGTATAACCAGCATTTTGTATCCATTATTTGGCAGTGGTATAACCAACATTTTGTGTCCATTATTTGACAGTGGTATAACCAGCATTTTGTGTCCATTATTTGGCAGTGGTATAACCAACATTTTGTGTCCATTATTTGGCAGTGGTATAACCAACATTTTGTGTCCATGATTAGACAGTGGTATAACCAGCATTTTGTTTCCATTATTTGACAGTGGTATAACCAACATTTTGTGTCCAATATTTGACAGTGGTATAACCAGCATTTTGTGTCCATTATTAGGCAGTGGTATAACCAACTTTTTGTGTCCATTATTTGGCAGTGATATAACCAACATTTTGTGTCCAATATTTGACAGTGGTATAACCAACATTTTGTGTCCATTAATTGGCAGTGGTATAACCAGCATTTTGTGTCCATTATTAGGCAGTGGTATAACCAGCAATTTTGTGTCCATTATTTGAAAGTGGTATAACCAGCAATTTGTGTCCATTATTTGGCATTGGTATAACCAGCAATTTGTGTCCATTATTTGGCACATTTTGTGTCCATTATTTGGCGCATTTTGTGTCCATTATTTTGCAGTGGTATAACCAGCATTTTGTGTCCATTATTTAGCAGTGGTATAACCAGCATTTTGTGTCCATTATTTGGCACATTTTGTGTCCATTATTAGGCAGTGGTATAACCAGCATTTTGTGTCCATTATTTGGCACATTTTGTGTCCATTATTAGGCAGTGGTATAACCAGCATTTTGTGTCCATGATTTTGCAGTGGTATAACCAGCATTTTGTGTCCATTATGTGACAGTGGTATAACCAGCATTTTGTGTCCATTATTTGACAGTGGTATAACCAGCATTTTGTATCCATTATTTGGCAGTGGTATAACCAACATTTTGTGTCCATTATTTGACAGTGGTATAACCAGCATTTTGTGTCCATTATTTGGCAGTGGTATAACCAACATTTTGTGTCCATTATTTGGCAGTGGTATAACCAACATTTTGTGTCCATGATTAGACAGTGGTATAACCAGCATTTTGTTTCCATTATTTGACAGTGGTATAACCAACATTTTGTGTCCAATATTTGACAGTGGTATAACCAGCATTTTGTGTCCATTATTAGGCAGTGGTATAACCAACTTTTTGTGTCCATTATTTGGCAGTGATATAACCAACATTTTGTGTCCAATATTTGACAGTGGTATAACCAACATTTTGTGTCCAATATTTGACAGTGGTATAACCAACATTTTGTGTCCATTCTGTAGGCCACTTCTTTGTTTCTCATATGTGTTGAAATAGTTTTCTCATACCATTTATTGTTTCTATGCTGCCATGTTTGAAGAGTTCTGCAGAGATATTAGTCGATTATGGAGAATTAATTCTGAGAAAAGTTCTCAGGATCTACCTCTATTTCAGTACAAAGATGTGTACTAACACAATATGCATGGTACAAGCATTTATTCAGAATCATGGGAACAGGATATCATAGATTGTGTTGCATGGGAACAGGATATCATAGATTGTGTTGCATGGGAACAGGATATCATAGATTGTGTTGCATGGGAACAGGATATCACAGATTGTGTTGCATGGGAACAGGATATCACAGATTGTGTTGCATGGGAACAGGATATCACAGATTGTGTTGCATGGGAACAGGATATCACAGATTGTGTTGCATGGGAACAGGATATCATAGATTGTGTTGCATGGGAACAGGATATCATAGATTGTGTTGCATGGGAACAGGATATCATAGATTGTGTTGCATGGGAACAGGATATCACAGATTGTGTTGCATGGGAACAGGATATCACAGATTGTGTTGCATGGGAACAGGATATCACAGATTGTGTTGCATGGGAACAGGATATCACAGATTGTGTTGCATGGGAACAGGATATCACAGATTGTGTTGCATGGGAACAGGATATCATAGATTGTGTTGCATGGGAACAGGATATCATAGATTGTGTTGCATGGGAACAGGATATCATAGATTGTGTTGCATGGGAACAGGATATCATAGATTGTGTTGCATGGGAACAGGATATCATAGATTGTGTTGCATGGGAACAGGATATCATAGATTGTGTTGCATGGAGCGGAAAGATCATGAATGGTATAAAGAGAAAGTGACAGCAGTTAGTTCAAGGTCTGCATGTATAAGAAGACACACAACAGCACATGATGATGGTACAGGTGGGCCTGTGATACCTTGTATATACTCTGGATGACTCTTTGTGGCCATTGGAGCAAATAAAATAGAGACATAACACATTTCCATTCTCTGGACTACATCCTGCTGGAAATCTAGTAGGACCATGGTCCTGCTACAAGAGAGATCCAGCGGGAGTTTGTGAGAATGAACGGTTAAAAATATTGAACAAAACGACAGCTCCTAAACACATGCATAT
The DNA here is from genome assembly GCA_034231615.1 of Meghimatium bilineatum. Lineage (NCBI taxonomy): Eukaryota > Metazoa > Mollusca > Gastropoda > Stylommatophora > Philomycidae > Meghimatium > Meghimatium bilineatum. Next base: position 1,462,370 of record CM067310.1, on the reverse strand, counting down.
ATCACACAACGGAACCAAACACTTTCAAACCAAGTTTAAACTCATGAACAAGACCAATCAACAAAAGAACAAGTATTTCATTTATTGTATTTATTAAAAAGATTGTTAGAGATTATGATAGGCTTGTCATTTAGAGGCACATTATGTTGTATTCTTCTTCTTCTGATTCAGTTTAACACATCTATACAGCAAGTATGATTTTTTAAATAAATGCTGCTGTATTTGAAAGCTCCTCAAGGGCTCCCATACAGCTTTCTGTGGATATACGACTCTGTTGGTCAGTGTCTCCCTTAACTTGTTGAGTGTAATGCAGTCTTGCAGGTACTTAATCAATCATGTCTGTCCGAGGTTAGTCAATAAGCATCCACACAATACTTATGAAGGCACAAGCACACTGGGCAGGCCATCTTGTGCGTATGGAGAACTCGCGTTTGCCAAAACAAATATATTATGGAGAACTCAAGGCAGGATTTCGAAAAGCTGGTGGACAGAAAAAGCGTTTCAAAGACACGCTCAAGTCATCCTTAAAACATCTTAACATTGACGTAGGTGCTTGGGAGAGCCTCGCTCAGGATAGAACAGCATGGCGTTACAGCATTAGAACGGGAGCACTAGCGGTGGAAGAATTCAGACAAGAAACTGCAAGACAGAAGCGAACACGTAGAAAAGAAAAAACATCTCAACCTCACACAGATACCTTCTATTGTTGTCAATTCTGTAAAAGAACATTTTGTGCGCGCATTGGACTTGCTAGTCATTTAAAAACACACTATTAACTTTATTATTTTATTATTTATTGTTATTATTATTATGGTTGAGTTTTTGGTCATCGTCGATCACGACGGGCGAACATCATCATCAGTCAGGTTGTCCCCCAATTTTCCTTAGTCCTCTCCTATGATATGCATGGAAAGAATAAAATGGTCCCTATTGTTTGCTGCCCTGAACTAGAAGTCCAAGCCCTGGGTATCACACGGGCAGTAACAGTAGACAAAAATAGGACCAGATACCGTGTTTTATTTTAGATTAGAAACAGGCTATAAATAGCAGTCACACTTAAAGAGCATGATATTTTACACGTACGCCTAAGTCTTCATATGTCTAGTGAAGCATAAACTAAGAGATGGACATAGCCACTTCACCTTAACTACAAATTTGCAGAATGACTGCTTGATATTTCTAGATTCCTCTGATGAAAATTGTATAAGTATACATACATGATTGAGTTTGCTGGTGTGCTTACTTGTCTTTACATGGCAATACCTTTCAATATTAAGAAATATCTTTCGAATATAAACTCCACTTGTATACTGAGTATATCATAAGAAATTAAGACACATGATAATCCAATGATACATGAATCCAACAGTGATACATGAATGAAACAATGATACATGAATCAAACAGTGATACATGAATGAAACAATGATACATGAATCCAACAGTGATACATGAATGAAACAATGATACATGAATCCAACAATGATACATGAATCCAACAATGATACATGAATGAAACAATGATACATGAATCCAACAATGATACATGAATCCAACAATGATACATGAATCCAACAGTGATACATGAATCAACACAATTTATTTAATCACTTGACCATATTTTCTGGATTTAGAATCTCAATCCAGTAGCCATCAGGATCTTGAATGAATGCCAGACCTTTCATCTTGCCTTAGAGAGAGAGAAGGAGAAAAAAAAATCAATGTTCTAATTGGATCATTTCTTTGTTTTAATGTACACAATCAAGTAACTAATGTTTGTGAATCTGAAACCTTGAGCTGCTATATGGTGCTGATGTGCTATATGGTACTGAGGTGCTATATGGTGCTGATGTGCTATATGGTGCTGCGGTGCTATATGGTACTGAGGTGCTATATGGTGCTGCGGTGCTATGTGATACTGAGGTGCTATATGGTACTGAGGTGCTATATGGTACTGAGGTGCTATATGGTGCTGATGTGCTATATGGTGCTGATGTGCTATATGGTGCTGCGGTGCTATATGGTGCTGCGGTGCTATATGGTGCTGAGGTGCTATATGGTGCTGAGGTGCTATATGGTGCTGAGGTGCTATATGGTGCTGATGTGCTATATGGTACTGAGGTGCTATATGGTGCTGATGTGCTATATGGTACTGAGGTGCTATATGGTACTGAGGTGCTATATGGTGCTGATGTGCTATATGGTGCTGAGGTGCTATATGGTACTGAGCTGCTATATGGTGCTGATGTGCTATATGGTGCTATATGGTGCTATATGGTACTAAGCTGCTATATGGTGCTGATGTGCTATATGGTGCTGATGTGCTATATGGTACTGAGGTGCTATATGGTGCTGATGTGCTATATGGTACTGAGGTGCTATATGGTGCTGATGTGCTATATGGTGCTGATGTGCTATATGGTGCTGATGTGCTATATGGTGCTGAGGTGCTATATGGTACTGAGGTGCTATATGGTACTGAGCTGCTATATGGTGCTGATGTGCTATATGGTGCTGCGGTGCTATATGGTGCTATATGGTACTAAGCTGCTATATGGTGCTGATGTGCTATATGGTGCTGATGTGCTATATGGTGCAGAGGTGCTATATGGTGCTGATGTGCTATATGGTGCTGATGTGCTATATGGTGCTGAGGTGCTATATGGTGCTGAGGTGCTATATGGTGCTGATGTGCTATATGGTGCTGATGTGCTATATGGTGCTGATGTGCTATATGGTGCTGAGGTGCTATATGGTGCTGATGTGCTATATGGTGCTGAGGTGCTATATGGTGCTGATGTGCTATATGGTACTGAGGTGCTATATGGTGCTGAGGTGCTATATGGTGCTGAGGTGCTATATGGTGCTGAGGTGCTATATGGTGCTGATGTGCTATATGGTGCTGAGGTGCTATATGGTACTGAGGTGCTATATGGTGCTATATGGTGCTGATGTGCTATATGGTGCTGATGTGCTATATGGTGCTGATGTGCTATATGGTGCTGATGTGCTATATGGTGCTGATGTGCTATATGGTGCTGAGGTGCTATATGGTGCTGATGTGCTATATGGTGCTGATGTGCTATATGGTACTGAGGTGCTATATGGTACTGAGGTGCTATATGGTGCTGATGTGATATATGGTGCTGGGGTGCTATATGGTACTGAGGTGCTATATGGTACTGAGGTGCTATATGGTGCTGAGGTGCTATATGGTACTGAGGTGCTATATGGTGCTGATGTGCTATATGGTACTGAGGTGCTATATGGTACTGAGGTGCTATATGGTACTGAGGTGCTATATGGTGCTGATGTGCTATATGGTGCTGAGGTGCTATATGGTGATGAGGTGCTATATGGTGCTGAGGTGCTATATGGTGCTGAGGTGCTATATGGTGCTGAGGTGCTATATGGTGCTGATGTGCTATATGGTGCTGATGTGCTATATGGTGCTGATGTGCTATATGGTACTGATGTGCTATATGGTACTGAGGTGCTATATGGTGCTGATGTGCTATATGGTGCTGATGTGCTATATGGTACTGAGGTGCTATATGGTGCTGATGTGCTATATGGTGCTGAGGTGCTATATGGTGCTGAGGTGCTATATGGTACTGAGGTGCTATATGGTGCTGAGGTGCTATATGGTGATGAGGTGCTATATGGTGCTGATGTGCTATATGGTACTGAGGTGCTATATGGTGCTGATGTGCTATATGGTGCTGATGTGCTATATGGTGCTGAGGTGCTATATGGTGCTGATGTGCTATATGGTGCTGATGTGCTATATGGTACTGAGGTGCTATATGGTACTGAGGTGCTATATGGTGCTGATGTGCTATATGGTGCTGAGGTGCTATATGGTGCTGATGTGCTATATGGTGCTGATGTGCTATATGGTGCTGATGTGCTATATCGTACTGAGGTGCTATATGGTGCTGAGGTGCTATATGGTACTGAGGTGCTATATGGTACTGAGGTGCTATATGGTGCTGAGGTGCTATATGGTGCTGATGTGCTATATGGTGCTGATGTGCTATATGGTGCTGATGTGCTATATGGTGCTGAGGTGCTATATGGTGCTGATGTGCTATATGGTGCTGAGGTGCTATATGGTACTGAGGTGCTATATGGTGCTGAGGAATTTTGTTGGTGTTTGGCCAAGTTTTTAGTACCAAAAGCCGTCCCAGTTTGCTAAAAAGGAGGGGGAAATTCAAACACACACACACCCCGCCTAATCCCTTGTCTACTGGCCTCTGTAGTCAACATTGCTTTTGATACAAATTTCCTCCAGCTCCTATCAAGTCTTTGTATTCTTGTAGGAAAATATTCTCTTGGTTAGTTAATTAGTCGTCAGATCATCATCACTGCAAACTGGACACGTCCATAGTTTCTCCAATCTCTCCCTGAGTGTATCCGCCATTACACTTCTGCTGACAATATCTGTCCTCTGCTGGTTGACCATCATTCTTCTGCACCCTCCAAAATGTTCACTTTTATCAAAACACCTCATTTCAAACCCTGATCTTTAATCCTAGCCATTGAAAAGGAGTCATCATCCACACTAGTCTCACTCTTGCGTGCTATATCTCTTTTGGAATTCAAAAAGTCCGCTCGATCCATTGTCTCATTGCCCTGTGCCACAATCGTGCATGACATCAGTTGATCTGCTCTTTCATTCAGTTGATCTGCTCTTTCATTGCCTCAAACATCCACATGTCCTAGCACAAAAATAAATGTAACTACTTTCAAACTAGCCTTTCTCAAGGCCTCAATCCATTGTTCATGAACAAGACCCACATGTACCCTCCTAATTCTCTTGCTCGCATGTCTAACCACCTCAGCTGTATGTCTAACCACCTCAGCTGTATGTCTAACCACCCCAGTTGTATGTCTTCATCAGATATGAAAGGCAAGCTGCCCTGGCATCCTAACACCCACCATACCATCTAGCATCCACCATGACATCCAGCATCCATCGCGGCATCCAGCACCCATGTGCAGACATTTTACAGTACTGTAGAACATCATGGATGATGTAGTGTATGCTGAACCTTGACCTGATGTCTAGCTGTCCGGCAATGTCACTAACAATCAATCAGCGGTTGTCTAGTATGAGGTGCTCAATGGGTCTGAGTTCACCACTCAGTGTGCCAGATCCTGCCGTGAACTGTCTGTCACAGAACTCACACCATTTTTAAACTTCCTATCTCATCACAAACTACTATGGTTTGAACATGTATGCCAACATGATTCCTTGTCAAAAACAATTCTACAGGGAACTGTCAAAGGTGGAAGAAGCAGAGGAGGACAAATAAAATCCTGGACAGACAACATCAAGGATTGGACAAGACAAGATTTTTCCTCACTCGTCCACATCGTTGAAGATAGAAATCACCGGAGGACTCTGTGTGTTGATGCATCCAATGTGGTACCTTCATGGGTTATGGGCTTATAGAAAGATCCTAAGAGGGTTCTAAGATATAACCAGATAGGGCTGACGTCCACGGTTGAAAGGGAAATTTTCACTGCAGAAGGCACATTTTAAACATTTAAGATCTTGAAAGTAAATAATGTTGCAAGTAATTAAGAAACATACTAACAATGAGACACAAAGACAGATGTTTTGAATAAAAGGCTTTCTAAAAATGAAAGACAAGACAAACAACAAACTTTACTTAGGGACACACATATAGTGAGATAATGACCAGTAAGAAGAGAGAAACTGAAGCTGAACGGAGGTAGACTGAAGCTGAACGGAGGTAGACTGAAGCTGAACGGATGTAGACTGAAACTGAACGGAGGTAGAGTGGCGTTGTATGCTTACACAATATTTACTTCTATTTCTAAAGGAATGTACCACCCATACATCCCTGAAAGTTAAAAAATATAAAACTTGGCAAAGATAAAATTATGAACAAGTGACTGAATGTAGGATAACTCACCACCATCAGGTTTCTTGATAAAAGGCACACCGAGCTGCTCAAATCTATCACATGCTTTGTAAACATCTGGTACGACAATGCCAATGTGTCCTAGGAATGTAACAAATACATTTCACTTACATTGACACAAAAATCTGGCAACATATAACTGCCATGGTCAGTCAATAGGTTTTAATATAGAAGGTGTAAATTCTATTGTCCAGTATCTGTAATGTGGATCTAAAACAACTGATCCGAACAATAAAAACAAGAAAACTAAAATCATGATAACATGAGATTAAAAAATCATCAAAAAATAACAATTGACAGGAATTAGAAGTAACAAATTTTGAATATCTGGGAGCAAACATCAACAGTGCAGGATGTTGAAAATCAACAGTGCAGGATGTTGAACATCAACAGCGCAAGTGACTATACAATAGAAATCAAGAGAATTGCAACAGCTACGTTAAAAATAAATCAAGTGAGTGAACCTTTGGCAATGGATCAACTGCAAAACAAAAGTACATTTAGATCAAGTATATCCAGCCGAAGCAGGATGTGTCGGACCATTGGCACAACTGAAATGTCAATACAACACATTTCCACAACTCTGGAAATGTCGTGGCTTACTAGAAATCTAGTAGGACCATTGTCCTGCTACAAGAGAGATCCAGCAGGAGTTTGAGAATGAATGCTGAAGAAGATCAAGTATACTTCAAGTGGCAATCTATGGTTGTGAATTGTGGACACTAAAGAAAAATAGAGTAAAAAAAATAGTGCCTCCAAGAGGAGATGCAACAGAAAATATTTTGAGTATACCTTGGATGCAGAAAAATCAAACCAAGAAGTGAGAAGAAGGTTGAACATGGAAGAGGGTTAGCTTCTTCAAACCAAGAAGGTTGAACATGGAAGAGGTCTGGCTTCTTCAAACCAAGAAGGTTGAACATGGAAGAGGTCTGGCTTCTTCAAATCAAGAAGGATGAACATGGAAGAGGTCTGGCTTCTTCAAATCAAGAAGGTTGAACATGGAAGAGGTCTGGCTTCTTCAAATCAAGAAGGTTGAACATGGAAGAGGGTTAGCTTCTTCAAACCAAGAAGGTTGAACATGGAAGAGGTCTGGCTTCTTCAAATCAAGAAGGTTGAACATGGAAGAGGGTTAGCTTCTTCAAATCAAGAAGGTTGAACATGGAAGAGGTCTGGCTTCTTCAAATCAAGAAGGTTGAACATGGAAGAGGGTTAGCTTCTTCAAACCAAGAAGGTTGAACATGGAAGAGGTCTGGCTTCTTCAAATCAAGAAGGTTGAACATGGAAGAGGGTTAGCTTCTTCAAATCAAGAAGGTTGAACATGGAAGAGGGTTAGCTTCTTCAAATCAAGAAGGTTGAACATGGAAGAGGGTTAGCTTCTTCAAATCAAGAAGGTTGAACATGGAAGAGGTCTGGCTTCTTCAAATCAAGAAAGTTGAACATGGAAGAGGTCTGGCTTCTTCAAATCAAGAAAGTTGAACATGGAAGAGGTCTGGCTTCTTCAAATCAAGAAAGTTGAACATGGAAGAGGGTTAGCTTCTTCAAATCAAGAAAGTTGAACATGGAAGAGGTCTGGCTTCTTCAAATCAAGAAAGTTGAACATGGAAGAGGGTTAGCTTCTTCAAATCAAGAAAGTTGAACATGGAAGAGGTCTGGCTTCTTCAAATCAAGAAAGTTGAACATGGAAGAGGGTTAGCTTCTTCAAATCAAGAAGGTTGAACATGGAAGAGGTCTGGCTTCTTAGCAACATTACAATAAGAATGTGGAGATATATTTGAACAATATAAAGAGACATAATGGCATAGAAAGACTAATAATGGAGGGCATGGTTCTAGAACAATTTTCAACTCTCCACGTGAGCATTCTCCAGAAAAACTCGATGGATGTAAAATCTCAAATACATGTTTCTAGCATGGTAAAAGAAGCACAATGCAGTTCTAAGGACAGCACTTGCTGTCAAAAGTATGCATCTCTGTAGCTCCTTCTGTTAGAGAATCAGAACAAGTTAGCACAGACATAGAATGATGACCGAGCCCTGAAGACGTACGAGAAGACACTCAGCTGATGGAGTTTTACTTTCTCTTTCAATATTGAGTTTTTTTGTGTCTTTTATTTGTTGTATGGGTTAGTTTTCTAGAGCTTTTGTCTTCTTCTTCTTCTGCTATCATGCTCAAACTACTGCAGATTAGCAGGATGGTGTCCTGAGAAGATAATGTGTTGTGTTTTAGTTTACAGCTTGACTGCAATATCTGAGACATTTGGACTGACACATCCAACTTCAGCGTGGCTTCTGGATAACTTGACATTCTATGGGATAGGACAGCCAACTCTATTCCATAACCTCCTTAGTTGCTTCTTATGGCATGGATGGTAAACAGTGCTGCTATTTTTGCTCCCCTTTCAGGCCCTGGCAACACAAGGGTGCTCAGAGCTTTAATAAGTTTCAGGTTATGAGCTCTCATTGTGAATGCAGTGTTCGACTCCAGAATGGACTTTGCCCTCTCAACAAAATGACATATTCCTGCCAAGTGTATCACTCATAGCACGTAACTCTGTAGCTTCAAGTGATCATTTCCAGGCATCTAAAAAAAATTCACTTTTAAACTATGCGCCGTGCTCTGGAATTGAACCCATGACCTCTTACCAAGATAAATGGCTCAACCACTACTCAATCGAGATCCCCATGGACATTGTTATCTTCTTCTTCTTCTGCATTCGCCCTCTGATAACCAACATGAAAGTTTGTGTGGTTTCAAAGTGTAGCTGCATTATTTTACATCTTCCTATCCAGCACATCCATTTTCAGCATGGAACATTGTTATACCTTCCACATAGGAGGAAAAGCAGAAACAGAAACCTATCACACTAAAACATGTTAAGAAAAATCAGGATTGTTAGAATTGAAATCATAATCACACTAAAACAGTTCAGACAATCATGATTGTTACAATTGAAATCATGATTTTACCGAAACCCCTTGGTTCTGAGTTTCCATTGTGATACACAGCTTTGTCCTCCTTCTCTGTACCATGATTACTGTTGGATGAAAAACAGGCACAATGCAATCAATGTTGACAATATATCATTACTGTTGACTTTGTTATATTACACCAGACAGAAACAATACATACCGGTATATATTTGCTTTTGTATATTTTTGTATAGTAGCTATGTGGTGAACACCATACCTAGAAATGAAAGAGCAGATTGTCTGTAAGGAGGGTGTTGCTGAGGAGGATGTTGCTAAGGAGAGTGTTGCTGAGGAGGGTGTTGCTGATGATCAACAAGATGTGTTAATAACTTACCGTAATGAAATAATCAATTAGAAAGCCAACATCGGTGAAGATGGATGTGTTGGGCCATTGCCTCAAATAAAACTGATATAACATATTTCTATTCTCTGGACTAAATCCTGCAGGAAATCTAGTAGGACCATGGTGCTGCTACAAGAGAGATCCAGAGGGAGTTTGAGAATGAATACTGAAGAAAACAACAAAGTCATCACCAACATAAGATGACTACCGGTACCAAATCATGAACAACTCAGAATAAGTTGTCATTCTGCACCTCAGAACAAGGCACAACTGACTCCACAGCTACAAGTATACAAAGTTCAAGATTGGCAACAGTGCCATGTGTACATGTGTACAGGCATCTCATAACAGGGCACAACTGACTCCACAGCTACACGTATACAAAGTTCAAGATTGGCAACACTGCCACGTGTACATGCATCTCAGACTGCAGAGAATATTCATATTCTTCAGGAATGCTTGGAATATGAGATACTGAGGCTGCTTGGAATATGCGATACTGAGGCTGCTTGGAATATGCGATTTTGAGGCTGCTTGGAATATGCGATACTGAGGCTGCTTGGAATATGCGATTTTGAGGCTGCTTGGAATATGCGATACTGAGGCTGCTTGGAATATGCGATACTGAGGCTGCTTGGAATATGAGATTCTGAGGCTGCTTGGAATATGAAATACACTGGCCCAGAGAAACAACTATGGAAGAAAAACTCTACGAACATCTGTTACAAAACACAGTCAAGTTTATAGAAGGGACAAAACTTCAGATATAAACATGTTTCAAATGAACAAACGAAAAAGAATAATTTATTTTTTATGAGAAACTTCTAGCACACTCATATTTATTTTTATAAAATCAAATTATTCTAGGTTATTGCGTACTCTGTAAAAATGTTAGTAATATACATTATCAGTTATAACAGGTACGTTGAATTCTATCATAAAATAAGTATTGTGTGGGTACAACAAGGTCAAACACATGACCTACTGAGTAAGCTCTAATGTGGCTGTGGGTACACAAATTAAAAAAACATGACTTACTGAGTAAGCTCTAATGTGGCTTTCCTAGAAAAACAAAATTTGGCTCTTTCTTTGGGGTCTGTCGGAACATCTTCAGGATTTTCATACCCCATAAAATAAAGTGAGAACTCCATTCCTGGGAAGTCAAGTTTTAATAGCAGCCTGGGAAAACAGGAAGTCAAGTTTTAATAGCAGCCTGGGAAAACAGGAAACAAAAAAATTAGATTGTCTGTGTTCCTTCTCAAAATCTTGTCAGTTAGCAGGTTAGCAGGATGTAGTCTCATGCCGGAATCATATGTTCTGGGCCAAAAGGCAAAATAACACAGCTCTGTTATAAAACTATAGTAGGCAAAACACAAGGTTGATAAGTTTTACGATGAATACACAAACTATCCAACTATTACGGGGGAAGGGGGACAGGACAAAATATTCCAGACAAAATATACCAGACAAAATATCCCCAAGACAAAATTACAAAGATAATATACAAAATATTTCATACAAACTGCATTCATGATATACAAGGTGAGCTGGGGTTTTATAGCTAGATCTCATGGTGGAATCATTTCCAGGCACAGCGGACCATACATCCAGCTTCATACATCCAGCATGACCTGTTACTTCTGTCTTAAAAAGGTCCTCTGGAGTCCTATTTACTAGGGCAGCCATTGTATCAACTTCTTGGGTGCAAAGGATACCCCACTGCTCTCAGCGGACCCAGGGTTAGCAGATAACCAAGATCCCAAAAGTACTTCCTCGTGGTGCACCCTGGAAACAGAAATACAGCTGCCCGTTCTGATTCTTACTAAACCTTTTGGGGATCGTGTCCGTAAATGTGGAGGCAACAAATGGAAAGAGAATTGACTGCAAAATATCTCCAACAACACATGCATGGTAATGTCGACACACAGTGACACTAGTCAGTCCGGTCCGAGCATTTGCATGACGGCCAATGAAAATGACATGAAAAGCTAGATGCATGGTGAGAGATGAAAAGATAGCATGCTGAGTACAATGAAAGGGCAGCACAGTGCCAGAAAGTAGTGCCAAGTGCAAATAGAAAGGGAAAATGTTTCCAGGAAATTGGAACTACAAACTCTGTTAGCTCAAGACAGACTTCTAGTTACTAGTGCTCCTTACGGGCAGATACCTTTCTGTTGGCCCCCCAGTAAAGACAGCAGCCATGGCCCAACTCTACTGTTGAACTTTCCTATACCAGAAACATGCTCGCAGAGAGAAGGGGTTCCATACCCAATGGGCTCAGGCACAAATGGAACTAGGTTATTCACCTTGAGAATATAGTTTGTTCCCAAATGCGTGATGAGACTCAGACTTGGGCAAGGGGTTCACAATTTTCGTGAGCGACACCTTGGCTAAGAAGGCGAAAAAGCCCAGGTGCAACTCTTCTGTTGAGTTCTTCCTTAATAGGAACCAGGCTCTTGGATGAGAAAAGGTTCAGTACCCGATGGGCACAGGTAGAGAACATCTAATTACATGAGGCAAGTTCACTGACTGTGGAACAGCTTGTGCGAGATAGACATGAACGACAATTGTCTTGATGAAGAGTCATTACAAAATCCTGAAGATTTCAACAGACAGGCAGGCTGTCACAGGCTAGGGAAATCCGCTATCCAAATTAAAGGTATGAGGAAAATGGATGATGCCAATTTTAACTATCCAACGTCATGGATTCCTGTGTAACACCAATCAAAATAATGGCTGTCGTGATGTCACATCTGACAAAATATTGAGCCAACTGAGGTGCAAAAAAACACAATTCAACTGTGGAACTAGCAGTATAACGTACTTCACGCTCCCCTGCGGAAATCACACAATCTATTCGTTGTGGTTATAAGAGAGTGAACGCAGAAGAAGTATCAGCTTCTCAGTCTATGCTACAAAAGGTCTAAAATATAATAAATTCTGTTTTGCCATGGCAGTCACTATGACGTGTACAGGGTGGACTTTCATTGTACCTCCGAAAGATCAAATCCAGTTCCAACCCGTGGTTTGAACCCAACAAGACAAAGGTTCCTAGACTGAAGCTCTAGCTTTTCAGCCATGTGTTCCACAATATGGTACAATAAAAAGATATAAAAAGTACACTTACGTCATGCCAAGCACTCTTGAATAGAAATCAAGGGACTTCTTGGGATCCTTGATCCTCAACATTGTCTGTTGAAAGAAGAAACCCTAAGGAAAGAAATAATTTTATCCTTCAAAAAATTATTCATGCGGCACGTTCTTTTAAGAATGTAGTCCTATTTATGAATGTAATGAGTTCATGATTATGTCCCCTATTTATAAATGTACTGATCTCATGATTCTGGACGAGTTGAACTGTTGCAGCCAAGGTTATGTTTAAACACATCATGATGTTTCATGTCCACCGTTATTATTGGCTGCCCTTTTTTCCTGCAAAAATAACTTTCATGAATATTTCATGCTACGTTATGATAGACATCAGATATAATAGATCATCAGACATCAGACATAATAGATGTTGTGTTGTATAGTTGGGAAAGTTGGATACTTACTGCAGACATGGAGAGACGGTTACAGACCTCAAATACAAACGTTACAGATAAATTCTACACATTCTCCTATACAGAGTATAAGAAAAATGTGTATGTAAGAAATAAAATTGAGATGTATACAGGTTCACAAAAACAATTCCTTTCAATAGTGAAACAATGAAAACTTGCATAGTTTGGACATGTATGCCTAAATGATTTCTTGTCAAAAACAATACTGCAGGGGAACAGTCGAAGGTGGAAGAAGAAAAGGATACAAGGGAAAAGTTAACAAGTGACAGACAACATCAAAGGACTGGACAGGAATTTTCTACACTCATCCGCAACAAAAAGCTTTAGCGAACAACAAAACCTGTTTCTAAATATCAAAAAGACAAAATTAATGACAAGCGACAAAGTGAAAACAAGACCTAGAATTAATATTGATAACAAAGTTTTAGAAGTGACAAATTTCAAATATCTAGAAGCCAACATTAACAGTGCAGGAGACTGCGCAGTCAAGATCAGGAAGAGAACAGCAATAGCAATGTCTAAATTAATACAACTGAAAAAAACTGTTGTAAGGGGCAAACACAGGAACTAAGGTATGTTTCTTAGCGTATTCCCAGTGGTGACCTACGGCTTCAAAACATGGACAATAAATAAAACTAAAGCCAAGAGAATAGAGACCTTCGAAATGAAGTGCTATAGAAGAGTATGTGAAAGTAAAGAATAGTTCTCCACTGTGCTATAAATAGCACACTTGACAATTTTAACTATCCAACGTCATGGATTCCTGTGTAACACCAATCAAAATAATGGCTGCCGTGACGTCACATCCGACAATCACTTGAGTTCAAATCTAGACACAGACGAACTTATGCATAATCTGTTTGTTTTCCAATTTACACATTTTTTACAATTTCCTATTATTTGTGGTGAGCGATCAGTATTTCTGCCCGCTACACACGGAGTGAGGTGCGCGCACACATTAGAAATATTATTTCTAAAATATTTCTAATCCTAACCATACTCTAAGTACTTACCCGTAAGCTTGCCAAATCACACAGCAACGGTCAGGTAACACCTCGAAACTAGAACAAAGGTCACAGTGGGGAACTATACTTTACTTCAGTTGAAGAGGGTGGAATAGTCCTCAAATTTTACCATATTTTCCGTAGTTTTACCAGTATTTTTTATGAACGTTGCCTAATAGCAGTCGTATTAGAACAGGGAGTGATGATGTGGTAACAATAATATATGAAACAGGAAATTCAAAAACTATTCTTAATTTTTGCATCGTCATCAAACCCTTCTTACCACTTCAGTATCTCGTAGGAGGTCCAATATGGAAACATCAACACGAAAATCTCGCCATGCCTTCTTGTTCTCAGTTGCTTGTTTAAGTGTGGAGATTATTAATCCTGTCAAGTCTTTATTTATTGTAATTAAAAATGCAGAACATTAACTTATTTAATTTATTATTTAACATTACCTTAGTTTCATGAGAAGCTGCTGTGCAGGCTTTCCTAGCTTCTTCGTCTGAAAGAGACATCGTAACCGGTTTGGAACCAGAAATATAATTACAGAGGACTGATTTAACGGTGGTATGTAAGACAAAGCTAGATTTGCGGGAAACTTGAAAGAGTCGACGTTGTAAGGACAGCATTGACGTCCACAACAGAAACAACAGGATATAAATCTAGATCCTGCTGGGATCAGATTCAGGAGCAGACGAAAATGCAAGGTCAGAGTTCAAGTTGAGGTTAAGAGCACTCTTGTGTTAATAAAGTTTGATATATTTCTACATGGGTGTGTCATGTGACGTATTTCTTCCAGAACGTTGTCTTCCCAATGAACTCTCTGAATCCTCCGCTGTCTTTTCTAGCGATGTATTCATGTTATCTTTAATGTCGTCAGTTCAACGTATTCTTGGTCTGCCCTTTTTCCTCTCCTAGATATTCTGCCATCCATTATTTGTCTTTCTAAACAGTTGTGTCTCTTTATATGACCAAACAGGTGTAGTTTTCTTTTTGTTATTATGTTTAGTAACCAACACTCTGGAATCTTCAATGTGTTTATAATATCTGAGTTTCTCTCTTTTTTCCTTCCATGATATTCTAAGTATCTTTCTGTAACATTTCATCTCGAAGGCGTTGATCATCTTCGCCGCTGTTTTACTTAGGGTCCTTGTTTCACAGGCGTATGATGCAACCGGAAAAATAAAAGTTCGTAACATTAGCCTAACAATTTATTTTAATACGTTTCTATTTTGTTGTTTTTCCACCGTGTTATTTTACAATATGTCATTGCCAATCTCATCCTTATATCTGCTATGCTGTCTCCTGCACCGTTGATGTTTGCTCCTAAGTATTCAAATTTATTCACACAAATTTATCTCTATGGGTATTGAGATATGCTGACGACACGGTTCTGGTAGCAAAGAGTGAAAAGAAACTACAACAATTGATTACAACTATAGAAGAAGAAAGTGCAAACGAAGGTCTCAGCTTGAACACCAAGAAAACAGAAGTAATGGTTACATCTAAAACATCTAGTCCTTCTAAATGTAACACCAAGGTCAACGGGACAGTTCTTAAACAAGTGGACAAATTTAAATATTTGGGCACAATTATTACTTCAGATGGTAGATGTGTCACTGAGATAAAAAGTCGAACAGCACAGGCACAAGCAGCATTCCAGAAGATGAAGAACATCTCGTGTAATAATTCATTATCAATAGAAGTGAGAAAGAACATACTAAAATGTTACATAGAGCCCATACTGTTATATGGTAGTGAAGCATGTACAATTGACAATATTGCAAGAAAACACCTGGAGGCCACAGAGATGTGGTTTTATAGAAGAATGTTGAAAATATCACGGACAGCTAAAAAGAGTAATGCTATAATTCTACAACTAGTCAACTCAAATAGCGAACCTATTAACTGTATTTGAAGACGTAAATCACAGTTTCTGGGTAATGTCACGAGAAGATGTG
This sequence comes from Meghimatium bilineatum, assembly GCA_034231615.1. Classification (NCBI taxonomy): domain Eukaryota; kingdom Metazoa; phylum Mollusca; class Gastropoda; order Stylommatophora; family Philomycidae; genus Meghimatium; species Meghimatium bilineatum. The sequence goes on along the minus strand of CM067310.1, from coordinate 1,446,574 downwards.
GGTTGGAGAACATTTTTTGGAAGGTCCCGAAGGTACGCAATCAACACCTAGCCTGGACTCTTGAGTCTACATACACTGAGATGGCTGCTGGAACGAAGTATCAAGAAAATCAAGGCACTAGATACACTATTAACATGTAAACAATACAAAGTTCAAGGTTACCTTATATTGATTGTCATAGTATATTTCTCCTACTCTGCCCTAGATATTAGAAGTGGTACAGGGGGAGCAGGCAGTTAGTTGTGCAGTAAACTCAGTAGCTAGTTCACATAGATCTCTCAGTAGCAAGTTCACATAGATCTCTCAGTAGCAAGTTCACATAGATCTCTCAGTAGCGAGTTCACATAGATCTCTCAGTAGCAAGTTCACATAGATCTCTCAGTAGCAAGTTCACATAGATCTCTCAGTAGCGAGTTCACATAGATCTCTCAGTAGCAAGTTCACATAGATCTCTCAGTAGCAAGTTCACATAGATCTCTCAGTAGCAAGTTCACACAGGTATCTCAGTAGCAAGTTCACACAGGTAACTCAGTAGCAAATTCACATAGATCTCTCAGTAGCAAGTTCACATAGATCTCTCAGTAGCATGTTCACATAGATCTCTAAGTAGATGTGGTACAGGGGGAGTAGGCCATTGGTTGTGAGAGTTCTTTTGCGAGTGTCAGTAGAGAGTATAAGTCGGCGTATGTAAACATCACATTGGGTAAACATCGCCATGGCTCAAGATCTGAGCTGGTTTGTGTCTCGTGCCTGTAGCTTGTTCTTTCACTCAGTTGCGTGCTATAGCAAGACGGATTTAAGTCTTATCTGGTGCATGGTTGTATGGCTTACATATCGTTGAATTTTCTCTCTCTAGGTCGGTTGTCCTACTGTCCCAACACTGACCACTGGAAATTTTAACACACTTCCACCACAACTTGCTTATGAGTTACATGTTCAGTGTACATGATCCGTTGTAACAAATGTTTGACCCTCGCTTATTGCTGTCAATAATTTCCATAGCAACTCAACAAGTAAATTAAAATAAATTATCTGCCTGTGTTTATAAAAGTCTCTTTACTAGTGATTTTTACTTACCTACTAGAACAAACTGGGAGACATTAGCCAATAACACCATTTTATTTGCAGCATGCGTGGACTGACATGAGAGAATTAATAATTTTATCATCAAGATGTCTCAATGCTTGCAAATAAATCAAAGTCCCATCTTTAATAGAAGACTATCCAATTGTGGCACACTACAGTCACATTAAGTTAAATAAACATCTGGGACATGTCAATGCTCTGGAAAACTGTCCAGCTTGTGGCACATTAAGTCAAACATATAGGACATGTCAATGTTTTTGAAGACTTTCCCCACCAAAAAGAATAACAGAGAATGACCAATCTAGATTTGAATGAGACACTATCTGTACCACAGATACAAGATTGATACAACAGACTATGAGACACAATCAAGCCAGCAGATACAACAGACTATGAGACACAATCAAGCCAGCAAATAGTGAGTTTGGGATGTTCAAACCTCCCTCCCTCCATAAGCAAATTAGAGCATCTTCTTCTTCTGCATTCTCTCTCTGATAACCAACATGATAGTTCATGTGATTCCCACCAGGGAGCGTGATGTACATGTGATTTCCACCAGGGAGCGTGATGTACATGTGATTTCCACCAGGGAGCGTGATGTACATGTGATTTCCACCAGGGAGCATGATGTATATTGTGCTGCCAGTTCCACAGCAGAGTGTGTTATTTTACACCCCCCCCCCCCCCCGAGAGTCCAGCAAATCCGTTTTCTACATGCCTTTAATTTGGGTGCGCATCCCTAGCATGTGACAGCCTCCTATCTGTCACAAGGCAATGGATGTGTATAGACTCTACACCATGATGATTTCTCGTCCACTGTGCCCTGGACTTTACGGGCAAAGACATGTCCCTGGATGGTAGTTTCCGAAGAGGTGGTAATCAGGGATTTAGGCTTGAGTCGACTACTTCAGTCTCGCACGAAGTGTTCTGCTGCCAGTGAACTCGTCTCGTGTAAGTAGACGCATTGTTCCTGTGCTCATCGGGTACTGAACCTTTTCTCTCCAGAAGCATGATTCCGGTATAGGACAGCAACATACTGAGACACAATCTATACCAGATTTTTAAAATGTGACATATTCTTTCCAGAATGTAGTATTCCTTATGAATCTCCTGAAATCCACATGGTCTCTGGCAAGTTGTCCCGCCTCCTCCAGCGACATGTGCATTCATGAATATCTCTTGTCCAGCGACGTCTTGGTCGACCGTTGCCTCTACTGCCTTCTATCACCCCTTCCAACAACAATCTTTCCATGCCATCATATCTCTTCACATAACCGAAAAATAACATCTTGCTTTTAATATAGTGTTCAAAAGCTATCCTTATTGAACATTGATTTTGCTTAGAACGTCTTTTGGTTGGTCTTCCTTGCTGTGAATGATACTCTCAGCACTCTTCTATAGCACTTCATTTCGAAAGCCTCTATTTTCTTGGTTAAGCTTTATTTATTGTCCATGTTTCGTAGCCGTAGGTCGCCACTGGGAAGACACATGTGCCAGATTGGTGCAACAAATATCCCTACCTGTGACACTAACTGACAGCTGAATATCTGCAGCAACAACCTGCCCAACATACAACAAAGAACAGTACATGATATGATAAAAAACAGTTCCACTTCACCAAAATTTGTATAACAAAAATCTCTATTTCATGAACTTTTTCAATACAGGCTGAAAAATTTATTACAAACAGAATCAACACATTTGCCAGTTGGCACTGTTACATGCCAAAATAATAATCTGTGCAAAGAAATTCCACATTACAATCTATTAATTTTATCACAAAGATAACAATTGTATAATACAATGAGAAAATGGTGTATACAAATTTCAATCTTGACTTCCAGAAGTTAGTACAAGAAAGATATGTAATACTTTGATGGAAGTACAAACAAATTGCACTCAAATATTCTATAGATCTTAGGTTCCATTTTAAGTGCTTGGTGTGGACATGTAACTAGACACGACTCACTTTCAAAAATTATTTTGCAAGAGACAATCAAGGATAGAAGGAGAAGAGGCAAACAAAGAAAATCTTGGATTGATAACATCAAGGAAGTATCTGGACGAAATTTTTCTACACTTCTCTGAATGTCAGAGGATAGAAATTTTTGGAGAGTTTTTTTTCTTTTGCTGTTGTCTCCAGTGTGGCACCACTATGACCTTGATGGTTATGGGTCTTATTATTTTTATTTATGTTTTTTTTGTTGATTTGTTTTTTTTCTGTGTGTTGACAGGCTCAGCTTTCTTTAGTTAACTCCTACTGGTGTTTTCAACACAATGCCTGGAAATAAGACAGTGACTTCTATTCTTTGTGCCTTAAACTAGAATTCCAAGCCCCTGGTTGCACCCTAAACTAGAATTCCAAGCCCCTGGTTGCACCCTAAACTAGAATTCCAAGCCCCTGGTTGCACCCTAAACTAAAAGTTCACGCCCCAGGTTGCCACTAGGACACATCTAATCTGAAAAATATGAGAATTTTTCTGCCAATGAAGTTGAAAAAGTTGGATCTGGGGGTCTGAAATGGGAGCAAAGAATAGTACTATAAGTATCTGCCATTAATGCTGATTGTTGATTGAGAACAAGCATGACAGAGCTTGGGACTTTCTCATATTAGTTCACCTGTTAGCCTTCTTCTTCTTCAGCGTTCATTCTCAATCTTCTTCTGGATCTCTCTTGCAGCAGGACAATGGTCCTACGAGATTTCTAGTTGGATGTAGTCCAGAGAATGGAAATGGGCTGTATCGCATTTTATTTGCGCCAATGGCCAGACACCCATTTTCAGCAGGGTTAGCCATCTAAGATGTATGAACTGTGTTTTCCAGTCTGTTGTTGGTTTTCAGATCTTTCCAGTCCACTGAAGACGACATGTTGGGGCAATGTGGCGACACAACACATTTCTATTCTCTGGACTACATCCACAACTGGAGAATCTTGTAGGAGTACTGCCCTGCTACAAGAGAAATCCAGCGGGAGTTGGAGAATGTTGCCCTGCTACAAGAGAAATCCAGCGGGAGTTGGAGAATGTTGCCCTGCTACAAGAGAAATCCAGCGGGAGTTGGAGAATGTTGCCCTGCTACAAGAGAAATCCAGCGGGAGTTGGAGAATGTTGCCCTGCTACAAGAGAAATCCAGCGGGAGTTGGAGAATGAACAATGAAGAAGCAGAGATCTTTCCAGAAAGAATGTCCTTTCTTACCTGATCACTCAAATTTCTATAATTCCCTGAATATGTATGTTGTCATACATGATGTAAGAGGCAGCTAAGTAGGGTTCTGTGTCATACATGCATGTTGTAAGTGGCAGCTAAGTAGGGTTTGGTGTCATACATGCATGTTATAAAAGGCAAATAAGTAGGGTTTGGTATGAGGTTTTATACCTCATCTCAAAGAAAGAAATTGATCCAAAATGCCATGCTGAAATCAGATGTGCTGGGCTGAAAGGCAAAGGTATCACAACCAAACATAAACAACAATACAAGACACTCCAACTCTGGTCTACATCCTGCTAGCCAGCAGGTGTATGAGCACAAATACAGAAGATGAAGAAATCTTGTGACTCAACCATCTTGAAATTTTCATGTCAATGACATGCAGCATTGGAGCAGGATTGATTTAACAAACACCACACATTTACACTATTTGTATGCATGAACAACTGTACAATAATTCTGACAACTTGACCTGTACACACAAACAACTGTACAATAATTCTGACAACTTGACCTGTACACACAAACAACTGTACAATAATTCTGACAACTTGACCTGTACACACAAACAACTCTATAATAATTCAGACAACTTGACCTGTACACATAAACAACTGTACAATAATTCTGACAACTTGACCTGTACACTAGGGTGACCAGACATCCCCTTTGTCAGGGACTGTCCCCTTTTTGGGGCTATTGCCCTATTGCCCCAGTGAAACTCAAAGGGGACACTAAATTGTCCTTTTTTCTCATTTCACTCTGATTTTGTCCCCTTATTTATAAGTGTGACATAACCGCAGCAGTTTTATGAGTTTTGAGCATTATACATTCTTCAATTTGATCTCAAGTCATATCAAATATTTGTACAAAATGCGAGATTACCCTCTATTATATCTTTATATAAAACATATTTCCAGACAGTTACCATTCTTTACAGGATGTTTACATAATATTCTGAAATCAATAAGTTTTAGGTGCCAAGTCTCCTGAATAATGCTGAAAAGAAAGTGCAATTTCAGTAGAAACATCAAAGATGAATATCCTTTCTTGAAAGAAGACGACACACTAGGCAAGGTGCAATGTACCGTGTAATTCCATGTTTTCCATTGACAATGGAGGTTGTTATAATGTAAAACAGCACTTGAAGATGCAGAAACACAAAATAGCAATCTCTGCTGACAGTTCAAGCCAAGGTGTTGCATCTTACAAGAGATGAGACAGCATTTAACTGATGAAAGTAAGCGTCTTGCAGTCCAAAAATCTCTGTTTGCATTTCATGCAGTGAAACCTTTCCATGAGATCAATGATTGTACATCTGAAATAGAAATTTATTGGAAAAGAAACATCAACTCTAATAAACAACTTTTTTCAATGCAAGAAATAGACATAGAATTGAAAGAAGCTAAATAATTTCAGTTATGGTGGACACATCAAACCACAGGGATCTGAAGTTGATACCGGCCGGTCCTTGTTAGGTATTTTATTCAGGATAAAGGCATTGGAATCAAGATGACTGAGATTCAGAACTAACTGGGGAAACAGCAGAACTGCTCGCAGATCACATCTTAAACATTTTGCATAAACATCAATTGACAGAAAAGGTTATTGCATTTTCTGGTGATAATTGCAACACCAACTTCGGTGGATGCAAAAGAGCGGGTTCCAACAATTTACTTGCAAGACTCAATAAAGTCTTAAAAGCAACATTTATGGTATTGGTTGTTCTGCTCACATTATCCACAATGATATTCAGACATGTGCTGATATGTTGCTAGTCGACATTGAAACAATTGTCAACAAAGTTTTTCAGTATTTTCATATTTACTCGATGAGAGTAGATGAATTGAAGAATTTCTGTGATTTGGTAGAAATTGAATACAAATGTGTTTCTTGGATGTGTGAAAACTGGATGGCTATCATTACTGCAAGCTGTGAGTAGGGCTATCATTACTGCAAGCTGTGAGTAGGGCTATCATTACTGCAAGCTGTGAGTAGGGCTATCATTACTGCAAGCTGTGAGTAGGGTTATTGATATGTATGATGTACTCAATTCCTATTTTCTGTCACAAGATAAATGCCCTACACTACTGAAAGCATTTTTTAGTGATCAGAATTCATTTACTTTTCCTCCAAAGCCAGTTGAAAATATTCTCTGCAACAGTAATGAAAATAGAAGGTGATAATATTTGGACAACTGAAGCGGCAGAATTACTAGATGTGCTGAGACAGAAAATTAGTTAGTTTGCTCCTTTCATGCCGCAGGCAGCACATAGGGCAGAGGTTTTGATTCTCCATATGTTGCGGTCTACTGACTGCAGTTTTAGTTCTTGTATGGTCTTGCAGCCTGCTATTTCCCCTTCTTTAGGTATGTACAAATAAATTCAAGTAGGAAGCAAGAGGATAAGGTAAAAATTCTTGAGACCAACTGGAATTAAATCAGCCCATTCTGATGGCACCAAATCACCTAAAAACTAGAGTAAACAGGTTTTTCCATGCTTGACTAACCATATCTCCAAAAAAAGATGTGATTTTGTCAAGACATTCAAACTGTGTACTCAAGTCACTTAGAAAGGACCAATCAAGACAAGGGCTATTACAACAACAACGAACATCCAGTAAAAGTATTGAAGTATCCTCAGTAACACAAACATATAACATCCGTATTCGTATATGTTTTCACCAATGTCAGTGTTCACATCAGCCACGAGTTTGTCAAGAAATTCAGCATGCCCCTCTTATATGCCTTCAATTTACAGATTATAGATGTAAGTCTGTCTGCTCTGTCGTAATCACAAATATCTGTATGTTCAGGGCAGTAAAAATTTGAATGAAGTATCTATATTTATAAGGAACTATAAAAATAGATTCAATATAATCTCAATATATTTATTTAAGTTAAATATTTTTACATGTGTAATCACATGAATTCAATAAGAAATGCAACCGAATCATACAAGATCATATTTCACTGACTAAGTGTTAGGAAATCTTTTAAACGTACATTTGTTCCAAGCAGAATATAAATTGACTTAATTTAAGATGTATGTTGTAAAGATTTTAAAATGAAATAACAAATATGAACATTTGTAAATCAAATGACCAAGTTAAAATTTGTAAGTCAAATGACAAAATTGAACATTTGTAAATCAAATGACCAAGTTAAAAATGTGTAAATCAAATGACCAAGCTAAACATTTGTAAATCAAATGATCAAGCTAAAGGACATAAAATTGAATATTTGTAAATCAAAGGACTTAGTAGTTAATTTTATTGGTCTTTCACTTCATACAATGATACGATGATCAAATGAATAATCCAATATAAAATATGTGAAGACATTTACAATATTTCACCGGAATGTTTGCCGCTAGTAACATGCACAAAAAATGTATTCATCAACAGGAAATTGGATGACTTCAATTTATAGATGAATAAATCTGCTCAAGAAACACACAGAGTTTTAATGTACATTAAGATGAACCGCTGGAATATTAAGTCGTTTTATAAGCAAATTAAGTCACAATTCACACAAAACAAGAGAGATAATTTCTCCAGAATTTGTGCAGAGAACCTGTGATCCATAAAAAGCAACAAAGAAATTAAGAATAGTTTTGGAGATAAGGTACAGATAATTTAAAAAACATATGAGGATTTTCACGGTGTAGTGGTTAAGTCACTTGCTGTGTAAGAAGTCATGGGTTCGAATCCTGCAATCATGCCAAGTTTATAAAGTGGATTGTTTTTAGGTTCTTTATACTTTTGAACCTGGCAGCAAATGATAGGAAAAATGGCAATGACAAAATGGATCATGCGTATGCAGTAGGGTTGAAGATCATATGTCATACAATCCCAACCCTGGGATACTACTAGTCAACCCACAACAATAATGAAGGTTATTACCCTTCATATTGACACAAAAATGGAACAAAAACTGCCCTCAAGTTACATAAAAACTACCCTCAAGTTACACAACAACATTTTAAAAAATACTTGAAAACAATTTTTCAACAATAGTGAATACTTGAACAATTTCTAATAAACATCCAGTCAATATGTGATATGCTATTTTATGTTCCCATAACAACAAGTAACCATCAATTAGTGTAAATAAGGGGTCCCTAATACTGTTGAGTCCTGAGTCCATCATTGGTTCCAAGGTCCAAAAATCAACAAAACAAGACATAACAGAGCAATAATAAATGACTGATTCAGTTAGTCGCATTGATTGCAAATGTATTCAGTCTCAAAGGCATGTTAAAAGTTGGCGGCAGGTCCTATACTTATTTTTCTGCGATCAGTTTCCTATGAGTAGTCTATACAGGTAGATGGGTTGCCTACAAGATTTCAATCATCATCAGCAGAAGGTCCTCACAGCTTCATTTCCAGTTTTGCCTCTTGGGCCAGGTTTTAAATATTAGGTTGTCAAAGAGTAGACATGCCTGCAAGATGTGTTCTGGAGTCTAGGGACTCTTTTGATGTAGGATTTGGTAAGTTTGGACAATCTTTGTTCTGTGGAGATGTGCTTGTAGTCTAGAGTATCCTGTTGGGGAGATTGAAATTAGTACAGTGGAATCCTGTTACAACGAATCTGGTTTTAATGAATTTCCCCCTGAAACGAACATTTTAAAAATCCCCAATTATTTTATCTCTTTGTCTTAATTTAAAAAAACTTTTTATAACACTTGTATTTATCACAAATATCTCTGTATAATGCACTATTTACAATTTCTGGGCAAAAAGGTAGTCTCTCTGACTTTTTGACCTGTGAGTGCGTGTTTGAAAAGGTGCACAAAAGACTCCAACAACATGTGCCCACAAGACATTCAACCAGTAAAAGCATAACATTTACAGTCAGTGAGTTTGAACACAACCCCTATTCAGTACAGGTTTCCACATCGAATATAGTCTGGCTGTCTTATTGGGCCTATTCAGTACAGGTTTCCACATCAAATATAGTCTGGCTGTCTTATTGGGCCTATTCAGTACAGGTGTCTGCATCAAATATAGTATGGCTGTCTTATCGGGCCTATTCAGTACAGGTGTGAGCATGGAATATAATCAGGCTGTCTTATTGGTCCCATACTTTTAAAGTGAGGAATTTGTCTTTTCCTGTAATTTAATTAGCCACTTCGTGTCGATAGCCAATAAAAGTCACGGGAAGAGCCAAGTGTGTCAAGTAGAAGGATTATTTCAAAATTAGCCTACAGATGCTATGAGGTGTGTTTGAATGAAACTTGTGATCATGCACAACTAAAAGCGCTGACAATTGGTGTGGGGGGGGGGAGAGGGGTGTAGGCAGAACACCTTGCATTCCATTCACCTGAAGTATAAACACAATGCTTGCTTTGCTCGTTTAAAAATTGTTTGTTAAAAACTCATTGCCTGGAAACATGAAAAAAGAAGAAGTCTTGAGTATGTCTGCTCAGTTCATAGGCTTACCATTTGTCATGGTGGCAAGGCTAGCTAATTTGTCAGCTCGTTTAATTAGCTCCACTCCTGCATATCCAGGGAATAAGATGAGTGATTTTCCTTATAATGTGCACTTTTTAGTTCTCTAGAATGACCCCAACCATTGTCTGTGCTCATCACCTTTTGACTTTCTGAATAGTATTCATTTGTTTCTATGCACACCTGGTCATAGACTAGCAACTCCAGCCAGTTTAGTGCCTGCATTGCAGTCTGCTGTGATCTATCCAGTTTTAGAACGGGAACTTGTTGCAAGTTGCTGCCCATTCTCTGACTTCATGTATATTTGCATTTTCTTTTAATGAGTGTTTTTACTTTCATCAGTGATATTCTATCCTTGTCATCTTTTTGTCTGTAGTGATTTTCAAGGCAATATTTACACTCAGTAGGTTGCCATGCTTTCTGAACAGTACAGATGTTGTAAAATAATTTAACCTGGTATCTTGGTCATCCAAGACATACTCTGCTACAGAGCAGATAACAATTTGGGAACCCCTGGTATAAATGTATATAAATCAGAAACACATCCACATGTGAACACATCAATTCCCTTGTAACAATTGTAAATGAGGGATTCCCAAAACTGTTGAGCAATGTATCCTGACAAAAGCTCACAGACACAAAATAATAACCACCAAAACACAATAGTAAATATGGAATATACTTCCCTCAGAAAATAAATGTAACAGATTTACATGAAAAATACTGCCAAAACGGATGTTCTGGGCTGCTCTACTGTGAAACCAGCAGCACAACACACTTCATGCTCCAAAGCAGAAATCACACAAACTTTCATGCTGGCATCAGAAAGTAAATGACGAAGAGAAACATGAAAATAAAATGTTGGCAGGAACATGAAAATAAAATGCATGTGAAACTTTAAAGCTGTCCCCATTTTTCTCAAATAGAAAAATATTAAACATTCATACAACATTAAGTTAACTGTAAACATTAGCATTCTGTAACCTTGACCCAGTTTACTGTAACATACATAACATTCACTAACCATGACCCAGTTTAATGTAACAGCAATAGTGTTACAACTGTGACCCAGATTTCTATAACAGGAAACAGACACTACTGATGACCCAGCTTACTATAAAATTATTCATTAACTTTGACTCACTTGACTAACCTTTCATCACTCACTTGACTACAATCAGTATCATTCACTTCAACTCACTTGACTATAATCAGTATCATTCACTTGACTAACCTTTCATCATTCACTTGACTATAATCTGTATCACTCACTTGACTGTAACCTTTCATCACTCGCTTGACTATAATCAGTATCATTCACTTCAACTCACTTGACTATAATCTGTATCACTCACTTGACTGTAACCTTTCATCACTCGCTTGACTATAATCAGTATCACTCACTTTAACTGACTTGACTGTAACCTGTATAATTCATTAACCTTTGACCCAACATACTGTAAAATGAGTCAGAAGACTTGAACCAGTCAAGTCTGATATTTATAACTCATTCTGAACTCTCTGTTCTAGCTCACGGAGTTCATTAATTATTTCTTTGGGTAGGTCATCATTCACTTGTTCATCAAAATATTTATAGATGGCATTGACTTCATTCTCCCAAAAGTCTCTAGGCAAACTGAAAAGTGCCTCAAGGTCTACAGGCTCATCCAAGCCATCAAGGTTAAAGGAGTCAAATTTTGGCATCAGTCCAATAGGAGTTTTCTTGAAGATATCTTCATTGTCACATCTCCGGACAATCCAATCTAACACTCTAGAGTTCTCTCCAAAACCTGGCCACAGGAAGTTATTGTTGGGGCCCTTTCGGAACCAGTTAACGTGGAAGATCTTTGGCAATTTCAGGTTCTCTTGCTTTTCAAAGTTCAACCAGTGCTTCAGGTAATCACCAAAGTTGTAACCAAAGAATGGACGCATGGCAAATGGGTCGTGCATAATCTGTTTGGCTGTAAAATGTAAACAAAAACATAAAATGAGTTTGTGAAAATAATATAAAAACAGAACAATCAATTTATTAAAGTGTAAGACTGGCACAAGAATATAGGCCTATTTACCAAAAATGATATACTGAATTATTCCCATCAGCATACGGAAGATCAGATGACAACCACCAGACCAATCAGCATTCAAATTTATATTTCTAGCAGATGATATGACTATAGCGAGGTTTTATTTTTTGTGAAAATCCCACCAGCATTCTATCTTTACAGTTACATTAAAACCCACCAGCATTCTATCTTTACAGTTACATTAAAACCCACCAGCATTCTATCTTTACAGTTACATTAAAACCCACCAGCATTCTATCTTTACAGTTATATCATTATTATGCCATATCAATGCATGTATCATAAAAACCCACCAATTATTATTATGCCATATCAATGTGTGTATCATAAAAACCCACCAATTATTATTATGCCATATCAATGTGTGTATCATAAAAACCCACCAATTATTATTATGTCATATCAATGTGTGTATCATAAAAACCCACCAATTATTATTATGCCATATCAATGTGTGTATCATAAAAACCCACCAATTATTATTATGTCATATCAATGTGTGTATCATAAAAACCCACCAATTATTATTATGCCATATCAATGTGTGTATCATAAAAACCCACCAATTATTATTATGCCATATCAATGTGTGTATCATAAAAACCCACCAATTATTATTATGTCATATCAATGTGTGTATCATAAAAACCCACCAATTATTATTATGCCATATCAATGTGTGTATCATAAAAACCCACCAATTATTATTATGCCATATCAATGCATGTATCATAAAAACCCACCAATTATTATTATGCCATATCAATGAGTGTATCACAAAAACCCACCAATTATTATTATGCCATATCAATACGTGTATCATATATATCATGTTTCCATGAACATCTTTGTACTGAAGTACAAGTTGACCTTGAGATCTTTTCCCAGACTGTAAAGGCATAGGTTATGTCCCATGGCAGCAACCTGCCAGCAGGGATGAACTCTTCATGTACTAAGTCGTAGATTTTATTAAGTGCGGTGGTCAATTTCCTTTCTTGCTGTATTTACCTTCCCTAACTCATGTGTCAGGTAACCCATTTACAGCTGAGTCAACTGGAGGAGTTAGGCGAGAAATTACAACCCAGATTTATTTTGGACTGTAATTCTCCATAATGTGAATCCTTAGATATTCTTAAATCTTCTATCCTTCTAGTGTGTCCAAGTCATCAAAGTCTGTGCAGATCGAGCATCAAAAATACTGTGGTATTGCCTGTTTTGTCCAATACATCAGTTTACTCCCCCACTAAAACATAACATATAAAAAACAAATAAACTATAACAGAAAAACCACAGGGTTATTTTAAAAACAAATAAACTATAACAGAAAAACCAAAAGGTTATTTTAAAAACAAATAAATAAACTATAACAGAAAAACCAAAGGGTTATTTTAAAAACAAATAAACTATAACAGAAAAACCAAAGGGTTATTTTAAAAACAATCCGGATTAACCTTTGTGCTCAGCAGCTGCTGTGGACTCAGATCTCATAGATGCTCCAATGAAAACCCCATGCTGCCAAGTGAATGCCTCATACACGAGTGGTACACCAGCTGGACGACGACCCCCAAAGATGATTGCATCAATAGGGACTCCTTCTGGGTCCTCCCATGCTGGATCCATTATCGGACACTGCGAAGCAGGAGTACAGAATCTGTTGAAAGAATGATACGAAAAACCACCCTGTATTGAAAATTCACACCCGAATTTTAGATTAAAAACTTTTAACCAACAACTATGAAGGTCTCAATCATGGCCCACCAGACCAACCTCAAATAAAGATTTAACTCTTGGCCCACAAGACCAACCACCATGAAGATTTCATCTGGTACCCACAAGACCAACAACTAAGACAGTTTCACCCATGAACCACAAGACCTTGTCCAGTCTCTGAGAAGCATGGCTTCTCCTGAAGCAAGGCAGTCACCTGAACATCACGAGGACACATGATGGTCCATGCTGTTGAATTGTTCAGGCATTATTCCATCCTCCAGCCTGATTCTGAAACTCGTGCCACTTTCCAGGTCTTTTCTTTGGTTCCCTATAGGCACAAAATTCTTAATGACATCTTGGTCCAGTCACCTCAAGTCTTGTATTCCTGCTCACTTTGGCACTATTCGTTGCAAACATGGTCGTTGCTACACATGTCCCTATGTAGTTCAGATCCGCTCTGTTTCATTTCCTAAGGCCACTTTCACTATCGATGATGCCTTTACATGTAAATCCTGTAATGTCACTTACGTTATAATATGTAAACGATGTGACAAGAAGTATATAGGTGAAACGGGCTTACGATTGAGTGACCACTTCTGTAGGCATCTTCATGCCATAAAACAGAGAACATACCCCTTTAAATGGTCATGGTCATCATGGTGCCCTTGATATCCAGGTCACTGCCCTCAGATCCTGCACTATGGATGACAGATCTAGGTACGATCTTGAAAATCAATTTATTTTTTAGTTTGGTACCCTCAAACCTTTTGGACTTAACTTTGAACATTTATTTGTTTAAATTTATGTTGATGTGGTCCTTATTGTATTGCTATCCATGTTGTAGTGGGCAATAATTTGTTATATCTGTTGTCATATTCCGTCCAATTTTGTACAAAAGCAGCTTCTATGACTACATGTTTCCACATCCTCCTTTGTCACCTTGAACACACCCCCCCTCCCCCCGTAATAACTCAACATTCATGCACAGATTTAAAAGAAATCACAAAATAAGAGAAGTTTTAAAGACCTTGCAAAAGCTATAACAAACTACTTACACCGAAGTATGAACATCGAAACAAAATCAAGATAAGATATTAAGATCCATAGATCCAGTTAATTACTGACCTTGAATTCGGATGAGCGGCTGGCCTGTCCGTTTCATCTTTCTTCCAGTTCTCATCTCCTAGCCATGATCTGATCTTCAGATTATCGTTAATATCCTTTTCCAATCCTTCCCAGAAGACACCCCCATCACTTGTCTCCGCTACATTTGTAAAGATGGTGTTTGATCTGATGGTTTCCATAGCAATGGGGTTCGTTTTTGTTGAAGTTCCTGATGGAAGCAGATGTGCACAATTTATATTTCATAGCAAGACAAATTATATTTTTCTGTGAAAGAAGAGTTGCATTTGTGTGAATAGCTAAGTTATGATATTCTACATTGTGTGAATAGCTAAGTTATGCTATTCTACATTGTGTGAATAGCTAAGTTATGCTATTCTACATTGTGTGAATAGCTAAGTTATGCTATTCTACATTGTGTGAATAGCTAAGTTATGATATACTACATTGTGTGAATAGCTAAGTTATGCTATTCAACATTGTGTGAATAGCTAAGTTATGATATTCAACATTGTGTGAATAGCTAAGTTATGCTATTCAACATTGTGTGAATAGCTAAGTTATGCTATTCTACATTGTATTTGTTCATCCATTTATTGTCAATTCCACTACTTGTACTGTTAAGCATCATAGGGGGGGGGGGGAGTTAGAGTTGTCTGTCTTGGCCATTTGGGTTCCACTGGCCATGGTCAGCCTGTATCTCTTTAAGGTTTCTTTGATTGTCTCCACCAATCTACTTCTTAGTTTTTCTCGTACCTAGTAACTCTATCTTCTGCTGTTGTATGCATGAAGGGATGGTTGCACTGGTTCCATTTTCATGAGGTGGCCAAACTTCCTGATTTGCTGTCTCTCAATGTAGTCTTGACTTGAGATTGTTTTTACTTATTTCCTGATATGTTCATTTCTCCATGTTCATTTCTCCATGTTCATTTCTCCATGTTCATTTCTTCTCATGACATTTATAGCTTTCCTCAAACATCTCATTTCGCAAACTGTGATCTTTTCCACGATTGTCTTTGTCAAGGTGTCCATATTTGACATTGGTAACACAGATTTGAAACCATCACTAGTATCTTATTGTTTTCATCTTCAGTATTTTACAGAAACAAATCACTGTGATAAAGAAATCTCTCATTATTATTACATACAGGTATATTACACACAGGTATGTTACATACAGGTATATTACACACAGGTAATATTACACACAGGTATATTACACACAGGTATATTACACACAGGTAATATTACACACAGGTATATTACACACAGGTAATATTACACACAGGTATATTACAAACAGGTATATTACACACAGGTAATATTACACACAGGTATATTACACACAGGTAATATTACACACAGGTAATATTACACACAGGTAATATTACACACAGGTAATATTACACACAGGTATATTACACACAGGTATATTACACACAGGTATATTACACACAGGTATATTACATACAGGTATATTACACACAGGTAATATTACATACAGGTATATTACACACAGGTAATATTACACACAGGTAATATTACACACAAGTGAGGTATATGTCATACAAGAGAGGAATATTTAGAAAGAGAGAAAACATACCTGGAGCCACACCAAAGAATCCAGCTTCTGGATTGATGGCACGCAGGCGACCTTGCTGATCAAATCTCATCCAGGCAATATCATCCCCCACACATGTGACCTTGTACTTGCTAAGGGTAGGTGTCAACATTGCCAGATTGGTCTTGCCACAGGCACTTGGGAATGCTGCAGCAACATATCTCTTGACACCAGTTTCCTTGTTCTCGATGCCTAAAATCTAAAAATAAGGATATAATTGTAATTTACAGATAAAGTTCCCAGGGGAGGGGGAGCTACTAACCACTACCAGGAGCGCCCACAGGTGGTGGATAGTGGAAAAGTCTCTATAGAGGCCAGCTGCGAATAAGTTTCTGGGCAAATAAGCAGCCGCTGACCAATCCTGTGTTGCTGACCACGAGGACGGGGTGGTATATCAGGCAGCGCTGATATCCCCACTGAAATACCCCATTTGTCCAGTGACTGGCAGCATCAAACAGGTATTAGCTGCCTCAGGTTGCTGGAGTGGGGATCACTGACACCATGTCAGGGCCACGCCAATGGTAAATGGAGGAAGTTGGGGCGGGGTAGAGTAGGTTAGGGGGGAACACTTGGGTAGGAAAGGCTCATAAGTCCGGTAAGACAGCTTTTCTAGGAGAGAAGACTCTATACAAACTACTACTGCCTTGTAGGTGCCATCTGGAGATGGAAAGGCTATGGGAAGACATTCCAGATAGAAAAACCAAACCCAGCCTGCCGAATACGGAGTGTGTTAGTCAGCGATAGCACAGATAATGGAATAAATTAGGGTATACATGCTATTACATAAATGTGGTCATGCGACAATCAACCCTGTTATCATGGCATTGCTCCTATCAGCTAAAACCAGGGAGGAGCAGAGCTGAGCCCCTTTCTTCGAAAGGGTACACAAGTGACAGGTGCCTCTGCTAACAACAGGTCAGGGGAAAGCAGAGTAGTACTACTGACCAAAATAAATGCCTCAGAGTTGCACAGTGGAATGAGGAAGGAGTGTGAAGCAAAAAACTCGAGCTACAGGAATTCCTGAGGTAAAACCAGACCTGTCTCTTGTTCTCTTTCCTGGGACTTTTCCCTCTGCGATTAATCTTTCTAAATAATTTGTGTCTTTTTATGTGTCCAAAATATGTCAGCTTGCATTTTTTGATAGTTTTGATAGTCAGCCTACCTCTATATTCAGGTCTTTCCCATCATCTGTGTTGGTTCATCCTTCTGTCCATAATATTTTTAGGATCTTTTGATAACTTGTCATTGGAAGAAGACTTCAACTAGTGTTTAAGCCCTGTGTTGATTGATCAAGTTTATATAGTAGAATATGGTAGAGGCATATTTCACTCTAAGATCAAACAGATCCAAGTTCAAATCATTCCTTGAATCATTTAGTTCAAACTATCACAACAATAGCACTCAAGATATCAGTCCAGTGAATTTTTGTCCCATGTAATAGGATAGTAATAGTGGTGTGGTGCAACCAGGCTCCTAGCAGGGACGGAGATACAATTTTCTCACGGGGAAGGTTGCATACAAAAAGAGTTAATCTTCTTATGCATTCATTCTCAAACTCCTGCAGGATGTAGTCTGGAGAATGGAATGCGTTATGTCATAATTTATAACTTCGATGTAATATTTTCGCCTTTCCACCTGATACATCCGACTTAAGCATAATTTTCAGTGACTTTGACTCTATATAGGATGGTACAGCAAACTTCACCCTATAACCTCCAAATTTGCCTCTTACGACATGCATGGAAAATCAAGTGTTGCTATTCTGTGCTCCCTTTCTGTGCCCTGGCAACACACGGACAAACAATATTTCTACACTTACCAGCATGTGCTCGGCTAACCAGCCTTCTCGATGCCCCAGAATGGAACCAATACGGAGAGCAAAGCATTTCTTGCCCAGGAGAGAGTTCCCACCATATCCACTTCCAAAGGAACATATTTCATTTTTTTCAGGGACATGCGCAACCAAGGTCATCTTGGGATAGCAAGGCCAGTTGTTATGAAGGGGAGCTGCAGATAATCCAAGAGATAACAAGATTACTATATTGTGCAGCAACAAAAAGTTGTTAGAAGTTAGAGACAGCAAAAATATGCACACATAATTAAAACATACACATTTTTATTGGTACAATACTGCTAGACTAGTCTATATTTATTTTGCGGAAAAGCGCAACAAAATAAATGTCAATGGGTAGGCAAATCATTGTTATTAAATTATTTCCCTTACCTATAATTACCCATCACTGCACGGAGGTGAAGATATTTATATATGGGTGGGAGCTCTTCAGTGGGTGAAGCGTACATTTTTGTATCCAGTAGCACCGCTGAAGATGGATGTGTCGGGCCATTGGCGCAAATAAAACGCCGACACAACGCATTTCCATTCTCTGGACTAAATCCTGCTGGAAATCTAGTAGGACAATTGTCCTGCTACAAGAGAGATCTGGTGGGAGTTTGAGAATGAACGCTGAAGAAGAAGTATCCAGTAGCAATCATCATGACTAACAGACTTAGTACATCTTTAGCAGCAATAAACTTACAATTACGAATTATGTTAGCTGGTATACTCAACTAACTTACAATTATGTGAGACATTTAGTATCTATGACTCAGCCGGCATCAGTGACATCACAAAATTTGCGATCAGTGCAAATTTTACAAAGTTAGATTGTAGTCCCACCTACAGGCACTGTACCTATTTATTTTGTCAGCAGACTCAGCGTGAAGTTTGTAGATAAGAGGGGTTGGAGTATTTAACACCCCCCTCCCCAGAAATCAGAACATGATTAAGTGCTAGGAACCTAGTTGATAGGTATGTTATACCCCCTCCCCCCTTTTAAAAATATTTTCCACTTCCCACAAAAACTCCACTTCCCACAAAAACTCCACTTCCCACAAAAAACTGCATAAAATTGATAATAAGACTTACAAACAAAAATGGGAGAATTACCTTTTTTCTTAATATTTTGTAAAGATAAACCACCCCCCCCCTTCCCCTTACTGAAAACGTATCTACAGTCCAGCCCAGTGCTGGCATCTGTGGCAATGGATTTGGCCAGACAGTCTCACAATCACACTAACATGAATTAGGTCAAGGTTCAAACTCAGTGGATGATGTGCATGTACATAACATGGACAATACTGCTGAATCATCATCAAGTGCCATCTCCGCAATGAAAGTTGGCTGCAACAAACCTCCAACATCTCCTGTCTCTTGTTTTGATGGTGCAATCTGCTAGACTGTAACCTGTCCATCTTATGATGTTATTCTCCCACTTGTATCTCTGCCTACCTCTTACTTGATTCCCTCCGACTTTACCCTCAATTAAGGTCTTCAGTAAGGTGTCATGTCTTTTAATATGTCCAAAATGTTTTATTTGCCTGATCTTTATTTCTCTTAATAATTCTTTCTTCATATTAAGTGTTGTTTGATCTCTTTGTTTAATTTTGACTCTTTCCATGATGTTCTCCCTAGTGTACATCTGCGGATGCGCACCAGCAACCGTGGTATCACGCAACACAACTAGACAACGTGTCTTCACAACAAGATAGGAGAAATGGTGGTATCAGGTGAGAAATCACTGCCTGGTATCCAGACGTGGTTTCAATCCTGGTACGCTGTAACCCGTTGAAAGTAAGCAAGCTCACTATCAATTAGGCTTCTGTGCATCATGATGTTGTAAGAGGTGACAAGGAGATTTTCTGAGTTGGCTGCCTCATACAATATAGGAGGGTAAAATTAGTCAGATGTGTCAGGCCAAAATGTGCAGATATCACAGGTAAGATTTAGACCATGACATACTACATTCCATTCTCTGGACTACATTCTTCTAATACCATTTCTAGGTTACATCAGAATGCAATGTAGTACATAATAAATAGTTTGCATAAGCCTCCAGACTACAGTCAGATATCATTCCACAAAACACAATGCCATACAGACCTATACAGACACAATGCCATACAAATCAAGAAGTCAACTGTGCAAAAAATGAAATATAGAAATAAATGAAAAGACATATAGGCCCTATGAAGCATATGAACAGACAGCCTCCAGAGAACAATAGTACTGACAATAGCACATCAACTTTATAATGAATGCATAATCAAATACGAATAACAGAATATAAGAGAGTTTCAACATTTCAACCTTAAGTTCTTTTACAAGAAAATACAAGCAAATAGTGAAACATAAAAATAATGGCATTATCACAAAAGCATTAGACAGAAGACATTTAACTTCAGAGATATTCAAGGTAACAACGGCATACATATACTCAAGTATTGTACTAGAAACATGCATTAAAAAAATATGGGGAATGAGAATGAAATAAAACAACTATGGCTGAAAACAACATGAACAACAGCACAACAAAATCTCCCCCCCCCCAATTCTAAATCAATGAATAATCAGTATATAAGACCAAATGGCTTATGGGTAATTTCAGAAAACTAACCCTGATGTTGCATTGCATACAGGGATAAAATTGAAAGAAAAATAAAATTTAAAATATTTTTGCGAACAGGCCAAAAGGACAGGTCATTTTTAAAAACAGGCCAAAAGTGCTGCACTGCACAAAAAAAAAAATAATTAAGAACCCATTGTTTTAGATGCTTACTTCTTCTTCAGCGTTCATTCTCAAACTCCTGTTGGATCTCTCTTGTAGCAGGACCATGGCCCTGCTAGATTCCCAGCAGGATGTAGTTGAGAGAATGGAAATGTGTTGTGTTGCCATTTTATTTAATGGCCTGGCACATCCACCTTCGGCAGTATATGCTTACAAAGTATAAACATGTAAAGATTCCCAAATAATGAAAATCTAAGAAAAAAATTAGCTCTTAAACAAAAAGTATATACAGGACATCAGCGAGACTTACAAGTAACAGGTAATGGTCTGCCCACTGAATGTAAGCACTTGATAAAGTTTTCATCTCCCAGAGTTTTAAGCACCTTGCTGCCCATGCGTGTCATGGTTCTCATGCTTGCCACAACATATGCAGAGTCTGTCAGCTGGATACCGATTTTTGAGAGTGGAGATCCAACAGGACCCATACTAAAGGGTATAACAAACATTGTGCGTCCTGTCAAAAATGCAACAGAAACATGAATAGATGGGAAGTAACTGTAAAATATATTTGGATTTCTTGTCTACATTTAAAAAATGAATTATTTCCCATTAGTTATATGTCATATGTGTGTGTGTGCGTATGTTAGAATGAGATGTCTACAGTAAAAAAAGACTCAGTATCTTATGAAAAGATTAGAATTGCGGCAACTCAACACTGGAGAGTAACTAGAAAGTCACGGGTTGACCAAAACTGTCCATGGACATTTGCGGATAAAAAAAAATGGTAGCATATATCCTTTACAGGACTTAGCTATCAACCAAGCATTTGTTGGCTGTGGTAATGTTCTAGGCAATATAAATATGTTGAGCAGTTTATCATTGCTTTCTGAACGGTCCGGATGCACAATTGCCTGTGGCGAGGATTGAACTCGGTACCTTGGCCGTCACAGACGCGCTCTGTACCACTTTGATACAGCCGGACTTTGCGGATCGAATAGGGCTTATTAGCCATCTACGAATCAGAGTTAAGGGACATAACTCTAACTGAATTTCAAAAGGGGATGTAATGAATAGTCACCATCATCATCATGTGATGGTAGAACAACATATAAGAATGTTTAAAATCCTATTGTTATGATGTCACTATTTGTGACATCACAATGTGTCACTATTATTTGATGTCACTATTTGTGATGTTCTATTCAATAGGCTATTGGTGACTATTGTCAGCATATACTTCTGGACCAACTATCTCATTCAGCAGATACATTCTCTTAAATTACTTTACACATATTTAATTTACATTACATAAACAGCAGTTTATGTAAAAAAAACCCATCTTATCCAAAGTATCTCCATTCCAACCCCGTGCTTTCAATGTCAAACATGGTCCTTAACAACAAAACATAAGAGACAACTGGTTACAACAAAGATGAGATGTCTGAGAAAAGCCACAGGAGTGGCCAGAAGACACAGAATTAGAAACGATGCCATAAGAGAAAGAGTGGGTGTCATCAATTCTACAATACATACAAAACCAACAGATACAATGGTTTAATCATCTGGAAAGAATGCCGTGTGATTCATTAGGTTATAAAGCATTTACGAAGAGAGGAGAAGCAGAAAGAAGAGCCAGGGGTAGACCTAGAGTACGCTGGATCGACAACATCAAAGAGACATTACACGAACACCAAATAACATTATCTGAAGCTGCCAGAAAAGCGAGAACAAGAACATTGTATCTCCCTCGACATCCGTAAAGGGTAAAAGAGGAAGGAAAGAAGAGAAGAAAAGAATAAGAAAAACAGCAGTAACTTTGAACTGACATTCATAAATTCATCTTCATGAAAGAAATGGAATTCTTTTCTTTAACATACACTGCAAGCCGACACTTAGGCTACACATGTTCCATACACAATTGTAGAAGCCAACACTTACACATGTTTTACACTTAGATTCCAGTCCCTCATTCTCCTGATGCAAGCATGCAAATGTTAAATCACAACACCTAGTTTCATATACAACGACCATTTGCCTCACCTTTCATGCAGTCTGGAAACCTCATATTCAGCTCGTTGTCCATATCTTCCGGTGCCATCCAGTTGCCAAGTTGGCTTTTAGCCCCATATTTAGGCGATGGCACAGTGTCCCGCTGTAGCTCGGTAGAGATATATGTCAGACGCTCCACACGAGCAACATCTGCTGGATCGGTGCAGGCAAGCCAACTGTAATAAAGATAGTGTAACAATCTACCTTAAACAACCAATTAACAATATTAATTCGTCTTTATAGTTCTTCAGTCAGTTATCAGGTTACAGCACCAATATCTTCAATGAACTGTGTAATTCAGGTCATCCATGGAACCCTCCAGGTATGGAAATAGTGCCGTCTCAGTAGGCCATATTTTCTCTTCTTCTTGGTAGAGTTGACATGCATGAAAGAATGTGTTCTACGGTTTCTGGGCTCAGTCCACACACAAAATATTGGTACAATAACAGCACAACATGAATTGAATTAATACCTGGCAACTTACTTACCCTTTCATGACTAATGGTATGATGATGAAGTAATCCTTGACAGGCAGTACTTGACACATGATGGTGATGAAATAATCCCTTTAGCTGTGAGCAGGTAGAACTTGACATGCTCACAGCCAGGGCCACCCTAACAATTGCGATGCCCAATGCGAAACGGATTGCGCGGGGCCTAGTCTGGGTAGGGAAGAGGATAATAAAATAAATTATAATATGAATTTATGGGCCTATGAAGTGTGGGGTCCACTGCGGCCTCATAGGTTGCAATGGCCTAAGACCGGCTCTGCTCACAGCTAAGGTCAAACGTGTGTGACCTTTTCCCCGCTGTCCTTGCCGCAATCGACATTGCACAGCCGCATTCAAACATGGCCGCAAAGGTCAGCCATCTTCAAACTTTCCTTAGTTAAAGGACCGGTCTTAAGCCACTGCAACCTATGCGGCCGCAGTGGGCCCCGCACTTCATAGACTCATAAATTCATATTATAATTTATTTTAATATCCTCTTCCCTACCCAGACTGGGCCCCGCGCAATCTGTTTCGCTTTGGGCCACCCAATTGTTAGGGCCGGTCCTGCTTAGTTGCCTCCTACGACATGCATGGAGAGAAGATAGTAGGTCTAACCTTATTCGCTGCACCCTGAACTACAAGTCCAGTACCGGTTGCCACACGGACGTGACTAATGGTTTAGAAATAAAGACTGTGTATGCGTGTACTTGCGTGTGTGTATGCTTGCGCAAGTGTGTGTGTGTCCACAATAATAATAAAACATAGAACCTATTAGGGTTATAGGAATGTTACATTGAAACCATCATCACAATCAGCTTAACCAAGCATTCATATCCTAGGCCGAAACTGTTGTCAGAAAAGACACTAAATGGGATGAACAAGTAGAAAAAACAAAAAAACATTTGGGATTGTCTAATTTGGTTTGTGAGTTCGTAGATGCCCGATGAGTCCGATTCGTGCCAGGAAAGTTCTATTACAGTACACGCAGGAGTGTAGAGGATTTGGGGTAGGAGAGTTTTCGAATCTGTCCTTCCGCTTTCATCGTTTGTAAATTGCGCGCAGTGTTCTTTCTTTTACAAATTTAGTGATGCCAGCAGTGATCTGGGTGTGCCAAGCTGGGCTATCAAGGGTTGTAGTCTCCCAGGAGCTAGTATCGATAACTCTTCTTCCAGTTGAGGGGGAAGGAAGAAGAAGCGGTGAAAATAAAGTATGGATAGATACAGTTGAGGGTGGAAGAAAAAGAGGCGGTGAAAATAAAGTATGGATAGATATAGTTGAGGGTGGAAGAAAAAGAGGCGGTGAAAATAAAGTATGGATAAACTAAAGACTGGATAGAATTCAGATTATCCACACTTAAACAAGGAACTGAGAACAGGCAGGCATGCTGGATATTTTATGTTGATGTTTTCAGAGTGGCACCCCTAATATCCTGAAGGGTTTTGGATTTGATAATGATGAAGACGACGATGACAATGACTCTATAAAAGCGTGCTTATATCATCCTGACGGCATCTTGGTAATGCCATGTCATTTTCCGACTTCTGACTTAAACCGCGTAATCAGCATTTGAAATTGATTAACAATTGACACAACGGTTTCAACGCTGCAGAAATGGGGTACCTATGTCACCAAGATATAAAACAAAATTATTTATCGTAATTTAGATCAGCGGTTCTCATTCAGAAACTAGGAAGACTATGGCTCATTCATGACCGCCTGCATTATACGACCACCTGGCTAATAGGAAATTAAACCGTATAAAATTATTCATTTGACTATTTGGTACAATACAAGGAAGCGTGCCTACATTTTAACTAAACACATCCTACATTATTTAACGAAACAAAATATCGATAAATACCCATTTTAGTTACCAATACTAATTAAAGTCAACGAAATGACCTTGGATGACCCTGGGTGCGGGGTTCTCAGTGCGTAGCGCAGATCGATGCATTCGGCAGCAGACTTAACGACATTTGTAATCTGAGTTCGGTGATGTCACGAAAGGTGAATGAAACTGCCCATAATATTAACAAGGCTGGAATGTTAACTATTTTCTTTGTTCCGGCTATTCCCTCGATTTTCATTGGATGTCACACAACGTATAATCATAGTAACCAATGAAAATCACGGAAATAGAAAAATGAATCATTAAGAATTCTTCTATTTAAGCAGGAAAGGGGATTACATGACAATACAGGTTTGAGAACCACTACTTGAGGTCATGACTTAACAAACAACGACTATCATTTGTGTAAGAGGTTAGATAAGAATATTATGACGAACTTGCAGTAACACGAGGTCAAAGTTTATCACACATTTTCAGCTGTAGTACATGGGTGATATCTATTCTATATTACGAGTATATAAACGATAGGAGACGTATTCAATGCACTATCCGTATTGACATTGGATGGAGAAAGCTGGAAAGTAACAACGTAAGATCCGTATTGACATTGGGTGGAGAAAGCTGGAAAGTAACACACGCACAGGAGAAGAAATTAAATTAACTTGAAAGTAATTGTCGTAGAGGCCTTTTAAATACTGTTTGGAAATAATTCAAGTCAAACAAGCAAGTAAGATAGTTAGTCCTCGTATCATCACTGCAAAATGGACACGCCCATAGCTGCTCCGAGTTCTCCCTGAGTGTATCCGCCATTACACTTCTGCTGACAGTACTGGCCCTCTGCTGATTGACCACCATTATCTGCGCCCTCCAAAACATTCACTTCTAGCACCACCGCATTTCAAACCCTGATCTTTAATCTTGGACATCGAAAAGAAATCATCATCCACACTAGTCTCACTCTCGCGTGCTATATCTCTTCAAAACTTCAGCTCGATCCAATGCCCCATATCCCTGTGCCACAATCGCGCATGACGCCAGTTGATCTACTCTTCCGTTGCCTCAAACATACCCTTGTCCCGGCACCAAAAAAATGTAACTACTTTCAACCTCGCCTTTCTCAAGGCCTCAATCCACTGTTCGCGAACGAGACTCACTTCTACCTAATCATACCAATAGAGTCACTCAAGATGCAGACCCATGTTACCTTATGTGTGCCTACCCACTCAAATGCCCTGGTCACCGCCATAATCACGATGGTCACGATACTGGATGTCACAGCAAGGGCCACACTCTCCTCCCTAAACGTTTTACCTGCGCACTGAGCTGTGAAGACCCAAGAAATGCGAACATATCTAATCACAGATCCATCAGTGCATATAATCGCATACCCGTCGTTGGTATTCTCACAGACCAAAACCTGCACCTCTTCCTCCACAGCTGTGAGAAACCATTCTGAGCATTCCCTGCTAAGTGATAGCTACGCAAGTAAGAGAAGTCACCAAACAGTCATATGTTTCTACAACAATAAGAAGAAAACATTGACTTATATCGGACACCCACTTAGAATTAAGGAGAACAAACTGACACTACAAGCATTAAAATGGGTACCAGATGGCAAAAGAAAAAGATAACAATCATCAAAGAGAGTATGACAATAAGTCTCAATAATATGCAAGAATTACACACAGTAGCATCACGTCGCTTGAACTGGAGAGATCTGGTTTCTGCCCTATGAACCGTGACCCTAGCGAAAGAAGACCAACGAACAAAATCAAAACACGCCTTTTACTTTTTGTTTTCGATTATTTCCGTGATTTTCGTTTGTCAGTGTTGGCAGGTGACACAAAGTATATAGATAGTGACTAACGAAAATCACGACAATAATCAATATAATCACGCGTGAAGGTGTCTTAAGTTTCGGGTGGTTGGTCTTCTATTGTCGAATGTCACGTATACATCATGTGCAGCGCTAAGGAAAAATACATCGATAGAGACAGTTTACATGTAATTGAATTCATTTCCACAGCCATAAGAATTCTACAGAGGGGCCTACCTTTACCGTAATACAACCGCGACTTCCATTATTTCTATGGTTAAAAACTATCTTCTTTCTTTTCGCGTTATACCCCTTTAAGCCTTGCAGAGTTAGGGGAAGAAGAGCTCCCTGGAGACTGCCATTTTGTGTGCTTCATATATGCTTGTTTTCGTTGATTCTTTTATTTTTGTAATCCTTCTTTTTCATTTTCTGTCCCTGGCTTTGTATCCGTCGTGTCTGTATAGCATTGCTTTTTGATGGTCACTGTCTGATGGTAGTCTGGAAGCGTGCAAAAACCACTTAACCTGCTGTCTTAATCTTCTGATGTAATCTAGGATTGACATTGCGATTGCAAGTCTTCTGATGTTTTCATTTCTGATTCTGTCTCTTATTGTTACTCCGAGAATTCTACACAGCTATTTCTGTTGTAACATAGTTTCTTTTGGCTTTTGTTCTTAGTGTTCACGTTTGACATTGATAGCATAGTGATGGTATGATGATTGTTTTATATAGTGCAGTTTTGTTGTTTGTGTTCACATGTTCTGGTGTTTGACAGACTTTTATATTTCGTTTCTTAATTTTCTCTATAAGATCTTCTGCTTTGACCCTGTGATATAAAACTCTAATATAACCTAATCGGACTAATGTCCGAGGTTGAAAGAAGAGTACCATACCGACGCGGCACTTTGCACAGTGGAATCTCATTATAACAACTTGGTCTAGACAGATGAAGTATGTATGTATTAACAGAAATTCGCTATAAACAATACAAACTTTATGTTGTTTGTTTGTTTTGCGTTCGCTCCTTTGTAACCATCACGGATATCCGTGCGATTTCCACCAGGAGCGTGATTACGTTGTGCCACCGTTATGCGCCTTGTAGGCCTAGCACATCCGATTTCGGCATGACAAGCTTTAAACAAGTATTATAATTGGGAATTTTGAAAAATGTTGTTATATAGGGAAATTTGTTATAAAAGGATACGCTATAGATGAATTCCACTGTATTTAATTTAAACTATTATATAAGGGAATGTAAGCTATATTAATGGGAGCCGCGTAGCGCAGTAGTTAGTGCACTGGCTTAGCATATGAGCGGTACTGGATTCATTCCCCAGTTGAGGCGGAAATGATTTCCACTGTATTCGACCCAGCCTTAAATAGGTACAGGATTAATCCGGGAAGTAAAGACTGCGAGGGAGAGGAGATGGCTACCACCCTCATTTGCAGAGCCATTTCTTGCAGAGAAATGTGAGATAAACATCTCATACCCCTAAGCAGTAATAAATTATTTGGGTTACTTTACTTTTCTTTTTTAATTTTAGCATAATATCATCATATCGCATCGTTAGCTTGCTCGATTTTTCTTTAAATGTATAATTAGTGCAAAAAAAACCATGCACACACAAGCTAATATAAAATTTGTAGATGGGATATTTAACTGACCAGTTCTCATATTTCGGTAGTTTCTTCAGAATGCCATCCTTCTGCAGTATGTAGGTCAGAAGCTCGTACTCACGTTCTGAACCATCACAAATGTGAACCGTGTCCGGTCTGCACAACCGAACATTCTCGTCTACATAATGGCGAACTTTGTTTGGCAGTTGATTGATGTCGCCATAGATGACTCGATATTCCCGCTTTTGGGTACCATCGTTTATTGAGAACAAAGATGGCGTGTACTTGATCAAAGTTGGTCTCTTGGACAATGTGGTTCCTTTCAAGAGTCGGGAGGAAATGCTGAAAATAAAAATAATATTTTGATTAAAAAATGGGAGAATAAAGGAATGGCCCGGGGGGGGGGGGATCACGAAACCTGCTCTAGAAGTAAGATTTAAATAACGTATATGTAAGTTTGTTGTGGAAAAGTAGTATTAACGACACGAAAATAATCTTTTAAGATCATGTGTTTTCCTAATGGCAACATATGGATGCGAGACTTGGACTTTAAACAAGACAATATTCAGAAGGATATATTCATTTGAAATGAAATGCGACAGAAAGATCCTACGAATATCACGGACAAAGAAAAAAATAAGAACATTGAAATGACTGAAATTACTAAAAATAAATGAAGATTGGCTTCTAAATACCAGCATAAGAAGGAAGCAACAGTATTTTGGACACTTGGAGAAACATGATGGTATCGAAAGGTTGATTCTGGAGGGCAGAGTACAAGTTGAGAGAAGACTAGGAAGACCAAGAAAGCGATATGTACCAGCGACATAGAAGTATGTATGAATATGTCTGGCAAATGCAGGCGTATTTGCCAGGGACAGAGAGTCGTCCAGAGTATCCACGACGAAGACAATGCATGCCTGCGTGCCTGGAACAGAGATGCATTCAGAGTATCCACGACGAAGGTAACGTTCTAGAAATGTCACTTATATATATATATATATATATATATATATATATATATATATATATATATATATATATATATATATATATATATATATATATATATATATATATATATATATATATATATATATATATATATATGTACATTTGTTTTCTAATCATCACCATGTGTCAACAGTAGAACTAACAGAGAGGATAAAATGCGAAATAATAAAGGCGAAATTTCCAAGTATTTCGTGATTATCTTCTCCAACTGCGGTCATTCTTAAACTCCTGCAGATTATCAGGATGTGGTCCAGAGAACGACATGCGTTATGTCATGGTTTACATCTTAGCTGCGATATCAGCGCATTTCCGCCTGATACATTCGACTTAAGCATGACTTCCGGGTCACTCTGGCATCAATTGGATGGGAGAGCCAATCCCACCCCCAAAACCTCCTTAGTCGACTCTTACGATGTGAATGACAGGTAACATTATCGCTATTCTGTGCGTCTTTTTTGAACCCGACTACACACAGGTGGTTATTATCTTAACCGACGGAGTGCAAAGAGTATCGCACTGCTCTCGGCGAACCCGGGGTTAGCAGATAATAAAGATCCAAAAAGTACCTCCCCGTGGTGCATCCCGGAAACAGAAATTCAGCTGCTCGTGCTGATTCTTGCTAAATCTTTTGGGGATCGTGTCCGTTGATGTGGATGCCGCAGATGAGACAGGAAATATCTTCGAAATCTGTACGTTATTACATCCAACATATTCATGACATCTGTGCATTCTGACCTGGCCGGCTCAAAAAGCAGAAACATTGGATGGGCGACAAAGTCAATGTCCCTAACATACAGTGATCTTATGAGTACACATGGAATCTGAAAAAGGAAACACACACCAGAGGGCAGCGTAGTGTATGTGAATCGACTCAGTGACAACAGAGCTACAATGGTCCAAGCACGAGACCAACCGGGGGAAGTGCTGTTCATGCTCAAGAACACACATTAGCCCACACGTCTCATCACAATTGACCCCATTCACATCAGTAGGAGTGTTGACTCAGATATTGGATACGTGAACATTGACAACAGAGACGTGGTTCTATAGATGATGATCAGAGTAGCATAGATAACACAGACGTGGCTCTATAGAAGGATGATCTATATCATGGGCACAGACATGCCTCTATAGAAGGATAATAAGAGTAACATGGACAACACATACGTGGCTCTATAGAAGGATAATAAGAGTAACATGGACAACACATACGTGGTTCTATAGAAGGATGATCTATATCATGGGCACAGACATGGCTCTATAGAAGGATAATAAGAGTAACATGGACAACACATACGTGGTTCTATAGAAGATGATCAGAGTATCATAGACAGATATATACACTAATTAGGAGGTGCCTACTTACCTACCCATCCACCCACTCATTCATCCTTCAATCTTACTCACTTGCACCGCTATCGTCGTAGCGGGCAGTTAGATATGTCTGTGGCAATTTGGGTCACACTGACAATGGTCAGCCCGTCTCTTTTTCTTTGAGGGTTTCTTTGATGCAAATGCAGATAAAAGACGATAGATAGAATAATTTAGAAACGGAACATCAGACAATCTAGTACAGTGCCCTCACGGTTTGTAGCATGTCTCATCCACGTAAACCGTCATGTTATTGACAGATACGCTGGCGCATGTCTCATCAGAAAACAGAACATCTATCGATCTGTTAGGCGACGAGATTACGTGCCTGTCTACACAGCAAAATCTAGGCAGATTTGGTGACCTACTTTAGAGAACGTTAAGCATAGAAGCCATGCTTACAAGTCAATACATAATCTTGTTACATATTACACCATCTACATAAGTTTGTTACATATTACACCATCTACATAAGCATGTTTCATATGGCATAATCTACAAGTTACCGAGACATAGGTCCACTCCTCGATTATGCCATTTAATGTTTTCCCATGACAAAAATCATATGACTGAATATTTCAAGTGTGTTAGGTTCAGGTATGAAGAATATGTTTTTACAAAGTGGAAAAGTTGCATATTAATGTTTCTATGGGCGTGGTACCCTTTTCTCTATATGGTGATGTTTTTAGAGAAATAAGTATATTTGTACAAAAACTGAATGCAGAAATAAACTAAAGTGGTTCTTCTCTTGATTCTTGATTAGAAACTAGCATCATAGCACAGGGACATTCCCATAAGTGTTCCGCTCTCCGTTCCAGCAGATATTCGAGTGTGTAGACTCAGTCACAATCTGGTGTTGATTACGTGATCTTCATTTCTTTCCAAAAACAGTACAGTTTCTTCCCTCTAATCCAGTGTTTCCAAACGTGGGTCCCACGCCCCACATGGGGCATTTTAATTCTTCAGGGGGGGGCAATTTGATTGTTTAGGTGGACAATTCGCGGGGAGGGGAAGGGGATAATACAATTTTATATACGTGTATATGTTACATAGTGGGCATCAGAATGTTAAAAAGACTTCGGCAGGGCATGGTAAAAAAAAAAGGTTGGGAAACACTGCTCTAATCACATCCATTTCTGTCATTCTTTGAACCTAGGTTTTTGAAGGTCTTATTTGAACATGACGAACTATCGCTAAGGGGTTATGAGGTTTAAACACGAAAACAGACAGATGACAATACACAAGACATTGTCAACGTTTCGAACTTTTAGGTCTTTCTCAAGAACCTACAAAACAAACAATGAAAAATAATGAAAACAGTAAAATATATGTTACCATCACAGAGTCACTAGATACTGTGGTGTCTATATATCACTAGACTTAGTCTGTCTATATGTCCATGATACTCTCAGCATCCCTTCGTTAGTCTGTCCATGATACTCTCAGAATCTCTTTGTTAGTCTATAAGTCTATGATACTCTAAGCTTCTCTTCGTTAATTTGTCTATCTGTCCATGATACTCTCAGCATCTCCTTGTTAGTCTATAGCCAAATAGCATCTTTGCAAAATAGCGAATAGCCAAAATGTGGCTAACTCCTACTATCCTTCCCTTTTCACAAATTTCTGCTAAAAGGTCATAAAAAATACTTCAAAAAAAAAAGTTGAGAATTAGAAATGGAAATTGGGCGAATGATCTCTTTTCGATTAACCCCTTCTACACCTTACTGAACACACGTCTACGGCCCTGTCTGTAACACACCAGCACTGAACCGAGACCGTCGCGGTAAAGACCTCCATTCATAAAGTAAGTAAGACTTAATTCGTTACGATTGTTACTATTATCGTGAGGTCGTTGGTCACTTTTTATATACTTTGAGAAGAATGCAAAAAAAAAAAAAAAAAAAAAAAGCCAAGATCAACTAACGAAATGCAACGGTATAATTAAAAAAAACTGCATTTCAGATAATGTTTACTTTCTGTACACATGTCTTTACCGGATACAGGTCAAGACTACTAAAATGTAATAAAATAATATGGGGGCAGCGATGTTACAGCTGTTTTTATTTTTTCAACTAGATCTTAAGCCTTTAGCCGTCGTCTGGGGTGTTAGAGTTATTTTCGTAAAATTTGCTTAATATGTGTTTTTTTTTTAAAAAAAAGGAAATCAGACATTAGGAAATTTAACAAAATTACTTTAAGTACCAAAAACTTCAGCCAAAAGGCGGGTGTGTACATTACAATTTTCTAAATAAAAAAAGGTGAAACAAATCTCACGGAAATGATATAATTTCACAAGAAAATTAGTGAATGGCAGGTTAAAAAATATATTTAAAAACAAACGAAAGTCGGTTCCCTATATGAAGGCATATTTCAGACCATCTATGCTTTATATTTCAATATGTGACCGAATATTTAAAGATATTTTTGTGGAAAAAAAAACAAACAAACGAGGGTTTATCTCGCAAAACCACAAAAGCGGGGTTTTTACTGACCTCTTGACTAAGTTCGTAGTACTAAAATTTATATTAAGATTTGCTAATAGGGTCTTATCTGAGGATCTGTGTGAATAGAGATGATTTAATCAGTTTTGTGTGTGTGTGTTGTTTCCAGTGTGACACCCCTACAACCCAGACGGGTTATGCATCTTATTTTATTATTATGGGATTATCTCTGAAATATCAGTGGCAACACTGATTGCGGTGATCAATGATCGACCCTTCTGCCGGCATTTAAGGGATAATGAATAAACTTTAAATCATATAAAAAGATTTAGATATTATGGTAGAAGTACATATAACGATGTTGTTACAATACTGTGTTTATTAGGTTGTACGACACAAACATATTTATTTAATCTGAATGTTCTTCCAACTTCTCAATATTTGTTCACGGGTCAAATTAAGATCAAATGAGGACAAATAAATCAAGCATGCGGTCACTTGTATAAGAAGGCGTGGCAGGAACACGTTTACATGTTCACCGTCTAACATCATTTAGTTAATTATACATTAGGAATACAAACATGGAATCGCTATATGCATCTTACCTGGCTAATCTTGTAAGCCAAACCATGTTTCGTAATGAATTAACCAACACAAACGCTAGTATTCTTCAAAAGAAATAACACTTTATGGGCAAAATCTGTAACCATTCATCCACATGCCTCCTTCTGGATGTAACCTGTGTTCATCTTTATGAACTAATTTTAGATCCGCGAAAAGCAATGGCTACATTTTAGCGCAACAATACTTGTGACCTATTTACCAATACAGAGAATTGGATGTTATATATGCACATATTAAGTTACTGTGTTCAATAAAATTGTAGTAATAACTTTACTACACTTATTTCGTTAAAAATAAATATATTCGGATAAAATTTATTCAAGTTACCTAAAGAACCTATTTTTGTTTCGGATGTATATATTCTAATTTAACGTAGCATCTGAACTTGTCGGCTTATTTCACGTTATTTGATTGGTTGTTATTTTTAAGAGGGTCATATGCGATCAGCTGTTGACTTCGTGTTACGTAATTATTTTGTGTGTCCGGTTATCGGCTCAATATATCCAACATATACTCCGGTCTTAGGTTGAAAGCTCGTGCCTCGGTATTAGATTTTACCCCCCCCCCCCTAATTGAACAAACAATTGATATTTTATATTCTGAACACACATTTTATTAGAAGACTTGAAAAGCTAGAACAACATAAAAACGATGCAAGATCAAAGACGTTGGAAGAAATCAAACATGAGCGATGTGAAAATGTGCTAACAGTCTGTGATTGATCGAGTGCCAACCCCAAGTCTGTCACTGTTCTCTGTCTGTAGTTTTACTTTTCGGTTCCAGATTGATATGGCATAATTTTCATAACAATTGTTTTGCATATATTAATTATTGAACTGTGTTATCGCAGACGGCCCTCTATTCAGGTAATTTAATATTCAGTTTCAATGACAGTCTCAAACTTTTCTGTTTAAGAAAAGAAGGTGGGGGGTTACCTTGTGAAATGTATTTTATTAGTTTTAGTACGCATGCGGTTGCGTCTGTGGGTCTCACCAATGGCCCACTAGACAAACTACCCATGCAACAGAAAATCTTAGATGACATGCCGTTATATTGAGGTTCTTATAGAAGCTCCATGGCATGTCATCTATACAATTATGCTTCTCATGCTTTTATTTTGTTGTTGCAATGTGTTTCATGTTTACTTGAATATATGTATGCACCCTCTGTGGTTGGGAGGGAGCCAGAGATGTACTGTGCAGCACTGGAGAGGAGGAAACTGACAGCACTGTTTTTTCCTATGGCTGAGACCCATCACAGAGGCACAGTGACTCAGGACGTGAAAATCCTTTTGACTTGAACATTTGGTTGCATGCCTGGAGCAATAGAGAAGTTTGGCATAACCAGAGTCAATTGATGGCGGGGAATGAGCACAGTGAACTCTATCTTGGCTGCAATGGCCCGGAGCAGTGCATAGGTTGAAACTTACCTTCCTGAAGGTGTGATAGTTATGCTCTGGCCGGGGGTGGGCTGAAAATCCACAGACTTCCCAGCAATATAATGGCATTTACTGTCATTGGGTCAAAGGGCATGAGCCCATGGACCGCTGGATGAGCAACCAACCATTAGTTTTAGTGGATCATTTCTTCCCTTTCGTTCATTTATGTAGATCTGATTTTGGGAGATCAATTTTACCACAAAAACATGGAGGGGGAAGGGGAGAGACAAGTTGTTTTGGCTTTCGTTCAAACCGCCGTTTAAGGGGGTGGATTGGAGTTCTGAACGTCCCTCCCCCTTTACCAAATCAGAACATCATTTTTCGTAGTTGTAGGCCTACTATTTTTAGCTACCCCCCTCAAAATTGAAATAGAACATATCTACGGCCCCTGCTTGCGTCCTAGTACTAAATTTAATGTTCTGATATTCTAGGCACCCCCCCCCCCAACTATCAAACAATTCCCACCCCTCTTTTGTCTTATCTTTGAGCTGTTTAACGAGTAAGATTATTCAAAAAATGTGCAGATCCCAGCTGGTTATCTCATACAAAATGTCTGGTGTAATCCTACGAGCCAGACCGTCTTCTAATTTGGAGGGACTTTGCTGCGATATTTTCGTAATCTCGCGTAACATCACGTAAATAAACGGATTGTTTCTATCCCGACATTTTGGCTTGGAGATTCAGAAAGCTTCAGCTGCGGACCAATCGCGAACGTCTGGGCTCACTGGAAAACAGATATCTAAATTGACTCAGTTGATCCTTCCCGTGATTTCCATTGGCTGTTGACTTGGCAAGTGACCAATGGAATTTCTTCCTCACCGAAGATGTATCTAGGGTCCTGCCGTCTACATTGTACTGGCGATATGATTGGATGTATTAGAAGCAATTAGAAACTCGATAATAGCCGAATAGAAATGACAAATTGATATATTCTGTCTGACTGTCTATCTGCCAGTGGCGTAGCGAGGGGGGTGAGGAGGTGTGGATCTCCCCGGGCGGCATCATCGGGAGGGCGGAAAATTTATTTCCGTTCAGTCTTTTACAATCACTGACATATTTTTTTAATATCCCATGGCAGAAAATAATGATTCTGCCCCCCTCGCCATTGACCCCCGCTACGCCACTGCTATATGCCTATCTGTTTGACTGTTTGCCGATATTTCTGTCTGTCTATCTGTCTGCCTGTCTATCTATCTGTCTATTTATCTATCTGCCTGTTTATCTGACTACCTGTCTGTCTGCCTGTCTAACTATCCGTCTGTCTCTCTCTCTCTCTCCATCCATCCATATGTCTGTTTGTTGGTCTGTTTGTCTATCTAACTGTCTGTTTCTATCTGTCTGTTTATCTATCTTTCTGTCTGTCTGTCTATCTATCTGTGTCTTCAGTGCTGAATACGGCGCATAAGGCAAAAACCAGAGCTCTTTAGTTCGAGCACTGTGACGCTACTGTGTGTACTTCTTGTATGTTGTTGCGACACATAGTCTTACCCCCTTGATGGTAGTTCTTGGAACAGTTTCTCTTTCACTTTTTATTTTGCCATCTGGTACCTATTTTAATGCTTGTAGTTGCAGTCTTTTTTCGTTCTAAGTACACATCCAATGTAAGTGCATCGTTTTCTTCATATTGTTGTAGAAACACATTGCTGTTTGGTGTCGTCTTGTATTTGCTGGTTTGACGAATTGTTCTCAATTAATATTTATCAAATAAATTTTAATGAAAGAAACACAGTGAAATCCCGTTATAACAACTTGATCAGGACAAACAAATTATGTAATAACCGAAATTCGTTAAATACAGTACAAAAATATAGAATATTGGTAATTTTGAAAAGTATTGGTATATAGGAAATGCGTTGTAAAAGAATGCGCTATATAGGGATTTATTGCAATGCAACCTAAGTACTTACCCGTATCTACACGTCGTAGTTTGATGTGACGCCTCGCAGAAATTCAGGGACCATAGATCTGGCCGAGTCACTTGATAGTAGTAATAGAAATGCGGATCCCACGACTATCTGGTTTAAGTCATATAAAAACTTATAGAAGTTAACATCTTCAAATATCTCGGGTTCCAAATAAGTTGATAATGGCAACTCGGAAATGAGATAAAACTAAGACCCCGAGATGGCTACCATGTAGACAGGTTGAATTTGATTTGGAAATGTAAGATCAGTATTACAGCAAAGATCAATTGTTATTCAGATTTCTAGTGCTAAGTAGGCCTATACTTGTTTACCGATGTGAAAGCTGGACACGGAAAGAAGAATTCAGGCTTTTGAAAACAAATGCCACAGGCGTTTATTAAGCATTAGTTATATAGAACACAAGGCAAATATATTTGTCCGGCAGCAAGTAAGCAAACTTGCAGGTTATCAAGAACCAGTTTTGGCAGTGGTAAAACGGCGTAAACCTGATAACGTGACACGACTCACTTTCTAAAATTAGTTTGCAATGAACAGTCGAGGGTGGAAGGAGAATAGGGGTTAATAAATCACAGGATCGATAACATGATGATTAATCATCAGTCACATTATAGAATGATCTAGATATGATTTTTTTTAAATATATACTTCCCCGAATTGCTGAGGATAGAGATGTCTGGAGAGGTTTTTGCACGAATGTCTTCAGTGTAGCACCCCTGCGACCCTGCCGGATTATGTGTCTTATTATTATTATTATTATTATTATTATTATTATTATTATTATTATTATTATTATTATTATGTAATTGTTAAATTCTGAAAGTGAATCACGAAAAGAAATGATAAAACTTACCTTTCTTCAGAATCCAGGTTATCATTTTCAGTAATTTCCGGCATTGTGTGTGTTTAAAAGTACACAGATTTTGTGTCGAAACCGACGAGGGGTTAAGAAAGCAATACGAATGTTCTTTCATATTCTGTGAAGAATTGGCTGGAAAGCACCATAATTTATATAAAATGCAGTCCGCACGCGCGCTAATCACGTGACCAAATATCGGTGGAAGCCCAAATTTATCTTGCTCTTGATTGGTCACTTAAAATAATATATTTTAACATTGTGTGTTATGCTATATCGTGACCTTTGAACCAACTATAAGCCCTCTCATCAGAAAGTAAGCATGACATAGAAGACTGAATTTTGATTATTTCCGAGCATTTCGTTCGTCTTCCTGAGCTTTTTTTGACGGGCGACTCGAAGTATATAAATAGCGACCAATGAAAAATCATGAAAATAGTCATAAACATTACGAATGAAGGCGTGTGTACGTTCTATTGAGAGTTTTATAACTCTCGAACTTTGTACTATTGAAATGAGACCAGGGTAACATAACACCATTTTTGTTTAAAAAATACTTAATTAGCAGCAATTTTATTTGTCAGTTCGAATTATGAAATAAGGCGGGGAAGTGTTGACATGTCAAGGTTATTCTGTTTACAGCTGATTTCTTGGTCAATGTGTTTGATTAAATCGCCGATTTACAGGTGCTCAACTTTCTAGTTTATCAAACTGTCAGTTAATAATCGTGACTGCTGCTACTGTGTAGGTGCTCTGATATTAGCTGACACGTACTATGGTCCCGAGATATTTCAACCAATCTTTCTTGTTAAGTTACATTGCCTCTGTTTGATTTCATATGCGCATCTCATTACTTAATCTTTCGTAAATGACGAAACGATGATAGATCTAAGCAGGCTCTAGAACATCCTTTTATTATTTAGTAATTCTTACAACTGACGGGAATTGAACCAGGTCTGTTCTAGCAGCACCGAATCGCTCTGCAACACAAGTAAACAGATTTTCCGTACTTGACAAACCACATCCTCAAAAAAAGATGTGGTATCGTCAAGACTTTCAGCCTGTGTACTCGAGTCACGGAGAACCGATCAATCGAAACAAGGACTATTACAACATCAACGAACACCCCATACAAGTATTGAAGTATCCTCAGGAACACAAACATATTATTTAGTTGGGTACCCTCAAGCCTGTTAGACCTGATTCCGAGCACTCTTTTGTCTAGTTCTCGGTCGGTGTGGTCTTTGTCTTTATTCATTTTGTTCCGTCATTTACGTCATCTTTTTGTTCTATCGTTTCCACTTATATTTAAGTTTTTATGTACATCCTGTTTCTATCCTTCCGGTATCTCACTCCCATATTTCGGTTGCACGCGTTTGTGTGCTGTGGTAATTTTTATTCGTCGCCTTTTGATGTTTTGTGCGTATCTCGATAAAGGCTTTTTGGTCGAAACGTTAATTATGTCATATGCATTATTATTTGTATAATTTCAGCTTGTACTCCGTTGTGTGTATTATTTCACGTGAGCTTGTGATAGTGTGTTAGTCGTCGTACCGTAAAACTTCATTACATATTTTCTACGTAAGCACTATATACACACAAAACAGTATTAGAGAGATTTCGGCCATTTTACTTCCATTTGCCAGAATTCGTACCAACTTATGAAGCTTCATTCTCTGACTCATTGTCTATGACCTCAGTGACCTCACAATGAAATAGTAATTTTTATAATACAGTTTGGAAATTTCAGTTTTGTGAATCATAATTTGTATTTTAGTGTGGCTTCTTGACTGATGGTAAAAGCACGACCAGCCTCCAGTATAGACTTCTGAACAGAAGATAAACAAGACTTTTTTCGTTTCGTTTTTTTAAATTATTGTCGCGATTTTCGTTGGTCACTATTAATATTCTTGAAGTTGCAGGCAAAAAAATCCAGGTCCAACCAACGGAATTCAAGGAAATTATGTTTAAAAAATCAGAATTTCAGGTCAAATTTACATTCTGTACAGATGACTTTGCTGTCGAATGTTGCGGTATAAGTGCGAGGGGCATGCTCCGCTGTCTTGTTCCCTGACCGACATATGCAATCATGGCTATATGAGAATGGTTAAAACGATACACGTATGTCCAGCGACAGCTGTGTCCTGTGTGTAGTGTAAAAATAGCAGTTTCTTCGTGGCTGTTTGAGTAACGTGATAGTTTTGTGCTGAACTGTCTTGTTTAAACCAGTAATTCCTTTATTGATCTGCAATGATTGGTTTGACTTCACAATGCGAAATAGCATCTATTTATCTATCCATCCGTCTGTCTGTCTGTCTATCTATCTATTTGTTCCGTCCGTCCGTCCATCCCCCACCCACAAAACGGGTAGATCAAGGCACGACCGTCTTCAGTAGTAAGACCTGTTATTTAGAATTGTCACGTGACTAGACCCGGGGGGGGGGGGGGTGTGGCTCGCTTGGTTTTGGTGGGTCACTATTTATATACTTGAAGTCGCCTTGGATATTTTTGACATGCGATTTCAAGTATGTAAATAGCGACCAACCGAAACCCGAAGAATAATTTTAAAAAACGTACCGATTGGAATACTAATTAATTCAGCTGAAAGGTCTTTATAGGAGAGGTCATAGATAAACCATGAACATCTATGGTATATCGCCTACTGCCTAATGGGAAATCAAGCATTTTAATGATTCATTTGACTATTCTCCTGCATTTCATTGGCTATCACAGAAAGTATAATCATAATGAAAAAAAAATCACCGAAATAGTCAAATGGATCATTAAGAACGATTGATTTCCCATCAGTCAGTAAGTCTTATATTGTGGATGGTTATATACAGTCAAAACTACACTCTAGATGACTCAGTGTAGTGTTTTACTAGATGACTCAGTGTAGTGTTTTACTAGATGACTCAGTGTAGTGTTTTACTAGATGACTCAGTGTAGTGTTTTACTAGATGACTCAGTGTAGTGTTTTACTAGATGACTCAGTGTAGTGTTTTACTAGATGACTCAGTGTAGTGTTTTACTTTACAACAAAGCACTTCCACTCATATAGTTTCCTCATTTTTGTGTTCACCATTGTTACATTCATTTCCCAATTTTTGTTCTATGGATCTTTGCAATTTTCAAGTTGATGCATTATTTCTGTGATATACTGCGTGCATTTACATTTGTAAAAGCAACCCCCCCCCCCCCCAAATTGTGTAAATAGCACTTGTTTTACATTTTTACAATGTTTGTTTAGTTTCACTTTAGTTAGTTTTCTAAAATGAAATATTCAGATCTCCCATTAGTTAGTAGGTTTTATATAGCAGACGGTCATAACTGATATTTGGGAGGAGTGTTAAAAAAAACAAGCTATATACGTGAGACTAAACCCGGTATCAGAGGTCGGTGACACATATTCAACAAATCTATACCTAAACTACAAACAACTTACAGGTATATACCGTGTGTGGGCGAAATAGGTGTGGGTGGTATTGAACAGGTGGTCTGCTCTGCTCAAAATCTTTGTTCATCTTTAGCATTGATTCTGCATGTTGCAGG
The DNA here is from genome assembly GCA_034231615.1 of Meghimatium bilineatum. NCBI lineage: Eukaryota > Metazoa > Mollusca > Gastropoda > Stylommatophora > Philomycidae > Meghimatium > Meghimatium bilineatum. The sequence goes on along the minus strand of CM067310.1, from coordinate 1,404,689 downwards.
ATGTTGTCGATATAATGGTAATTTGTGTTATTATTTACAGTTTGGGTACAATATCTGTGCCTTTCGACTTGACACATTCGATTTCAGCATGCCTTTTTGTCACTTTGACATATGAGGTAATACTGTGTACTCCACCATCAGGGCATCTTTTCTATATTATAGTATTGTCATTATTTACTCCCTGTGTGATACACGCCGGTATACAAATGTTCCCTGTGTGGTACACGCTGATACACAAATGCTCCCTGTGTAGTACACGCCGGTACAAAAATGTTCCCTGTGTGGTACACGCCGATACAGAAATGGGATACAAATATTAATGAATCAATCGTCCTGGAAAGTGCTCGATCAGCATTAGTGCACGATGGCCAGCCTGTAGATAAGGGATTGGGAAGTGCTTTAAGGGGTTCAGATTTTCGGAGGTTAGAACATTAAAAAAATACCTTTATATTCGCGCGCCAGGACATGCGGGTGTTGAGGGTAATGAGCCGGCTGATACACTGGGAAGTAGGATCAAAGTGTTAATAGGTGCATCAATAGATCGATCTGACATATGTGATGCATTAAGGCACCTCCTTCACGTGGTTTTCAAAAGTGTGAATTATGGTTGCTCTCAAGACTGCGTGAAATTGGTGTAAACATTGGAACAAGAATCGTAAAGAGAAACAACAGATATACGAAGAGACAAATACATCAACATGGAAATGGAACTGTCGGAAGCTACACTCTGTTGGATTTATTGAGACAGAGATCGGAGCATCCATGGACTTGTCCGGAGTACGCTGACGATACTCTGCAGTCATTACTCATAGCATTAATCACTTTCTGCCACCTACAAGTTATTAGAGTATCCCGATCCTGAACAGCCTGCAAGTTCTATATTTAACTTGTAGCTTCTAAGGTGTTACTTCTATAAGCTACCATTTGTACATAGGAAAATTTATTATTTCCGTCAAATGCACCACTTATGATGAGGATCGCTTCCTTCAACCGCTGACGTGAGTCCAACTTGGTTATATCAGAGCTTTACAAACACAAAAATATGGCGGTACGGTCGCAGTTCTGGTAATCCAGTTACACTACCAATCAATATTCTACTTAGGAAAATTAATCCACGGGAAATTTATAACTTGACCTAACCTATTTGCATACATTAACTGAAATGTGGGTATTTCGCGGACAGGAAGACAACATTGTGTTTACACTATCAGCTGATTGTCTTGTTGAGATTGTAAGGACGACTTGCTGGAAAAAGTGTCTATATGTCCACTGTTGATCGACATTTCTAATTATATCATCAGAAAATAGTTCTTTGAGATAATATTTTGTTTAGACAAGTGTTTGACCAAGTTGGCTACAGTTCATATAATCTAGAATAGGGATGCGGAATATGTGGCCCGCGGACATATTAAGACTAGGTTGTAGGCGTGAACCTAGACCGTCGGCGATTATTATAGACCAGATGAAATTAAGTTGACCAGCTGAAATGACGGCAGATGTGGATCAGACAGGAGAATAGGAATGGCTAAAAGTACCTTCAATGACATGGGGAAAATAGTAACATCTAAACAAATTATAAACAAGTTAAAAATGAAAATTATAAAATGCTGCATCTATTCTGTATTAATGTATGACTCAGAAACATGGACAATAAATAAACGATTAGAAGACATAATTGATGCCTTTGAGATGTGGGTATATAGAAGAATAGGGAGAATATCATGGAAAGGGAAGAAAACAAATAAAGAGGTTCTAAAAACACTTAATATGAAGAAAGAATTGTTAAAGAAAATAAAGATCACATAAATAAAATATTTTGGACACATTAAAAGACATGACACCTTATTGAAGACCTTACTTGAGGATAAAGTCAAAGGGAAGCGAGCAAGAGGTAGGCAGAGATACAAGTGGGAGAGTAACATCACACGATGGACAAGTTTGTCTAGCAGAGTGCACCACCAAAACAAGAGACATTGGAGATTTTTGCAGCCAACTTTCATTGCGGAGAGGGCACTTGTTGATGGTGAAATTAAGTTCGCTAAATTAAGTTGGACCCTATTCGTTATGTGTTTTGATTATTGTTTGGTTTTCATCTGGCTACTATTTATATACCTAACTGAAAGCCTTTGAAATAGACCACGATACATGGGAAGAACTTGTACAAAATAGATCTACATGGCGCTCTACAGTCAAAAAGAGCACGTCATCTTGTGAAATGAGGAGCAATGCAGCAGCTAAACAACGGAGAGTTGCTAGAAAGTCATGGATAGACCAAGATCAGTCTACAGTGGTCATTCCATACCCAAATTGTCCAAGGACATTTACAGCTCGAATAGGACTCATTAGCCATCTAGGAAATATTAGGCATGGCCATAATTCTAACTGAATTTTCAAAAGTGGATGTAACAAATGGTCATCATCACTTGTGATGGACGAACACATATTTATATACTTAAAATCACCTTGGCAATTTTTGGCATGCGGTTCCAAGTATATAAATGAGTGTGTTCGTTCGCAGCCCCTCTCTACTAACTGTGTCAGAGGCTTTTGTTAAGTCTATCACTAAATTATTATGAGGTGTAAACAAGAAAACATACACATGACAACACACAAGACATTTTCAACGTTTCGAACCGCTAGGTCTTTCTCAAGAATATATAAAACAAACAGCGAAAAAACAATGATAACACCACAGAGATACTAGATACACTATTGACATGTAAACAATACAAAGTTCAAGGTGACAATGATGTACGTGGAAACATGTAGTCATGGAAGCAAGTTTTGCTGAAAATTGGACGGGATATGATAGCAGATATAACAAATTATTACCCAATACAAAATGGATAGAAATACAATAAGGACCACACCAACACAAATATAAACAAATGAATGTTCGGAGCTAAGTACAAAAGGCTTGAGGGTTCCAAACTAAAAAATAAATCGATTTTCCAGAGCGTACCTAGATCTGTCATCCGTGGTGCAGGATCTGAGGGCAGTGACCTGAATATCAAGAGCACCATGATGACCATCGTAGTGTTCTACCCACAGCTGCAGAATTTTATCCCTCTCTACGATTGTGTTTCATTAGCGTTGGGAATGGGAATAGATCCTGATGAGGTTGGACCATATATTTTAAGTGCATCATAGAAGTTTCTCAAATCGTTGGTATCTGCAAATCTTTGTATCTCATCTGTATATATTCTTCTTCAGCGATGTAATTAGACTGGATATTATGTGTATTTTCTTCAGCGATGTAATTAGACTGGATATTATGTGTATTTTCTTCAGCGATGTAATTGAACTGGAGGTTAAGTGTATGCTCTTCTTCAGCGATGTAATTAGACTGGATATTATGTGTATTTTCTTCAGCGATGTAATTGAACTGGAGGTTAAGTGTATGCTCTTCTTCAGCGATGTAATTAGACTGGATATTATGTGTATTTTCTTCAGCGATGTAATTAGACTGGATATTATGTGTATTTTCTTCAGCGATATAATTGAACTGGAGGTTAAGTGTATGCTCTTCTTCAGCGATGTAATTAGACTGGATATTATGTGTATTTTCTTCAGCGATGTAATTAGACTGGATATTATGTGTATTTTCTTCAGCGATGTAATTGAACTGGAGGTTAAGTGTATGCTCTTCTTCAGCGATGTAATTAGACTAGATATTATGTGTATTTTCTTCAGCGATGCAATTAGACTGGATATTATGTGTATTTTCTTCAGCGATGCAATTAGACTGGATATTATGTGTATTTTCTTCAGCGATGTAATTAGACTGGATATTATGTGTATTTTCTTCAGCGATGTAATTGAACTGGAGGTTAAGTGTATGCTCTTCTTCAGCGATGTAATTAGACTGGATATTATGTGTATTTTCTTCAGCGATGTAATTAGACTGGATATTATGTGTATTTTCTTCAGCGATGTAATTAGACTGGATATTATGTGTATTTTCTTCAGCGATGTAATTGAACTGGAGGTTAAGTGTATGCTCTTCTTCAGCGATGTAATTAGACTGGATATTATGTGTATTTTCTTCAGCGATGTAATTAGACTGGATATTATGTGTATTTTCTTCAGCGATGTAATTGAACTGGATATTATGTGTATTTTCTTCAGCGATGTAATTGAACTGGAGGTTAAGTGTATGCTCTTCTTCAGCGATGTAATTGGACTGGATGTTAAGTGTAAATCCTTCAGATTAGCAGGATGTTGTCCAGAGAAACAGAATATGTTGTATCATTTATCTTTGCTGCGATAACTGCACCTTTCGGCTTGACACATTTGAGTTCAGCATGAGTTAAATCTATTAAATGTTTTAATTTTGCTGTCGAGGTCGCATGCTCCATACCAGAATCATGTAGGTTTTGTGTATGTGTGTTTTGTTTGATTGGGCACTTTTTTTTTTACAAGTCTATTCTGGTTTTTGCCATATAATATCCATGTTTAGAAAAAAACTGTCCATGCTATGCATCATAATTCATTTTACCTTTGATGTCTGCTGAGAAATCTTCTTGGCGTGTGATGGCAAAATAACACAGATCAACAAGTCTCAGATGGAAAACCTCTTTGCCTTGTTGATCAGGTCTCAACTTCCTTGGGCTAGTCACATAATCTGCACGCCAATCAAGCGTCTTTCATAGAGAGTGTTCTGTGATGAACTGTGTGTGTGTGTGTGTGTGTGTGTGTAGGTAATCGTTCAAATGGAGATCAAAGACTATCTCATATTTTTCAAGCACTGTAGGGTTGACCCACTTCTCTCGGGAAATGACAACTTCTGACTACCCAGTCTGGCATAGTTAGATCATTGTGAGTATTAAAAACTTTGAACAGCGTAGAGCATTGTGTTTTGAAAGAGACAAAAAAAAAGATTGGACTGTTTAACCTCATTTTAAGACCTACTTCATTCGTGTTCAAAATGTTTTTCAGAGCCTGAATTAGACTTAAACCGCCATCTGAGGATTCAAAAACAACCTAATTGGACTGTTTTTTTTCACTGCTATGATATGTTTCATCTTCCCTTGCAAACGTGAAACATCACCATTATCATTGCTTGCACCTGTTTTCAAGAGATTAAAGAAACAACAAGACAATTCAAGTGTATGTAATAAGTCTGTAATAGGAAGCACACAAAAGTCTATGAAACATAATATCACAAAGCTGACACCATTGTTTTAATATCAATATATTATTATTGTAAATATTGCAAGCAACAGTCAAGGTTGGAAGGAAAAAAGGAGGACAGAGAAAATTCTGGATTGATAACATCAAGGATTGGTCTGGGCATGATTTTTCTACACTTCTGCAAATGGCTGAGGATAGAGATGGCTGAGGATAGAGATGGCTGAGGATAGAGATGTTTGAAGGGCTTATTGTGTTGCATATACCTATATATGCAGAAAATACATGTGTAGAAAATAGGCTGGAATAATGTAGCTCAGCTGTGAAACCAGCAGCACAATGTACTCCAGGCTCTCCGGCAGAAATTACACAAACTATCACGTTGTTTATCAGAGAGACAATGCAGAAGAAGCTATATATATATAATTATAAATATATATTAAATACGAACTAGTACAAGCTGAATTAAATATAGAGAACCAGAAATACTGGAAGAACAATACAACCAGCTACAATCAGATGGTTAGTTAACTGGGTATTACAATACAACCAGCTACAATCAGATGGTTAGTTAACTGGGTATTAAAATATAACCAGCTACAATCAGATGGTTAGTTAACTGGGTATTAAAATATAACCAGCTACAATCAGATGGTTAGTTAACTGGGTATTACAATACAACCAGCTATAATCAGATGGTTAGTTAACTGGGTATTACAAATACATGTTCAGTGAATGCTTTAAAAGAAATTGCTAAGTACTTTGAACAAAAACATATAATTAGAAAAAAATATTGCCATATCGCTCCGGGTTGGGAATAAAAACCTTGTATATAAAAAAATACAAGGTATAACCATCAGAATTTACAGAAACAAATAATAGATAGAAAATTAATACAAAATAAACTGCAACTTAACAAATTAACTGTGCAGTTGAATTTCCAGAATGTTTTCGTGGTGACCAAATTCAATGATTGTTGAATGTGTTGAACTACAGTAATACTGCCACAGTAGTGACATTATTACTAAAAATAGCTTACCCTGGAATGTATGTCATTCCAAAATGGTTGCGCTCATGAAATACAGCAATTTAACATAAAATGCTGTGCCTGTGGCTACGCTCTTTATTGGATTTGTGACCTCTTTATTTTTAAGTACCGGTATGTGCGATACGTCATACGTAATTTAAAACCATGCCCAGAATTAAAATAATTAAATATATAATGGGGATCTCAAATTCATTCATAACACACAAACATTTATTAAGACACAGAAAATTTCTAAATTCTATGACATGAGTTAGATTTTATACAAATTTTCCCAGACCGCGCTGTCAGAGTCTAAAAAATGTGTGAACACACTTGGTAATGGAAGATAAGTACATTCTGGATTGCTAGTCAGCAAAAAAATTATCCGTCAATATTTAAAATATTTAGCACAAAATATATAAACTCCAAGCACTTAACCAATAGTAAAATCAATACTACAGGACCCCATCTAGGCCAACTCCTTGAAGTGGAGATGTGGTTCAATCCAGCCAACAGAGGCTGGAAACTAAGATTGATTGGGCCATCTCTGAGATGGAGCAAGACCACAGTCTTGCCCTATATAATTACTGGTGCTGCAGTTGGAGATACCAGGCAGAGAGACACATCAAACACGGTATCACGCAACACGACTAGTTAACATGTCTTCACAACAAAATTTACTTGCCGTGTAGACATGTTAAACTGTGTACTAGAAGAAGTGGGTATCAGCCAGAAACACATAATTATTGTTGAAGAAGAAAGTGCGCAATAAATGCACTATTCATCGAACAAACTATTGGGTAACATTCAAAACAAAGAAAGCAAAAAAACAACAACAGACCTTGTTCAGATAAATAAAATCAGTCTAAATGAAAACAATAGTAGAAATAAATTGCAGCAGATCAGAAGCTCGATTAATCAGAAAATGGTTAACAACATGTTAATAAACATGTACAACATACAAAATCTTATAAAATTTGAACGGAAAATGTCCAATTTGTCATGGAAATGAAGAAAACTAGAAACAAACAAGGTGATCAGATTATTCTTCTTCTTCTTCTGCGTTCATTCTCAAACTCCAACTGGATCTAGCTGGATCATGGTCCTGCTAGATTTCCAGCAGGATGTAGTCCAGAAAATGGAAATGCGTTGTGTCGCCGTTTTATTTGCGCCAATGGCCCGACACATCCGTCTTCGGCGGTAGATTATTCAATATTTGTTTTATATGAGATTACAGTCAGCACCATGCAACATTTTGAGCATTTTATAAGTAATTTGAGCAATTTGTGGTTCTTCTCAAAGATAATCATCTTTGTTTACCAATTCATAAATATACACGTTTGTTTCCAATTCATAAATACACATGTTTGTTTACCAATTCATAAATAATCATCCTTGCTTCTCTTCTTGTAAATGTTATCATTGTTTCACTTCTCACACATAAACATACTTTCTTCACTTCTCATACATAAACATACTTTCTTCACTTCTCACACATACATTATTTCTTCTCTTCACTTCTCACACATACATTATCCTTGTTTCACTCTTCAGAAATGAAAAAAGGACTTATTCTACGTTGCGGCCCAACTGAGACCGTTCTCTAGAAAATGTAAAATGAACAGGAATTAAAACAATAAATACACTAGAATGTTCTTATCAGGGTACCAGAATATGTACAAACAGAAGAGCGATGTGGGTGTTAAGATAAAATGCTAACGACGAGCTTGCAGACATCCATTCGTAACTTTGAAAGGCTATGTATACATTTCCATTTTCAAATACTCTGGTGCGCTGGTAAGGTGCTCAATGTATTTGTTGCTAATTTAATTCCTGTTCGTTGTTTTATTTTCTTGATAAAGGTCCCAATATCTACTGCAACATAGAATATGACCTTGTTCCTTTGTTATCTATTATTTTCTCATTTAAAATATTTTACATTGAGTATTGTTACTATTTATTAGTAACAGTAAGAATTAGTAGACTATCATTAGTGTTATCACTTGTTTTGTTACTGTGGCACTCTCCACTTTGTCAGATAATCTCTGGCACTTTGGTTATTATCAAGACAGCAATAACATTGTTAACTGTAGCAAAAATACTTCCAGTTGTTTTTTGCAAACTGCACAGCAATATAAATAGCAAAAAGTCAGAGAAAATGGAACAATCTTAGACTGAAATGTCAAACGTTTCTCATTCTTATTATTAAATGTTGACACTATGGCTTTGGATAGACAACTAAAGATCCCAGTCACCACCCAGATGCTTAACGACAAGTGTGGATATTCTGACCATATTCACCTGGAGATAGACAATGAATCTAAAGAATCAAATCACTCAGTTTACAAATATTTTATATCGTCCATGTGGCAACAGTGGTTTGGACTTCCAGTTCAAGGGGCAAAGAACAGGTAACTGTCTTCTCTCCTGGCACATCTTGCAGGAGACGAATATTATCACAAATATATTGTACATATAATAATTATCAAAACACTTTGGAATGGAATTTTTCTGTGCATGAACTAACAACATTTATCAACAGCAGCTTCTTCTCCAGAAACAGACATTCAAATATTTATCTCACATGTTTAACTGTTGGAACTAGCAATGAAAAGATTTATGGACATGGATAATTTAGTAAATTTCAATTCTAGAAATATATTCTACAATGATTTTTTTTAAATATTAATAATTTGTGAATTTTAAAAGATCCAAAAAATGTACAGGTATTAAATAATATGTCAATTTGACTGCACGAAAAAATGATTTTGTTATACTGACTTGATAATCAATATTTGTTATACTGACTTGATAATCAATATTTGTTATACTGACTTGACAATCAATATTTGTTATACTGACTTGACAATCAATATTTGTTATACTGACTTGACAATCAATATTTGTTATACTGACTTGACAATCAATATTTGTGTATAATTAAGTAACAAACTTGCATGGCTTGGACATAAATGCCAACATAATCCCCTGTCAAAAAGAATATTGCATGGTATAGTTGATGGATGAAGAAGCAGAGAAGTGAAATAAATAATCTGGACTTGTATCCCAATACATTTCATCCAGACGGGATCCAAACAAATCTAGTTAGACATAATTCCCTTTGGGATGTAACGGTAGTGTCAAAAGAGGTACTGTCTTCTTCTTCTGCATTCATTCTCAAACTCCTGCAGATTAGCAGGGTGTGCTCTGAAGAATGGAATACATTATGTCATAGTTTATAGCTTTGCTGTGATATTTGTACTGTTATGTGCTTACCCTGATACGCCTCACATTGCCAACCCGGCTCACCCATATGGGAACAAAAGCGAGTATGACATCATGCAATCCATAACCAATTCATCAAATACAGCCCATGACTAATATTTTATGAATGAATAAATGCAAATGTCGCAGTGAAATGTTCGCCATCCTCGTTGGCGAAAACCATTGATGTTGGTTCATTATATCGACGTTGATGAGACTGACGATCGTGCTTCAAGACTATGTTTACTATTGGGATTTCTCTTCCAGCTTGAGCAGCATTCTGAATCTCTCTTGTTTCGATATCAAGCATTAATTGATACAACTGTGCTAGTCTATTGTGTTGATGAGAAAATTCAGTCAATTTATCAAGAATTTTTCTTTCGCATGTAGCATTTGCTGTGTGTGCTTGAACCTCTGTCGCTTGAGTACTGTTAAAAACATACAACTAAGCAAAATGTGCAACTTTCTTGTATGACGGTTGTATATGAGAAGTTTGATGATAAGTTTGCCCATGAACTTTTAAAACACATGGACCTCGATAATCCATAACTATTGCTCCCATTGACGTGAAAGAAGAGCCCTATTATAAGAGCACATATTCTCATGAAAATGTGTGTATTTAGGATGTGTATTATCAGAGAACATCAAGTGCAGGAACTTGGGATACTCCAGCTTTTTACCATGGATGTTTTGTGACTTTGGGAGCATGACTGTTCCCTTTCGGCAACAACTTGTAAATTTTCCATCATTAGGATGTTCGCCCCAAAATTTTTTAGCATCACAAAATTGAAATATAATATAGAAGATTCCTGTTATGTCCAGCAACATTTGCTGCTTAATTTGAAATTGTGTGACTTCGACACATTTTTGAAAATCAGTAAGCCTCAGCATCTGCAGCTCGACGTCTCTGCGTTTGCTCAACAGTTTCATGCCGTCTGTGATGACGTTGGTATTCTTTATTCATAGCTTGTTGATTTTCTCTTTGTGCAGGTGATTCTAGCTTAGCTCGACGCTGATTAGCATCCAAATCAGCATCCTTAGCAAGCCGTGTTTGTCTATGTTGAATGGTTTCTTGATCAACTCTTTGCATCTCTCTTTCATTTCTATGTCTAAGCTCTGTAGCATTTGCGTCACAAATCTGAGTGAGTGACTCTTGAATTTGACGACTTAACCATCTAGCTTTTCGCTTTTCTGACACTTTCTTGCGATTGGATCATATTCATCCACCATTTAAAGCAAATTATATGTATATTTTTTAAATTAAATATAATGTATTTTAGATAAGCTTAACCACAAGCCGATACAGAAGTTTACCTGTTAGCGCATGAATATCATTTGTAAATAAAAATGTCTGCTTTGAATAACGTCAATCATTTTGATCGGATATGGCACTGGAATTTCATGACGTAAATGCACTATTTATAATGCGTTCCAGAGATGAAAGAACTACTTATTCTTCTTTCCTTCCTCTTTTACCCATTACAGGTGTTGAGAGAGATAATGTTCTTGTTCTCGCTTTTTTGACAGCTTCGAATAATGTTATTTCGTGTAATGTCTCTTTGATGTTGTCGATCCAGCGTACTCTAGGCCTGCCCCTGGCTCTTCATATATGATGACAGAACATGGCTATTATATTATAGATATTTTGAAGCAGAAAGATTCTGTGAAAACCAGATCATGTGTCATCTAAGAAACTTCGATTGATTTAAAGAGCCATTCACAATTTCACACTGAGACAAAAATAGGAATTAAATGGGAAATGAAATAAGTATTGGCAGAATATATGGCAGATAACATTTGATAAATAATGAGTTCCACATGAACATATTCAAATATAGCTCAAATAAATACCATTAACAAAACTTCCAAACAACCAAATCTTGCTGCTGGAAAGTAAATTCTAAGTACGAGGCGTGTTCAAATGAAAACGGGACTTGTTACACCACGCGTGATAGAGCGCACTGATATTGATGACATTTTGCACTAGTAATGAGTATCCAATAATTTACATACGGTCACGTGTTCATCTTCCCAGCATGCATATGTGCTGCAGAAGACTGTTAACAATATGGCGGGTGTGATTCCGAACCCGTCCAAAGTGAATCAGCGTGCTGTGATCCAGTTTCTTTCATTTGAAGGATGTCAAGCAGTAGACATTCATCGGAGAATGAAGGCAGCATATGGTGACAAATGTTTGTCGAGGACCAGAGTTATGGAGTGGGTGCGTATGTTTAAAGACGGACGTGAGTTAACGGCAGATCTTGCACGGCCAGGTCAGGCGCATATTGTTGCAACAGAAGAAGCCATAGCCGTGCTTGATAAAGCAGTACTGACTGACCGTCGTCGGAGCATTCGTTCGCTTGCAGAAGAATTCCATATGTCAATTGGGACAGCCCACATGGTTGTTCGGAAGAAATTGAACTATCGGAAGGTGTGTTCACAGTGGGTCCCACGGATGTTGACTGACCACCATAAGGAAGACCGGATGGGGTGGAGTTTGAACCACCTGATGCGTTACAGGGCAGAGGGTGATGCATTTCTGTTGAGCATTGTGGCAGGTGATGAATCGTGGTGCCACCACTATGAACCGAGCAGCAAAATTGACAGCATGCAATGGAAACATCCAGGTTCACCAAAACCCAAAAAATTCAAGACACAGGTTTCTGCTGGGAAGGTTATGGTGACTGCATTTTTTGACCATGAAGGGCTTTTGTTGACTGATTTTAAGGAACCTGGTGTCAACATCAATGCCGCCCATTATAAAGACACTTTAGACAAGCTGCATAAGGCCATCAAGGCTAAGCGACCAGGCAGACTTTCTCAAGGTGTGATTCTTCTCCACGACAACGCTCGTCCGCACGTCGCAAAAATTGTGCAGGAAACATTGGCAAAGAAGAATTGGGAAGTTCTTCATCACCCAGCCTATAGTCCCGATTTATCCCCGTGTGATTTCCATTTGTTCGGACCGTTGAAGAAAGCACTAAAGGGACAGCGATTCAACAGCGACGCAGACGTGAAGACAGCGGTGACCACATGGTTCAGAGAACAGCCACGCAACTTTTTCTCGGACGGCATTCGACGTCTACCTAAACAGTGGGATGCTTGCCTAAATGCATACGGAGATTTTTTCTGATGAACCCAGGTGCATTCTTATTCACAAGTGGTTGCTTTGTTCAATTCCGTTGAAAATATTAAATTGCGTATGATACTTTTTAAATAAATCCACAAGTCCCGTTTTCATTTGAACACGCCTCGTAATTAACAAAAATCTTCCACTCAAACAAAATGTTCCTTTAGAAATATAATAACTTTAAGCCATAAGACAATAGCAAAAATCTACCATTCTAAGTCACGAACAGAAATCTTCCATTCAATTAAAACTTGTCGCTAGAAACAGAGTCAACCATTAGCCAATAGGAAAAACTTTTCATTCATCTTAAATTAACTCTAGCAAAATTAAGTATGTCAAAACTTCACTTCTGCTAGCCTTACAAGCTGTCACCTCCAGTGTTCTTCTTTCCTGCACATGTATGCATTTATGCATTCAGTCAAGTGACATGTCTGCTTTTCCTAACTTAAGTCCCATCTGGTCAGTTCACCATCTATGTATGCGAGAAGTTTTCTTTCTGTAGAGACATTATGGCAAAACAAATACAAGAATATATGAAACAAATCTAACATTAAAAGAAACAAATCTAGATCAATGAAAATTACAATAAAATACAACACATTTAAGCACAACTGCAATAATTATACTATGGATTCCTAATAATTCAAATATCTCGCACACCAAAGTCAGATGTGTCGGGCCATTGGCGTAAATAAAAGGCAGACACATCACATTTCTAATTCTCTGGACTATATCCTGCTGCAAATCTAGTAGGACCATTGTCCTGTTACAAGAGAGATCTCTGGACTATATCCTGCTGGAAATCTAGTAGGACCATTGTCCTGCTACAAGAGAGATCTCTGGACTATATCCTGCTGGAAATCTAGTAGGACCATTGTCCTGTTACAAGAGAGATCTCTGGACTATATCCTGCTGGAAATCTAGTAGGACCATTGTCCTGTTACAAGAGACTGCACTGATAGTGCACTCTGCTAGACTGTAACCTGTCCATCTTGTGTATTTCTCTCCAACTTGTATATCTCCCTACCCCTAGACTACCTTCAAGTAAGGTCTTCAACAAGGCATCATATATTTTAATGTGTCTAAAGTTAGACATCCTGGAGATTTGCGTGTACAGAAAATGTTGCTTATGTTATAAATTTCTTGCGACTAGGATTTACATTTAGTCATGTCGTTGTTTGTCTCATGTTTGTCCAACTAGATTTATTCAGTTCTTTAACCATTTTTCTTTTTTATATATGTAACTTTTAAGGATACAAGACGTTGCAGAAAATAGTAATTAATTTTTTTTAAAACAGCAACATTTGTTTTAACTATGCAAATTAGCCAACATTTTGAATATTAATTAGTTGTACATGCAACTGAGAATCACAGCAATGTGATCAACAAATGCGGTATGTCTTTGTGAATACAAAAATATATAGTTTCTGTGGTATTTTATTATGTTAAATAGATATATAATTTATTTTCATTATAATTATACAAATTAACAGCCATTTTGAATATCAATTAGTTCTGTGTCCATCTGAACATTCCAGAAATGTGATCAACATAAGCATCTTGTCTTCACGAACACAAAAATGTCTAGTTTGTGTATTATATTATTGAAAATAACAAAGATAATTCAGAAATTATTAGCCCAGCTACATTTTGTGGTCACAAGTTTTATTTATATTTTCCTATATGTTTCATGTAAATTATTTTGATGGCAAATTAATTAGAAAAAAATTCATAACTTTTTTCAGAGTCGACATACAGACTTGGTTGAGGTATCGTTGAATTGTAATTTTTAAGGGCTATCCAACTATATTATTTGTAATTATGAATTCCATATAACAACACTTTTCAAAAATACCTAATTATATTTATTCTGCATTGTTTGTACTGTATATAGTGAATTTATCTTATTACATAGATATTTTGTTGGTTTGAACCAAGTTGTTGGAATAGAATTTTTAACTGTATTTAACCCTTTAGCTGTTACGCACAAGTTTAGTCATTCCTCTAGCTGCTATTTATCACAAGTTTAGTCATTCCTCTAACTGCTATTTATCACAAGTTTACTCATTCCTCTAGCTGCTATTTATCACAAGTTTAGTCATTCCTCTAATTGCTATTTATGAGGCAATTGGCATGCTCCTCTATCCCCTCATTGCAAAAAACAATTTCACTCCGAAACTTCTAGATGTCAGAACACTATGCAAGGGGTCACGTAACGAGTGGTTAGCACACTGGCTTCGCATATGAGTGGTCCTGGGTTCATTCCCCAGTTGAAGTGGAAATGTTTTTCAGATTGTAACCGCTCCTGGGTCGACCCAGCCTTAATTGGGTACTGGAGTAATCCGTGAAGTAAAGACTGTGAGGGAGAGGAAATGGCTACCACTCTCGGTACAGTACAAGTAGACGCCACATCATGTTTAATTATTTTCCTTGTCTATGATTATAAATTTCATGTTCATCATTTAATAATTGAAATATTTATTTATATAGGGTTAGTTATGTAAAACACAACTATCCTAACCCTAAACCTAATACGTTAGAATGCAAACTTAATTGTCAATTTGACCACATACTCCTCGGGGCAGAAGCCACAGTGGTTCTCAAATAGTACATTGCTGTCCCTCCCCCTACCAATAAGGCTTTCATGAAAATATCCTATCACACTCAATTAAAACAAAACATTGTAATATTTTTAAAATTTAACAAAAATGGGAATTAACACACAGTATCCATTACTGCAACTTTTTTCTGGGTCCATCCAGTAGTGTGTCCCACTGCTCAAAGTCAGAATCCCAATCATTGGTCAACTTGGACAAAAGTGCTTGGTCTCTAATTTTCAGTTCCCTGTAGGTGACGAAGATCTTGGCATACTCTGGTTTTTTTATTGCATAGCTTTTAAACTCATCTGAAATATATATCAATACCCAGTATATTAATATAGCAATCAGTTGTTTTAATTTTTAATATCAATTTAACTGTCAGTTAACATCTATCAGTCAGTTAAAGTCTATCAGTGAATTAAATCTATGTGTGATGAAGACGTTTTAGTGGAAACATCATTTGTCTCTGTTGTGTGTTTCTGTTTAGTGAACTTTTGTTACTGTTGTTAGTGTATTTGTATTAATTCCTATAATACTCACTACATACTTTTAGTAACCTTTATACCTTATTTAGTATTTCCTACATACTCTTCTTTTTCCCCAAATCATAATTTGTTGCACCAGCCCTTAACACTTTTCTGACCAATTTCAAAGATAGTCAAATTTCCGTTACAGAACTTGCTGACCAATTTTGACGATAGGCGAAAGCGCTATGATAGATCAGAAAAATGGAAATACCCATTGCAATAATGTAACTAAAAATAGCGTTTCCTGGAAATTATGTTGTGCAAAAATGGTAGCAATTGTGTAATATCGATATAGACACCGTAGATGAGGTTTTAACATGAAATATCGGAGATTTCAAAGGTAATATATATGATATATAGAAATTAATATAAATCTAGGACTATCATTGCGATAAGTAGCATTTTGCACCTGAAATAGCTCTAGAGCTTTCAAATTCATTCAGAAAGTGCAAAAAGTCTTTACAACACATAGACCTTCAGTCTAGCTATGACGTGAAAATATAAACAGGTATCGATTACATACCCTTGGTAATTTTGCCATCCATGGAGGTGTTGATGTCTCTAAATATCTTTTCAGCATCTTCTTCTGTAATATGGAATGTTGTCCCAAGCAATGTCTGTAGCTCTTCTTGTGAGATGTAACCATCATTGTCCGCATCGAAAAGCTGAGAAAACACGAGCATGTCACATAGTAAAGACATTTGTATTCATGTCCACAGATTACTGTTGTATTCAAACACTGTATCTACTTCTTTTGTGTTTATTCTCAAATTCCCGCAGATTAGCAGGATGTAGTCCAAAGAATAGAATATGCTGTGTCATAGTTTATGGCTTTGCTTCAATATCTTAAATTTTTGGCCTGGCACATCCGATTTCAGCATGGTTTCTGGGTCTATATGTCCCTATATGGGATAGGACAGCCAACTCCACCCCTTAACTTCCTTAGTTGCCTCTTATTAAAGACACCTAAGAGTAATTATGGTGTCTTCATGTTTACTCCAATGTTAAAGTCACCTGAAGTTTTATCCAATAACCTCCTTAGTCACCTCTTACGACTTGCATGGAAAGTAAACAATGCTGCCATCTTTGCTCCTCTCTCAGGCTCTGGCAACACACTGGTGGTCTTTTTAATTGAAAGCAAATGTTCTAACCCTTGACCTGCCCCACAGACCAATCAATAAAATGTTCTAACCCTTGACCTGCTCCAGCAGACCAAATTCCCTAATTAGTTCAGCGAGGTCCCTTCTCATCACTTGATCAGTGCATCAGCTCTTTCATTGCCTCTGACTCTCGCATGACCAGGACAGCAGATAAAAGTGATACTTCAGGCATTGCTAAAAAGAATGACCCATTCTTTCTTTCTTCCATCTTTCGCAGCATACTCAGGGAGTCTGTTATTATCACTGTAGATGTTGTCGGATGAGTCATCAGTCAAGTGAGAGCCGCTGTTACTCCTTCTATCTCTATTCTCATGCTTGATGTGCTGGCTTTTTTGGTATTACAATAAACAATTACCTGTTCTGTAACGATTACCTGTTCTGTAACAATTACCTGTTCTGTAACAATTACCTGTTCTGTAACGCCAGTGTTTCATCTCGCATATCTAAATGTATGTGATTAGATACAAAAAACAAAACATGGAATGATAAAAAAAATGGTTGATGCCACAATAAGATCTGTAGATGAGACAACATGTAGCAATGATTGAATGATATGTGACGTGTAGATGAGACAACATGTAGCAATGATTGAATGATATGTGACGTGTAGATGAGACAACATGTAGCAATGATTGAATGATATGTGACGTGTAGATGAGACAACATGTAGCAATGATTGAATGATATGTGACGTGTAGATGAGACAACATGTAGCAATGATTGAATGATATGTGACGTGTAGATGAGACAACATGTAGCAATGATTGAATGATATGTGACGTGTAGATGAGACAACATGTAGCAATGATTGAATGATATGTGACGTATACATGTTACTTACAGCAAACGCTAAATCAATGGTGTCATCATTGTTGACTGGAGCAGACACCAACGACAGGCCTATGACATATTCTCTGAAGTCAATAGTTCCTGAACCATCCTTGCATGAATAAAATACAATATAATAAATATAAAATATTTAATAAGTGTTTATAAGAGAATTTGAGTACTAAAATGTTATATCAAACCAATTCTTCTTTATGAATGTGAAACATGGACAGTCAACAAAAAAGGTCAACTAACTAATCTAACTAGCCTCTACCTTTGTAACTAACAAAATAATTAACTAACTAACCTACACCGTAGTAATTAATTAAATAATTAACTAACTAATGCAACTATCATATATTTTAGTAACTAACTAAATAATTAACTAACTAACCTACACCGTAGTAATTAATTAAATAATTAACTAACTAATTCAACTATCATATATTTTAGTAACTAACTAAATAATTAACTAACTAATCTAACCTACACCTTAGTAACTAATTAATTAATTAACTAACTAAATTATCTACTAACTAAATAATTAACTAACTAAATTATCTACTAACTAAATAATTAACTAACTTAACGTGGGCATTTGTGACGATAGAGGCAAATGACAGTGCCAAAAGTCAAGCGTCCTTGACCATGGTTATCTTCGAGTGTGATGACCAGCAGGTAGGTACAGGAACCAGTTCTCTTGTACGGCTTGTCAACTATACAACCAATATGGTTCAGACGTCCACCATTCATGTTTGTGGAAGTGGTAAAACACTGAATGTATTAATTGTGAATGCAGACATCTGATGTGTCTGGCAATTGGCACAAATAAAACAGCTACACAATGCATTTCTGTTGTCTGGACTACATCCTGTAGGACAGCCATTGTCTTGCTATAAGAAATATCCGGTGGGAGTTTGAGATTGAACACACACATAAAACAACAAATTGCCTAACACACCAACCAAAAACCTAACCTAATCTAACCCAACTTACTAACCAACCCAGCCTAACTTAATCTAACCCAAATTAACCAACCTAACCTAATCTAACCCAACCTAATCTAATCTAACCCAACCTAATCTAACCCAACCTAATCTAATCTAACCCAACCTAACCTAACCCAAATTAACCAACCTAACCTAATCTAACCCAACCTAATCTAATCTAACCCAACCTAACCCAAATTAACCAACCTAACTAACCAACTGAAACAAAACCAAGCAACCTAACTGAAACAAAACCAAGCAACCTAACGGGATGTAATTTATATTCAGATTTTGTGATAATACTTACTCTATCATAGAGTTTAAAAACCTGCTGCAAAGCTTCAGATTTTGGCAGCAGAAGATGTTCACTGAACTCCTCAAATGTGATACTTGATGCCCTCTCTATCTTACACTTGTTAGCTTTGATTTCACGAAATTTGCTCAGGAGGACTTTCATCTCATCAAAATTGACTCTAAAACAATTATCATAGATTCATGACTGACCAGGTCTATATAAATCTATGCGAGTAAACCTTTATTCTACTCACAGTTGACTCTTGACCCTCGCCCATGTGATGCCGCAGCCCAAGGGGGAGGAGAGAATAGCAAAATTTGTGTTTACCTACCATGCATGCCATAAGAGGCCACTAAGGGGGTTATGTGTTCTTGATTCTTGATTAGAAACTGGCCTCACAACATGTGGGGCATTCCCATAAGTGCTCCGCCCTCTGTTCCAGCAGCCATCCGACTCGTTGGTGTTTCGAGTCTAATACTGCTGAAACAGACGTCGACATCAGGGCACAACTCTGGCCCTTGCGATAGGTTTCTTTATTGTTCTGCCTACTCACGTCGTGCCCGTAACTAGTTCAAGCACAACATCGGTCTGTCAGAACAACATGGTAACTTATCAAAGGTTACGACTACGGGATTGTATAGATGACAGTTTTGTGTTGGGTTAGGTTGGCTATTTCATCCCATATAGGACTAAAGTGAACCCGAAGCAATACTGAACTCTATCAGGTCAAAAGATGAGCTGTAAACAGTTACAGAATGGATTCTATTCTCTGAACTACATATTTTCCTTGTTGTATCTGGTGCACTCAGATGGTTTGAACCATTGATGGTTGATTATATCTATCTATCATTTCCACTTATGCTATTAAACATCCTGGAGAAAAGATGAAGTTGTCTGTTTTTGGCCATTTGAGTCACACTGGCCATGGTCATTCCATGTTTCTTTGATTGTCTCTACCCATTTAGTTCTTGGTTTTCCATGTGACTTGTAGCCCAATCTTCTGTTGTCTGCACATAGGGCTGGTTGCAGTGGTTCCATTCTCTAGATGTAACCACCTGGTTTGCTGTCTTTCAATGTTAACATGTTGATAACTAACCTTAATGTCTAAATAATTGCCACTATTAATTCTCAAGAAAAAAAGCAATGAAACAAAATTTGGTTGCAAACCATATATATTGCATTCATTAAGTGACCTATATTTTCTACAGAAACCCAGTTAGAGCATATGTGTGGTTTAGAGCACATATTCCTTCCAAGTACCGAATTTCATGTTATTCACACACACAATTATTTTAGCAAATGTTGACGTTTGAATTTTTTGTGCTTTGTAAAAACTGTTTATGAAAACAAATGTTTACAATGTCTACTTAGTGCATACTAAGTGACTCTCTGAATATAATTCAGAAAGTAAAAACAGGTGATGTACGAAGGGAATGGGTGGAGTCATTAGAGAGAGCTAAAATGCGGGCATCACTATGAAAACGCTTATTTTTGCCTCTGGACATGTGGGCGTCGAGGGAAACGTACGAGCTGTCCAATTAGCTAGACTTGCCACAACAGATGGTCAGCCTATGGACTGAGCAGACATACTCATTGCTCTTCGTGAGTCCTCAGAGGATTTTGAGACGAATGAGCATGAGTCAATATCAAGAATGCGTGAATTGGGTGGGAGTGATGATGGGTGTGGTCCATAGAGAAAGATGTCAAAAAGAGCAGTGAACCAACATAGAACTGGAACAATCAGCCATTATACCCTGAGAGATTTACTGAAGCTGAGATCTGAGCACCTATGGATGTATCCTGTGTGCAAAGAGGATAATCAACATACTTAATACCTAATACCTAAATGTTTACAATTGAATTCATTGTGATTTGCAAAAACTATTTATGAAAACAATTGTTTACCACTGAATTTGTGATTTGTAAAAACTATTTTTTTTAAAACTTGGATGATAATGATGAAACAAATTATTAGATTACCTATACCGGAAGTAACTTGCAGAGAGAAAGGGTTCTGTACTCGATTCGCTCAGGCACAAAAGGGACAACGATTTAGCCCTGGCCCAACTCTACTGTCAGGTTTTCCTACACCGGAAATACACTTGAAGAGAGAAAGGGTTCAGTACCTGATGGGCTCAGGCGCTATTGGGACAAGGACGCTCAGCTCGAGAACACCTTGCTCTCAAACGCGTGGTGTGAGACTCGAACTTGGACAAGGGGTACACGATGTCGGTGAATGACACCTCGGCTAAGAGGGCGAAAGAGCCAGGGTCCAACTCCTCTGTTGAGTTCTTCCCCTTAAGGAACCAGGCTCACGGATGAGAAACGGTTCAGTACCCACTGGGCACAGGCACAGCACGTCCAATTACACGAGACAAGTTCATAGACAGTGGAACACCTCGTTTGAGTCAGACTAAGAGCAAGAAAATAGTCTGGGCGAAGAGTCTCCACTACGCGTGCCTGGAGACAGATATAGAGGCTGTCACAGGCTAAGGGTAGCCCACCCGAATTGTCAAGGCATGCCGAAATCGGATGTGCTAGGCCTACAAGGCGCATAACGGTGGCACAACGTAATCACGCTCCCGGCGGAAATCGCACGGATATCCGTGATGGTTACAATGGAGCGAACGAAAAACAAACAAACAAACAATTAGATTACCCAAGTTTAGAATGCAACTTTTCAAACTCCACTAGTCCAACACAAGATGGCATTTGCAAATTCTTGGCTGCAATCATCAGTCGACAGTCATCAAAAGTGTGATCTGTAGTAGGCAAGTTAAGGCACCTGGTTTGAAAGAATATATATTTTATATGGTATAGTTCCTGAAATAATTATCAAAATACAGAGTTCATCATGTGACATATTCTTTATAAATAACCAAATGGTCAGAGGGTGTCAGACAAAGTGGATGGTGCCGCAGTAACCTAATGAACAAATAGTCAAGCAAAATGAATTAAACAGGTTACTAAAACACTTACCTTGCCTATTAATAAAAATATATAAAAAAGTATATATAAAAAAACATACAATAAAACTAAACAGGACAATTCTCCACGTATCGGCTCAAATTGAACCTTTTTCAAGAGACAAAAAAAATTAGAAAACAACACAATAAAAACAAAATAGATGACTAGATTTCATCAAGCCCCGTCTCCATAGCGCAGGGAGACGATGAAATCTAGTCATCTATTTTGTTTTTATTGTGTTGTTTTCTGTTGTTTGTCTCTTGAAAAAGGTTCAATTTGAGCCGATACGTGGAGAATTGTCCTGTTTAATTTTATTGTATGTTTTTTTATATATACTTTTTTATATATTTTTATTAATAGGCAAGGTAAGTGTTTTAGTAACCTGTTTAATTCATTTTGCTTGACAACATATTCTTTCCAGAACATGGTCTTCCTTATGGATTCTCTGAACACTCTGCAATAGGCAAGATGACCTGACGCAGCTAGAGACATGTTTAAACAATCTGATATGTCATCGCACCGTTTATTTTCCCTGTTGCCGTTAACTCTGCCTTCAGCTATTAATCTTTCCATGCTGTTATGTCTCTATATGACCAAAAAAAACACAGCTTTCTTGTTGAGATGTTAAGGAGCGAGCCCTCTTCGGCATATAGTATTCTCCTGGAATTTGTATCAAAATACATACAGCATAGTTTTTATAAGAAGAAAACGATGGACTTAGAATAAATTAAAATAGATTGTCACTACAAGCTTTAAAAATGGGTACCAGATGATAAAAGAAAAAGAGGAAGACCAAGAGAGACTCTTCGCAGAACAACCATTAAGGGGGTATGACTATGGGTCTCAATAACATGAGAGAATTACACACAGATATCAGTAACATCACATCTCTCAAACTGGAGAGCTCTATACACATTGACTGTCCTCTCCAAGTCTGTATTATGACTTCTGATCAGGACATTGACTGCCATGTTCAAGTCTGTATTATGACTTCTAATCAGGACATTGACTGTCCTCTCCAAGTCTGTATTATGACTTCTAATCAGGACATTGACTGCCATGTTCAAGTCTGTATTATGACTTCTAATCAGGACATTGACTGTCCTCTCCAAGTCTGTATTATGACTTCTAATCAGGACATTGACTGTCCTCTCCAAGTCTGTATCATGACTTCTAATCAGGACATTGACTGTCCTCTCCAAGTTTGTATTATGACTTCTAATCAGGACATTGACTGCCATGTTCAAGTCTGTATCATGACTTCTAATCAGGACATTGACTGTCCTCTCCAAGCTTGTATTTATAGTGACCTGTATCAATACTAGAGCAACACAGGGTGTCCATAAATCATGAATTTTATTACTCTCACAAAATAAATAACATACATAGAGGCATCGAGGAGTTGTAGAAACAATCAGCAGACAGGATTTGAACCTGGATCATACAGCTGACATGCCCATGAAATTATGTAAATGTGTTGGCTCAAGTTGTGAGTTGAATAGTTTCTAGCTGAACAGTCTAGGTTCAAATTCTGTCTAATATCTTCAGATTTACTTCACAAAAACACAAATATGGAAAAAGTGTGAAAACTTACTGAGCCATCTTTGACCTGACATTTTCAGCATATAATCTGGGACTTGTCTTTTCTGCTTCACTTGGTATGTACACAGGTAAGTACTGAAGGCATAAGAGAGGTGAACACAGGTAAGTAATTTAGGTGTAGAGAGGTGTACACAGATACGTAATGAAGGTATAAGAGAGGTGTACACAAGTAAGTAATGAAGGTATCTTTCTATCAATCCATCTAATCAAACTACCTAATAAATCTATCTAATCTAATCTATCTATATCTATTCCCACCCTATCCATCTATGTGATGTATCATTTACCGATCGTTATCCTCACTGCTACTCTGTAAGTCTCTCAGTTCTGTGCAAACTGCCCAGCCTCTTCCAGTGTTATGTTCAGAAAGTCTTGATATCCCTCGCCCATTGCAGTCTTGGTCTGTCTCTTGTTCTCATTACTGAAACTTTCCCCTCCATGATTAATCTTTCCAAATACTATTTTATAAATAAAAATGTTTAATACTATCAAAATATGGTGTCTAACAATACCTAATCAACTTGTGTAGAAGTAGTTACACAGGCAGTCAATGTGTAGTTAGAACCAGTGTTGGGTTTTCAGATAAATTCCTCCACCAAAGATGGATGTGTTGGGCCATTAGCACAAATAAAACGGTGACATAGCGCATTTTCATTCTCTAGACTACATCCTGCTGGAAATCTAGTAGGATCATAGTCCTGCTACAAGGAAGATCCAGCGGGAGTTTGAACATGAATGCTGAAGAAGATAAATTCCACATACACTGGAGTGTGGCAAGGATGTGTTCTATCTCCCTTGTTATTCATCACATATATCGATTGTATATGTAAAATTGGCAACACTAATGAAGAAGATGTACAGAGGATGTACTGATGCAATATTTATTCTGAAACAGCTGGCAGAGAAGTCAATAGAATACAACTAAAATTTATACATATCCTTCATAGATCAAGAGAAAGCATTTGACCGAGTAAACAGAGAAAAACTATGGGAAACATTACAAATTTATGGAGTTTGCCAACATTTAATGAACGTTTGTAGAAGTCTCTATAACAACAGCAGTTGCACTGTAAGAACAGCAGCAGACTACACAGAGGACTTTGTGATTAGTACAGGAGTAAAGCAGGGATGTGTATTATCCCCACTACTTTTTATTACATACATGGACCATATAAACAAAACAAAAATTCTAATGAAACAAATGAACTGCTTTTTGCAGATGACCAGGTTTTATTTCACAACAGCATTAAAAACCTGCAAGACCACCTAAACATAATAGACACAACAGGCAAGCAATTTGGAATGAAAATCAACATAGACAAAACAGAAGTAATGAATATTGCAAGAGAAAAGGAGAACATCAACATACAGATAAACAATAAACAACTAAAACAGTAGATGAATTCAAATATCTTGGCAGCACATTGAGATATGACGGCAGACAAGAGGCAGAGATAAACACAAGATGTAATAAGGCCTGTCAGGTTATTGGTCAATTAACACCTTTTTTTCCCCGTTCGGTTTCGGGTTAGCGAACCGGGCGGTATATTTCGACTTAACGATCAATATACTCCAAATTCCGGCAAAATGCTTCAACCAAATTGTATACACAGCGTGCTAAAGGTTAACAATGTATTTTCTGACCTAAAAAGATGAAAGGTTTTACCTCAAACTCACATCGAGTGTAGAACTGACAAAGAGTCAGCCATATCTGCGATAACCTGAAAAATATTAGTCATAGCCGTTTCAAAAATTAACAAAGTGATGATACATAAATAGTATATCAAGTGACATATTCTGTCCAGAATGCTGTCTTCATCGTGGACACTCTGAAGGCTTCTAAATAAAGTTAGCAGATACAAAGGAGCCACACAAACAGTAAGATTTGATAGAACTTAACTCAGTGGACCAGGGATATAACCAGCAAATAGGGAAAAACAAAAATTGGGTTGTCGCTTGGTCCACTATGAGTTAAGCCCTTGAAAACTGGTATATCCATTGCATTTTATTTTAAGATGCATTTGAGAAATGGCACATTCACAGATTCAGTACCATACAGCCTTTTGGTCTTACCACCCATCATTACTACATGCAAATTTCTTGTATTATTTTCCATTTTTGGTTTCATCTGTACCTCCAGTTTTTACATTACCAGATATAATTCATCCTCTTTCAGACTTCTGACATTTAGCTCTGTGATGTGATTATTGACAGTGACCTCTTTTACTTGTTACAGTGTCATTTACTTATCACATGATGTGTTGTGTTCCTGATAAAGGCCTGTTGGTCAAAACAGCAATTTGTTTGTGTTTTTCTGTGTATTTTTAAGTAATGAGGAAAACTTCATTGCCCTGTTTACAACTGTCACTTGTTATTTAAGACATTATTACACGAGAAGTAACAATAGTAATTATATTATAACATTTCACGGTAATCAGCGGCCGAAGAGAAGTTACGTAATTGTAAACATAGGATGCTAAAGGTTAAAGGTATGAATAAAAATTGTACGTGTTCTTATTTACAATTGTCCACTCTACAAAAAACCAGATCAAAGTGAGCAGCAATGTGTCAGCTGTCAAAAACACATTTGAAGTCAATATGTTTAGTAAAGCAGGCAGTTCAATATTAAGCAGGAAGTGGGTCTATAGAAAACAAAAAATTAATTGGCAAGTGGTCTACAGGGTAAAAAAGTTTGAGACTCACTGCCATAGTGGGTTAAAGTGACCCAGAAGACATACTGAAGTTGAATGTGTCAGGACGAAAGTTACATATATTTTGCCAAGCTGTAAACTATGACATTCTGTTTGCTGGATTACATTCTGCTAATCTGCAGGAGTTTGAGAATGAATGCGCTCTTCTGCAACCACTCTCTGATAACCAACATGAAATTTCCTGTGATTTCCCATAGGGAACGGAAGTATGTTGTGTTGCTGGTTTACAGCTGAGCTGTATTATTTGTGCCTTTCTGCCCAGCACATCCGATTTCAGCATGCTTTTATTTCAGGTGAGCTTTTCTATCCTGAAACAAGCTTCCTATCTATCGTCAGGTAAACGGATGAGTATCTGCTCTACGCAGTGATAACAAATATTTGGGAAAACCAGAATACAATGAAGTCAATCCCATACACTTTTGAGTCTTTAGAAAGAATGAGGCAGAAGGAAAAACATATAAGATCCTACAGTATAAAATAAAACCACTGGCAACTTACCCTCCTGGTCCTTCCCACGTCCATGTAGTTGTATCCTGGACATAGAGATAAGCATAGATTAACAAACTGACAAACATAGAGATAATCCATAATATGTACTCACTGCGCAAAACTGAAATCAGACTGGTAAAGCTTGGAGCAGAGTAACGTAATAAAGCTTTGATAATCACTTGAAATACACTTACATCTTTCTGGGTCAATGATCGGCAGTCGTATGGATATTATTTTGTTCCGTCATTTCTCTTTGTCTCGTTTCACATGTATGTGTCTGTGTTTTGTATATTAGTTGTTTGAGTCATTTTCCCTCTGACCTAGTTTCAACTTCCCAATAATCTCCTCATTACATTTAACTCTGCCATATTTATGTCAACTGTATAATTCTTGCTCGTCGTTTTTTTGTGTTGTGCATGTATTCTTGATAAAGGCAGTTTGGTCAAAATGTCAATTTGTGTGTGTTATGTGTTTCCTATGATTAGCAAAACTTCATTACCCTATTCCTAGATTGAACAGAGATAAACTGAGAATAATACATTAACAGAGAGATAAGCTTAAAGTAAGGTAAAGGCAGATCTCATGGTGAGCAACCTGCAGTTGGGGATGAAGATAACTCTTCATGTAGTAAGCTGCAGCATCTATTAGGTGGGGTGACAAGTTCCCTTCCTTGCTGTGTTTACCTTCCCCAACTCATGTATCAGGTATCCATTTACAGCTGGGTCAATTGAAGGAACGGTTGTGGCAGGTGAGCAATCACGATCCAGATTTTTTGTCGGGACATGGTTTTGAACATGGTGACAATACGCACTCATTATCAACTAGGCTACGCCCCCCTCCCTCCAATTAAAGCTTACTTTAACACATAAAACTGACAAGCATAGAGATAAGCCTAGAATAACACAAAAACTGCATGAAGTTTAGAGGGATTGTTGTTCTGTATGGTTGACCAGTCTCTTTCCTTATCTGCCTTCTGGCTCCACAAGGTAGACTAGAGGGACCTCCAGTAGCAGGGGGTGGATCCTGATGAGGTTCAGAATCCGGCACTGTTTTAAAATTTTGTTGTGAAGAGATGTTATCTAGTTGTGTTTCGTTATACCATGGTTGGCACCTCTCGGCCTAGGATCTCCAACTTCAACAGAGATGACTTCTCCGACACAACACTCCAACTCACATTGTATGGAATGTTCTGAGTAAGAAGCCCCGGCAGAAAACAGATGTGCTGGGCTGCAAAATAGCGCAGCTCTACTGTGAAACCAGCAGTACAACGTACTGCATGCTCTCCTGCAGGAAACAGATGTGCTGGGCTGCAAAATAAGGCAGCACTGCTGTGAAATTAGCAGTACAATGCACTTCACACTCCCAGGCAGAAATCACAGGAATTCTCGTGTTGGTTAACAGAGAGCAAATCCAGAAGAAGATAAGAAGCCTCTTATTCAGAGATAGTCCCTACTTTAGTATTCGCTCTCAAACTCCTGCAGAGCAACAGGATGTAGTTCTGGGAATGAAATGTTTTGTATCATGCTTTATAACATGTAACATCTGTGCTTTTTGGCCAGACTCATCTGACTTTTGGGTCACATCAAAACTTCCTTAGTCACCTGCTCTGACATACATGTCAGGCCACAGTGTGACTAGCCTTTGTTCCTTATCTTTTCGGTCTTGTATCCTTAGCTATTCCAGCACTATTACCGTCTTGCCCATTCGTTTAATCATCATCAAGTGCTGTCTCATCAACAAAGATTGACTGCAATCATTTCAAGATCTATTCAAGTTGTTGTTACATGTATATCATGGTCTTCCTCTTTTCCTGTGGGTTCTAGAATAATGTCTGTCTCACGAGGATTTCTGTTTTTCTGCTTATTGTATGTCCTATCTATCTACAACAGCTTCTTGAGTTCTATCTATTGATGTCTCCCCATTTGTGTTGGTTAACCCATCTATTGATGTCTCTCCATTTGTGTTGGTTAACCCATCTATTGATGTCTCCCCATTTGTGTTGGTTAACCCATCTATTGATGTTCCTCATTGATCTTATTATACCATCTCCAGCACTCCTTCTGTAGTTCTATCTATTGATGTCGGTTTAGTTCTTCCCATTAGTTCTTCATTGATCTTGTTATACCATCTCCAGCACTCCTTCTGTAGTTCTATCTATTGATGTCGGTTTAGTTCTTCCCATTAGTTCCTTATTGATCTTATTATACCATCTCCAGCACTCCTTCTGTAGTTCTATCTATTGATGTCGCTTTAGTTCTTCCCATTAGTTCCTCATTGATCTTATCATACCATCTCCAGCACTCCTTCTGTAGTTCTATCTATTGATGTCGGTTTAGTTCTTCTTCCCATTAGTTCCTCATTGATCTTATCATACCATTTTAAACTTTCTACTCTATATAAGCTTCCTTTTTTAGAATTTTCTAGCTGTCTGGTTACCCGATTTTTCTGATGTCCATGTTTCTGAGCCATATAAAATTGATGATTTAACATTTGAGTTGCAAATTCTTAGTTTTGCATTTGACAAATTTCTTTTTATTTACAAATATTTGTTTGTTGTACCTGTATCTTCACATCCACATTTGTTCCATGTCTCCTTGATTCATTAGTTGTTTACTTTGTATTTTTAGGATGTGGGGTAGCCTATTACATATCCAACCTTCTCAATTACCTCTTATGACATTCTTGGAATGTGACAATGTTACTATACTTCGCTCCAGTTTCGGGTCGTGACAAGAACATACGGGATTAACTAATAAACAATTTTAACTAATAAAATGTGTACTTAAACTCAACCAACCAGTCTATTTGGATATCTGACACACACTGGTTGCACTGGTATACCACTATAGAAGGCACCTGAAATGCAGTTTGGAAACAAATGGGTATTATTACATAATTTTTTTCATTGAGAATAAACTGAGTAGTTGAACACAATAGTGTAAATGAAAGTAAACAACTCAAAAGATATACATGACTAAAGGTAAACTGTTATGAGCTACCGTCATATCACACAGTTTCCTATAAATGTTTAGCTACCTAGTCAGGGGGTGACCAGAAACCGTCTGACTAGCATTGCCTTCCAGACTTGAGTACCGATGGTGCCATTCCTCAACCTTCCCAGAGCATGAGCCTCGGTACCCTACTTTCTTGTGACTGAATGAACCACCGAGTCATTTTTATTTAAAACCACGAATAGTGAATGAACCCGACTCTGCTGGTTGGTGGGCATGTAACTTAACACTACTCTACTTAGTCTCAAAATATACATTACTGCAGGTAGCTGTGGTGTTATAGGATTATGTTAGTTATCACCACAACATTTATGACAAAATCAGTTCATTGTCATAACATCATTACTGCATGCATGACACATTCAGGGGTACGAGTATTCACCTTCCCGTCTTCCTTCGGGTAGCATGAGTATTCACCTTTCCGTCTTTCCAGATGATACAAGGGATGGTCTAAAAGTAAGGACGTCTAATTTATAATTCAATTAAATAGGCACAAAAATTCACAGTAGATACAATTCACATTAAAATGTAGGTCTGAAGTTTGTACTTAAAATATTTATTTAATGTGGTCACAATGTAGTCTCCGTTATTTGTTACCATTTTTGTCCATCTTCCCACAAGGGAATTTATTCCTTAAAGTGATGTTCACGTAAATCTTCTTCTAGTGGTCCAACAGATGGAAGTCTGTGCTGTGTTGTGCAGTCTGAATGAAGGCTAAAGCAACATCTCAAGTGAGATTTAAGTGCAAGATTTCTCAAGTGTCCAGCTCACAAAAACTGTATATATATATATATATATATATATATATATATATATATATATATATACAGTCACATATAAAAAATATATATCTATAAGTTGAGTTAATACTATATAAATAGGTTTTATAATAAGAGAAATAAATAAACACATTACAAGACACCAAGGAAAGGTTTTATAATAAGAGAAATAAATAAACGCATTACAAGACACCAAGGAAAGGTTTTATAATAAGAGAAATAAATAAACACATTACAAGACTCCAAGGAAAGGTTTTATAATAAGAGAAATAAATAAACACATTACAAGATTCCAAGGAAAGGTTTTATAATAAGAGAAATAAATAAACACATTACAAGACACCAAGGAAAGGTTTTATAATAAGAGAAATAAATAAACACATTACAAGACTCCAAGGAAAGGTTTTACAATAAGAAAAATAAATGTCAAATATTACCTAGTTTAAAAGAAATCAGACAGGTCTTGTTTGTACATGTGCCTTCTGGGAAAATAATAACTTGAGGGAATTGTCCACCTGAATTACCTCTCCGCTGGATTTCTTTGATCGTTTTGACCCTGGAATCTGGGTCTTCCCGCTGGACCAGTATTGGTTGCGAGAGTTTTATGAGGCCTGAAATATTCATTGTATTGGAAAAGTTGGAGAAAGAAATGAAAACTTTTGTTTGTTTGTTGTGACGACATGTTATCTAGTCATCTTGCATGCTACCATGGCTGCTGGTACACTTCCTGGCCTGGTATCTCTGACATAAGAACCTGTTTGTTTGTTGTGACGACATTATCTAGTCACCTTCATGATACCATTGTTGCTGCTGCACTTCTTGGCCTGGTATCTCTGACATCAGCATCTGTTTTTTTAATTTATCCTCCAACAGAAAAAAACTAAGTGCTTACTAGGAGTTGAACCCTGAACCTAATGGATGTGAGACCAATGCGCTAATTTCTCGAGCATGTGCCACATATTAAGCAATGTACTATATAACAAATTATTCAATTATTATACAATTACATTTGTCAATGGGATACAAAACAAGAAATGGATAAAAAAATCCTCAAATGTATATAAGAAATAAAACTGCAGATATAGACATTATTAGCGAATGAATGACAATTAATATTGGCTAATAAGTTGTTCAATATTGTTCACCCATTACTTGTAATGATCTATCTAATCTAATATCATCTCATCATGTAATGATCTATCTAATCTAATATCTCATCATGTAATGATCTATCTAATCTAATATCTCATCATGTAATGATCTATCTAATCTAATATCATCTCATCATGTAATGATCTATCTAATCTAATATCTCATCATGTAATGATCTATCTAATCTAATATCTCATCATGTAATGATCTATCTAATCTAATATCATCTCATAATGATCTATCTAATCTAATATCATCTCATCTCCATCTAGTCCATCCACCTACCCACCAAAATGAAGGAGCCTTCTACCCAGGAAGTATATAAATATTTAGATGACATGCTATAATGTATAGATGACATGCTATAAATATTTAGATGACATGCTATAAATGTATAGATGACATGCTATAAATGTATAGATGGCATGCTATAAAGTATATATAGATAAATTAGAGTTGGATGTCTTTGACCATGGTCTGCCCATGTCTCTTTGATTGTCTCTGCCCATCTAATTCCTGGTTTTCCTCGTGCTTTGCAGCCCAATCTTCTGCTTTTGTATGTACGAAGGGCTGGTTCTTTGGTTCCATTCTCATGACGTGACCAAACCACTTGGTTTTTTTCTGTCTTTCGATGTAGTCTTGCCTTGAGATGGTCTTTTTTTCTTTCCTGATATCTTCATATTGTCTAGTCCTATCTATCTATCTAAACTCTGTGGTCTTTATTTGCAGTGCGGCGTCAGGGGTAGAAGAGTTCTTTGGAGATGGCCTTCTTGTGTGATGTGTGTAAGCTTGTTCCTGTGGCTTCTTTGATTTCTGTGATCATTCTTTTACATGGTCTGCCTCTGGCTTTATAGTCATGTCTATGTGTCATGCTATCTGTTGGTAGTCTGGAAGCATGCGAAAACCACTTGATCTGTTGTCTTTTGATGTGCTCCAATACTGGTATTGTTTTGGTTATCTGTCTGATATTATAGTTTCTAATTATATCTCTTAATGACACTCTGAATATTCTTCGTAGACATGTCATTTCTGCTGTCACTATTTTTCTTTTGTCTTGTGCTGTCACTGTCCAGGTTTGGCACTGGTAGCACAGTGATGGAATAATAATAGTCTTGTATAATGTAAATTTAGAGTCTATGTTTACATATTTGTTCTGGAAAATATATGTTATCTGTTCTAGATGATGGTCAACAAGTGATGATTGTCTAGTTCTGGTCAACAAGCAATACTTGTCTAGCTATGGTCAACAAGCAATACTTGTCTAGCTATGGTCAACATTAATACATTTATCTTGTTTGAACTTACTTCCAATTAAAGGCACCAATGAATTTTCAAAGCGAGATACAGGACTAGCTAAAGAAGCATCCACAAAAAACAGGATCAAGTCGAACATACTGGAGTGTGGGGCAACAACAAGAACAGGTGCTGCATGTACAGGGGCTCTTCTGCCCTTAGTCCGGACTATGCAAAAACCCATAACACAGAGAGCAGCCCTTCCAAGTGCAACAAAGGGTTTCTGGATAAACCTGAAAATAGATGCAAAGTGAATTAATAACAATAACAATGAACCATCTGACAAAAATATAATGAGGTATATATATATATATATATATATATTATGGAGAAGCATGAATCACCTACGCCACTCGGCATGGCGCTTAATATATATATTCTTCTTCTTTCGTTCACTTGAAACATGTCTATATCTGTAATTCTGTCTCCTGAATAAAACTTACTTTCTTTTGTAGTTCATACAGTGTCCCATAGAGCTTTGATTCCAGTGCTGTTTCCTCTGGCCAATATGTCTGCCTCAGCTTTCATTCTCAGAGCACTCTTGAAGTATATGTTTGGCACTCTGTGCTGCCTGTCCACATGGCAGTCTTGAATTTTGTGTAAATGTGACTGCAGAGTTAGTTGTATCCCATTCTACCCTGTGAGGCGTAGAATTACAACTTGTTTGACCTATTCATAATGTGATAGTCACCTTATTTTGGTGTTTGTGGCTTTATTATTGACTTGATCATCTTTTTCTTTGGATGGTAGGTGACCGGTACATTTGTTTGGTCTTCGGCAACACCTTCTTTAGCATGTCTATCTGTCATAGATTATGGCCTCTAAATAATGAATATAGCAACAATGACTTTTCTATGTTACGTTCCAATGGGTACTTTTATCAAGTAATAATTAACAAGAATAAAATGGGGAAAAACAATATAATGGAACAGTCTCAACACTATGCCAATTATACTGATATTGGTCATGTATAGAGCGGTGTATTTCAGGTCGCTGCAGGTCCCCCACAATTTGTTTTGCAGAGATGCTCCTGTGTTCCAAACCGTCATTCTATGAACAGAAAATCTGGGACAATACTGTTGTATGAGTACTTGTGTTTAATAGTTGCTCTGAAAATTTCAACAGAATCGCTGATACCGATTCAGTGTCAGTATTCTTTTAGACAATAATATCAGATTCTCAGATGAAATATTTTGATTTATAGGGTTTCCATTTCTATTGGCAGATGGCGAGGGTATTTATATAGATAGTTGCCCATGCAAGGGCCACCATTTCTATTGGCAGATGGCGAGGGTATTTATATAGATAATATTTATATAGATATATCTGTGTTTCCCCATGCAAGGGCTGCCATCTCTATCAGCAGATGATGAGGGTATTTATACGGATAGTTCCCCATGCAAGGGCTGCCATCTCTATCAGCAGATGGCGAGGGTATTTATGTGGATAGTTTCCCTAGCTCAGAAATTGTATATCCTGATTCACTCGTATTAAAAATGCTTTCCTCCAGTAACGTTATTACAGTGTTATTTATTTTTCTGTATTCATTTTCAAACTCCCGTAGATTAGCAGGATGTAGTCCAGAGAACGGAATATGCATTATGGTTTACAGTATTGCTGTAATATCTGCGCCTTTCACCCTGAACATCCGACTTCAGCATGACTTTGGATCACTCTGATCTTATATGGGATGGGACAGCCAACTCCACCCCATAACCTCCTTAGTCACCTCTTACAACAAGCATGGGAGATAAACAGTGTTGCTATTCTTTGCTCCCCTCTCAGACCCAGCAACATTGGTAATTATTTTCTTACACAATACCGTTACATAGTATTATATTTTTTTCAACCAAAAGTATCACAGCACAAAAGAACATTTGTAATATCAAATATTTCTTACAGCCGCCATCCAGAGAGAGGCTTCAATTTGTCCTCTGCAGAAAGAAAGGCAACTCCAAGAGCTGCTAGTGGCCATGCCATAAGAAAAATTAAGAACAATAAAATAAGACGGACAGGGACTATTGTCACAGACATTACTGCCACCTGCAAGAAAAGAAAACATCAGTCAAATATATTAGTAGCAGTTGATTAATGATTATAGTACTGTTATAGAAGGTAAGGGTCAAGGTAATATGAGTTATGAACCAGTGTCATAGCACACAGAGCATTCATTCTCAGACTCCCACTCGATCTCTCTAAAAGCAGGACAATGGTCCTACTAGATTCCCAGCAAGATGTAGTCCAGAGAATGGTTCAGGATGTAGTTCATGCTGTTGCCGTTTTATTTGCGTCAATGGTCCGACACATCAGTTGTGATGGAACTGAAGTGGATTTGAAACCTGGGTCTGCTGGTGAATGGGCAAATGTCTTAACATTACACTACTGCAGTTTGCAAATAATCTTTATTACTAAATATGCAGATGTTCAAGGTATCTCAGTAGTTGGTGTCCTCGCTTCCTAGTTTTTCACTACTCTGAATGGCTGAGGATAGAGATGTTTGGATAGCTTTTTGTGCCAATGTCGCTAGTGTTGACATCACTATGACCCAACGGATTATGTGTTTTATCATAATTATAATATCTTTGGAATTGTAGTGGCAGTAAATGCAATGTTTCAGAGATGTTTGCGATGTACATATGAATAAAAATTATATCAACATAGATGGCCTTCAGAGCTCTACATTTTCATAAGGTCATATATGATATAACTAAAAGTTTGTCTTAATTCTAAATACTATTTGGGCACAACTACGGTTTAAGTTTTCACTGTAACCTTAGTTATAGTTTCGAGGTATTGTTAGGATAATTACAAATAGTATTTACAATTAAAACAAATTTTATCTTAGCTAGTCAATCTCAGGCCCCCTCTCAGTGAGTAGCAGGCAAAAATAATGAGCATGCAGTACAAATCAGTGGAAATGAAAAAATATTTGTAAATTCTCATCTCTGATGAATGTGTTGTGTAAGTAGTTGACAACATGTATAACTGCTGTTGCACGTACGTTTTACGGAAATCTGTGACGTCGGCTTGTTAAAAGTGTAAACAGTGTCACTGTGCTATTTATAGCACAGTCAGTGAAGACTTAAACCATAGTTTTACCACTATTTGTAGTTATCCTACCTGCAAAGGGTAGGGAGAAAAGTTCACAGTGAAGAATCAAAAGCAACTTGTGCCCAATCTTCACATGTGTTTCACTACTGTTTATTGTGCATTAAAAATGAATGATTTTGCACAGTGAGGATGGATACTTATAATATAACATAAACAAAATCAAGACAGTGTCTGACACGAGTAGGGTCCCTCTTATTTATAATTTATAGTCTGTACATTCGAGATTATTTAGTCTGTCAGATAATCTATTTAGTATGTATGAATGATATTATGTATTAGTATATATTATAATTAGCTGATAGTGATTGATAGCATAGAAAGTTAGCATGGCATATAGTATATTATATAGTAGCATAATAATTATATATGATATCTGCATAGGATGATAGGCCTACCTGTAATTTATTGCGAAAACTTAGTTTCTGTTCGTATACAAAAGGGTTTGAAATTTCAGGCATAGCCAGAGATTTCTGTCGTGGCATTACAAAATTTCTATTCATTTTGAATACTTTTCAAATTGTTTCTGCAACAGTAAGAAAGTTATTTAATTCAACCACTGCTAGTGTAAAAAATATATAAACATTGTTTCTTGTAAGGGAGAGAACGTCCAGAGTTCTGTGATTGTAAACAGACGTATACTGTTTTATGCTTCCGGCGCCGCATGCGCAATAGCACGTTGTGCGGGATTACACCATGAGTGGAATTCTGGGATATGAATTGCTTTTGATGCTACACCCAAGATGGCAACCGATTCCCGTTTGTAAAAACATTATTATTTTGGTATTTCTGTGACGGTGTAACCATACTAGATTCACAATTGTAACGATGGAACAGTCACAAGATCGAACTGGCAAACAGACTGGAGAGTTCATTGTAGGTTTGAAGTACAGGTTAGTCAGGAAAATAGGCAGTGGATCGTTCGGTGACATTTATTTGGGGATTAACATCACAAATGGTGAAGAGGTTGCTGTAAAACTCGAATCGTGTAAAGCTCGACACCCACAGCTGTTATACGAAAGTAAATTATACAAAATTCTACAAGGTGGTGTTGGTATTCCACACATTCGTTACTATGGGCAGGAGAAAGAATACAACGTACTTGTTATGGATCTTCTGGGGCCAAGCCTGGAAGACTTGTTCAACTTTTGTTCCAGGAGATTTACAATGAAAACTGTCCTGATGCTGGCTGATCAGATGATAGGGCGTATTGAATATGTCCACAACAAGAATTTCATTCACAGAGACATCAAGCCAGACAATTTTCTAATGGGAATTGGTCGACACTGCAATAAAGTCTTTTTGATCGATTTTGGCCTGGCCAAGAAGTACAGAGACAGCAGAACCCGTACGCACATACCATACCGCGAAGATAAAAATTTGACGGGTACAGCTCGATACGCCAGCATCAATGCTCATCTTGGTATTGAACAGAGTCGAAGAGATGATATGGAGTCCCTTGGTTATGTATTGATGTATTTCAATCGAGGGAGTCTACCGTGGCAAGGCTTGAAAGCCAACACAAAGAAGCAGAAATATGAAAAAATAAGTGAAAAGAAGATGTCAACACCAGTAGAAGTTCTGTGCAAGGGTTTTCCTGCTGAATTTGCTATGTATTTGAATTACTGTCGTGGTCTCCGCTTTGAAGAAGCACCAGACTATATGTATCTGCGCCAGCTTTTCCGAATCCTTTTCAGAACCCTCAACTACCAGTATGACTACACATTCGACTGGACCATGCTGAAACAAAAAGCTGCTCAAGTGGCTCAGTCTACAACAGCTGCTACACCTGCGGCAGGCAGAGGCTGAAGTAACATGCTTAACTCATCTCCAGATTAATGATTCTATGCTGAATGCTGTGTATAACGATAAAACTAGGGTCGTAATTAGATCAAAGGTGTGACTTATCAGAGTAATGTATTACTATTCATAAATTATCAGAGTAATGTATTACTATTCATAAATTATCAGAGTAATGTATTACTATTCATAAAAACTGCATTTGGAACATCTGGAAAAGTTCATTCTAACAGAACTGTTTTGGCTACTCGATGGATTTCGCCATCTTATTTTTGAGTGTAAAGTTTGTGTGTGTGTATTAAGATCCTACTCAAAGGTGTACCGGATAAATAATTAAAATGTCATTCATTTTGTTTACTATATTTGATTTATCGTGCATATTGATCTTTATTTTCCAAAGCACATCTGTAAGTAAACAAGTAATTTGATGATATGAAATAAAGTTGATGATGTGCTTACTCTGTTGTATAGTATTTTCTTTGCTATTTTGATTGGTTCCGTTCTTTGATTATTATGAGAGACTATATAATTGATTGTCTTTTGGTGGAGGGAAATCAAGATTATCCATCCATCAAGAGATCACGCTATTTTGATTGTTGCCGTTCTTTAATTATTTTGAAAGGTTGTAGAATTAATAGTATTTTGTCAATGTTTTGGTGGAGGTAAAGCTAGATAATCCATCCATCAAGGGATCAAAATAAAATACTTCATTTGTATTCAGGATTGTTTTGCAGGCTGAAGTCTTTAATGTGTGTTTGTTAATGTTCTTGGTGGCACATGTAAAAATCATACATTTTAATCCAGATTTACTTAAGTGTTTCAAGATACATGTTTTAGCTATTTGAAGATAGTTCCAATGTGCAAAAATCTATGTGGTTTACCAGATTCTTCAATTTGTGAAACATTGCTATATATTTTTATCATCTGACTCATTCTTTTGGGTGTTTCCAAAATCTGTCATTTATTTTCATTAACTTCTATAAGCATTATAATTTTCATCCTAACATTTTCAAATAAATTGCATTAGAAAATCTTGCTGCATAAGCAGAAAACTGATGTATTTCTGTATTCACATTTTATTATTGTTACTTTTTGTTGACATTTTTTTTCCTTTTGTAACTTTCTCATTAGGTTTCAGTGTGGGCATAAGTTTAGGAACTAGTGCTCCATGTATTTGGGCATAAGTTTAGAAACTAGTGCTCCATGTATGTGGGCATAAGTTTAGAAACTAGTGCTCCATGTATGTGGGCATAAGTTTAGAAACTAGTGCTCCATGTATGTGGGCATAAGTTTAGAAACTAGTGCTTCAAAACATTGTATTTCATTGTCGAGAAAATTGTTCTATTTCTGATTGAGCTACCTTTATTTATAAATCTACACTGTAACCTACAGTAGGGTAGAACTGGAAAAATTGTAATCCAACCTGCAAAAATTGGAAACGCTAATGTTTTGCTAATCGCTAGCAACACATGGGAAAGCACACATTGACTTTTGGTAAAAACAATTTGTGTGTATTTTCCTTGGTTTCCAGCAATTGGCAATTCTTCGTGACCATATTTTTGACTATGGACACATCCTAGAAACTATTATGGCAAGTTTTTATTATTACATACCGGTATATCTTTCCTACGCATCTTAGCAGTAAAAAATTGATTGAATAATGAAATTATTTCTTCTGTGCTCTCTCTCACAGCTCTTGCAGAATGTTTTGTATCATGGTTTATGACTTAGCTGTATGTGCACCTTTTGGCCTGACACATCTGACTTCAGAATTGCTTGTGTCATTGACTATCTACAGGATGGACAGTCATCTCCACCACCACCCTTCTCCCCCCCCCCCCTTTACCCCAATCTCCTTCATCATGTATGGATTCTGGGTCACATCTGACCCTCTGCAGTATGGGAAAAAATATCTCCCCCCCCTCCAATATCCTTTGTCTAGTACAACTTCAGCATGGCAGGTAACAGTGGTGTTATTCTGTGCTCCCCTCTCAGTCCTAACAACACACTGGCAGCTGTGCTTTCAATTTAGGTAGATGTGCATATTAATATTGATAGTGTAAATTTTTACCTTTTATGCAGACATGCAGAGCCAGCCCACAGACCAACTGTGATGTACGCAATGGATTTATCCCAGGGGCCCTCGTGCATTGCTAATATAAAATAATGCTACATCTCCAATCTGGCCTTGAGGAGATCCCCTCAACTTGGGACTAAAAACACTGCACAAACATGGCTGAATCTTTCACTTATTGAGCTCATACTAAATATTTGAATAAGATTTTTATGCAGTGAGCTATCATACTAGGACCTCCGCTTCATATGTAGTTAATATATCTTTCTTAAGTTTGTAAATCAAAGGATACATTCTTGTTTGGTTTGGTATGTCTGTCTTAGGACACTTTCTTGTACAGCTAGATATGGCTGATGTCTTGGACCATGTATCTTGTGCAGCTAGATACGGCTGTCTTGCGACACATTCTTATATTGGTAGGTGTGGCTGATGGTTTGCTGGTTGCTATTATGTTATTTTTTAATTTTGCAAGCTCAGCTAATCAACCTTGTATATAGCAATTGAAATTTTCACAAACATCTAGAAAAAATAAATTGAGCTCAGTTTCACACAATCAATATTTACTGGTGTTTTGGCTGTATAAAAATTACAATGATTTGATGCTTGACTCAAGAATTTGTTTGTTTTCTAAAAATGTATGACTAATTTACTCATAACTCTGGATCAGCAACCAACCATCTTCTCCTTCAGAAATGTGATGTGGTATAGTAGCTCCCCAGGCTACACAGCTGTAATTGGGTAACTAATTTGAGAATGCAAAATATTAAGACCAACATCCTCCTATTATTTCTAAAACTTAAAAAATTGTGTCCAGACACCATAATAAATTAATGAAGATATCAGGAGCCGATACTGCCAAATTCTGCTGGACTCGCAGATTAAGAAAAGGCAATGAAAATTAATTATGCACATGCTAAAAACCCAGGGAAAAATGGAAGACCTAGGAAGGAACACACGGAGAAGTGAGACCATGATGGACAATAATAATCATTTAAAAAACCATAACCCATCAATGTCATAGGGATGTTGCAATAAGACATTTGGTACAAACAGATCTCTGCACATCTCTATCCTCTACCATCCTGATGAATTTGGATGCTTCACACTCTATCCAGTCCTTGGATATTACCCATCCATGTGTTCTTTTTACCATCTTATCTTCTTGTACCCTCCATAGTACCTTGAAGAACATCTTTTGTCATCTCAAAATAACAGTTCAGTGGGATTATTTTAATACGGTGGTGCCCTATTCCTCTCCGAAACTCCCACAATGAAATGGCCATAGAAAAACACAGCTGTTACCATTTGCCATTTTACAGGACAAAAAGTTGAGAATCTGGGATGAAGCTGCAAATATATCCTTGGATAGAGAGTAATGGAAAATACTTGTCCGTGGCCTATGCACCCGCCAGGGGATGTGTAGAGAATCCATTCACTTAGTTATCTAAGTTTATGTATGTAAACATGAACTTTGATCAGGCAATGACACGTCAGTGCAGTACAGGTGCATCATTTGTGTGCGGTAGCTGTTCAAATCTCTTCTGTTGATTTTGTTTATTGCTTGCATTTGTTTTTATTTTGTGTAATTAGATCAACACAACAACCAGGGATTATTAGTTCTAACTATTGATTGGTTTGTTTAACTTATGCTAGAACCATCACAAGATTAACACAACATAACAACCAGGGGATTATTATTTCAGACTTCTGTTGACTGATAGCATTATGTTAATCACTGTTATCATTGTACTTTGGCTAATATACATTTTTGTTATAAAATGTTTTTTGCTCAGATAGTAACCTTTCAGATTTATGTTGTTGATTTCTCATCAACCAGTGGTTTAACATGTACTTTTGTTAATCATATTTTAACCTGCAACCATTTACACTAGACTATCAATCATCAAGTTCCATGCAGATCATGTTTCTCCACATCTCCTTGCTTTCTCGTCTCATTAATAAGTTCAGTTGGTGATGTTCTTCCATGACTTGATTTCAGCCTAACAGAGGACAACTTGAACCTTCTTATTATGTTGCTTTTTACTGAA
Organism: Meghimatium bilineatum; assembly: GCA_034231615.1. Taxonomy (NCBI): domain Eukaryota; kingdom Metazoa; phylum Mollusca; class Gastropoda; order Stylommatophora; family Philomycidae; genus Meghimatium; species Meghimatium bilineatum. The sequence continues at coordinate 1,362,705 of CM067310.1, read as the reverse complement.
TTAATCCTAGCTGCTAAATTTTTTCAGCCTGTACTGAATCTCTAGTCCTATAAAATTAAAAAATCTTTTACAGTACTAGCTTTGTATTGACAACAAAAAGTATATACTGCTCGGATGAGATCATTCAATCAAGTGCTATATCGAATGCTGTAGGCGATCATGTTTCTCCACGACTCTCTGTCTCTTGTCAATAAGCTCGGCTGGTGAGCTACCGTGCCACAATACAAGTCCATCTAGTAACTTTTATTAACCATCGGATCAGATGGTTGATATATACTGGCGCTTGGTGATTTCAGATTGTTTTGAAATCATTTTTAGAAATCAAGCAAAGAGTGTATTGAATAAAATGGCAACATATTTCCATTTTCTGGACCTGCATCCTGCTAGAAATCTAAGAGGACCATATTCCTGCTACAAGAGATATCCAATGGGAATTTGAGAATGAACGCTGAAGAATACACCTATCTTCTTCTAGTGAGACGCAGTAGTATAATGTTAAGTAACTCGCTCGACAAAGATCATAGGAGTCGGGTTTCGATCCTCTCATTATTCATGGTATGAAAAAAATTATTCCCTTTTTCACCCTATCCACCAGGAAGTAGAGTATCAGGACTCTCATTGGTGCTTTCGTAAGGACATGTGCTTGTGAGCACTAGCGATTACATGTAGGCAGTGTTCATCATGTGAAAAGGTTGAGAAACTGTTCTAGAAGGTTTGTATATTATAAATAGATCAGCTCAAGTTGCACATTCAGGTCCCTTTTTAAAAAAAAAATTGACACAACTTGTAAAATTTGTTGGTTATAGATGTGTAGTTGTGATCCTCTTTCACTTGAATATTCATTCATGTATGACATATGAGCGTGTCACCTATAGTACCTTAGCTGGGCAAGGCAACAAATGTCAGATATAATCAAAACTAGAACTAAAAGGCAACATTTCAAAATATCTGAAATATGAAAGATGTTTTTCAAAATATGAAAAACATCTTTGTAATACAGTGGAATCATGTTGTAACAACCTGGTCTGGAACAACAAAATATGTGTGTAATAGAAATTTGCTATATGCAGTAAAAACAATATAGAAAAAACATTAGGGATTTTGAAGAGTGTTGTTATAGAGTGAAATTTGTTATAAAAGAATGTGCTATAGTGGGGTTCCATTGTATATCATTGTCAATTGAGGTGAGAGAGAACTAATTATATAGAACCAGTTCTGATGTATGGAAGTGAATCTTGGACATTCAGCAGATTTGGGAAAAATTCTATTGAAGCAGCAGAGATGTGGTTTTATAGTAGCATGTTAAAAACAAAAAACACCATGGACAGATACAAAGTGTAATAAAAAAAATATCTAGAAAGAAGTTCATTCAAAATAAGGAGAGCTGCAACCCACATGAGAAAGTTCACATTTTTTTACACATGAGAAGAGGAAAGATGAAACATTTTGACAACAGGCAAGTTGATGAGGATTAGTGGAAAACCAAGAGAGAAAATGCTTGACAACCTGGCCTTGTGGCATTCGAGAACATCTGTACCAGAAATTATTGGCAGCCCGCGAAACAAGACTGCAAAGACATGATAACCAACTCCACACTGCATGAACCATAACGAGAGGAGTTAGCTTGGCAGAGATTACATAATCTGAAGGAGAACAGAGCACATGTGGATTATAATGTTCTGACTCTAACTAGTGAATGAGTGCATCTATAGTGACAAGAAAAAGTGTGACAAATATTGTGATACTGGGTAGAGTGTCAGGAATAAACTGGTATCAGTACAATGATGGTGGTGTAAGAATGTGCTGTTTTGTCCATCACAAGTGAAATGTTCATTTATTACATCCACTTATAACATTTGGTTAGAGTTATGTCCTTGACTGAGTTCATAAGACCTTATTATGGCTAATAAGCCTTATTATGGTCGCAAATGGCCTTGGGCAGTTGAAGTTCTATGCTCTCCGCTGTTGTGCTGCTACATTACTCCTCTTTTCACAAGATGCTGCATCCTTTTTTTTTTACTGTAGAGCGCCATGTAGCTCTATATTTTGTGCAAGTTTTCCCCATGTATCTTGGTTTAATTCATAGGCTGTCAGTAAGGTATTTAACGAGTCCTTGTAGCACTTCTTTTGGTCACCTTTGAAAATGTATGCCCTTCTGCAACTGCTCGTAGAATAGTATTTGTGGTATGTGATAATCTGGCATACATACCACATGACCTGCCCCAAGAAACTGTCTGCATCAGAATAGTGTCAGTGCTAGGAATACCAGATCTGTCAAGGACAGTGGTAACCGGAATATTGTCTTGCCATCTGATGTTCATAACTTTTCTGTGACAAGTTGTGTGAAAGTGAAAATATCTAGTTACACTAAAAAGCACAACCATACACAGTGGAATCCTGTTATAACAACATGGTCCTGACCAATTAAATATATATGTAATAACAGAAATTTGTTATAAACAGTACAAACAATATCAAGTAAATATAATTAGGGATTTTGAAGTGTTGTTATATTGGGAAATTTGTTATAAAAAGATGGGCTATAGAGAGATTCCAATGTACACAAAAGATGGGCTATAGAGAGATTCCAATGTACACAAAAGGCTACATCAGGTGAGAAATGAAAAGTTGCATAGGGCTTGTTTTTAGGAATGACAGGAAAGTGCTGGAAAAATTGTCCATCTACTTCGCAAGCACATCAAGCCTGAGAATAGAAGCAATGATGGCAGCAGTCAATTGTTTGACAGCTAAAATACCAACTCATACAGTAATAGTCTGACTCCCAAAGAAAGGAGTGTGTCACATATCTGGGTTGTCCAAAGTATTATAGTTAAATCCCATTACTGTGGAATCCCTTTATATTGCATATATTTGTAACAGTTTTCCCCTTTTTTTAAGAACCCTTCAAAATTTCCCATTTATATTCTTGATTGTTTGTTCTGTATGTTTATAACGAATGTCATCGTTACAGGCCAAGTTGTTATAATGGGATTTGACTATATTAATATACCAATACTATCTCAGATCAGGGGCAATGAAAGAATTGATTCATTGATATGAGATGCTGTGGTTGGTGGTAGATTACTGTGATAACATATATATATATAGTTAAATTCTGTTATAACAACTTGGTCCGCACAGATGAAATATGTATGCTATAACAGAAATATGCTAAATACAGTACCAAACAGTGGGATCCTACTATAGTACATAAACAAATTTCACTATTTAAAAACACTTCACAATCTCCTTGTATGTATTGTTTGGTACTGTATATAGCAAGTATCTCTTATTACATATTTGGTCAGTCTAGAGCAAGTGATAATGGGATTTGACTGTATAAAGAATATGTTTGAGGATTTTGAAAAGTATTGTTATAGAGGGAAATTTGTTATAAGTGGATGTGCTATAGGAGGGATTCGACTACAGAGAATGAAAGAGGAAGGGTGACCAAGCAAGTTCTTCTCCACAATGTTCCTTCATGCTTATTCCAAACAATGACACATATCTTGGTTGATACAATACAATTCTGTTATAACAACTTGGTCTGGACCCATGAAATATGTACTGCAATGTAATAACAGAAATTTGCTATATACAGTACATATAATATAGAATAAATATAGAATATAATATAGAATATACTGGTAAGTGATTATTTTTATAAAAGGATGAACTATAGTGGAATTTCCCCCTGTACAATGTTTAAAAAAATATACTTTTCATTGGCTGGTGAGACAAAATATCATTTGTGCATAAAGACCAATGTTCATTTACATGAGCCAAGATAAGTGATGCTGTTTGGAATATACACGCAGGACATTTCTGGAGACGGCCTTGGTCCAAGTGTGTTCTTTGTGGAAATATCTGACAACATAATCACATGGCTGGAGCTTTGAGTGTGAACACTCTCAGATGTTTGCTGAAATGAAAAGTGCAGCAGTTACAGTTACGCAAATATTACGCGCCCATTATACAGAACATCCAACATGCATAAGAAACACAATAAATACAGTGGAATCCCTTTATAACAACTTGGTCCAAACTGACTCAATATTATGTAGTAAAAGAAATGTACTAAATACAGTACAGATAATAAAGAGTAAATATAATTGAAGATTTTGAAAAGTGTTGTTATATAGGGAAATTTGTTATAACAGGATGTGCTATAGAGGGATTCTACTGTACGCTATAAACACAACATTTAATGGCAAAGGTGAAATGTCGCAAACTTGTGTGGTTTGTCTACGTGATCCACCGAAGACGGATGTGTCGGTCCATTGGTGCAAATAAAACGGCGACACAACGCATTTCCATTCTCTGGACTACGTCCTGCTGGAAATCTAATAGGACCATGGTCCTGCTACAAGAGAGATCCAACGGGAGTTTGAGAATGAACGCTGAAGAAGAAGAAGTCTATGTGATGATGCACGATTCTCTTTCTAAAATTATCCTGCAGGAAACAGTTTAGGGTAGATGAAGAGGAGGGAAAAAGAAAATGTAGATAGGTAATATTAAAGATGACAAAATAAAATTCTCCACACTTAAACCAGGAACTGAGAACACTCAGATATAGCAGAATTTGTGTGTTGATGTTTCATAGTGACACCCCTATGACACTGAATGGTCATGAGACATGTCTCTAATGGGCAATTATATGTAATTGTGATGTATTCAACAAATTTTGTTCACTTCATATTTTGGAGAATGTTCCCACCATTGTAATTAATTTCTGTTAATACATTAATTTTTCAGAAAAATTGTGGTTTGTGAATGTCTGTTCAATATTGTCTATCATTTGCTTGAAGTGGGTGTCAGTGGTTATATTGATACTGTAGTGATACAGATGTTGCAAAAAAGCAACCTAAGCTTTGAGATAGGAGGGCTAGCATGCAGTATGAGCACAGGCTGTGACATACATCTGGTCTACTTTTGATATGGACATTCGGTGGAAGTGGTAAAAGATCAGACATATTAGTTACTGCCACTGAAATCGGATGTGTTGTGTCAATGGTGCAAATAAAATGGTGACCTAATGTATTTCCGACATCTTCCTGGAAATCTAGTAGGACCATTGTCCTGCTACAAGAGATATCTCTGGACTACATCTTCCTGGAAATCTAGTAGGACCATTGTCCTGCTACAAGAGATATCTCTGGACTACATCTTCCTGGAAATCTAGTAGGACCATTGTCCTGCTACAAGAGATATCTCTGGACTACATCTTCCTGGAAATCTAGTAGGACCATTGTCCTGCTACAAGAGATATCCAGTGGAAGGTTTGAGAATGAATGCTTAAAATATGTTTACTTGAAGAAATGGGTTGGTGATGATACATGTACACTGGTCAATGAAACTGGTGTACTATGGGGTGATTGATGGTAAATACACTGGTCAATGAAGATTGGGGTTGTTGGTAAAGATACTGGTCAATGAAGATTGGTGACATTGCGGTGGTTGATGGTAAATACACTGGTCAATGAAGCTTGGGGTTGATGGTAAATACAGTGGTTAATGAAGCTTGGCGACATTGTGGTGGTTGATGGTAAAGACACTGGTCAATGAAGATTGGGGTTGATGGTTAATACAGTGGTCAATGAAGCTTGGCGACATTGTGGTGGTGATGGTAAAGATACTGGTCAATGAAGCTTCTCAACATTGGGGTGGGCAATGGTAAAGATACTGGTCAATGAAGCTACTCAACATTGGGGTGGGCAATGGTAAAGACACTGGTCAATGAAGCTTCTCAACATTGTGGTGGTTGATGGTAAAGACACTGGTCAATGAAGCTTCTCAACATAATGGTGGTTGATGGTAAAGACACTGGTCAATGAAGCTTCTCAACATTGGGGTGGGCAATGGTAAAGACACTGGTCAATGAAGCTTCTCAACATTGGGATGGTTGATGATATAAAAAAAACTGGTCAAAGAGGTTTTTATACAAAACTTATTTTCCCTATTTAAGAACAATTTTCAAAATCCCCAATTATATTTAGGTCCCTATTCTTAGGAATTTAGCTAAAAGGTGGGTAACACCCATCTGTTAACAATTTTTCACGGAAAGGTAATCCTGTTTCTTATTTTTTTTATGGGGAATTGAAAATGAACAAATGGCTCCTCTTATAAAATGTAACACCCTTTTCCTTACTGACAATGTATCTATGGCCCTCAAAGATTTGCATTGTCTTTGCCTTGCAAAGTGACGGTGTTAGAAAATTATTACAGTTTCTTCTTGTAGTGGGTGTAAATGTTGACATATGTATTCATTCATGTCTTAGCTTGTCTTTTTCTACAGAATACAGTGGAATCTCCTTATTACAACTTGATCAGGGCCGATGAAATATGTTTGTAATAATGGACATTCGCTGTATACAGTAGAAACATTCAAGGAGAAATATTGGGCATATTTTGAAGTTCAAATAAGGAAATTTGTTATAAAAGAATGCTCTAAAGAGGGATTATTCTGATAATATTTTTGTTCTAAAACTCACGAAGTGCAGTATAGCCAAGCATGTAGGTAAGATCACGGTTGAGGGAGGGACTAGGGTTCAAACCTGACATGACTTCTAGGAAGCAAGCAAAATTTGGATGAAAGACACTTATCCCCTTTCTGACACATGATGATGATAATCCCTTTAGCTGTGAGCAGGTAGCTCTTGACAGGCAATAGTCTTTCTGGCAAAAGCATAGGTTCCCCCTCAGTTGAGTAAATGAGGTGACATTCAAACGAATACGGTTTACGGTCTCAAAGAAATAGTTGTGGGGGTTTATGGATGCATATTCAATCCGAAAGGGAGACATTCCGGTGCTGCAGGGGAAAAAAACCCCGATCATAACATCCTGACATGAGTGCAGCATATACAGCATGGCCGAACAATTCATAATTTTTCTGTCTATCTATTGACCCATCTGCAGTGATGGCACACCTAGGAATCTGCCACAGAAGGACAAAGATTCAATGTTCGCTGGCCTGTATCTCTCCAGCATCCATATTGAGATCATTTGATAGAAGACAAAAGTCAGAAATTGAGGCAAGTCATGCTGTGATGAGAACTTTTTCAAAGGTGACTGGTTGTCAGCCAATCCTCAATCTTTAGTCACCTCCTACGACATGCCGGAGGGGGGGGGGGGAGAGACAGTTGCCCTATTATGTGAACTGCAAGTCCATACGGGGATCTCCGTATACAGAATGGGGTTAAACCATTCGCTTTATGCCCAAAAGGGTTGCAGGTTCAAATGCGATTTTCATCATCTTGTTTATAAAAGTGACTTTTTTTTATCCCTGAGGATTACCAAGTGAATCTATGGAGTACGTGGCATGAGTGCAACTCCCGAAAAGCTACATGATGCTTCGCTGAGGGGGACAAGTACAATGAAGTCAATCATCTACTCGTTTTGTGCAGTTACACCACGTATATACTTCGCTTCTCTTCTTTATGCTGTTCCTCCTTCGCAAGCGAATATGAGCATGACATGAACAAGTAGAAAAACAAAACATTTGTGATTGTCTAATTTGGTTTGTGAGTTCGTAGATGTCCGATTCGTGCCATGAAAATTCTATTGCAGGAATGCAGAGGATTTGGTATAGGAGGGTTTTCGAATCTGTCCTTCTGCTTCCGTCGCTTATAAATTTCCCGCAGTGTTCATTCTTTTTTTCAAATTTTAGTGATGCCAGCAGTGATCTGGGTGTGTCAAGCTGAGCGATCAAGGGCTGTAGTCTTCCAGGAGCTAGGGTCGATGCTGCAGTGCGTGAGGGAGTTGTTTAGGTGATCATTGAAGCGATATTTCTGCCCTCCAATTGAACGTTTACCATCGCACTACCATCCATAGAATAATCTCTTTGGAAGGTGCTTGTCTGACATACGGACGATGTGATCAGTCCAGCGGAGTTGAGACATAGCAGGGCAAGTATGCTTTGCATACGGGACTTTTGAAGGATTTCAGTGTCTGGTGCTCGATCCTGCTAGCGTACTCCCATGAGGTTTCTTAGGCACCGACGGCAGAATGAGTTAAGCTGTCGAGCGTGTCTCGCATAGACAGTCCAGGATTACGCAGCATAAAGCAGTGTTGGTAGAACCACTGCGCGGTACACATCCAACTTAATTCTCAAACTGAGAGCGCGCCTGATCCAAACCTTGGCACGACAGCTCCCGAATGCCGCACTGGCACGATCAATACGCAGGGTAACATTCCCGTCAATTGTCGCGGTTTGCGATAGGGTGCTGCAAACTTATTATAGATAGACATACAAACTTATTGGCAGCATTGAGTTTTTATCCCTTTGCTGTGATCACTGGTTCTGTGCAGGGGACACCTGGCGATGGTCGATACATTACTAATGTTTTCGCGGTGCTGATGGTGAGACATCACAGGCCAAAGAAAAAAAGTTCATGCTGTCCTGCATGTCTTTCAGACTGGCAGTGTTTAGTGCACACTCGTCGGCGAACAATGTTCCTCCGTCAGCTCGATAGCGAAAGCAAATTCCTGCACTGTTATTCCGGAAGGCGTCATTTAACATGGCAGAGAACATCATGCTGAAAAGCGTCGGAGCAAGGAGACAACCTTGCTTGACACCTTTAGTTATTGGAATCAGGTTTGAGTATGCGTCGTCATCTTGCACACAGGCTGTCATACCATTATAGAACTGGCGAACCATGTTGGTGAATTTTTCGGGACATCCAAATTTGGCCATGATCTTCCACAGTCCTTCGCGATTTAGTCTCGAATGCCTTAATTAGGTTGACAAATGTGGTGTAGAGACCAATGTTCTGTTCGCGACACTTTTCCTGTAGTTGTCTGACAGTGAATATCATATCAACTGTACTTCTGCCCTGTCAGAAGCCACATTGGCTCTCTGGTAGGAGACCTGTCTCAATATGGGCTTGCAGTCTTTCTTCTTCTGCGTTCGCTCTTTTATAACCACAACAATAAATCGTGTGATTTCCGCCGGGAAGCGTGAAGTACGTTGTACTACAAGTTCCACAGTAGAACTGTGTTATTTGCGCCTCGGTTAGTTCATTTTGTAATGATGACATCCGAGGCCCAGCATATCCGTTTTCATCATGCCTTTAATTCGGGCAGTAGGCTTACCTAGCCAGTGACATCCTGCATATCTGGTAACGGGCGCGCGGGCGCATAATGCCTCTTCGCCGAGACGATGTCGTTCACGTCTATCTCGCAGGAGGTGTTCAACCGTCCGTCCTCCCCAAGTCTGGTTCCGGCAAAGGAAGAACTCGGCAGAGTTCGACTCTGGAGCTTCCGCCTTCTTAGCTGGGGTGTCGTTCACTGAAATCATGAACCCCTCGCCTAAGTCCGAGTCTCACCACGCGTTTGGGATCAAGGTGTGTTCTCGAGCTGAACGACATTGTCCCATTTGTGCCCGACGCATCGGGTACGGAACCCTTTCTCTTCGCGAGCATGTTTCCTGTATAGGAAGGTTCGACTCAAGAGTTGGACCAGGTCTTTTTTCCCTCTCGTGCGCACACGATTGGGTATTGGTCTCTGCCTGTAAGGAGCACTGATAACTAGAAGCTTGTCTCTAGCTAACAGAGCTTGTAGTTCCGATTTCCGTGGGTCGTTTTCACTTTCTATATGCAGTTAGGGCTGCCCCCTGGCACTGCGCTCTGTATGTTGTGTTTCATCTCTCGCCGTGCATCATCTTTTCCATGCCTTTTCATTGGCCGCCCCTACAATGCTCGGACTGGACGGACGAACGTCACTGTGTGTCGACAGTGCCACTGCATACCATGGCGCTTGTAGTTTCGTAGATATTATCTGTCTCTTATGCACAAATCTCTTTCCATCTGCTACCTCACGGACACGATATCTGCTACCTCCACATTCACGGACACGATCCCCAAATGTTGTAGCCAGAATCTGCACGTGCCGCTGTGTTTCTGTTTTCAAAGTGTACAGCGAGAAAGTACATTTGGATCTTGGTTATCTCATAACTCTGGAGCCGCCGAGAGCATTGCGTCCCCTTGGCACACCAGCTTGCACTCTCTTAAACAGGACCATAACAAGCATCTTGCCTGCTATAGAGATCATGGATATGCTTCTGTGGCTGTCGCAAGCTAGGCGATTTCCTTTGAAGTCCTAGTTCTAAAAATCTTGTTTTGATTTGCTAAGGGTGGGGTTTGAATCTCCCAAATCCATACCTTATTTACGGGTCTGTGTATGGCATTGCTTACAACCGTAAATAATTGGGAAATGGGGTTGGGGGGTGTGTTAAAACGCTCTTCTTAGCAAATTATAGCATGACATTTAATTATAGGTCTTTAATTATAGCGAAAAGGTCGGACACCCCCCCCCCCTCCCCGATATGCAATAAGATATAGTAGAGTCACATTTTCATCGAAAAGATCATCACATTTTCCATCACAAAGAACAAATGTTAGGTAAATTTACGCACGCAAAAGCATGGAGTGATTATATTTAAATGTAACCTCCCTCACGAACGTTGGCTATGGTAATCCAGTCATCAAAGACTCTTAGTTTGGTTAGCACTTGATGATGATGAACGGGCTATTTTAATAAGTATGAGCTCTTCTGTGTCGTGAAGTATGAAAGTCTTGTCTAATGTAAACAAGGAAATAGAAAGCAAATTACAATGGGAGATTTCACTTTAGAAACTGTTTTACATTTTATCATTTCCAATGGAGGTCAGGTTCAGAATCATAAATTAGTCACTCACTTTAAGGATGTTTTGAATCATTCAACAAATAAAGGTATTGGCATAATGTTGTTTATTAAAATGAACAGTGTAGTGTAACTGTAAGTTACTAACTAAACATCTGATGTTTTAGCGGCGAAGTGAATTCAATAGTTAGCCTTAGTTAGGGGCGCTATGGGAAGGCTGTGACTTTTAAGTACTTACTCAGTACTAATAGAGAGTTGAAAAGAAGTTTGAATTGATTGTGAGATCCATCACAATCACCAGATTACAGACACACTGCTAAATTGAAATAACGCTTATTTTTCTAAACGTCTAAAATGTTATACGGTTCACAACACTTTTACTTTAGTAGGGTACACCAACGAATAGGCCCTATTTCATATTTCTTTATTAAAGTCCGTAATTATTTATTCTGAAGTATTTTAACTGTTCCGGTATAAGCCTAACTGGCCTAAGGTAAAGTAATAAAGGCAGCAACCTGCCGTTGGGGATGAAGATAACTCTTTCTTCATATAATAAGCTGCAGCAACTATTAGGTGGGGTGGCCAGTTCCATTCCGTGCTGTGTTTACCGTCCATTGTCTCTTGTTTATCACCAGGTTGTGGTGTTGTTATAGGGGTTTGTGAAGTAGATGTGGTATGTGTTCTAGAGCCAGATGTATTGCTCTGGTTGAGGTGTAGTCATGTATGTTCAAGATAGTCTTGATGTTGTTTACTGATTTTTCCTAGGTCTGCCCTTGGCTCTGTATCCTGATTCCATCTTGTTATAAGCTCACTTCTTATGGGAAGTTGAATGTTCATCATCATAAGATGTCCAAATCATGTTATCTGTTGTTTCTCTATATATTTGATGCATGATGTTATACCTGTTACCTTTCTGATGTTCTCACTGCACATTTTGTTGAGTCTGATGTTCTCACTGCTAATTTTGTGGAGTCTGATGTTCTCACTGCTAATTTTGTTGAGTCTGATGACTCTAATAGTCTTCCTTAAAATTTCATTTCACAAGTTTTGATCTTTCTCTTATTAGTAGATGTCAGTTGCCACATCTGGCATTGGTAGCATAGTGTTGGTATAAAGATGCTCTTAATCATTTGTTTCTTTACTTCCATGTAGTATTTTGGGTGCAATAGCAAAGGTGACAGCATTTGCCCTCTGGCATCTTATTTGTATCTCTCTATCGAGTCGTCCGTCTTCTGTGAAGAAGAAATTGTTGTGTGTGTATTCAGGTGCAGCAGCAATAAAATTGAGAACCATAACATAATTGTGTGCTCTAAGTCTGCATAAAGACACAAGAAATGTTGGAATCGGCTGTGTCATTTCTCATAACATATAGACCTTCATGTTAATTTTGTTTTTATTTATTGGAGATTTACTGTTTGTTATTTTTGGGACATTCCCGATGTTGGTGTTAAATTATTCACTTTGTGTTCAAGAGGTTGTGTATTAGAATCCTGCTTGTGAAGTCTTGTTTTTAAATTGTATATTTTTGGAGATTCCTGGGGATTATCGCTTTGAAGATATGGAGTTGTGTGCTATCAGTGATACTCATGGTAGACGACGTGCCGCTGCGTTGGAAGGGAAGGAGTGCAAATGTGGTATATCCTCTATGGCATTTAGACATTTTTTAATTTACTGAATTAAAGCCTCAATTTGCAAAGACACAGCTATTTCAACCTGAGAGCTGAGACTTTCTTAGTTATATCAGCACCTTTTTGACCAAACACATCTGGCTTCTGGATCAAAAAATAATTTGTTTATTTGTTTTGTTGCAGTGACAAACAGGGAAAAGTTTAAAGACTATATCAATGAGCTTGCTACCATTAAAGTTATTGATGTGAGTATCCAGTTTCTCAAAGAATATATACATTGTTGATAAAATATGTAAGAGTAATTCATGCTTTTAGTCATTTTCATTTTGAAGGTTGTATATTGCTCTTATGTAGATCACAAGTTTAGTCCTAGTTTTACTATCAGGTTATGCTGTATTGGCACGAAAACATACATATAACAGTATATGCCATTTTCAATGTTTCAACCTTAAGTCCTTTTTCAAGAAAATATGAAACAAACAGTGAATAAACAACAATGAAAACAGTTAAAATATGGGCACTATTACAGAAGAAATAGACGGCAGACATTGAACAGCACAGATGTCCAAGGTGATAGTAAAAATATTTACACAAGTGTTATCATAGGGGTGTGTTTATTTAACAAAGGAAACAGGAAATAAGAACAGAATGAAAAAACTATGCTTGAAAACAAAATGCACAGCAATATAACGATGACCCCACCAACAAAAAAATTGAAATAAAAGAATGATCAGAATTAAGACAAAAAGACTTAAGCATTCCAAACTGAAATATAAACTGATTTTCAATGGCATACCTAGCTCTATCATCAGTGGTGCAGGATCTGAGGGCAGTGAGCTGAATATCACAGGCACCAAGATGGTAAATGCCATTGAAATGTATAGCGACATGAGCAGGTTTACTGTGCTTAATGACATGAAGATGCCTACAGAAAAGGTCACTCAACCTTAAGCCAGTTTCACCTATATATTTTTGGTCACAGAGTTTACGTATGATAACGTAAATAACATTATAGGATTCACATGTAAAATTTATGGGATTCACACGTAAAAGTTATGGGATTCATGATAGTAACACCTAATTGCTCTTCACTGACCTCAGTGTCTATCTTGTATTTAATTCTTTCATGTGTTATCTTAAGCAGTATTTTAGTTATATAACTTATTAAACTCATTGTTGTGTATTCTTTACAGTCCACAGCCCTGTGCATCTTAATTACTGAATAAATGTAAATATAAATAAATATTCACTGTTATATCAGGCGACATATTTTTTTTCCGATTGTATCTTTCTTATGGATTTTCTGAACTTTTAGTGAACTTGGGCCAGCTAACCTACCTCTGCCAATGTCATCTTTAAACACTATGATATGTTTGTTATCCATCTTCTTCTTGGTCGACCTCTGCCTCTGTTACTGCTTACTATGTTTGTTATCCATCTTCTTCTTGGTCGACCTCTGCCTCTGTTACTGCTTACTATGTTTGTTATCCATCTTCTTCTTGGTCGACCTCTGCCTCTGTTACTGCTTACTATGTTTGTTATCCATCTTCTTCTTGGTCGACCTCTGCCTCTGTTACTGCTTACTATGTTTGTTATCCATCTTCTTCTTGGTCGACCTCTGCCTCTGTTACTGCTTACTATGTTTGTTATCCATCTTCTTCTTGGTCGACCTCTGCCTCTGTTACTGCTTACTATGTTTGTTATCCATCTTCTTCTTGGTCGACCTCTGCCTCTGTTACTGCTTACTATGTTTGTTATCCATCTTCTTCTTGGTCGACCTCTGCCTCTGTTACTGCTTACTATGTTTGTTATCCATCTTCTTCTTGGTCGACCTCTGCCTCTGTTACTGCTTACTATGTTTGTTATCCATCTTCTTCTTGGTCGACCTCTGCCTCTGTTACTGCTTACTATGTTTGTTATCCATCTTCTTCTTGGTCGACCTCTGCCTCTGTTACTGCTTACTATGTTTGTTATCCATCTTCTTCTTGGTCGACCTCTGCCTCTGTTACTGCTTACTATGTTTGTTATCCATCTTCTTCTTGGTCGACCTCTGCCTCTGTTACTGCTTACTATGTTTGTTATCCATCTTTTTCTTGGTCGACCTCTGCCTCTGTTACTGCTTACTATGTTTGTTATCCATCTTCTTCTTGGTCGACCTCTGCCTCTGTTACTGCTTACTATGTTTGTTATCCATCTTCTTCTTGGTCGACCTCTGCCTCTGTTACTGCTTACTATGTTTGTTATCCATCTTCTTCTTGGTCGACCTCTGCCTCTGTTACTGCTTACTATGTTTGTTATCCATCTTCTTCTTGGTCGACCTCTGCCTCTGTTACTGCTTACTATGTTTGTTATCCATCTTCTTCTTGGTCGACCTCTGCCTCTGTTACTGCTTACTATGTTTGTTATCCATCTTCTTCTTGGTCGACCTCTGCCTCTGTTACTGCTTACTATGTTTGTTATCCATCTTCTTCTTGGTCGACCTCTGCCTCTGTTACTGCTTACTATGTTTGTTATCCATCTTCTTCTTGGTCGACCTCTGCCTCTGTTACTGCTTACTATGTTTGTTATCCATCTTCTTCTTGGTCGACCTCTGCCTCTGTTACTGCTTACTATGTTTGTTATCCATCTTCTTCTTGGTCGACCTCTGCCTCTGTTACTGCTTACTATGTTTGTTATCCATCTTCTTCTTGGTCGACCTCTGCCTCTGTTACTGCTTACTATGTGTGTTATCCATCGTCTTCTTGGTCGACCTCTGCCTCTGTTACTGCTTACTATGTTTGTTATCCATCTTCTTCTTGGTCGACCTCTGCCTCTGTTACTGCTTACTATGTGTGTTATCCATCGTCTTCTTGGTCGACCTCTGCCTCTGTTACTGCTTACTATGTTTGTTATCCATCTTCTTCTTGGTCGACCTCTGCCTCTGTTACTGCTTACTATGTTTGTTATCCATCTTCTTCTTGGTCGACCTCTGCCTCTGTTACTGCTTACTATGTTTGTTATCCATCTTCTTCTTGGTCGACCTCTGCCTCTGTTACTGCTTACTATGCCGTCGACTTTTACTCCAGCTATACCCTTATGTCTCTTGATATGTCCAAAGAATCTCAGTTTTCTTATTATAATGTTATTAAGAAGCCAGCCATCTTTGATACTTACCCTTCTCCTCACTTCCTGGTTTTATTTTCTTTTCGTTCACGACATTAAAAAACTGTTCTGTGGCATCTGATTTCGAAGGCAGCTATTTTCTTTGTTGCTGACTTGTTCATTGTCCATGTTTCATAACTACAGATTGCAACTAGGAATATACTTGATGTAATTAGTTGTACTCTTGTTCAGCAGCTGGTACCTTGCCACAGGTTATTCATTTGAAATTTTTTAATGTTCATTATTAGGGGGAAAAGACCTTAGTACTGAAGAAAAAGTATCGGCATGCCTCTGCTGTACCACCGATTCTACAGACTACACTTATAGACTCTGAACGAGTACATTCTGAGCCTCCTGCTGGTAAGACATGTTGTGATAAGACATTAGAGTATGAATTATGTCTTGTTATAAGAGAGATCCAGCTGGAGTTTGAGAATGAATGCTGAAGAAGAAAAAATTAGATGCTACTGAATTCTGTGAATCCGATATCTCTACACCAGTTCGTCAGTCTGTCCAGCTCCCCCTGTAGTTCCACGATGCACTCTTCTTGATTTCTGCCCCGCCTATAGACCAGGATGTCATTGGAGTATGACATCGTTCTGCCAGCACCTGTAATTTGATTGCCAGCGCTGTTTACTGTGTATACATTGAAAAGCACAGGAGATAGAGGTGATCCTTGTGGCAGACCTGGGCTAATAACCGTTGGTGCTGATACCCAGTTACCACACTTAAGAACTACTATCCTGTGCAGCAGGGCTGCACAAACCCACTGCACAAAAAAGGATTTACTGCAAAATTTAACAGTTGGTCCATCAAGATATCCAAGGACACCCTATTGTAAGCATCCTCAAGATCTATTGTGTCTGCACATGTCTCCATGTGCGAATCGAATCCCTCAAAAACATCCTGCGCAAAGAGTTCTGTCATGTCTTCTTTCCTGGTGATACCCACCTAACAACATTTCATAAGAAGAAAACAAGCGGTTCAGTAAGTGAAGACACAAACCAAGAACCAGTGTTCAAGTTTTATAAGAAGACAACAAGTGGTTCAGTAAGTGAAGACACACGCCAGTGTGTTGCCGGGACCCAAAAGAAGAGCAAGGAATAGCAACACTGTTTACCTTCCATGCATGTTGTAAGAGACGACTAAAGAGGTTATAGGATGGAGTCGGCTGTCCCATGCCATATAGGGTCAGTGACCCAAAGCCATGCTGAAGTCGGATGTGTCCGGCCGAAAGGCGCAGATATATGCTGTAAACCATGACACAGCGCATTCCGTTCTCCGGACTACATCCTGCCAATCTGCAGGAGTTTGAGAATGAACGCAGAAGAAAATGTAAGAAACCAAGTATAGTGTCAAGTTTTATACAAATAAAACATTTAACTGACATGGTCCATGTACTTAGAATGGATGAAAAGAAGACTTCCTAAACAAACCTTACTGTGGAAATCAGAGGCTACAAGAATAGAAACAGGTGATTAATCAACAGATAAAGCTCAATATTGGGCATAAGAAATACACAAAAACTACAGCAACTCGTAAGTCGCTCAACATGGAAAGAAATGACTACTGTTCTATGTTCCATCTTTGGCACAAAATTAACTAACTTGTTTGTATGTAGTATTTCTTGTTTTAAAAAGATCCTACATTTTATTTCTTCTCACTAGCTGCGGATGTAGACAGCCACATGGACATTGATAGTCCTGATGGTGGGATGATGTCGAGGGCTAGAATTGATGAAAAGATGGAAGTGAAGATATTAAGTAGCGACAGAGTTCATGTGCCAGCAGGGAAATTTGATAACAATGTCAGCGTAAAGAGTGTGGCAGACTCTACATCATCTCTGGTGTCTGCTGTAAGTTGTTTATGATTCTGTTGTTGCTTCTCGTGTAATTAAAAACAATGTGGTGGTGGGGCCTGAATAGGGAGCAAAGAATAGTGACACATACCTGGTGTGCAGGTTGTAGGAGGCGAGTGTAATAGTTGTGGAAGTGTAATTGGCCATCTAATGGCATAGAGGGTTAAAGTGACCCAGAGGCCATGCTTAAGTTGGAGGTGTCAGGTCAAAAATTGGAGATTTTGCAGTTAGTCTGTAAGCCATAATACAGTGTATTTCATTCTCCAGACTTGGTTCTGCCTGCTAATGTGGAGGAGTTCGAGAATGAAGACTGAAGAAGACACTAAAAGAATTGATTTCAACAATGCAGATTGTGTATATTGTTTATTGCTTCGGATCCCAAAAATTACAAGAGATTAAGTTTTTGCTTTTTGTGTGCAGTGGGGTTAGTTTCTCAAAAGATTTCCTTCTTCTTCAGTAAACATCAACTTTTAGTTCTGTGCTTCACTTGTTCTCCTAAGATCAATTTTCAGGTCAAGTTAACCCATATCATTTAACTATATGTCAAGTTAACCCATAGCATTTATTAATGCTGTAGGGGTGGGAGATGTTAGCTATCTCACATTTCAGTGGCTCTGCTATATGAGGGCAGTAGCCTTGCAGCCTTTACTCCCCAGACTGATCCGGTACCCAATCAATGATTCCTGAGACCAAATGGGATTTAACCAGTCCGTTCAACGGCACCAAACTGGTGCCATTGAACTGACTGGTTAAATTCCCGTTGGAAACTCATAGGAAACTCTTGTCATCACAAGGCAACTCTGGCAACAAAAAGGCAACCTAATCATTCCATTTCTTTCCATTCCATACATATCCAGTTTGTATTATCTCAGGATGTGTTGAGGTAATCTTCTATACCTGAAGATAGTTTTCTAAATCTCCATATTTGCTCTGTTGTATTCTGATGTGCCATCTAACAGGGTATGCAAGAATACTTAATATCCCTTCTC
Source organism: Meghimatium bilineatum (assembly GCA_034231615.1). Classification (NCBI taxonomy): domain Eukaryota; kingdom Metazoa; phylum Mollusca; class Gastropoda; order Stylommatophora; family Philomycidae; genus Meghimatium; species Meghimatium bilineatum. Next base: position 1,344,451 of record CM067310.1, on the reverse strand, counting down.
ACTATTTGTAGGGGTCGCACAAGTCACAGGCTTCCAGCACATCCGGTGTGGTCTCCGTGGATGATGTTAGCAGTGCTTCTGTGTTCACGGTCCAGGACAAGATTAAAAAACTAAACAAGAATATATCAGATTCTGATGTGGGTCATGTTAAACCTTGGGGCCCAGGAGGAGGAAACAAGAAGATTCACAAGCATGGACAAGTATGTATCTGTCATGACTTATAGTTTACAGCTGTGCAGCTGTGATAATTTATACTGTGCAGCTGTGTTAATTTATAACATGCAGATGTGATATCTTATAACACGACTAATAATTTATACTGTGAAGCTGTGATAATTTATACTGTGCAGCTGTGATAATTTATAATGTGCATCTGTGATGATTGAACACATAATTCACAGCTGTTGTGACTGAACATGTAATTCTTAATTTTGCAGCTGTGGTGATTGAATATATAATGCACAGCTGTGATAACTGTGGTGACTGAACATGTAATATGCAGCTGTGGTGACTGACCAAATAATATAATGCTGTAATGGATATATTATGTGCAGCTGTCTGATTTAACATATGCTGTACAGCTGGGACTTCTGTATATATGTTGCACAGCTGTGATGACTGAACATATAATATGCAACATTGTGATGCTTAGAGGATATGATAAACTTGATACAATGAATGATACACTTCACACACTGAATGATACACTTGAAACAGTGAATGATACACTTCACACACTGAATGATACACTTGAGACAGTGAATGATACACTTCACACACTGAATGATACACTTGAGACAGTGAATGATACACTTGATTAAAAGCAAAAACTGTAGCTCTTTACTTGCAATTGTGTCATTAAATTAATATGATCTTCCTCTTTGCAGTTTGGAGATGATGATTCTTCACATTCATACGATTCATCTATTGCAGTAAGTGCTCCCATACTGACAACAATCATTTTATCAAGTTTCAGCAATTGTTTTCAAAGTATTATTTTTCTATTATTATTATTTATCACCTGCATGGCAACCCTGGAATTCTAGTTCAGCATGCAGAGTATAGGGCCATTGTCTTCTTTCTAGGCGTGTCATAGGACAATGTCTTCTTTCTAGGGATGTCAAAAGATATGACTAAGGAAAGTTGGGGGGAATAGGCTGACAACCTGTCACTTGTGAAAAAAATTTATCATTGTTACATCTTGTCTCAATTTCTGACTTTTATCTTCGATCAAATCTTGTCTCAATTTCTGACTTTTATCTTCGATCAAATATTGCACATGGATGACAAAGAGACACAGATCAGCTGACATTCCTCTGATGGCAGACTCTGTATAAGTCGCTGGTGCTTTCCGCTGTGCTGTATGGCTGTGAGAGTTGGACACTCACTGCGGACATGGAGAGACGATTACAGGCTTTCAAATACATATGCTACAGACGAATTCTACAAATTTCCTATAAGGAACATAAGACCAATGTGTATGTAAGAAATAAAGTAGAGATGTGTTCAGGTGTACAGGAGCCATTGCTTTCAATAGTTAAATGATGAAAACTAGAATGGTTTGTACATGTATGCAGACAAGATTCCTTGTCAAAAACAATACTGAAGGGAACTGTCGAAGGGGGGAAGAAGAGGGAAAATAAAAGCATGTACAGATAACATCAAGGAATTGGACAGGACAAGATATTTCCACACTCATCCGCATCGCTGAGGATAGAATTTGCTGGAGGACTCTGTGTGCTGAAGTATCCAATGGGGTACCCCTATGACCCTGAAGGGTTACGGGTTTGTTGATTGATTGATGGCAGACTCCTAGGTGACAGGGAGACAGACTCCTAGGTGACAGGGAAACATACTCCTAGGTGACAGGGAATGTTAGATGTGCCATCACTGCAGATGGGTCAATACATCTGACAGTGGAATGAAGATATAGTTCGCCCAGATGTCATGGATGTCGTATGAGTTGACTAAGGTGGCTGAAAATGAATTTGAACACTCTGTCCATTGATATCCCAGCTAAAAAAAATGTTCAATAAACAATGAGAGGTTGTCTGATGACCTGTACTTCACAGGAGTCTGCTGATGCTAACTTCGCAGGAGCTTAACTATGGTAACTCTTCTAAGCTTTTAAGCATTCCCTTTTCTGAATTGTGTTCCCTTTCAATAATCAATTTTCCACAAAATGTTTTCATTTGAAACAATCATTTCTCCGCATTTATTAAAATTTCATCACACATTTCCTCCTTTTTTAAAAACACTTAAACTACAAAATACACAAAAATACTATTGTCTAGTTAAATGTTTTTTTTTTACATTATCTTTCTATAATATAAATTGTGCACAAATTAAATTTTAGTTTAAAAATGTTTTCCCAGGTTTCTGTTTGATGATTAAATTTGAGATTTATGACTTAGAATGTTTACTTGGTTCCCCAGCTGGATGCAGATCAAAAAGATTGGCTGCTTGTGTGTTCCACCGCAGACTACCAGAACATAAGTAAATGTCTGAACAAGAAACCTACACTGGCTAGACTTAGGGTACTGTGTTTGCTCTCATGTGTCACACTGGCTGATATCAGCAACTCTTAGATCTATGCACATTGCTATTCATTTGTCTGTTAACCATTTATCCCTTTTTTTGTGTGGTGGTATCTACAGCAGCCTTATGATGGCTCTTGAAAACCATGCTGAATAAAAGTATTTTTGCGTCTCAGTCCATGCTTAGGAAGGCTCAAAGTAGATGGGTTATTGGTGTAATACGAATAGGCGGCATACATATGGAACTTCACCCTGCCATTCACAAACTAGTATAAATCTATGGTCCAGGTTATGCTGGAGTGCACAGAAATGAACGAGCCGACACGCTGGCTACAAGAAAAGTTGTGGTGAGCACGTTGAATGTAAACAAAGGTGAGACTGTGAAAGGCATACTCGATCACCTCGTAGAGAATGAAAATAAATTCACTGGATGAGTCAGTATTACAGAGACTGAAGGAGTTTGGGATCAAGAGTGGTGCAAGCAGAGAAAGATGAGAGAGGGGTCGAATGAGACACATGAAAAATCATCATGCAGTGGCAATGATAAGCATATATACCTGTCACCACCTGCTTAAAGAGACTGAGCATCTATGGGCGTGCCTTGAGAGTAATGATGTCAGTTTATAAATAGTTGAATAATTGGGTGTTTGAATACATGATTTTAAAAAGAATTTTTAATTTCTTTTAAACGTTTTAACATTTTATTTTGAATCCAAAGAATTATGAGTAACAGGTTTCTTGTATTCTTTTATCACCGAAGACGAATGTATCGGACATTGGTGCAAAGAAAATGGGTTCACAATGCATTTCCATTCTCTGGACTACATCCTGCTGGAAATCTAGTAGGACCATTGTCCTGCTACAAGAGCAATCTAGTGGAGGGTTTGAGAATGAAAATTTTTGTGCAATGGGATAAACTGCAGTAAAATCGTGTCTACCGGGTATTTACATATCTATTATTATTTCCATGTGTGCTGGTAAACGTCATGAGGGGAATTCAGAGTTTTCCTTTTTTTTGGCCATTTGAGTTGCATTGTCCATGGTAAGACTGTATATAAGACTGTTTTCTTATAAATATTAGTCTCTCCCAGCTTTGGATCAGCATCGGCAACTTCCTCATGGCATCAACATTTTTTTCACACATTTTGATTGCGGATCTTTGCACAAAATAATGTGAGGATTTTTACCCGAAATCACATTAGCAACTATGATAAATTCCAATGAAAAAAACAGAGTAGCATGAACAGATAATGTGCTTAAGAACTTAATAATATAATTCAGAATAAAACATTAAAAAAGTCACGATATTAGTGATAACAACAGGCGGAGATATTAATAATAACAGCAGGCAGAGATATCAATGATAACAGCAGGCAGAGAGTGAGATGTTGAAACAGAAATAGATAAAAAAAAGTGAACAAATATTTTCTCTCATTACAATACAAAACCTGCTACAAAACAACAAAACTAACATTCCTAAGAGCTTGCATATTCCAAGTGGCAATATATGGGTGTGAATTCAGGACATTCACCAACAGTGAAAAATAAAATAGCAGCATTTGAAACAAAATGTTACTGAAAAATCCTCAGAATATCATGGACCAAAAGAGATCATCAATGTAGCCGTCCTGAGAATGTAAAATTAAATTGACTAAACAGCATGGTTCTTTCCAGAAAACTACAATATTTTGGCCATATCAAATGCCATGACAGCCCAGAGAAATCCATAATGGAGGGGATGGTGCCAGGCAGACTAACAAGAGGCAGAAAAAGAAGATGGACGCAAGACATCAAAGACCACCTGAACATGACAGTAACAGAAGCAGGAAGATTGGCTCAAGATCCACAGAAGTTTTTAAAGGCAGTGTTGACTGCTACATCCTGTTCAGGATATGCTACCTGATGATGTAATAGTAGTGTGTAGTATGTAATAGTATTGTGTAGTATGTAATAATATTATGTAATATGTAATTGTTATGTAGTATACAGAATGTAATGTATTATAATTTCACATACATGTTTTATTTTTATTTTATAGTTTGCCATACTCGTATTTTCATTTGTGTGAGTTTATATGAGAATTCATAATTCCACATAGTCTCTATTGTTTTTATTGCCACTTTATTCTTTGTTTGTTAGTTCCAATCTTGATAAATACCTTCTGATTGAAATGTCGATTTGTTCTGTTGTAAAGGTGATGATAGGTCCCATAGCAGCAACCTGTCGTCAGGAATGAAGATAATTCTTCATGTACTAAACCGCAGTAACTATTAGATGGGGTGGCCAGTTCCCTTCCGTGCTGTGTTTATCTTCGCTGTATCAGGTACCCATTTACATCTGGGTTGGTCGGGTTAGACAAGAAATCATAACCCTGAATTTGTTCTGTTTGGATGTGATTTTGAACCTGACATGCTGTAATCCTGTTATAGTAGCCATACTTACTATCAACTAAGCTACTACACTCCTCTGTTATAGGCTCTCTGTAAAATCTATTCAACCAATTTGATAGTGAACAAATTTTTAAAATAATTTTGGGCAATGTGGAGATTTCTCAAGAGCTGTATTTCATATCTGGCTTTGTGGCGGAGTGGTACAGAGCATGGAATAGCATCTTAGATAGCCAAGGTTTGCACCAGGTTCAAACTCCACTGAAGACAACTGTGTATCCGGTTCATTCATAAAGTAATGACAGCCTACTGAACATATTTATATTTTCTAGAAAATCACTAAAATAAAAATATAATGTTGGGCAGACATCTCTTGGATGTGACCACTGTGATTTATGACACTCGTCCATGCCCGGCAGGTGTCAATATGGGACAGGTATGTCTGGACATCTGCAAGGTATAATATGGAGTGTGTTTAACATGTGAGCCACAAACTATTAGTAAACATGCTTTTTGACATCTGCTGAATGTTTTCTAATTGACATCTGCTGAGAGAGACTTAGCACCTGTGGGTCTGCCCAGAGAGCAGTGACATCAGTTAATAATGTATTGTAATAGTTTGTGCAATAGTTTGTGCAATGAGATGCACAAGAGACTATATAAAAATATATTGTTTCGTTATAACCTAGAATGATTGTGTAAGTTATAAATTTACAAGATAGCCTGGCTTGTTGTCAATTATTGTCTTCATTTTTTTTATTGCAGGACTTGACAAACGTGAGTTTTTACTAATATATTGACTTAATTTAGTTTAAAAAAAAATTATAACAATGATATTAGGAAAATTAATCCACATATAATATATCATTGTTATAATTTTTTTTCACAAGGCATGTAGTGGTCACTGGGGTTCTTCATGACATAGTGGTTACAGCAGTAGTATAGATTTCACATGATTAAAGGTTTGATACCGAGGCTGTGATGTTTTGTTTGATACTGTGGCTGTGATGTTTTGTCCCTGAAGATTATTGCTTCAAGATATGGAGTAATGTGCTGTGATAGGTATGTTCAACTGACTATCTGATGCTATGCTGAGAAGGTTGAAGTACATTTGGATAAATTTGAATACCATGATATTCTAAGTATCTTTCTGTAGCATTTCATATCAAAGGCATTGATCTTCTTTGCCACTGTTTTACTTAGGGTTCATGTTTCACAGCCGTATGTTGCAACTGGAAAAATACAAATTCATAGCATTAGCAGTTTCCGTGGTGTCCTGATGATAATATGCAGTCATAACTCAGTAACAGGACTCTGGTCTACTCCATTGCACGTCACTGCAATACAGGACTCTGGTCTACTCCATTGCACGTCACTGCAATACAGGACTCTGGGCTACTCCATTGCACGTCCCTGCAATACAGGACTCTGGGCTACTCCATTGCACGTCACTGCAATACAGGACTCTGGGCTACTCCATTGCACGTCACTGCAATACAGGACTCTGGTCTACTCCATTGCACGTCACTGCAATACAGGACTCTGGTCTACTCCATTGCACGTCACTGCAATACAGGACTCTGGTCTACTCCATTGCACGTCACTGCAATACAGGACTCTGGTCTACTCCATTGCACGTCACTGCAATACAGGACTCTGGTCTACTCCATTGCACGTCACTGCAATACAGGACTCTGGGCTACTCCATTGAACGTCCCTGCAATACAGGACTCTGGTCTACTCCATTGCACGTCACTGCAATACAGGACTCTGGTCTACTCCATTGCATGTCACTGCAATACAGGACTCTGGTCTACTCCATTGCACATCCCTGCAATACAGGACTCTGGTCTACTCCATTGCACATCCCTGCAATACAGGACTCTGGTCTACTCCATTGCACATCCCTGCAATACAGGACTCTGGTCTACTCCATTGCACGTCACTGCAATACAGGACTCTGGTCTACTCCATTGCACGTCCCTGCAATACAGGACTCTGGTCTACTCCATTGCACGTCCCTGCAATACAGGACTCTGGGCTACTCCATTGCACGTCACTGCAATACAGGACTCTGGTCTACTCCATTGCACGTCACTGCAATACAGGACTCTGGTCTAATCCATTGCACGTCCCTGCAATACAGGACTCTGGTCTACTCCATTGCACGTCACTGCAATAGACTAATGTTTCATCAGCCAATGGAAAAACATGCAATGATAACTCAATAGGGCAGTCTGAGGACCTGTTACTGTGGATAGGTAATGAACAAGCCTCTGAGAAAGGGAATTTCCTTTCAGCTGCCAAGCCTGTTAAGTTCTCTTATCTATGGTCTCCAAATGAAAGTTGAATAGGATCTTGTCAGTTCTGGTTCACTGACCCTGAACAATAGACAGCAACAGGACAGACTGTCTAGGGAGTTGTGGTAAATGAGGGTAGGGAACAAGGTGACAAAAAAATGCAGTGCTGAAACCAGATATGCTGTACCAAAAGATGAAGAATTGTCAGTTCTGTAAATTATGAACTTACATCATCTGACATACACACATCCACATACACTATGTAAAACTTACATTATCTGACATACACACATCCACATACACTATGTAAAACTTACATTATCTGACATACACACATCCACATACACTATGTAAAACTTACATTATCTGACATACACACATCCACATACACTATGTAAAACTTACATTATCTGACATACACACATCCACATACACTATGTAAAACTTACATTATCTGACATACACACATCCACATACACTATGTAAAACTTACATCATCTGACATACACACATCCACATACACTATGTAAAACTTACATTATCTGACATACACACATCCACATACACTATGTAAAACTTACATCATCTGACATACACACATCCACATACACTATGTAAAACTTACATTATCTGACATACACACATCCACATACACTATGTAAAACTTACATCATCTGACATACACACATCCACATACACTATGTAAAACTTACATTATCTGACATACACACATCCACATACACTATGTAAAACTTACATCATCTGACATACACACATCCACATACACTATGTAAAACTTACATCATCTGACATACACACATCCACATACACTATGTAAAACTTACATTATCTGACATACACACATCCACATACACTATGTAAAACTTACATTATCTGACATACACACATCCACATACACTATGTAAAACTTACATTATCTGACATACACACATCCACATACACTATGTAAAACTTACATTATCTGACATACACACATCCACATACACTATGTAAAACTTACATTATCTGACATACACACATCCACATACACTATGTAAAACTTACATCATCTGACATACACACATCCACATAAACTATGTAAAACTTACATCATCTGACATACACACATCCACATAAACTATGTAAAACTTACATCATCTGACATACACACATCCACATACACTATGTAAAACTTACATCATCTGACATACACACATCCACATAAACTATGTAAAACTTACATCATCTGACATACACACATCCACATACACTATGTAAAACTTACATTATCTGACATACACACATCCACATACACTATGTAAAACTTACATCATCTGACATACACACATCCACATACACTATGTAAAACTTACATTATCTGACATACACACATCCACATACACTATGTAAAACTTACATCATCTGACATACACACATCCACATACACTATGTAAAACTTACATTATCTGACATACACACATCCACATACACTATGTAAAACTTACATTATCTGACATACACACATCCACATACACTATGTAAAACTTACATCATCTGACATACACACATCCACATACACTATGTAAAACTTACATTATCTGACATACACACATCCACATACACTATGTAAAACTTACATCATCTGACATACACACATCCACATACACTATGTAAAACTTACATTATCTGACATACACACATCCACATACACTATGTAAAACTTACATTATCTGACATACACACATCCACATACACTATGTAAAACTTACATTATCTGACATACACACATCCACATACACTATGTAAAACTTACATCATCTGACATACACACATCCACATACACTATGTAAAACTTACATTATCTGACATACACACATCCACATACACTATGTAAAACTTACATCATCTGACATACACACATCCACATACACTATGTAAAACTTACATCATCTGACATACACACATCCACATACACTATGTAAAACTTACATTATCTGACATACACACATCCACATACACTATGTAAAACTTACATTATCTGACATACACACATCCACATACACTATGTAAAACTTACATTATCTGACATACACACATCCACATACACTATGTAAAACTTACATTATCTGACATACACACATCCACATACACTATGTAAAACTTACATCATCTGACATACACACATCCACATACACTATGTAAAACTTACATTATCTGACATACACACATCCACATACACTATGTAAAACTTACATCATCTGACATACACACATCCACATACACTATGTAAAACTTACATTATCTGACATACACACATCCACATACACTATGTAAAACTTACATCATCTGACATACACACATCCACATACACTATGTAAAACTTACATTATCTGACATACACACATCCACATACACTATGTAAAACTTACATTATCTGACATACACACATCCACATACACTATGTAAAACTTACATTATCTGACATACACACATCCACATACACTATGTAAAACTTACATTATCTGACATACACACATCCACATACACTATGTAAAACTTACATTATCTGACATACACACATCCACATACACTATGTAAAACTTACATTATCTGACATACACACATCCACATACACTATGTAAAACTTACATTATCTGACATACACACATCCACATACACTATGTAAAACTTACATTATCTGACATACACACATCCACATACACTATGTAAAACTTACATCATCTGACATACACACATCCACATACACTATGTAAAACTTACATTATCTGACATACACACATCCACATACACTATGTAAAACTTACATTATCTGACATACACACATCCACATACACTATGTAAAACTTACATTATCTGACATACACACATCCACATACACTATGTAAAACTTACATCATCTGACATACACACATCCACATACACTATGTAAAACTTACATTATCTGACATACACACATCCACATACACTATGTAAAACTTACATTATCTGACATACACACATCCACATACACTATGTAAAACTTACATTATCTGACATACACACTTCCACATAAACTATGTAAAACTTACATTATCTGACATACACACTTCCACATAAACTATGTAAAACTTACATTATCTGACATACACACTTCCACATAAACTATGTAAAACTTACATTATCTGACATACACACTTCCACATAAACTATGTAAAACTTACATCATTCCCTAACCCAGAATCCTGAAGTCATACACTTAAACTCTAACAATTACTAGTCTTAAGAATTTTTAAAAATTGTCCTCTGGCTTCCTACTTATATTTACTTGTATAATCAATTACTTGAAGCAAAATTGTATTGTCTATATATGTTATCCATGTTTACAAGAAGACCTATCGGCCCTTGTATAACTAATACGGATATTATGTTATATGTTTGTTGTTACTGAGGATATTTCAATACCTGTACGGGATGTTTGTTGTTGTTGTAATAGTCCTTGTCTCGATCGTTCCGTTCTGGTGACTTTGTGTGCACGGTTTGAAAGGCTTGATGAAATCGCATCTTTTTTTGGAGATGCAGTTAGTCAAGTATGGAAGAACGCATGTTCAATAGTTGCTAGGCGATTTGGTGCCATTGAACAGACTGGTTCAATTCCCGTTAGTCTCAAGAATTTTTAAAAATTGTCCTCTGGCTTCCTACTTATATTTACTTGTATAAACAATCACTAAAGAAGTGTCAGGCAAATATAACAGAGACACATTTCCATTCTCTAGACTACATCCTGCTGGAAATCTAGTAGAACCATTGTCCTGCTACAAGAGAGATCTCTGGACTACATCCTGCTGGAAATCTAGTAGAACCATTGTCCTGCTACAAGAGAGATCTCTGGACTACATCCTGCTGGAAATCTAGTAGAACCATTGTCCTGCTACAAGAGAGATCTCTGGACTACATCCTGCTGGAAATCTAGTAGAACCATTGTCCTGCTACAAGAGAGATCTCTGGACTACATCCTGCTGGAAATCTAGTAGAACCATTGTCCTGCTACAAGAGAGATCTCTGGACTACATCCTGCTGGAAATCTAGTAGAACCATTGTCCTGCTACAAGAGAGATCTCTGGACTACATCCTGCTGACAATCTAGTAGTACCATTGTCCTGCTACAAGAGAGATCTCTGGACTACATCCTGCTGGAAATCTAGTAGAACCATTGTCCTGCTACAAGAGAGATCTCTGGACTACATCCTGCTGGAAATCTAGTAGAACCATTGTTCTGCTACAAGAGAGATCCAGTGTGAGTTTGAGAATGAATGCTGAAGAAAAATAAAACCTTGAAAAGCCCACATCATCCCTAATCCACAATGTATTGATATTGATTACCAATGCTTTCTAGTCATAGATCAAGTTCTCTGTTGCTGTATTTTTAATCTGCATTTATTATATCTTTCCAAATTCCTTTGTGACGAACCAACATCACTGGGACAACAAACATTCATTTGTGACGAACCAACATCACTGGGGGACAACAAACAGGGGGTAAGTTTGAATGTTAGGTACTATGTAAAGATTAAATCTCTAAAAATGAAAAATGTTCTAATCAGGTTTCCTTAGAAAATATTAGTAACTTGATTGATGAAAAATGAGGATCTGATGAAGCAATTATTCTCTGGAGTGTGCTTGTATCTGACATTTTGTCTCTGCTACAATCTTGAATTTGTTTTATAACTCGTACAGAATCCCGTAGAGTTTTTCTTCCACAGTTGTTTCTCCTCTGGATCAGTATATTTGCTTCAGCATTTCATATTCCAGACATTCTTGAAAAATGAGCTCTGCCCTCTGAGGTGCCTATCCACATTTACACATGGCTGTATACATATGGCTGTATACACATTTACACATGGCTGTATACACATTTACACATGGCTGTATACACATTTACACATGGCTGTATACACATTTACACATGGCTGTATACACATTTACACATGGCTGTATACATATGGATTCACATTATTTACAGAAACATAGTTGGAACATTTTTCATATTTAGAGATTTAATTACGGCATAGTACTGATAAAAAAATTATATTATTGTTATATTGTTACTACTTACACATCTAATGTTAAATTCAATATCATCATGTTTGTTGTTATGGTAGAGTATAAAGTTGTAGTTTTGGATTTTTTTCACAGTTGAGTTGTATGTCAGAACCCATAGTGTTCTGTGATCGACATAAAATGTAACATCATTAAACAAAATTATTGTATATAAAAATGTAAAACTGTACTCTAGATCTAAGAGTAGAACTATAGATGAGAAAAATAGAGCTTACGTGGCGACACCTTCTATCAGGAGAATAGATCTTACAGGACATCTTCAATCAGCAGAATAGAGCTTACATGGCGACACCTTCTATCAGGAGAATAGATCTTACAGGACATCTTCCATCAGCAGAATAGAGCTTACATGGCGACACCTTCTATCAGGAGAATAGATCTTACAGGACATCTTCCATCAGCAGAATAGAGCTTACATGGCGACACCTTCTATCAGGAGAATAGATCTTACATGATAACAAACTCAATCAGGAAAATGGAGCTTACATGATAACAAACCCCATCAGGAGAATGGAGCTTACATGATAACAAACCCAATCAGGAGAATGGAGCTTACATGATAACAAACCCAATCATGAGAATGGAGCTTACATGATAACAAACCCCATCAGGAGAATGGAGCTTACATGGCAACACCTTCCAGCATTAGAATGAAGCTTAAATTATAGAATAGAGCTTACATGGTGATACCACTGGAAACACACAGAATCTAACATTTAATTGTATTTTCATGTGTTTCCATTGTTTAGGAAATTTCAATATCGTGTTTCCAATGTTCACAATGTAAATATCAGTGGTGATATTCTTTCATCCTAATAATGGAAGCTACATTTTGAATATAAAATACAAATAACCAATATCGGGAAACAATCAGAGAAGCTGGAAATTTATAACTGGAGCCATGTTCCTGCTAAACTGTGCTACAGTGAGCTGGCACATACATTTTTTTCCCTAGGCGCACAGAGTTTGATCTTGACGCACACGACTTGTATATATAAATCTGTCTAAAAGTTCAAATAATAAAAAACAGAATTGGTGTAAATAGAATATGCTGAAGAAGATGCATTTTTTTTTAGTTATAAGAGGTTTGCCAAGAAAAATTTAGTTATAAGAGGTTTGCCAAGAAAAATTTAGTTATAAGAGGTTTGCCAAGAAAAATTTAGTTATAAGGTTTGCCAATAAAAATTTAGTGTTCAAAATTTATGAGCTCACAGAGATAGGTATCTGCTGACAGGCACTCTTGTCACAGAGATAGGTACCTGCTCAAAGGCACTCTTGTCAGAGGTATCTGCTCACAGAGATAGGTATCTGCTGGCAGGCACTCTTGTGACAGAGATAGGTATCTGCTGACAGGCACTCTTGTGACAGAGATAGGTATCTGCTGACAGGCACTCTTGTGACAGAGATAGGTATCTGCTGACAGGCACTCCTGTGACAGAGATAGGTATCTGCTGACAGGCACTCTTGTGACAGAGATAGGTATCTGCTGACAGGCACTCTTGTCACAGAGATAGGTACCTGCTCAAAGGCACTCTTGTCACAGAGGTATCTGCTCACAGAGATAGGTATCTGCTGACAGGTACTCTTGTGACAGAGATAGGTATCTGCTGACAGGCACTCTTGTCACAGAGATAGGTATCTGCTGACAGACACTCTTGCCTTAGAGGGAACATTGGATGGAGCAACATTTATATTGGGATGAATATACCTATATGGTGTTAATATCTTTAGGTATCTCACATGATGTTGATGTATAGCTAATGTTTATTGGCTTGTCTTGTTTCTTTCACATGAACCTGGCCATGACCTTTCTGACTGTTGCTTGGCATTTATCTGCCCTTAGTATGTAAGTATATATTACATTATATGTTACATTATATTGAATGCTTCCAGTTGTATGGTTACTTGAAGTTTGTGTTGAGAGTTTTAGATAATGGGTTCTGGTACAGTACTGCTAGATGGGACTGCAATCTAACTTTTGATAAAATCTGTGCTGATCAGAAATTTTGCATAAATTTGTGATGTCACTGACAAATTTGTAGGTTGGATCCTAGAAAAAAATGGCTAATGTAATCATAAGTTTGTTGATCTTACTTTACCCTAATCCTAACCGTAGCCTCAACCTAAACCCTAGCCATAATCCTAAAACCTAGCATGTTTCCCAGTCTTTTCCTACCCATATAACACTCCTAAATGAATATCCCCATCTCCACCTACTTTCAGATATTTTGTTTCACTTTTCACAAAAATGTAGTCCCATTTAATGGTATTGAACCTTGGTTTCTAACATGTCTCATCGTGGCAGAGATCATGTCATCTAACAGGTCTCATCGTGGCAGAGATTATATCATGTTTTTATTTGTATACAAGATTCAAGATCGCCTATGTGCTGCATGGACCTAAGAGGGGAGCAAAGAATAGCAATACTGTTTACCTGACAGGCATGTTGTGAGAGATGTCTAAGGAGATGGTGTTGGCTGTCTCACCCATAGAGGGTGAAAGTTACCCAATGGCCATGCTGTCAAAGGGGTGTCAAAAGGGTGCAGTTAGCGAGTTTTGATTAGTGATCCACATTTTCCAAGAGATCAGCCATTTATAAAAATTTATGGCGAAATTATCTGGAAATAATTGTTCTTTGGTGACAGTGTTAAACTGCATTAAGAAAGATGTGAGTCTAATGAACAATTAACTACGTAAAGAGTTCAGTTTTTAAAAAAAAGTAAAATTTCTGATTTCTTGACAAATGTGGATCACTCTAACAGATCCAAAATAATATCTCATAAATGCTTTTGTTGTTCTTTGTTTTTCATGATTTAAAATGTGCGTGACTTGGAAAAATTAGATAAAAACTCTTTATTGTTGCATATTTTCAGACAGCTTTGCATTGGGCTGCAAAAAGTGGCAAAAGTGATGTCATCAAGTTGCTGGCAAACAAACCTGGCATTAAAGTGGATCAGAGATCAGTAAGTTATTTAATTTTTTTTTATTTCTCCTCTTTTCACGATGATGCACCCTTTTTTTGACTGTAGAGCACTATGTAGATCTATTTTGTGCAAGTTCTTCCCTTGTATCTTGGTCTATTTCAAAGGTGTTTAGTGAGGTCTTTAATGAGTCCTTGTAGCGCTTCTTGTAGCCACTTTGAAAACATATTCCTTTCTGCAACTCACCACAGAGAGATATCTTTGGCAGGCAATGATCTGAAATACGTACCACATGACCTGTCCAACGAATTTGTGTCTGCATCAGGATAGTGTCAATGCTAGGGATACCATATCTGTCGGGGACTGTGGTATCTGGAATCTTGTCTTGCCATCTGATGTTCATAACTTTTCTGAGACAAGTTTGACAATTATTGAGTTTCCTACATTTCGTTATACACAGTCCAGGTTTCGCCATTGTATAACAGCACTGTAAGTATCAGTGCTGTAGAAACTTTCAGGTTAGTCTGTAGATTAATGATACCATCTTCTCAATGAAGTGGCACACTATCTGCTGAGAGCATCACTCATAGCAGGTAACTCCATTGCTTCTTGATAATCCTAGAGATCTTTAAAAAATTCACTTTATAAAAAGATAACTTCACTTTACAAACAAGATAAATTCACTTTACAAACAAGATAAATTCACTTTATAAAAAGATAAATTCACTTTACAAACAAGATAAATTCACTTTACAAACAAGATGAATTCACTTTATAAAAAGATAAAATCACTTTATAAACAAGATTAATTCACTTTATAACAAGATAAATTCACTTTATAAACAAGATAAATTCACTTTATAGACAAGATGTCATCAGCAGGAACAAATCTTCTCTAGAATGATAAGAAAAGCCTGCAACCAAGAACTAATAGGACACAATGATACCCTTAAATGACTGATGGACTGGCAAGCAGGGTACTTAGGGAATGTCCTCAGTACCGCACATTATGGTACCTACTCAATAATTAATGTTGCATGCTCATGAAAACTTGATTTATCTTTGACTGAAAAATATCATATGTTATTACAACTGATTATTCTCTGTTTTTTTGTTTCTACATATTCTTGTCCATACCACGTACAGCATGTGAGTATAACTTTGAAAATATTTCTTTAAAATATATCATCACCTTCTGTGAGTTGTGCCGTTTATTGAACACATTATATTTCATATGCTTCTTTTGTGTAAGAGAGAAATAATAATAGCTTCGTTTATAACATAGATAAGTTTATAAGAATAACTTAATTTATAGCACAGAGACAAATTTATAATAATAGCTTCATTTATAACACAGAGATAAATTTATAATAGCTTCATTTATAACATAGATAATTTTATAATAATAATTTCATTTATAACAAAGAGATAAATTTATAATAACGGCTTCATTTATAATACAGAAATAAATTTATAATAATATGATCAAGGATAATAATATCTTCATTTATAAGAGATGACATGCCTATAAATATTGAGGCTTCCTTCAATAATATGCAAATATATTCAGTGAATTGCAGAAGTGATCTCTGATTAATTTTATTTTTCTCTATTTTAAAATTTCCATTTGTATGGAATGCTGGGATAATCAACACTTGTGGCTGCCAAACAGGGGGTAAGTTTTGAAAGAAAACCTCAATTTTATATCAATAATGTTAATTTGAAATATATAAAATGTGATATTTAACATTGCATAAAAATGAACAGATAAGAAACTGATAGAGCTAGCTTTGTCAAGGCAGATAATGGTAACTTGAAAAATACAATAATTTTGCAAATTTTACATTTGCAGAGCTAGAGAGAGAGAGAGAGAGAGAGAGAGAGAGAGAAAGAGAGAAAGAAATTATATATATATATATATATTTTTTTTAATAATATAATATATTTATACAGATGATATTTCTTATGAGGTAATCCCTTCAGCTGTGAGCAATTAGTTCGTGACAGCCCATAGCATTTCTTATAAAGGCATAGGTCCTCATTTGAGCATGTTTAGTTCCTAAACGGAGGCAATACCCATGATCATCCGATCCTGCAATATTTATATTTTGTGGCCGTACGGCTAGAATGCCGACCTCAGAACCCTGAGGTCCCAGGTTTACTGCATGGTTGGTACAAGGATTTTTGTCTTTTGGAGGTGGAATAAAAAAAGTCTTCCTGTACACGTCATGGCGACAGCTATGGCAAAGCAGCCTTTTTTTCCTCCCTGCACTCGTGAACATTAAATGCTTTTTTTTTAAAAGGTACATGTTTTTACTTCAGTCTTCCATTAATTCAATTCATGGTCGAGTGGCTAGAACTGTAACTGAGTATGCCATATCAAGTAAGTTCAAGTAGAAAGCATGAGGAGAAATGAAAATAATTCTTACAGCTGACGGGAATTGAACCAGGCCCATTCTAGCAGCACCGAATCGCTGTGCAACATAAGTAAACAGGTTTTCTGTACTTGACCAACCACATCCCAAAAAAAGATGTGATCTCGTCAAGACATTCAACCTGTGTACTCAAGTCACTGTGAACGGACCAATCGAGACAAGGACTATTACAACATCAACGAACATCCCGTACAAGTATGGTATTAAAATATCATCAGGAACACAAACATAGAACATTCATATGTGTACACAAGGACTTAAAGGCCTTTTTGTAAACATAAATAACACAGAGATACAACAGTTTTGTAAACAAATAACAAGAGACAGAACGAGGTTGCTTCAAATAATAGCTTATACAAGTAAATTCAAGTAGGAAACATGAGGATAAATGAAAATAATTCTTACAGCTGATTTGAAGCAACCTTACAGAGGGATTTGAACCGCTTGAGTACACAGGTTGAATGTCTTGATGAGATCACATCTTTTTTTGGGGATGTGGTTGGTCAAGCACGGAAAACCTGTTTACTTGAGTTGCAAAGCAATTCGTGGCTGCTAGAACAGACCTGGTTCAATTCCCGTCAGTTGTAAGAATATTACATATCAATGCAGTTCTTTTAATAAATAAGTATTGATGCTTCTAGGGTTACACCGCACTTCATCTGGCAGCCATCCATGGCCATGAAGATATCGTAGAACTGCTGGTACAAACATATAGTAAGTAAACATACTTGTACTTCAACTTCATTAATCAGATCAAGTACCATCTTCACAATTAAATTATTTAGCTATCATCGTTCCCCACAATATACAAAATTATTCCATCGCACCATTTTTAATCCCTTATCTTGATCAAGTTAACTCTTTATCTACAATATTGTTCTCAAGAAACTAATCGCAGATGGGCTAAATTCTTTCCCAAATTAATTCCCTCTTTTCTGAATCCTCATCCTAAAAAAATAATAGATTTCACTGTACTCGCTTTTTATTAACACCAGAAACTATATACAGTATTGATGTGATGGTTGATGAGTACTGGTTCTTGGAGATTTCAGAATACTTGTTCTTGGAGATTTCAGAGTGAAATCATTTTTAGCATTGAGGTGATAGATAATAAAAAATATCACTCCTTCATAGCAGAATCGTGTAAGATTCAGGCACACCGCACACATCATTATCTTCACCATCCCACTTGAGCTGTATAGTCATCGTCGACAGACAAACAACATTTCAGGTGTTATCAGATGATTCATCTCGATGCATAGAAGCCATGCTGTAGTCGGATGTGTCAAGCGGAAGAAAGGGGCAAATATTACAGACATGCTGTAAATATGCAAAAACTAAAAAGTAACGCAGCAGAAGTAGAAAAAAGTGACCCAAAAAATAAGCTGTGCAGATCTGGAAATTTGAATACACAAACGAGTAGAATCTGGTTGGAATGAGGATTTAAATGGAGAAGAAATGTTGTGTTTAGCCCAAGCACGAAATAATGTGCAAACATTCAAGATTGCTCATGTAATTGATTGACAACCAAGATTGCTCATGTAATTGATTGACAATCAAGATTGCTCATGTAATTGATTAATCAATTGACTGTTTAATATAATGAAAATTGTGTGTTGTAAACCCCCTTCCACCACCACCACCACAACTACTGAGAAGACATATTTATGACCCTGAGAAGCCAGCATAAACTTGCCTGTGTTACAGTGAAGTTTATATCTCTTTGTAACATAGGCAGACATCAACTTGCTTGTGTTACAGTGAAGTTTATATCTCTTTGTAACATAGGCAGACATCAACTTGCTTGTGTTACAGTGAAGTTTATATCTCTTTGTAACATAGGCAGACATAGACTTGCCTGTGTTACAGTGAAGTTTATATCTGTTTGTAATATAGGCAGACATAGACTTGCCTGTGTTACAGTGAAGTTTATATCTGTTTGTAATATAGGCAGACATAGACTTGCCTGTGTTACAGTGAAGTTTATATCTGTTTGTAACATAGGCAGACATAGACTTGCCAGTGTTACAGTGAAGTTTATATGTTTGTCAACAGAGGCTGGTGTAAACTTGCTTGTTTTATAGTGAAGTTTAATTGTTTTTGGTCAACAGAGGCAGACATAAACTTGCGAGATTACAGTGGAAAGAAAGCAAAACAATACTTGAAGAATACTGCATCCACAAAAATACATCGTAAGTATAAACATATTTATTTATATATGCAAATTCTTATCCTCCATGCATATGGTCTCATCACTGGCCCATCAGACCAACCACTATGAAGGTTCAATCACTGGTCCATCAGACCAACCACCATGAAGGTCCAATCACTGGTCCATCAGACCAACCACCATGAAGGTCCAATCACTGGTCCATCAGACCAACCACCATGAAGGTCCAACCGCTGGTGCATCAGACCCACCACCATGAAAGTCTAACCACTAGCCCATCAGACCAACCATATGAAGGTCACATGACTGACCCATCAGACCATCAACAATTATGGTCTCTGTTGTAGCAGGACAATAGTCCTACTAGATTTCCAGCAGGATGTAGTTCAGATATCTCTCCCCGCCAACCAACACCACTGCGCCACCCAGCACATGCAGTGGTGTGGGGTGTGGTTGACACACAGTGATGCTAGTCAGTCTGGTCCAAGCATTGGAGAGGTGGCCACTGAAAACTCTGTTTTCAGGGTGCACCTTGAGGAGGCACTTTTGTGATCTTGGTTATCTGCTAACCCTGGGTCCGTCGAGAGCAGTGCTGTAACCTTTGCACCCCAGAAGATTATCAAAGTTCTCTTATTTGCAATAATTATAAACAGATGTATATGGTTGTAAATAAGAGACATAGTAGTACAAGAATGTGAAAACAAAACTCAGTCTAAACAGGAAGAAAATATATAAGTAATAGTTGTTTCAAGGAGTAATAAAATACACACCACCAAGATCTGTCTAAACAGGAAGAAAATATAAGTAATAGTTGTTTCAAGGAGTAATAAAATACACACCACCAAGATGCAGTATTAATATCAATTATGTAAAATTAAATCAAGTGGATAAAGTCAGGTATTGTGGTACCATTGTAATATAAGATGGCAGGTGCTTCAATGAGATCAAGAACAGGATAGCACAGGACAAATAAACATTTAAAAAGAAGAGAAACATTCTATGCAACGGAGTAGTATCAATGCATGTGCAAGTTCGAGTGCTAGGATGTGATACTGAACCAATTCTTCTTTATGGATGTGAAGCATGGATGGTAAACAAAAGAGCTCAAGTTGAAGTAGAAGCATATGAGTTGTGGTTTTCAAGAAGAATGATGAAACAACCAAGAAAACTTATCCATGGACAACCAAGAAAACTAATTATAGGAGTCCTCAGAGAGGCTGAAGTAAAGAGACAAATTATAGAGAAAATTTGAAGCAGACAAGATTTTTAGGGGGCATGTGATGACATTTAGTAGTCACCGGAAAGATCACGGAGAAGAGACAGAGGAAGACAAAGAGAGAAATTTATGGAGGGTTGTCACTGTGTTATGAGAGAATGTCACCAACTGAACTTATTAACAATAAAAGAAACAAAGAGTTGTGGAGAATCATCATTGCTTATGCCACTTGACATGGCACCTGATTGATGTGTATACATATATATTTATATATATAACATTACCTGTAGTAAACTTGTCATTTGAAGTTAATCACAATGACATTAGTAAGCAATCGCTCCAGTTTGAGGATCACTGCTCTTGTGTTTTATATATATTAATATTAAATCAGAATGAAACATACTATTGCTCTATAGCAATTAAAAAAATTTCGAAAACTGAAAATATATCACAACCAACATTTTGTTGTAACCAAATTATTGCTTTGTTGTATTTCTCATATAACAATATGTAATCTATTTTATATCATTGATTCGTTCATTCTTGCTGCATTATTAGTATGGATAAAACTACTATGGTTGGCTTCTATTCAGGTACTGTTTAGTTAAACTTTTTTATATTTTCTGTTTGCTGGTTTTGATTCAAATTTATGTGACATACAACATCTTTTAACCCTCAAAGCAGCTTTCCTATGACACCACTAAGGATAATGTACTGTTTGTTATTATTACTAATAAAGAGGAATAAATAAGTAAAAATACCCATGAAAATATTGTAAATGAAAAAAAACAAAAAGGAAAATTAAATGAACCAGAACTTTTGATAAATTGTGATCCAATATATGAGCTTTATATAGAAATGAATAAATACAATTTTAAAATTGAATGCAATAATTACAATGAATTTCTCTCACCAAAGATACCGTTGTAATTTTTTTACTGCAGCACTCTCCATGTTGTCGGGTATCCTATGGCACTTTAGTTATTATTTTCTTTTGTTGCCTGCCTTTTACAAAATTGTTTATTGTGTCCATTGATATTATTTTGTATTACTTTAAACATGTTTTATCTTATATCTTGGATACATAATCACAAATTGTGGTCCATGTCCTCTATGCAAGTAAATCTGATGAAGAATTTATGAATGAAATCAACAAATTACTAGTCGTCGATGATCAAAATATAATTTTTGTTAAACACCACATCAATGCATTACTATTAACATGTCAGAAGTACAGCATGAAAATTAACATACAAAAAACAGAAGTTATGAAAATTAACATGTCAGAAGTACAGCATGAAAATTAACGTACAAAAAACAGAAGTTATGAAAATTAACATGTCAGAAGTACAGCATGAAAATTAACGTACAAAAAACAGAAGTTATGAAAATTAACATGTCAGAAGTACAGCATGAAAATTAACGTACAAAAAACAGAAGTTATGAAAATTAGCAAGTCTACAACACAAATGGATATAACAGTAGATAGCACCAAAGTGAAACAAAGCTAAATAATTTAAATATCTAGACAGCATTTTTTCCAAAAATGAAAGACTAGACAGATAAATAGAAACAAGTTGCCAGAAAGCAAACACAGTGACTTACCAACTTTCACCATTACTTCTTCATCCAAAGATCAAGATGGAAATAACAAAATAGATAATGTCTACAATTTTTATACCAACACTTTGCTACCAATGTCAAACATGGTCTTTAACAGCTTCGCAGCAGAGGAAAATCGTTACATGTGAAATGAAGTTTCCGAGGAAGCTATGATAGTTACTGAGCTTGATAAAATAAGAAATTAAAAAAACAATTAGGAAAAGAGCAGTTATATTTTCATGTATTGAACATATCGAAAGACAGCAAGTAAATTGGTTCAGTCACCTTATGAGAATGAACCCAAACCAAAGACCAATAAGAGCATATAACAAAAGACAGCCATAGTTAGAACCAGAGGGAAACCAAGAAAACGATGCATAGAAGACATGAAGATAATCTTGAACAGACATGAACTCAACCCATGGATTAACACATCTGGCCTTGGGATGACAACTGAGGCTCCACCTCAACGTTTAACAGCAAGTGTGAATACTATCAACCATCATTCGCCTGGGGAAAGACAATAGACAGTAGATGGTAGATGTGAAACATAAAAACTACTTGGAGATATAATGCAACAATTAGGTCTAGCTTGGAGACATAATTACAAATGATGAAAGATGTGAAACATAAAAACTACTTGGAGATATAATGCAACAATTAGGTCTAGCTTGCAGACATAATTACAAATGATGAAAGATGTGAAACATAAAAACTACTTGGAGATATAATGCAACAATTAGGTCTAGCTTGCAGACATAATTACAAATGATGAAAGATGTGAAACAAGAGTTAATTGTTATAATTACTTGCAATGACATGTGCAAAATATGAACATCTAAACAGATTATGAACAGACTAAAAATGAGAATTATGAAATGCTACCTCTATTCTACATGTATGGCTTAGAAACATGGACAATGAACAAATAGCTAGAATACAAAACAGAAGTGATGCCTTTGAGATGTGGATATATAGAAGCCGCGTTAGCGCAGTGGTTAGCGCACTGGCTTCGCATATGAGTGGTCCTGGGTTCATTCCCCAGTTGAGGCGGAAATGTTTTCAGATCGCAACGGCTCCCAGGTCGACCCAGCCTTAAATGGGTACCGGATTAATCCGGGAAGTAAAGACTGCGAGGGAGAGGAGATGGCTACCGCCCTCATTTTCAGAGCCTCTGAAATGTGAGATCGCTAACATCTCACACCCCTACGGCATTAATAAATGCTATGGGTTACTTTACTTTATATAGAAGAAAAGGGAGAATTCATGGAAAAAGAAGTGGATATATAGAAGAAAAGGGAGAATTCATGGAAAAAGAAGTGGATATATAGAAGAAAAGGGAGAATTCATGGAAAAATAAGTGGATATATAGAAGAAAAGGGAGAACATCATAGAAAGAGAAGAACCAAACAAACATGTTCTTGCAACACTGCATATGAAGAAAGAACTATTAAAGGAAATCAAAATCAAACAAATAACATTTTTTGTTGAAGACCTTATTTGAGGGTAGAGTAGAGCCAGGCTGAGCATAATGTAGGCTGTTATTCAAGTGGAAGAGAAACATCAGGACAGGATACAGTCTATAAGAGTGCACCATTAAGACAAGAGACAGAGGATATTAGAAGTCCATTGGGGGCCTTTAAAACCTCATTATTTCTTATCTGGCATGCTGACTTATTATTTGAGCATTGGCATAGTTCAGTTTTTTTGTGTTTATATTTGTTGCAAGATTTCAAGGGGTGTCACTCTTGTTTCATGTAACAGCCAGCAATGCATGCGCCCATATACCAGAATATTCTGGCGGGAACATTATTTTTGATTAGTTTTATTATTTTTACATTGTGTGTGTTATGAATTTATTATCATTCTATTCTTTAGCATTACTTGTGTGGCAACCAGGGCTGAACTTCTAGTTCAAGGAGCAAAGAATAGAACCATTTGAGATTTGTTTAGTGTCAAAGAAGACGTGTATGTCTTTCAATGCATGTTGTAGGAGGAAGCTAAGGAAAGTTGGGGGATAGGCTGATAACCTGTCACCTGTAAAAAAATCATCATTATCTCACCCTGTCTCCATTTCTTACTTTTGTCTTCTATCAAATAATCCCCCATGGGTGACGAAGAGATACAGGCCAGCGGACATTGCAACCTTTGTCCTTTTGTGGTAGATTCCTTGATGATTGGGAAAGCTAGATGTGCCATCTCTGTGGATGAGTCAACAAATCTGACAGAAGAAGAATGATGATATTTCTGGTCCAGAAGTGTGTACTGTGCTCCTGGCAGGACTGGATAATCCTGATATACTGACACACTGGAATGCCTCACGTCATGTACTAAACATGGCATCCCATTAACACATCCTTGTCTTTAAGACAACTAAACATGACATCCCATTAACACATCCTTGTCTTTAAGACAACTAAACATGGCATCCCATTAACACATCCTTGTCTTTAAGACAACTAAACATGACATCCCATTAACACATCCTTGTCTTTAAGACAACTAAACATGGCATCCCATTAACACATCCTTGTCTTTAAGACAACTAAACATGACATCCCATTAACACATCCTTGTCTTTAAGACAACTTTTTATGAGTACAGATGTCCCCTTAGTTACACAACTGAAAAAAAAACGGTGCTTTAATAAGAAAAGCTGTCAAAATTTACCTGTTCACAGCTAAAGGGATCATTTCATCATCATCATTCTTTAGAATGTTTTTTTCTGTATTAGTGTGTCCTTATTTTAACAATGACTGAAACATCACTGTTATGTACTTGTATTTTTAAAGTGAATTTGTTACTCACCTTATTTATTTTAGTTTTAATTTCCAATTATCTGCACGTGGCATTCACAGTAAAAAATATACAAATAACTGTTGTATTTGTTGACTATGGATGTATTTGTTGCATGATATAACGCCTAGATATAACAAGACAATAAGTAAATATACCAAACTACTCCTTCAACTCAAATGTAATATCCGTATTAACATATGAATCTGAAAGTTGAAAGATAATAAAAACACCGGAGAAGATATTTAAATTTGAAAATAAATATCTTAGAAAACTCTTAAATATTGGTTAGGAAGAATTCAAGTCAAACAAGCAAATAGGAGACACCAAAAAGCAATATGTTTCTGCAACAATAATAAGAAAACAATGGACTTCTATGTATCGGACATGTACTAAGAATGAATAAAAACAGACTGACATTACAAGCATTAAAATGGGTACCACATGGCAAAAGATTAAGAAAACTTCACAGAACAAACATTAAAGAGGGTATGACTATGGGTCTCAACAACATGCAAGAATTACACACCGTAGTATCACATCCCTCGAGCTGGAGAGCTCTGATTTCTGCCCTATGCATTGTATTCAGCACTGAAGGAACATAGATAGATAGAGAAGGAACACAGCTGAAGGAACATAGATAGATAAATAGATGATAGACAGGCAGACAGACAGACAGGAGAAGGAACATAGCTGAAGAAATATAGATGAGAAAAAAACAGATAAAGGAATATAGATAGAGAAGGAACATAGATAGAGAAGGAACATAGATAGAGAAGGAATGTAGATAGAGAAGGAACATAGATAGAGAAGGAATGTAGATAGAGAAGGAACATAGATGAAGGAACATAGATGAAGGAACATAGATAGAGAAGGAATGTAGATAGAGAAGGAACATAGATAGAGAAGGAATGTAGATAGAGAAGGAATGTAGATGAAGGAACATAGATAGAGAAGGAATGTAGATAGAGAAGGAATGTAGATAGAGAAGGAATGTAGATAGAGAAGGAATGTAGATAGAGAAGGAATATAGATAGAGAAGGAATGTAGATAGAGAAGGAATGTAGATAGAGAAGGAACATAGATGAAGGAACATAGATGAAGGAACATAGATGAAGGAACATAGATAGAGAAGGAACGTAGATAGAGAAGGAATGTAGATAGAGAAGGAACGTAGATGAAGGAACATAGATGAAGGAACATAGATAGAGAAGGAATGTAGATAGAGAAGGAATGTAGATAGAGAAGGAATGTAGATAGAGAAGGAATGTAGATAGAGAAGGAATGTAGATAGAGAAGGAATGTAGATAGAGAAGGAACATAGATGAAGGAACATAGAGAAGGAACATAGATAGACAGAGAATGAACACAGCTGAAGTAACATAGATAGATAATGCTTGTTGTAACATCAGTATTGTGTAACATTTAATCTGGTAGACATGATATTTATGTTAAAAAACCCACTGAGGACAGATGTGTCAGGACATTGGTGCAAATAAAATGGTGACACAATGTATTTCCATTCTTCGGACTACATCCTGCTGGAAATCTAGTAGGACCATTGTCTTGTAGGACCATTGTCTTGTAGAACCATTGTCTTATAGGACCATTGTCTTGTAGGACCATTGTCTTGTAGGACCATTGTCTTGTAGGACCATTGTCTAGTAGGACCATTGTCTTGTAGGACCATTGTCTAGTAGGACCATTGTCTTGTAGGACCATTGTCTAGTAGGACCATTGTCTTGCTACAAGGGAGATCAAGAGGGACTGTGAGAATGAATGCTGAAGAAGAAGAAAACTTGAAAAGCGTAACCTTCAAGAAAAGTTTAAGAAATAACTCGCAGAAAATTATAAAATATTTGTTTAAAATTTGCCATCCACAGAGTTGCTTGTCACTAGAAAAGTGGGATCTGAACACGGTAAGTAACTGGTTGAACAATAGATTTGCCATTCACAGAGTTGCTTGTCACTAGAAAAGTGGTATCTGAACACGGTAAGTAACTGGTTGAACAATAGATTTGCCATCCATAGAGTTGCTTGTCACTAGAAAAATGGGATCTGAACACAGTAAGTAACTGGTCGAACAATAGATTTGAGAAAGCAACAAGGCTGTTAAGTTCAATACAATTATTCAAAGACATTTAATTTGTATCTGTGTTTTCTATCTTTGGAAACTGAGAACATGGCTTGGTGAGATATACTACAAGCCAAGCCATATATGGTGTCTGAGAACATGGCTTGGTGAAATATTGGAAGTTTTGCTGTTCATGTTCAAATCTAAATAATCAAACTGTCAGAAGATGGCCAACAAAATGGAGAGTCCTGCAGTAGTAAAACAAAAAAGTTATTACTACAATGAAGTAATAATGCTGCTGAATCATCTAATAAACAAAATATTAAAACATAAATAACAATAAACAAAATATCGTCATTAACAAAAACATAACGCCTGTGTCCTTTTGTTTATTGTTATTTATTTGTTAATATGTCTCGCAGCAGAGGAGAATTATTACATGTGAAATGAAGTGTCCGAAAAAAGCTGCAATGGTTCAATCAATCAATAAACCCATAACCCTTCAGGGTCGTAGGGGTACCACAGAGGGATGCTTCAGCACATAGAATCCTCCAGCGAATTCTATCCTCAGCGATGCGGATGAGTGTGGAAATATCTTGCCCTGTCCATTCCTTGATGTTGTCTGTCCATGTCTTTATTTGTCCTCCTCTGCTTCTTCCTTCCTCAACAGTTCCCTGCAGTATTGTTTTTGACAAGGAATCATGCCTGCATACATGTCCGAACCATGCTAGTTTTTGTTGTTTCACTATTGAAAGCAATGGCTCCTGGACACCTGCACACATCTCTACTTTATTTCTTACGTACACATTGGTCTTATGTTCCCTATAGGAAATTCGTAGAATTCTTCTGTAGCATTTATACTCGAAAGCCTGTAATCTTCTCTCCATGTCCGCAGTGAGTGTCCAACTCTCACAGCCATACAACACAACATAAAGCACCAGCGACTTATACAGTTTGATTTTCACTCCAACACTGATGTTGCTTTTCCAAATCACAGTTAGCCTTGACAAGGACGCTAAAGCCATCTCCAGCCTTATTTTTAGTTTTGCTTTGCATTTACCATCACTGCATATACTGGATCCGAGGTATTAATGGTTACTAATGGTTACTAAACTAAATAAAATAAGAAATGAAGAATTTAGGAAAGGAGTTGGTATAATATCATGTATTGAACATATTGAAAAACAGCAAGAAAAATGGTTAGATCACCTTATGAAAATGAAGCCAACCCAAATACCAATAAGAGCATATAACAGAAAAATATCTGGACATATGACCAAAGGTAGACCAAGAAAACAGTAGATAGAAAACATAATGATAACCTTGAACAAACATGCACTTAATGCAACCAAGGTGACTCATCTGGCCTTGGAACAACAGCTTAAGCTCGCACCCCTACACTTAACAGCAGCAAGTGTGAATAGGATCAACCATTGTTCACCTGGGGACAGACAATTTGTTAATATTGGTTCATTATTTGATTCAGTAGCATTTTTACTTCACTACAGTTTTTATTGTGTTCATGTTCACATATTTGGTTTCTGAAAATAGAAGACATCTGCCCTAAGTTCTGGTATGCTAGGTTACATCTGTGTTGGGTTTATAAAAAAATATTGAAACTAAATCACATATTGCATACATTTGATCCTTTCTTCTTCTTCATCATAGTTCATTCTCAAATTCCCGCTGGATCTCTTGTAGCAGGACTATGGCCCTATTAGATTTCCAGCAGAACATAGTCCAGAGAATGGAAATGCGTTGTGTCACCGTTGTATTTGCGCCATTGGCCCAACACATCCGTCTTGGTGGAATTTTATCATTTGAACTACTGACAATGCAGGGACATAAATCTTGAAGCCTATTCTGTTATTTTTTGTGTGATCATTTTATATTTTAACAGACATGATAAGATCTCTGCCTGATCCTTTCACTCGGTCAACATCCACAAGAAAGAGCAAAGGAACCAAGGGCGTGAGTTCACTGTTCCAAGCAATGTCTTCTGTTGGAAGGCAACCTCTGCTTAATTGGAATATATCACCTGATGATGTTGGTGATGAGAAGGATGGACATCTCAAGACTCATCCAGAAAATGCAGATTCCTCTCAAGGTTTCAGTAGAACACATGTGAGTTTCTGTTAATCAAAACATTTTTCTCTTTTTTTCCCTCTTATATTGGTCCAGATAATGGCATTGTGTTGTTTCATTATGTATTCAGTTTTATTTTTGCTTGAAGCTTTTTGTAATATCCAACACCCCAGTCTTGATTTATCGTTGTTGCCTGGGTCCTGACACTTTGTATTGTTACGTTTTGTCCTGACGTTTTGTATTGTTGCTTGGGTCCTGACATTTTGTATTGTTGCCTTTGGTCCTGACATTTTGTATTGTTGCCTTTTGACCTGACATTTTGTATTGTTGCCTTTAGTCCTGACATTTTATATTGTTGTCTTTTGTCCTGACATTTTGTATTGTTACCTTTTGTCCTGACATTTTGTATTGTTGCTTAGGTCCTGACATTCTGTATTGTTGCCTTTGGTCCTGACATTTTGTATTGTTGCCTTTTGTCCTGACATTTTGTATTGTTGCCTTTTGACCTGGCATTTTGTATTGTTGCTTTTTGACCTGACATTTTGTATTGTTGCCTTTAGTCCTGACATTCTGTATTGTTGCCTTTTGTCCTGACATTTTGTATTGTTGCCTTTGGTCCTGACATTTTGTATTGTTGCCTTTTGTCCTGACATTTTGTATTGTTGCCTTTAGTCCTGACATTCTGTATTGTTATCGTTGGTCCTGACATTTTGTATTGTTGCCTTTTGACCTGACATTCTGTATTGTTATCGTTGGTCCTGACATTTTGTATTGTTTGGTAGGCAGTGACTTAAAGTATTGACCACTACCTCACTTTGCCCTTCTCCTTCCTTTGGTTGTGTCTGGAGGACCATGATGATGATGATGACAGCTGATGCCAGCATCTGATTAGAGAGCGAGGAAGAAGAATGATGACAAAACAACTCTCGTCATGATATAATAATTGCCTATCATATGAGGGCAAATCACTAAAGATGGATGTATCGGGCCATTAGTGTAAATAAAGTGGTGAACCAACGGATTTCCATTCTCTAGACTACATCCTGCTGGAAGTCTAGTAGGACCATTGTCATTGAATGAATGCTGAAAAAGAAAAAATTTATGGGCACAATTTTTCAAAAACTGCATATTGGATGACAGTGTTGTATGAGGCTGCAGAAATACGGAGTCAGATCATTTGTGACGCATTGCTTTGCTGTACAAGTGTACCATAGTGTTACATGTAAAAGACTGCCTGCAACCAACTGTGTGTACATTCTGTTGTCATCTACTGAAACAGACTATGCATCTATGAGTCTGTGCATGTGTTTGCATATGTGGGTCTCACCAATGGCCCACTAGACAAACCACCCGTGCAAAAGAAAACCTTAGTGGATGACTTGCCGTTATATTGAGGTTATCTTCTTTGAGAAGCTTCATGGCACGTCATCTATACAATTATGCTTTTATTTTGTTGTTAAAATGTGTTTCATGTTTACCTGAATATATATGTATGCACCCTCTCTGGTTGGGAGGTAGCCAGAGATGTACTGTGCAGCACTGGGGAGGAGGAAACTGACAGCACTGTTTTTTCCTATGGCTTAGACCAATCATAGAGACACAGTGACTCAGGACGTGACAACCCTTTTGACTTGAACATTTGGCTGCATGCCTAGAGCAATAGAGAAGCTCGGCATAACCAGTAGTCAATTGGTGGCGGTGAATGAGCACAGTGAATCATATCTTGGCTACAGTGGCTAGGAGCAGTGCATAGGTTGAAACCTACCTTCCTGGAGGTGTGATAGTTATTCTCTGGCTCTGTCCCGGAGTAGGACGAAAATCCACAGACTTCCCAGCAATATAATGCCATTTAATGGCATTAGGTCAAAGGGCATGAGCCCATGGACCGCTGGATCAGCAACCAACCAACCAACCAACCATCTATGAGTCTTTCTCAAGCACTGTGAGATCAGTTATATTAGCTGTAGCCAGATTATTGTCTTGGTATCTACAATTGTTTCAACTAGCAAGCTCCGACAGGTCTAGTCAAAGTGTGACCAATCCAGGCTATGATACAGATAGATTATGGTCCTTTCCCAGAACATGTGCCTACCTCGTTTGATTATTTCCCTTGGCTATGCTTATCAGACAACGGGTATTTATTAATTAATTTAAATATTCATTTTTTAGGGTGAAGGTTTGAGTTAGGAGAGTAGTTATTTTACATAACTAACCCTAACACTAACCCTCAATAAATTAATATTTACATTAATAAATGATACACATAAACTGATAAACATAGCCAAGGGAAATAATTAAATGAGGTAGGCACTCGTTCAGGAAAAGGACCTAGATTACTTTTTGTTTAGTCAAAGTGTAATCAATCTCAGCTTTTAATAGGTGATGACTCATGTTATCTTTTCATTTTGACAGTCATCGCATGAAGTCAACTTGATGGTTCCCCATTCTGAATTATCAGTGACAAGTCAGAGAAGGTCATCATTGCGGCCTCTGTCTTCCAGTCGAGAATCATCATCTAGTTCAGGGTAGGTTACAGAACTGTGATTATGTTTGGAATGGAATACTCAATGTTAACACAAATTGAATGTTAATGAGATTTAATATCTGTGTGAGAACTTATTGAAGACTTTACTTGAAGGTAGACTTGAGGGGCAGAGAGCATGAGGTACCCAGAGATACAAGTGACTTGGGGGGCAATGAGCATGAGGTAGGTAGAGATACAAGTGACTTGAGGGGCAGCGAGCATGAGGTACCCAGAGATACAAGCGGAAAGAAAGAATTATGAGATGGACAGGATACAGTCTAGCAGAATGCACCAGCAAGGCAAAAGACAGAAGATGTTGGTTGTCCATTACATCTGACCTGTGTTGCAGAGACAGCACTTGATGATGATGATGAGATAAATTTTCTCACATTTTATTTGAAAATCAGTTCATATTAAAATAGGCCACATTAAACTAGGTCACCTTTCCATAGTAGGACATAACGCAGCACATTTTAGCGGATAACACGTCGTTTTTAGAATGGTACATTTCTTGTTATTTCTAATCAATGGTATTACCTGATAGAAAATAACTCATGTTAAACCAAGTATACAACGGTGTAAGTAAGTAATAACAAACTCCAACAATAAGTTCTGGGGTTTCCCTGGCGTATTGGTTAAAACTGTTCACTTTGTGTTCAAGAAGTCACAGGTTTGAATCCCACTTGCGTTATCTTGTTTATAAAGTGGATTTTTTCTAAGATCTAGAAAATACACTTTTTACAGGAATTCAACAATACATTTTACAGGAATACAGCAATACATTTGACAGGAATACAGCAATACATTTTAAGGAATACAGCAATACATTTTACAGGAATACAGCAATTTATTTTACAGGAATACATTAATACATTTTACAGGAACACATTAATACATTTTACAGGAATACAGCAATACATTTTACAGGAATACATTTTACAGGAATACAGCATTACATTTTACAGGAATACAGCATTACATTTTACAGGAATACAGCATTACATTTTACAGGAATACATCAATATATTTTATAGGAATACATCAATACATTTTACAGGAATACAGCATTACATTTTACAGGAATACAGCATTACATTTTACAGGAATACATCAATATATTTTACAGGAATAGAGCAATACATTTTACAGGAATACAGCAATACATTTTACAGAAATACATCAATATAATTTATAGGAATACAACACATTTTACAATAATATGGCAATACATTTTACAGGAATACAGCATTATATTTTACAGGAATACAGCATTACATTTTACAGGAATACATCAATACATTTTACAGGAATACATCAATACATTTTACAGGAATACAACACATTTTACAGGAATGTGGCAATACATTTTACAGGAATACAGCATTACATTTTACAGGAATTCAGCAATACATTTTTACACAAGTACAACAATACATTTTACAGGAATACATCAATACATTTTTACACAAGTGCAACAATACATTTTAAATTAATACATTAATACATTTTACAGGAATACAGCATTACATTTTACAGGAATACATCAATACATTTTACAGGAATACAGCAATACATTTTACAGGAATACAGCACATTTTACAGGAATGTGGCAATACATTTTACAGGAATACAGCAATACATTTTTACACAAGTGCAACAATACATTTTAAATGAATACATTACCGGGTAATACATTTGAGAATCTCTTTTCCCCAGAAAAACAAATGATGAGAATCGGGACATGACGAGATCTGGATCGGATTCAGTTTTACTAAAGTTACCCACTGATGGCTCCATGTAATGATGGCTCCATGTAATGATGGCTCCATACAATGATGGCTCCATGTAATGATGGCTCCATGTAATGATGGCTCCATGTAATGATGGTTCCATGTAATGATGGCTCCATGTAATGATGGTTCCATGTAATGAAAGACTATTGTTTTTTTATCACAGCTTTTGAGACTTTTTTTGTTAGCTGAAAAGGATCTTATTTTATTGATACATATGTTATTGTGACAACTTTTGCTTGTATTTGAAGTTGTTGGCTTGGATGCACAAACTTGTTGTAAACTACAAGAACTGAATGTTTCCTTTTTTTGTAAATTTCATGAATACTTTTATGTCATGTCAGTTAATTATCTCTGGGCAAGGGCTCAGATAGGTCGTCAGTATGGGGGATTTGACTACACATAAAAAGCCATTTTCTTAGTTCCCTGTGCATTTCCTGAGTCTTTTAGTCTGATTTTGTGTGACATTTTTGGGATAGCATTAAGGAGACAGGAGTGTTTGATCCACTTTTAGGCTTGTTCCCTAGTATTAAATATTATGTTCAGATTTTATATAGGGGAGGGGGAGGGGGGAGGGGGTTTGAACTTTTTTGTAATAGACCTGTGTCATTATATTTCTGTCATTTGACAATGTCTCAATATTGATTCTCATGCTGATGACAGATATATTGGGCCATTGGCACAAATAAAATGCATTTCCATTCTCTGGACTACATCCTGCTGGAAATCTAATAGTACCATTGTCCTGCTACAAGAAAGATCTCTGGACTACATCCTGCTGGAAATCTAATAGTACCATTGTCCTGCTACAAGAAAGATCTCTGGACTACATCCTGCTGGAAATCTAGTAGTACCATTGTTCTGCTACAAGAGAGAACCAGCAGGAGTGTGAGAATGAACGCTGAAGAAGAAGAATCTTATTATATTTCTATTTCATCATAGTTGATCACATTATGGTCTGTCTCATTCATTTTTGATCTGATTTTATCATTAATTATAGCACAATATGTTGTGTTTTAGACCTAGACTGTCTCATTCATGTCTTTCTCATTGTCTGTTTCACTATTATCTTTCATTGTCTATTTTATTATTGTCTGTCTCATTGTCTGTATTATTATTCCATGTGTCATTATTTTTTGTCTCATTATTCCATTATTATCTCATTATTGTGTCTCATTATTGATTGTGTTATTTTAGTCTAATTATTCCCTGTCTCATTATTGTCTTTCTCACCATTGTTTGTCTCATTGATTGTCTGTCTCATTGTCTGTCTCATTATTGTCTCTCATTGTCTGTCTCATTATTGTCTCTCATAGTCTGTTTCATTATTGTCTCTCATTGTCTGTCTCATTATTGTTTTTCATTGTCTGTCTCATTATTGTCTCTCATTGTCTGTCTCATTATTGTCTCTCATTATATTTTCATGGGATGGGACCAAAGAAGAGTTTTTTTTTGGTAATCTATAATGTTTTGTTTAATACCTCTGTGCTTTGGGATAAAACTTGTTTGTGTGAATTTTTAATGTATTCTTAATGTCTGATGTAATAGAATCCCAATTTTTTATTTGTCTTCAATCAGATGTGATAGAATTCAAAGTTTTAATTTATCTTCAGTCTGATGTAACGGAATCCCACTTTTTAATATATCTTCATCCCAATGCGATGAAATCCCACTTTTTAAATCTTTATTGGCTTAAAGTGATACATTTGGTTCCTCATTTGGTTTAGAGTTATATGTTTAGTTCATTATTTGGTTTATAGTTCTATGCTTGGTTAATTATTTGGTTTATACATATAGGCTTATAATTTTGTCTATTTTTCTATGCTTGGTTTATTATTTGATTTCCATTGATCAGCATCATTCATTATTTAGTTTTCTGAAAGATCTGTGTTCTATGACATCTTCATGATTAATTGACTTCTACTGATGTAAGGTTAGAGGAAAGTTGAATATTCATTATTATTGCCATCACCACCCAGTTACAGTAACTGAGGTGCCACTTCAGAATCGTCAACACTAATAGCTGTCATACTTTTCTGTGATCTGCAAATTTTATGTCTGTACAAGTCTATTGTATATTATACTTCAGAGATATGTGGTTTTTTTTTAACTTAAAAAGAGTTCTAGTCTATTTCCTATAATAACCTTGCAGTGGATCCCAGAACACTCATTTATGTTATCATGCAGTGGAGACATCTTGGGAGACGGAAGTCTATCCCAACTACAGACAAGCAAATGTTACAGACTGGCATGTGTTGTACAAGAGTAAAACTTGCAGTACTGGTTGAAGGAAGAAGTATATACAGAGTTCTAGATTGTGTGCATTTGTTTTTAGGGGAATATAATATTACAATTTATCATTTTGTTTGGAGCATAAAATGTTAATTTATTTATGCTGGTTGGAACATAGGATTCTTCTTCTTCAGCGTTCATTCTCAAACTCCACTGGATTTCTCTTGTAACAGGACAATGATCCTACATGATTTCCAGTTGAATGTAGTCCAGAGAATGGAAATGCGTTGTGTTGCCGTTTTAATTGCGCCAATGGCCCAACACATCCGTCTTCGGCGGAACATAGGATTCAAATTTAGTTATTTTGGCAGGAGCAGAAAATTAAAATTAATTTATTGTGTTAGAAACTTATGATTCAGATTTATTTGTTTTCATAGATTGAAGAGTTATATATATAAATTATTGATAATTGTTCTGCAAAGGATGACAATGGAGAGGATGAGGCAAAGGATGGCAAAGGAGAGGATGAGGCAAATGATGACAAAGGAGAGGATGAGACCAGTTTTTGTTGGACTGTAGCAAAGTTCTGTCTCCTTCCACCCACTCTTTCAATATTTACCCCATACATATGTTAGTGTTCTCATAATTACCCCATACATATGTTAGTGTTCTCATAATTACCCCATACATATGTTAGTGTTCTCATAATTGTCATGTATACATTCATCACTTTTCCTTTACTACTAAACTAACCAAGTCCTCATTTACAGGACTGATATTTTATATATAATAATAATAATATATATATATAGGCTTATATATTGAAGCTTTATAACTGGTGCATCTGATGAAACTGCTGCTTATTTACCGGTCATAAACTGCTGCATAGCTTGATTAAATGAATTATATCATTTCTTATATATTAGTTTATCTGCTGTTTTTTGTGTGGAGATGTTTGTTAACAGACCATTGGAGTGACCATCACATTTATGTGTGTGAGTGGCCACCACATTTATGTGTGTGAGAAGCTACCACATTTATGTGTGTGAGTGGTTATAATATTTATGTGTGTGAAAGGTTTGTACTGAGAAAGGTTTACATCGGTGTAAAATCTTGTATTTAATAATTCATTGCACTCTGCCAATTTTTATAATGAATACACAAACTGCTTTGTCTGTGACCTTCACCCTGAAATATTATAAAACAACGCCATTGCTGTGCGTGGACGAGTAAATTGTTATTTAATCCAAATAACCATAGACCGATGAACGACTCCCGCAGATGTGCGTATGTTATTGGCTGGTATAGCACAGTTTGCCCTTGTGTGTTTTCTAAAATTATTTTTGGATGTTTACAATAACAGGGAAAAAATATTTATGATGTAGTTATATTTGTAAGCAGAAGCGGGGGTGAACGCGAGTAATGCCCTTTATGCCGAAATGTTGGATGTGAATAGTGTTTTTGTGAGCATAATAAACTTAATTTTAATTAATTTTAAAATAAATTTGGGCAAGGAATTTTGGAAAAAAAAACCCCTAGTTATCGCGGTTTTAGGGATGTCAATAAATTACTTCAGCAGTTTTTTTTTACCTCTCCCTCCCCGTCAACAACTGTCAAAAGAGATCCCCACCCATATACTGTTTTCTGTAATGTGTTTGAAGGACGCAACGCGAACTCCACAGACTGGGTGCTCCCCTACTTTAAATGGAATTTTGATGTGAATTTATTGCAATGTACAGGTATACTACGAATAAATGGTTTATTTTCCTTCATGAATTTTATTGTAGACGGTCATGATTGAACATCCCCCCCCCCCACTCCCCTAGCCCTATTTAATGGCATGGAAATATTCGTTCCTGGAATGAATTGATCGTGAATTCCGATAATCGCAACACATGATGTTGATTACAATGTTGTTTCAATGTCAACAGTGGATCTAGTGCACGAGAACTATACGCCTAGCCGAGTCACTTGTAATTAATGCAGTTATGTCGGAAGATATATCGGAAATCTTTAAACTGATGATATTTAACTTTCCCCTAATTTTCATTTGCTATCAATACAAGTATACGCATAGTTACCAATGAAAATAACGGGAAAAGTTAAATTGCGTCACTTTTGTAATGTCTTTTATGCTTATACAGAGCTGTATGTTTTACGAAGGACTCGGTCTAGAATGCGCGTGCGACCTCTGACCCCTAACGCCAGGTACAGTCAACACTGAACCAAAGATATTTGCATGCCAAAAATACGTGCTTCCAAGTTTGTTTATCCTTACAGAGGACTCCTAGGGTCAATGGATCCAAACAAAAATGAACCCTTCACTGACTTGTTTAGAAATTCTGTAACCTAGAATTCTTTGTTGCATTGAGATTTTTCTCAGACGAACGTACTGAATGACCTTCAGGAACATGTTTTGCCAAATAGCTGAAATACGCATGCGTGCTAACGTATAAATATTATGAGACTGTGCGAGTTACGGTGATTCGTTAGGGTAACATTCGATACTTTCACGGACTAATCTTGTAAGTAGAATCTTGAACTTCAGTAGGATACTTAGACTCGAATATAATCGCAAACATCATCACAACTGTCATCATCACGATTATCATCAAAATTATCATCATCACAATTATCATCATCAAAATTATCATCACAAAACGACAAGAGTCGGATTCGAACCCATGATCTCTTGAACACAAGTGAGGAGTTATCATCCTTTTTGCCACGCATGCAAGCTGTTACGTGTGCTAGTTGTTGTCACGTGTGCTAGCTGTTACCACACATATTAGTTGTCGTTATCACGTGTGCTCATTGTTACCACACATATTAGTTGTCGTTATCACGTGTGCTCATTGTTAACACACATACTAGTTGTCGTTATCACGTGTGCTCATTGTTACCACACATATTAGTTGTCGTTATCACGTGTGCTAGTTGTTGTCACGTGTGCTAGTTTTTATCACGTGTGCTAGGTGCTTTCACGCATGCTAGCTGTTACCACACATACTAGTTGTCGTTATCACGTGTGCTAGTTGTTGTCACGTGTGCTAGCTGTTACCACACATATTAGTTGTCGTTATCACGTGTGCTAGTTGTTACCACACATATTAGTTGTCGTTATCACGTGTGCTAGTTGTCACGTGTGCTAGTTTTTGTTATCACGTGTGCTAGGTGCTGTCACGCATGCTAGCTGTTACCACACATACTAGTTGTCGTTACCATGTGTGCTACTTGTTGTCACGCGTGCTAGCTGTTACCACACATATTAGTTGTCGTTATCACGTTTGCTAGTTGTCGTTATCACGTGTGCTAGTTGTTGTTATCACGTGTGCTAGTTGTTGTCACGTGTGGTAGTTGTTGTGACGCGTGCTAGTTGTTGTCACGCGTGCTAGTTGTTGTCACGCGTGCTAGTTGTTGTCACGCGTGCTAGTTGTTGTCGCGCGTGCTAGTTGTTGTCACGCGTGCCAGTTGTTGTCACGCGTGCTAGTTGTTGTCACGCGTGCTAGATGTTGTCACGCGTGCTAGTTGTTGTCACGCGTGCTAGTTGTTGTCACGTGTGCTAGTTGTTGTCACGCGTGCTAGTTGTTGTCACGCGTGCTAGTTTTTGCTATTACGCACTGAGGACAACGTTGTGTAAAGGGTACGTCACATAGATTGATTGATAGTGATTAGGATCGATTTTGACGCACGCTGAATTTTTTCGCAAGCTGTTTTTCTCGTCTTCTCTTGATTTCAATCATTCATGCTGTAATTCTCCAGACCTCCTTGTCTCACAATGTGTCCAAATAATACAGATTGTCCCCTTCTGATGGTATTACTTATCTCTCATCTGGCATTTGACTCTTTCAGCATTAGTCTTCTATGGCCGTTCATGGTATTCTCAGCACTCTTCTATAAAACCACATCTCTTTTGCCTCCAATATTGCACTATCCTGCTTTTTCTTGTAATATGTCAGAGACTGGTACCCATATGTTGCAATCAGTGTTATGTAGCAGTGAAGAAATCTCTTCATCACTTCTAATGACATGGGCATATCAGGGCCTAAAAAGTATACTATTTTAGAAATACTGCCTCTGCCTGCCCTATTCTGCTCCGTTGTTATGTTTTTATCTCCGTAATTCTCTTTGTTATCTTATTATTTTATTTATCCGCGTTATTCTGTTTATTATCTGCGTTATTCTGTTTCTTATGTGCCTTATTCTGTTTATCTACATTATTCTGTTTATTATGTACGTTATTCTGTTTAGGCCTATTATCTCCGTTAAAATTCAAAATACAAGATTTAGACTGAATAGCAGAAAAACTGAGGTAATGGAAACATCAAAGAATAAATATCCCCCAGAATGCAACATCAAAGTAAGTTGGATCAGTCTGAAGTAAGTTGGATCAATCTAAAGCAAGTCAATATATTGAAATGTTTAGGTACATTAAAAACATCCGATGGAAGTTATGTAAACATACATAGGCAAAATGCAATATTTCAGAAGATGAAGACCATGCTATGTAATATATCTTTGTTAACTGTGGTGGGAAAGAGAGTTTTTAGAAGCCATATAGAACCAATTCTGATGTATGAAAGTGAATCTTGGACAATCCATTTCGTTTGCACATGTATGGAGATATTTCCACAAAAGCGATCGTAATAATAAATACATCAAAATATATAAAGTAGTATCTCCGGATACCGTAGTTCAAATCACACAGGACCATTCATGTTTGTGAATGTTCCATTCACATCTCGCATTAAAACTATTTTAATCACTCCCACGTGACAATCAAACTCAATATCGCTGTGTCCACTCCCATATTATTTCAAATACTATTTAATCCTTCATCCTAAATTTGTATCTGCCCGTGGTCTCTCTCATTACCTTGGATGCGATAAATAATCTCATTTACTGAAAATTTCAACCATTTGAGCGGAACAAGAATGCTTAGTGCATTAAAATCTAACATCACAGAATAATGCTTAGACATTCGTTCTCAAAGATTGTTTTTCACAATGCTCGGATTATTATGATAAGAATTTTTCCAACATTCTGGAATCTCACTTTATGGTCAGTACCTAATTATATTAGACGATAAGGTTGCCATTACCATTATGATTTACAGTAATGTTTAGTTGACGAGAGCAGATTTGAATACAAGTGAATTCTATTAGGTATTTGTTGATTATCCTCTTCGCACACCGGACACGTCTATAGGTGCTCAGATCTTCGCTTCAGTAAATCTCTCAGGGTATAATGGCCGATGGTTCCGGTTCTATGTTGGTTCACTGCTCCTTTTGAAATCTTTGTCAGGAGTTCTCTACGGGCTACGCCTATCCTAATTCGAGCATTCTTGATATTGACTCATGCTCATTTTCTCAAAATCCTCTGATCATGAGGATTCATGAAGAGCAATATCTGTTCGGTGCATAAGCTGACCATCTGTTGTGGTGGCGCGGCTAGCTAATTGGTCGGCTCGTTCGTTTCCCTCCACGCCCGCGTGTCCGAGAACAAAGATAAGCGTGAGTTTTCACAGTAATGCCCGCATTTTAGCTCTCTCTAATGACTCCGCCCATTCCCTACGTAAATCACATGTTTTCACTTTCTGAATCATATTCAGTGAGTCACTTAGTATGCACGTGTAGGAATAGGCTTTTTTTTTCCTTTTCTTTCTTCTTGCTGACTCTCACTGGTGTAGTAGTTAAGCCGATTTCTTAGCTGATCTCAAGAGTTCACGGGTTCAAATCCCGATCTCGGATATTCCTGAAGATTGTCATTTGAAGCTGTAGAATTACGATACGTGCCATAATTCTAACTCTCGGCAGGCGGTGTACGACTTCGTTAAAAGCAACGGGAGATCATCGATAATCCGAGTACAATACAGTCAATCCTCTACGTCTTGTCAACCATGTTCAACACTGCTATCTTATTGTTTTGATATTTGTATTGTAAAGATCTTAACGCATCTCTATCCTCTACCATATACTGAAGTTGTTCTTATGTTCTTGAACACATTGTTCTTTTGTTCTCTGTAACAGATACACAACACATGTCACAAACACATACACAACACATGTCACAAACACATTGTTCTTATGTTCTCAGTAACAGATACACATGTCACAAACACATTGTTCTTATGTTCTCAGTAACAGATACACATGTCACAAACACATTGTTCTTATGTTCTCAGTAACAGATACACATGTCACAAACACATTGTTCTTATGTTCTCAGTAACAGATACACATGTCACAAACACATTGTGTGCTTGCAAAAGGGCACCAAAATTCCATGTTTCGACGTTTATTCCCCTCCTTTGCTGATCTATGACTGTAATTTTAGTGAAATGATTCCATGCGTCTGAAAACACATGCTATAGACGTATGTTGTGTATCTGTTACTGAGAACATAAGAACAATGTGTTTTCGACATGTGTATCTGTTACTGAGAACATAACAATGTGTTTGGGACATGTGTATCTGTTACTGAGAACATAAGAACAATGTGTTTGGGACATGTGTATCTGTTACTGAGAACATAAGAACAATGTGTTTGGGACATGTGTATCTGTTACTGAGAACATAAGAACAATGTGTTTGGGACATGTGTATCTGTTACTGAGAACATAAGAACAATGTGTTTGGGACATGTGTATCTGTTACTGAGAACATAAGAACAATGTGTTTGTGACATGTGTATCTGTTACTGAGAACATAAGAACAATGTGTTTGGGACATGTGTATCTGTTACTGAGAACATAAGAACAATGTATTTTCGACATGTGTATCTAAGGGAGAGGTTTTCGTGGAACATCGCTACGGGAGAGGTTTTCGTGGAACATCGCTACGGGAGAGGTTTTCGTGGAACACCGCTAAGGGAGAGGTTTTCGTGGAACACCGCTAAGGGAGAGGTTTTCGTGGAACACCGCTAAGGGAGAGGTTTTCGTGGAACATCGCGAAGGGAGAGGTTTTCGTGGAACATCGCGATAAGATAGAGGTTTTTACCGACCTTATGGTTAGGTTCCTAATACTAAAAGTCATATTAAGATTTGCTAAGAGAAAAAAAAAATGCGTTTGTGTGCGGGGGGGGGGGCGGTGGCTTGGAGTTGGGAATCCTGGGGGTGGTTGAACAACCCTAATGTTATCTAAGGGGAGGGAGGGGAGTGCTTTGATGATCTATTTTGATTCTTCGAGAAAAGTTTTTTAAAAGGAAAAGGGGAGGGGCGGACAGGGATCACGATTTCGTTTTTAAGTGCCTGCATTATGTAGCTATATGTCTATGTTATGTGTTATGTTTCGATTTCCTAACGGGGGGGGGGGGGTGATGGTGGAGGAATTTAGCCTTCCCTTCTATCTATGGGTTTGCGTAGTGGTTAACAACTTGGCTGCGATGTCTATGACTTACTGATTCTACTTCAGGGCGTAGTATTTGACACCAGTCAGTAGATTCGACAAAGATTTGAATGCTACTTACAGGTTATCTCTCGTGAATATCAGTGACCCAATCAATCTCTTTGCCTGCGTGAATAAATGAATAAATAACTAAATCTTGGCAATTATGACGTTTCGGGAGATAAAGACGCATTATATGTTGCTTCTGACGCAGGGCATACCTGCTGATAGTTTCCATATTGGGCCTAATATTTTCGTTAATTACATATTATTGCAGTTTGCAGGGTCCAGTACATACGTCTTCAGTAAGGGGTTAGGCTGGTTTACCTTAAAAAATAACAACCAAATAGAGCATTCCCTCGTTTTAGTTTGCAATCCTCTAGTTTTAGTTCGCAATCCTCTAGTTTTAGTTTGCAATCCTCTAGTTTTAGTTTGCAATCCTCTAGTTTTAGTTTGCAATCCTCTAGTTTTAGTTTGCAATCCTCTAGTTTTAGTTTGCAATCCTCTAGTTTTAGTTTGCAATCCTCTAGTTTTAGTTTGCAATCCTCTAGTTTTAGTTTGCAATCCTCTAGTTTTAGTGATACAATTTTTACCGTTTGGTGAAAAATCATTATGAGAAAGGTGGGTGGGTGTGGGGGGGGGGAGGGTGGATAGGAAGCTACCCACATAGATCTAAATTTCCAGTCTATTTCTCTGTTTAGTCTTCCATTTTTTGAAAAAATGCTGCCTAGATATTTAAATTCCTTGGCTTGTTTCACTTAATGCTATATTTTGTTATATCCATTGATTTTGCAGACTTGCTAATTTTCATAGCCTCTGTTTTCTTATCTATAGGTTTGCCTAAAATATGTTTATAAAACCTGTATCCGTCTGTCAATGTCTGTCCATGTTTGCAGGTACAGCCACGCCTATTGTACATCTAGGTATGTTGCGCGTAGTTGTTTTTATAAAAATCTCTTAAAAGATTTCTGTTTCCAGTAAGATTTAATTGAAATTATTGGTAACCTACAACCGTTTGATGATGTTGACTTGTGAATTTACAGAGGAATGGGGCGGATATCGCGTGAGTCAAACAAAATAGAAGGTTTTGAATCTGTTAAATATTGTCTGCAATTATTCTGCTTCTATGTTCTATCTCAAACTCCTGCAGATTAGCAGGATGTAGTCTGGAGAACGGAATGCGTTGTTTAATGGTTTACAGCTTAGCTGGGATATCTGAGTCTTTGAGCCTGACACATCCAACTTCAGCACGACTTCTGGATATTTTGATAAATAAGAAGATAAATATATATTTTAGTGAAATAAAAAGAAATGAAGAGAGGATATGAACCAGATCCGTTATGTTGATACCGACTCGCCTCTA
This sequence comes from Meghimatium bilineatum, assembly GCA_034231615.1. NCBI lineage: Eukaryota > Metazoa > Mollusca > Gastropoda > Stylommatophora > Philomycidae > Meghimatium > Meghimatium bilineatum. The sequence continues at coordinate 1,299,516 of CM067310.1, read as the reverse complement.
ATCTAGGACTCTTGTACCTGAGCTCAAAAGGTGAGTGTCTAACCTATAATTGGTCTACCTGCTCTTAGAAGCCGGATGTGTCTACCCTAGAACTTGTGCAGATATTCTTATTTTCTTCTTCTATGTTCGTTCTCAAGCTCTAGCAGAATAGCATAATATAATCCGGAGAACGGAATGTGTTGTCTCATGGTTTACAGCTTGGCCGCAATATCTACACCTATGGGCCGGACACATCAAACTTCAGCTAGATATTAATTTTGCTGATTTTATGCTCTCATAATTTGGCAAATTCAGCAATGCAGCGATCAACCCTGTAATTTAGATGAAGTAATTTTCTAGGTAGTATTTTACCTTTAGTAGTTTTTCATTGTTTTCTGAACGGTTCGAGTGCACAATTCTTAGTTTCATTGGCCACCAGAGACGCGGTCTGTACCTCTCCGACACAGGGCTGGACTTGTATTACAAATTATAGTAAAAATATTAATAACATGAATGTATTAAAAATAAGTAGGCCCGACCTAATAAAGGAAGTCAAATAAAACAGCAAATAACACGCCTAAAGCGTCTTAGGTCTTTCTTATGATATGAATGGCAGGTGGCAATGTTACTTATTCTTATTCGGTGACACTGTGGCGAAAGAAGATGAAAAAGAATTCGACGGTACCAATAATATGAACTGAACGGAAAAATTGAACTGACTTCTCAGTGATACTTCTGCCGAATTGAACAATTACAAAGATCACTGCCATCAGATCACGTGATGTACTCTCCAAACGACAAGCTCATTGTGAACCAAAGAGTCATAAATGCACAAAATTGCTTTCTGACATTCTCGTATCTTACCCTGAACAATCTGCAAGTACATTCATAATTTCAATTAAGTTGAAAATTTTGACTTCTTCAATGGACGCCAAGGTGGTTTGAAACGTGTGTTTGTGGTATCTGTCACAATCAATTATTTCTGATGTTAGTCGAAGAATGAGATGTTTTAGGGTTGTTATTGTCATTCAAGTGTGTTTGCCCAACGTTCTGTGCGGTCAGGACAAGACAAAGGGGAGACATATGATTGGTTGATAGACATCTACAAAAATAGTGAATATAACAAAATGGGATATCGTACAAATTAGGAAAGACAGTCTGGCACGCATGAAAGGATTGTTCTAGGGTTGTGGGGACTACTGACATGTCAGCGACAAATGAAGAATTTGTTTTAAAATGGTAGGAAAATTATGTTCAAACTGATGCCCTGCTGGTTCAAACTGATGCCCTGCTGGTTAAAACTAATGCCCTGCTGGTTCAAACTGATGTCTTGCTGGTTCAAACTGATGTTCTGCTGTTTTTTTCTCATGTTGTCGCCCTCTGTCTCTGTTGCCTTCAATTTTGCCTGTTGTGACTATGTTCTCTAAACCTGCCTGTCTCATGATGTGGCAAAAAAAAAAAAAAGAAAAAAAAAGAAGATTGCCTTTTTCTTATATTGTTGATTAAGGTCCGTTTCGCATTTGACTCTTTTAACACCTCTACATTAGTTTTTCTGGCAGTCCATGGTATTCTCAGCATTCTTCTGTAGAACCACATCTCTGTAGCCTCTAATTTTCCACTTTCAAGTTTTTAATCGGTGTAGGCTATACAAACAGTTTAATTGGTGTATACAAACAGTTCAATGGGTGTATACAAATAATTTAATGCGTGTACACAAACAATATTATTTACGTAAACTATTATCAATCCCCCCCTCCCCCTTGTCAATAACCGTCAACCTGTTCTACATCCACTCCATCAGATTATTGACGTAATCTATAAACATCCACTCCATCAGATTATTGACGTAATCTATAAACATCCACTCCATCAGATTATTGACGTAATCTATAAACATCCACTCCATCAGATTATTGACGTAATCTATAAACATCCACTCCATCAGATTATTGACGTAATCTATAAACATCCTGTACAACGGAAACGTAGCGCCATTTTGTTAACTTGAGATAGACATCTGATGTTGTCAACTTAACTGGTCATCTTCCATTGTGGGTCTGGTTCAGTGTAACACTGCATCCGCACCAGATATTTGCTCTTAGGGAACTCTGACCCATTCTAATGTAATACTGCATCCGCACTAGATATTTGCTCTTCGGGAACTCTGACCCATTCTAATAACAATTCACTTTTAGTGTCGCAACTGTATGATACCAACGATTAGAAAGAGTCATGTCATTCAACAATTTAAGAATCCCCTCAATTTATGAGAGTTGGTCTACGACGGAACAGAAGGCGGGCCAAACGAAGGGCCCAGTTTATACAAACAAGGCGCACCAGGTCTTGTTTTGTCCGGGTTTGAAGCCACTTAATTACTGACACGTCTTGTGTGGCCCAATCTGTGATTTTCAGTCAGACTTCACGTTCTTACTGAAGGTTCACAATATAACAACATGGAATTATTACGAGTGCATGGTTCCATGCAGTCATAGACAAGCTTCAGAATGTTATACGGAAGTTAATACACATTATTTATAACAATGAGAATACGGTAAGTAACTATATGTAAAGCGACGACTTGAATGATTGCAGTTATCATAAATGGTTGCATTGTTTCGTCTTCTGCGAAAAATCGAAAGATTACTATACATTCAATCTGATGATAGTCTAGTAGTAGTAAATATGTAGATGTGTTAGCAAAATAAAACATAAAACAACCTAACAAACAACCTATGTTTTTATTTTGGTAACACATCTACCTATTTTTGTTTATCTTGACATTTGCCCTGTGTTACTCCAGCCACCTACTTCCTGTTTAGGGTTGATACCCTAAACTGGAACATTTATCCCTCTAGTAGTAGTAGTGGTGGTAATAGTAGTAATATAGTAATAGTAGTAGTAGTAGCCGTAGTAGTAGTAGTAGTAGTAGTAATAGTAGATGTAGTAGCAGTAGTTGTAGTAGTGGTAGTGGTAGTAGTAGTAGTTGTAGTAGTAGTAGTAGTTTTAGTGGTAGTAGTAGCAGTAGTAGTAGTAGTAGTATTAGTAGTAGTAGTAGTAGTAGTAGTGGTAGTGGTAGTAGTCGCAGTAGTGGTAGTAGTAGTAGTAGTATTAGTAGTAGCAGCAGTAGTAGTAGTATTATTAGTAGTAGTATTAGTAGCAATATAAGTAATAGTAGTAGTAGTAGTAGTAGTATTAGTAGCAATATAAGTAGTAGTAGTAGTACCAGTATCATTAGTAGTAGTAGTAGTAGTGTAGTAGTAGTAGTAGTGTAGTAGTAGTGTAGTAGTAGTAGTAGTGTAGTAGTAGTAGTAGTAGTGTAGTAGTAGTAGTAGTAGTAGTAGTAGTGTAGTAGTAGTAGTAGTAGTAGTAGTGTAGTAGTAGTAGTAGTAGTAGTAGTAGTAGTAGTGTAGTAGTAGTAGTAGTAGTAGTAGTAGTAGTAGTAGTGTAGTAGTAGTAGTAGTAGTAGTAGTAGCAGAAATAGTAATACTAACAGTAGTAGTAGTAGCAGGAGCAGTAGTATCAGTAGTAGTAGTAATAGTAGCAACAACAGTAGTAATATCAACAACAAAAGTATCTGTAATAGTAGTAATGATAAAAATTAGCAGCAGTAGTAATTTGTTGAAATAGTACTACTACACTACCATATATTACCAGTACCAAGTAGAGTGACCAAAAAGGTAGACAAAGAACAATATTAATGCTACCTGACATGCATGTCGCAGGAAGTAACTAAGGGGAAATGTGGAGTTTTGTTCGCTATACTATCCATTACCAAATACAAGCTAAAATCTTTTGTAAAACGGGGAAATGCTGGGCGGAAATGGTGCATATATCGCAGCTGTACTTTAATATTCGTATGCTATTCCGTGCTTGCCCGTTTGATCGTAATCTTTAATTGCATAACGGTTTTGCCATCTGAATACTTGTCTTTTATTGTTAAAGAATTTATATTTTATTGCACAATTCTAGAAATATTTCTCGCCTGATCTATAATTTGTCAGAACAAATGTACTCTTATGAATGTGTTCACACAAAATACATCCAGATATTATTGTGAACAGTCAAGTTACATAGAGTGGTCGAAGGCGTGTTAATTCAAGTTGCGAGGCTAGTGGGTGCCATCTGAGCAGACCTGGTTCAAAACCCGTTTGCTGCAGGATTTTTTTTTCCCCACATAGATTCTCCTCTCCAGATTCTCCTCCATAGGTATCATAGATTCTCCTCTCCAGATTCTCCTCCATAGGTATCATAGATTCTCCTCTACGTGTCAGACTACACTACAGTATCTCCTTCTACACCGTACTTTCTCTAACTGCTATCCCATTCTACTCTGTCCTGTCTCTAACTGCTATCAGTTTACGTATGAAGTCCAGAGAATGGAATGCACTAAAATATGGTTTACAATTTCTGAATATCTTGGCCAGAAACATCTTATTTCAGCACGGTAATTTAGGGTCACTAACTTTTTAAGGTAAGAGCTAGCTAGCCCCTCGTCCAGCTTTTAAAGTCGCCTCTTGTGCTGTACATACCAGATCACAGAATGACTTAGTCGCCTCTTGTGCTGTACATACCAGATCACTTGAATTACTTAGTCGACTCTTGTGCCGCATATACCAGATCGCAGTATTACTTAGTCGCCTATTGTGCTGTACATTGTACATACCAGATCACAGTATTACTTAGTCGCTTCTTGTGCTGTACATACCGGATCACAGTATTTTCATTCTTAGCTTTCAGTTTGAGCAAGATTATTTTTACATCATGAGAATAAACCCATAGGCCTATTGGTCAGCAGTAAGAGTATACAATCAAAACAGCAAGATGCAGAGGAAGGCCAAGATGAACGTTTATTGAAAGAGTTACCAACATTCCGAGACGTCACAATATTACAGCAAACCAGCGACCTAATGTTCTATAGTCCGAAAACAGATCACCATTCAATCCTGTGATGCCTTAAAGAAAAAGTATAGAAAAGACGATAGATATATTCTGTGTAACTATGTATGTATATATATGGAGTGGGTTTTGTCAATATCTGGGGATCAAAGATTTCTTTATTAAGTGATCTTCTAGAATACGACTGTCTACGAGAGGAGAAACCAAGGATGGTCTCAAAATTCAACAGTGATAATTGGTGTATCATTCCAAAGGCGCAAACATCGCCGCAATATTAACTGTAACGGCAAATAAATGGAGGTGAGACACAGAAACATTGGAAACAACAACGGGGAGTAAGACAGGAATGTGTGCTATCACCACTGCTGTTTGTTACATACATGGACAGGGATGTGTGCTATCACCACTGCTGTTTGTTACATACATGGACAGGGATGTGTACTATCACCACTGCTGTTTGTTACATACATGGACAGAGATGTGTACTATCACCACTGCTGTTTGTTACATACATGGACAGGGATGTGTACTATCACCACTGCTGTTTGTTACATACATGGACAGAGATGTGTACTATCACCACTGCTGTTTGTTACATACATGGACAGGATTGCAAAAGAGGCAGAAGCAAGAAACGAACTTATCTAAGAAACATCAAGAGAGCTAGGTAACTCTGCAAGATCTACACTTCACTGATGACCAAGGTCTAATAAATGAAACTGAAGACCAACTACAACGACACACATATTCATTACAGGCAGCATGCAAAGAAAACAATATGAGATTAAATACATGACAAACAGAAACTATGAAAATATGCAGAGTAACAGAACAGCTAAATGTGTATGTTAACGGCACAAAACTAAAACAGACATCGAAATTTAAATATCTAGGAAGCATTTTTACAGAAGACGGCAAAATTGATACATAAATAAGATAAGTTGCCAAAACATCAAAAACCTGTAACATACCAATTGTCACCGTTGCTTAAAACTCAGTGTTCAACATAGCGACCAAACGACAGAAAAAAACACCAACTTTATTCCAAAGTATTGTTACCAGTGCCAGACATGACCACCCCCCAACCGACAAATACACTCTTGAGAAAGATGTGAAATGTAATGCTTGAGAAAGATGTGAAATGTAATGCTTGAGAAAGATGTGAAATGTAATGCTTGAGAAAGATGTGAAATGTAATGCTTGAGAAAGATGTGAAATGTAATGCTTGAGAAAGATGTGAAATGTAATGCTTGAGAAAGATGTGAAATGTAATGCTTGAGGACGGTTATAAACGTCACCAGAAGCGACTGAATGAGAAATGAGACTTTCATGAGACTGAATGAGACTTTCATGAGAAATGAGACTGAATGAGACTTTCATCAGAAAGATAGTATAGACATATCATGCAAACAATATATAGAAAGACAGCAGATCAACTAGTTTAGACACCGTATGCGATTGGAACCATCACACCAACCGTTCAGAAATGCAACAGCAGAAAGAACGGCTACAATGCAAGAGGAAGACTAAGAACAAGATGGGAAGATTCAATCAGCGAGATTGTTAAAAACTACGGCCTGACCATGGCAAACGCAACAAAGACAGAAACAAATTTCAACTCCCCACGACGACTTTGTGGAAAAGGCAATAGATAGATAGCAACACATCTAAGCAATCACAAGGGAAACGAAAAACTATATTCAATAAATGAACATTGACCTCCTCCAACGGCTCCCTGGTCAGTCCAGCATTAGAAATGTCCTTGGTCGATCCAGCTTTAGAAATGTCCTTGGTCGATCCAGCTTTAGAAATGTCCTTGGTCGATCCAGCTTTAGAAATGTCCTTGGTCGATCCAGCCTTAGAAATGTCCCTGGTCGGTCCAGCCTTAGAAATGTCCTTGGTCGATCCAGCTTTAGAAATGTCCTTGGTCGATCCAGCTTTAGAAATGTCCTTGGTCGATTCAGTCTTAGAAATTAGCTCCAGATTTTCGAGGAAAGTAAAAGCGGCGGGCGTGATGTTGACAATATCATCCGTTGGTTGATAAAAAGTATGGGTCTAACAACGTATGTCTCTCTCCCACTACACCCCCCCCCCCTCAAATGTGTGAAATAGGGATAGCGTATCATACTTTGTATTCTGGGTGGTCATTTAATTTCTAAAAAAACTGTTTTTCCCCATAACAGCAATACATGAAGATTTCAGAAGATAAGTTAAACCTAGTCGTGTGAATCTGATTGTTGTATAAGTTCAGCCTAGTCGTGTGAATCTGATTGTTGTATAAGTTCAACTTAGTCGTGTGAATCTGATTGTTGTATAAGTTCAGCCTAGTCGTGTGAATCTGATTGTTGTATAAGTTCAACTTAGTCGTGTGAATCTGGTGTGTTCTACCAATTCAACTCATATGAATCTCTTATGTGAATTTATGTGAATCTGATTGTTGTATAAGTTCAACCTAATCGTGTCAATCTGATTGCAGTATAAGTTCAACTTAGTCGCGTGAATCTGATTGTTGTATAAGTTCAACCTAGTCGTGTGAATCTGGTGTGTTCTATAAATTCAACCCATTTATGTGAATCTCATGTGTTCTACCAATTCATCCTAGTTATGTGAATCTGATGTGTTCTATCAATTCATCCTAGTTATGTGAATCTGATGTGTTCTACCACTTAATCCATCTATGTGAATCTGATGTGTTTGAACTGAGTCTCTCCATAGCTTTGTCAATTTAACTGAGTCACTCCATATCCGTGTTGGTTTAACTAAGTCACTCCATAGTCTTGTCAGTTTAGCGGAGTCACTCCATAGCCTTGTCGGTTTAGTGGAGTCACTCCATAGCCTTGTCGGTTTAGCGGAGTCACTCCATAGCCTTGTCGGTTTAGCGGAGTCACTCCATAGCCTTGTTGGTGTTAGTTAAGTAACATGTACCTCTTGTGGTAATGCACGCGGCTTTAAACCGCGGACGGAAGCCCAATTTGGTTATAACACAACTTTAATTTTAAAAAACTAGTGGAAGTTGTGGTTAGCTAATCCAGTCATCATGACATTCGGCATTTATATAACTATTCGCCCTTTTCGGCTTCTGGACAAGGATGTCTTTTTATTATCATCATCAAGTTCCGTTTCGGCAACGAAAGTTGGCTGCAACAGACTTCTAGCATTGTCTCTTGCCTTGGTGGTGCACTCTGATGTAACCTTTCCATCTCGTGATGTTTCTCTCCCATTTGTATCTATGTCTACTTCTTGCTGAACTTCCCTTAACTCTATCCTCAATTAAAGACTTTATCGGGGTCTTCAAGTAAGATATATTTATAGTCCACTCGAAATGCTAATCAAGTGACTCTAAGACAATTCAACAAAATATTCACGCCGAAATACTGGCTGCACGGAGTGAATCAGTTATTACTAGTGCCTTTACAAAATTTAAATACGATTATCAAATTAAAAAAAAATATATCAACAAACTAGACTGACCTTGATTGAAGAATGGAAATGATTATGTACGTGCCATAAATTATATGCTAATTTAGCTCATTAGAATTCAGTTACGACAGACTTTGGATGTCTTTAGCTCGCGCCCCCTGCTGGCGCGTGAGTACGATCTTGGACATTTGGTAACCAGCCGTCGCCATATTGAGCACTTATTTTTGTTGTTTCGTCCAGAAATTATCATTTACAAATATGGTGTGTATACTTTTGTTAAATATCTGCATCAATGGCAGAAAATTACAAGTTGAATGTTTCTTTTTTTTTTAGTATTGAATTATTAAAACCCGTCGGTACGTGTTCACTAAACAGTCTCATAAATGTATATACATTGCCACACCTTAGCCTTTTACCAGAAATTTCTATGTACCTGCTATAATTTTGTAACAGCAACCGATGTTGCATTGTCTATGATGCATCGTTAATGAAATTACAACATTAGGAGATTTGCTGTTTGTAAGTTATAGGTGGTGAGTACTACACTTTCTAAATCTCATGTGTCGGAATTATAAGCTGGTTACAAACGTATTTCAGCTTTCTAAAACACACAAAAAAATGTCATAATTGATTGATCAAGATTCAGTGAATTTCGTCGACAGAGTTTATTGATATTTTAATGTATGAAATAATTTAATACAATTTGTTTATCACATCAAGCTAAGTCAAGAAGAGAGTACACAAAATAATACTTGATTCGGAGAAAACACATCTTTTATTCAGATAAACTGTTAATTTTGACGAGTAAACAAATTAACAAACAGCGCTTATATGTTATGGAAAACTAAACAAATAGCGCTCATATGTTATGGAAAAATAAACAAACAGCGCCCATATGTTATGGAAAAATAAATAAACAGCGCTCATATGTTATGGAAAAATAAACAAACAGCGCCCATATGTTATGGAAAAATAAATAAACAGCGCCCATATGTTATGGAAAAATAAACAAACAGCGCCCATATGTTATGGAAAAATAAATAAACAGCGCCCATATGTTATGGAAAAATAAATAAACAGCGCCCATATGTTATGGAAAAATAAACAAACAGCGCCCATATGTTATGGAAAAACAAAAGCTTTTCAAATCCGGGCAAGATGTATTTTATCATTCCTGTTCTTAGTTAGCACTATTTTGTTTAAGGTAAAAATATCAAGGTAGCAATATCAAAGATAGAAATATTAAAGGCAGCAATATCAAAGATATAAATATCAAAGGAAGAAATATGTACGGTAGAAATATGAAAGATAGACTATTTAAAGTTAAAATATCAACGCTAAAAATATCTAAGTTAAAATATATAAGGTAAAAGTAGCAAGGTAATAATCCAAAGGTACACATATCAGAGGTAAAAAATATCACAGGTAAATAATATCGAGGATAAAGTATCAAATCTAAAAAATATCAGAGGCAGGAATATCAAAGGTAGAGATATCAAAGGTAGAGATATCAAAGGTAGATATATCAAAGGTAGAGATATCAAAGGTAGAGATATCAAAGGTAGAGATATAAAGGTAGACAAGTCAAAGGTAAAAATATTAACACTAAAAATATCTATGTTAAAATATATAATGTAAAAATCGCACGGTAATAATCCAAAGTAACAAATGTCAGAGGTAATAAATATCACAGGTAAAAAAATATAGAAGGTAAACAAATATCAGAGGTAGAAATATCGAATGTATATATCAAAGTGAACATGTCAAGGTAAAATATGAAAGGAAAATATCAAAAGTTATAACATTCAAAGTAAAAATATTAGACATAGAATTATTTAAAGGTAAAAATATTAGACATAGAATTATTCAAAGGTAAAAATATTAGATAAAAATATGATATATAAAAGATATAAATATCATAAGTCAAAATATCAGTGATTTCAGACATTAAAATTGTAAAGTCAAAGCTATCAGCGACAAAATTGCAAATATAATTGACTTGAAGATGACATATTCAGTTGTAGAAGTCAATACCAAATACATCTTCAAGTGTTTCTATAATTATGTATCGGGAATTTTGTTACGGTAATAGATTTCCAACACCAACCGATCTTGTGTATGTCTGTCTCTTGCTCATAACCAGATCAAGGTTAGATTCTGTCCACCTTTTTGTATGTCTGTCTCTTTCTCATAACCAGATCATGGTTAGATTCTGTACACCTTTTTGTATGTCTGTCTCCTGCTCACAACCAGATCATGGTTAGATTCTGTACACCTTTTTGTATGTCTGTCTCCTGCTCACAACCAGATCATGGTTAGATTCTATCCACCTTTTTGTATGTGTATCTCCTGCTCACAACCAGATCTTGGTTAGATTCTATCCACCTTTTTGTATGTCTGTCTCCTGCTCACAACCAGTTCATGGTTAGATTCTATCCACCTTTTTGTATGTGTGTCTCCTGCTCACAACCAGATCTTGGTTAGATTCTGTACACCTTTTTGTATGTCTGTCTCCTGCTCACAACCAGTTCATGGTTAGATTCTGTACACCTTTTTGTATGTCTGTCTCCTGCTCACAACCAGTTCATGGTTAGATTCTATCCACCTTTTTGTATGTGTGTCTCCTGCTCACAACCAGATCATGGTTAGATTCTATCCACCTTTTTGTATGTCTGTCTCCTGCTCACAACCAGATCATGGTTAGATTCTATCCACCTTTTTGTATGTGTGTCTCCTGCTCACAACCAGATCATGGTTAGATTCTGTACACCTTTTTGTATGTCTGTCTCCTGCTCACAACCAGATCATGGTTAGATTCTGTACACCTTTTTGTATGTCTGTCTCCTGCTCACAACCAGATCATGGTTAGATTCTATCCACCTTTTTGTATGTGTGTCTCCAGCTTACAACCAGATCATGGTTAGATTCTGTCCACCTTTTTGATGTCTGTCTCCAGCTTACAACCAGAGCATGGTTAGATTCTGTCCACCTTTTCAGATATTGATTCCTTTAAGCAGCTTTCTATCAAACATTTCTTTTTGTTTTTCTGAAAATTTTAATTCATTGTGTGTATTTCATGTGAACGTTTCTTTATACAGTGGAATTCCTCTATAGCGCATCCGTTTATAACAAAATTTCCTATATAACATCATTTTTCAAAACCCTCAATTATATTATTCTATATTGTTTGTACTGTATATAGTGAATTTATATAATTACATTTACATATTTTGTTGGTCTAGAGCAAGTTATTATAATGGTGTTCCACTGTATCCCTTTTATGTGAATCTCAAACTCCTTCGGATTAGCAGGACGTAGTCAAATTCTTTTTCAAACAAAATAACACATCTTTAGTATCTCTCTCTCTCTCTCTCTCTCTCTCTCTCTCTCTCTCTCTCTCTGTATTTATGTGCTATTGCTTGAATTCTTCTCTCTAAATCTCCGTGTGTGTTGATCTCCCTAATACATATAACTGTATGCATAAAATATAAAACTACTGATCAATGGACAGAAGAAGGACTCACCCAAAGTGTCCCTTAAAAAGCTTCATTATCGACAACATCTTTTAGAACATGTAGCTCAGATTCCCCAATCTAGCACAGCAGCACCAGAAAATGTGCTCAAATCGCTGTAAAGTACCAAGCTGCAAATGTGATGAAATCGCCGGAAAGTACCAAGCTGCAAATGTGATGAAATCGCCGGAAAGTACCAAGCTACATATGTGCTGAAATCGCTGGAAAGTACCAAGCTGCAAATGTGATGAAATCGCCGGAAAGTACCAAGCTGCAAATGTGATGAAATCGCCGGAAAGTACCAAGCTACATATGTGCTGAAATCGCTGAAAAGTACCAAGCTACAAATGTGATGAAATCGCCGGAAAGTACCAAGCTACATATGTGCTGAAATCGCTGGAAAGTACCAAGCTGCAAATGTGATGAAATCGCCGGAAAGTACCAAGCTACATATGTGCTGAAATCGCTGGAAAGTACCAAGCTGCAAATGTGATGAAATCGCCGGAAAGTACCAAGCTGCAAATGTGATGAAATCGCCGGAAAGTACCAAGCTACATATGTGCTGAAATCGCCGGAAAGTACCAAGCTGCAAATGTGATGAAATCGCCGGAAAGTACCAAGCTACATATGTGCTGAAATCGCTGGAAAGTACCAAGCTGCAAATGTGATGAAATCGCCGGAAAGTACCAAGCTACAAACGTCCTGAAATAGCTGGAAAGTACCAAGCTACATATGTGCTGAAATCGCTGGAAAATCACAAATGAACAGAACAAACGTGCTAGTAGACAAAGTGCAAAAGATCAAACAGATGCACATCTCTGAATATACGTATCAACACTGAAGTAGTGGATTTTGTAGTCATCTCCGCACATACCAGAGACACGCAACAACAAAAGTCTGAAACTGTTGTCTTCATCGTATGCGACAGACGGATACACACACCAGAGACACGCAACAACACAAGTCTGAAACGTTATATAAACAACCAAAATGTCAGAGGGTGTCCGACAAAATAGAGAGTGCTACAGTAACCAAACTAATAAGTGATAAATACTGCATAAAGTACACATATAACTATCTAAGCCTAACTATCAATGTAAAAAATAAATAATTAGCAATAAACTTAAGAACAAGGACTTTTTTCACGTTCTGTCCAACCGGGACCGTTCTCAAGAAACACATAAACATTGCAAGTCAAGAAACACATACACGTCTGAAACTTTTAAGGAAAGCATAAAAAACATTGGTCTTACTATTTGATAGATTATCTAGTAACAATATTACTGTATCAAAGTTGTTATCTAGTAACAATATTACAGTATCACAGCTGTTATCTAGTAACAATATTACAGTATCAAAGTTGTTATCTAGTAACAATATTACTGTATCAAAGTTGTTATCTAGTAACAATATTACAGTATCACAGCTGTTATCTAGTAACAATATTACAGTATCAAAGTTGTTATCTAGTAACAATATTACAGTATCAAAGTTGTTATCTAGTAACAATATTACTGTATCAAAGTTGTTATCTAGTAACAATATTACAGTATCACAGCTGTTATCTAGTAACAATATTACAGTATCAAAGTTGTTATCTAGTAACAATATTACAGTATCACAACTGTTATCTAGTAACAATATTACAGTATCACAGCTGTTATCTAGTAACAATATTACTGTATCACAACTGTTATCTAGTAACAATATTACAGTATCAAAGTTGTTATCGCTGCTTGGTTTTGTTACTGCCTTATCGGACACTCTCTACCTTATCGGATATCCTCTGACAGTTTGCTTATCTATGCATAAAATACATGTTGGTTTTTGTTTGGAATGCGTGCCTACCTATTTGATTATTTCCATTGGCTATGTTTATCAGTTTATGTTTATTATTTTTAAATTTAAATATAAATTTATTTAGGGTTGAGGTTAGTTAAGTGAAACACAACTCTCCTAATCCTAACCCTAAAAAAATTAATATTGAAATATATTATTAATTAATTTTTTATATAATATATTCCAAACAAGAACCTACATCTGGTATATTTTGATCGTAACTGCAATACTGGTGTTGCTTTCCATTTGATTGGAATTCTTGACATAACAACCAATGCTGTCTCTGATAGGGCTCTTATTTCTTTGATTGGAAGTCTGGAAATAACCACCACTGATGTCTCTGATAGGGCTCTTATTTCTTTGATTCATCTACTGTCTTTACAATAGTATGAACATTAATAAATAATAATAGCCATTCACCGCCGACGATTCAGACTACAGTTTTAGACTTGTATTGTTGCATCTCTTTGGTGTGTGTGGCTGACCATCACAGGCGATTCAGACTACAGTTTCAGACATGTATTGTTGTATTTCTAAAATAGTAGTAGTAGTAGTAGTAGTAGTAGTAGTAGTGATAGTAGTCGTAGTAATAGTTTTAGTAGTAGTAATAGTAGTAGTAATATAGTAGTAATAAAAGTAATATGCGGGGATTACTGAAAAATCACTTAATCCCTGCCACATTCTGGACATGTAAGGTCTGAGTTCGATTTCTGTGTTTTTGCTTTACTGCCCCTTCGAGAAGCGCTTGTTCTGTTCCTCTGCAGTTTGATACTTTCCAGCGATGCGAAAACATTTTCTGTTTCTGCTGTGCTACATTGTGGAGTACGAGTAAAGGGTTCCAGAAGTTGTTGTCGATATTAAAGCCTTTCAGGTACTTTTTGGGAGAGTCATTGAAACGTTTCTTCCGTCCATCGGCCAATAGCTTACCCTTTAGAGGTTATGCCGCGGTTTTCGGATGATTTGGAAGCTGGTAACACAAGAACAGATTGCACACAGAGCCATTTCTCCTTGTAATATCTTGTAATCGAGGCGCTTGCCATCTCTCCTTGTAATATCTTGTAATCGAGGCGCTTGAAAATAAATCCTATTGATGCATGCTATTCAGAATTTAAGATCAATGTGTTTGTGTGTGATAGAACAATGTGTTTGTGTGTGATGGAACAATGTGTTTGTGTGTGATAGAACAATGTGTTTGTGTGTGATAGAACAATGTGTTTGTGTGTGATGGAACAATGTGTTTGTGTGTGATAGAACAATGTGTTTGTGTGTGATAGAACAATGTGTTTGTGTGTAATAGAACAATGTGTTTGTGTGTGATGGAACAATGTGTTTGTGTGTGATAGAACAATGTGTTTGTGTGTGATAGAACAATGTGTTTGTGTGTAATAGAACAATGTGTTTGTGTGTGATAGAACAATGTGTTTGTGTGTGATAGAACAATGTGTTTGTGTGTAATAGAACAATGTGTTTGTGTGTGATAGAATTAATGTATTAGCGGATCAACAAGTCACAAAAGTGCATTTTCCTAAGCTCCGGTGGTACAAGCATGCGAAGAGATATTCCTCAATGACAAACGATGTTTTTCCAGGAACTGTGGAGGGAGTAAGAAGACGAAGTGGAAAGATGAAGACATGCGTAATATCGAGGACTGGACAGACTGTGAAGTTTCCAAGCTCATGATGATGGTAGAAGATAGACATGCGTGAAAATCATTCTACACCAAATGTCTCATTATGATACCACTACGACCGTAACTAGTTAATGTCTCATTATGATACCACTACGACCGTAACTAGTTAATGTCTCATTATGATACCACTACGACCGTAACTAGTTATGACAGTTATCATGATTATTATTATTATTATTATTATTATTATTAATATTATTATTATTATTAATATCTAGTTTGAAAATACCCATTTCCCCCCGTATTTCCACGCCATTTAGGTGTATTAGGAAGTACTGTGTTACGTCCGTAATTTTTCATTAGCCCACGGCAGACCTGGGTAAGTGGTTAAAATAGTGATTAAAAAATATTTCGAAATATGCAAAATCTTGAAATATGTTAATGAAAATGGCGTGGAATAAGGAAATTAATACAATTAAAAATTACAAATTGTCTATCCATACAAGATATGCCATGAATATCCTTTATATGACATGTTATAAATACCGCGCGATACGCGGATGGTATAGTTTTGTGAGCTGAAAATTAAGCAGTTACAAGAAATGAATGTAAGAGTCACAACTAAAAGCGTAGTATTCATAGCAGAAAAACTGTAGTAATGGTAATATTAAAGATTAAATATGCCCGAGAATGCAACATCAAAGTAGATGGGATAAAAAAAAGGGTTCAAAAGTCGTAGAGGATTGACTTCAATGTACTCAGTTTCCCATATGTGTACAGCATCACGCCGCCTGCCGAGAGTACCACTCATAGCACGTAACTCCGTAGCTTCAAGTGATAATCCACAGGGATCTCCGAAAAAATCCACCATGTAAACAAGACGACACGAGCCGGAGATCCCTAAAGATGGTATGAGTCTGAAGCAAGTCAACATATTCAAATATTTCGGTACATTAATAATATCAGAAGGAAGATGTATTAAAGACATGAATAACATCAGAAGGAAGATGTATTAAAGACATGAATAACATCAGAAGGAAGATGTATTAAAGAGGTCAAATGTAGAATTGTTTCAGGCAAAGGCAACATTTCATAAGATGAAGACCATCCTATGTAATATGTTCGTGTCAGTTGAGGCGAGAAACAGAATTCTTATAATTATTCCACAGACCCATAAAACTTCAATTCTTATAGATAGATAGTAGCACGTCATAGTCAGAACCTATTGGCTATAGTGTTTTCTAGACATTATAAATTACCTTCAGTAGTTTGCTATTGTTATCTGAGTGGTCCGGATGCACAATTCCCTTGGCGGGATTCGAACCCGGTACCTGTCGCTCTCTGCACCACACCGCCACATAGCCGGACTTAATCATTATAGTGACTTCTAAATAAATGACCGCAGGTTATGTGGTACGGACTTCAGAGTTACACAGAAAACGAGAAAATCGTATAAAATATTTACTAAATTTGAGAATTTCTGTGTATGCACAAACGAAATCTAGTCCACCATTATTTCAAGAATCTGTCCAAGTTTTTCCCCGTGTTATCTGTTTTCTTAACCTAAATGTCGCAGCAAAATGGCTTCCATCAGACAAGGCGCAAACAACAACACTGTTGTAGAGAATACGTATGAAGTCAGTGCCGATAAATCTGCATCGTGTTGTATCTTTAGACAAGTCTTGACGTATCAAATATTCCAACAGAAAGACTGATATTATCGTATGCTATAGACGGACTTATCCAATTTATTTCCCATGTTAATTTTCTGTATAAAGGTTAAGATAAAATTCTCATACTCGCATAAATCTGGGATATATAAATATTGTTAAAAAAAAAAGAAACGCATTATTCAAACGTGTATAAAAATTTACCACGTACCAAAAACGTAAAAACAAAAACGTTCAAGAAGGCTCGCTTTTAAACACCATATTACGATGATTGGTTGCTTGGTGTCCAATCAGCGAATACCTTTTATAAAAGTAACTCCAAAAACGTTGCTTTTCTTGTTGTGAACAGTATATTGTACATCAAGTAAGAGATGAATATAGAATGAGTTATCAATGTCGTGTTGATGTTTTCATCTTTGCACCGCCTCTCGCCGCTACTTCTTCTAATCAACGTGCCCTTTACTTTATCCCCACTCCCACTCTGTAAACTTTACATAACGTTGTCCCCACTCCCACTCTGTAAACTTTACATAACGTTGTCCTCACTCCCACTCTGTAAACGTCTCGGTTCGTGCAAATTTTTCAGATTTTTCCAGTGTCATATGTATGTGGTATCTGAAATCCCGTTTCATATTCAGGTGATATGTGATATTCTGTGTCATATTCAGGTGATATTTGATACTCAGTGTCATATTCTGGTGATATTTGATATCCCGTATCATATTCAGGTGATATTTGATACCCCATGTTCACCGTAGTTATTGGACATGTATGCCGATATGATCCCTTGTCAAAAGCAATACTGAATGGAGCCGTGAAATGTGGAAGGAGAGAGGAGGACAAAACAAAACATAGACAGACAACATCCAGGACTGGGCAGATCGTAATCTTTCATCTACATCATTGAAGACAGAAATCGCTGGCAAGAAGTCTGTTTGCTGAAGCATCCAATGTGGTACCCCTACGCTGGCAAGAACTCTGTTTGCTGAATCATCCAATGTGGTACCCCTACGTTGGCAAGAACTCTGTTTGCTGAAGCATCCAATGTGGTACCCCTACGTTGGCAAGAACTCTGTTTGCTGAAGCATCCAATGTGGTACCCCTACGTTGGCAAGAACTCTGTTTGCTGAAGCATCCAATGTGGTACCCCTACGTTGGCAAGAACTCTGTTTGCTGAAGCATCCAATGTGGTACCCCAACGCTGGCAAGAACTCTGTTTGCTGAAGCATCCAATGTGGTACCCCTACGCTGGCAAGAACTCTGTTTGCTGAAGCATCCAATGTGGTACCCCTACGCTGGCAAGAACTCTGTTTGCTGAAGCATCCAATGTGGTACCCCTACGCTGGCAAGAACTCTGTTTGCTGAAGCATCCAATGTGATACCCCTACGTTGGCAAGAACTCTGTTTGCTGAATCATCCAATGTGGTACCCCTACGCTGGCAAGAACTCTGTTTTCTGAATCATCCAATGTGGTACCCCTACGCTGGCAAGAACTCTGTTTTCTGAATCATCCAATGTGGTACCCCTACGCTGGCAAGAACTCTGTTTTCTGAAGCATCCAATGTGGTACCCCTACGCTGGCACCCCTTCTGTTTGTAACATACATGAACTAAAGGAGAAGACCCAAGAAACAAAATTACACCTTCAGAAGCATCAAATGAAGATCACAGCTCACTCAACCAACTGCTATTTGTAGATGAACAATGTTTAATATACGAATCTGATAAAGAATTACAGCGACACACACACTTGCTCCATACAACCTGCGAACAACAAACACATCATGAAACTAAACACAGGTAAAACAGAGGCTATAAAAATAAGCAGAACACCAGACCAGTTAAATGTATCTGTCAATGGTACAAAACTAAAGCAAGTCCCGGAGTTTAAATACATAGGAAGCATATTTACGGAGCATGGCAAACTCGATAGAGAGATTGAGTCAAGGTGTCAAAAAAACCAATAATGTGACTTACCAACGGTCACCAATACTTAAACAACATCAGTCTGCATAAAAAACGACAATTGACAAACAGTATTTTTATACCAGCTCCGTGTTACCAATGTCAAATATGGCCCTTGACAAAGGAACTAACGACCCAAAAAAACCGACAGTTTGTGAAATGAGATGTTTGAGGAAAGCCATAAATGTCACGAGAATAGACCGACGGAGAAATGAAGATATCAGGAAAAATGTAAATAGAAAACAGTAAAAAAAAGTCAAGTCAAAACCACATCGAGAGGTTTGCACGGAATCAAATCAAATCAAAAGGTTTGGTCACGTTATGAGAATAGAACCTGCGCAGTCAACCCTTCGTGCATACATCAGCAGACGACCAGGCTACAGGGCACGAGCAGGACCAAAAACTAGATGGACAAAGACAATCAGAGAAACATTAAATAGACAGGACATTTACATTTCAGAGATATCAGAGATATCAGAGATATCAGAGATATCAGAGATATCAGAGAGAGATATCAGAGATATCGGAGATATCAGAGATATCAGAGATATCAGAGATATCAGAGATATCAGAGATATCAGAGATATCAGAGATATTAGAGATATCAGAGATATCAGAGATATCAGAGATATCAGAGATATCAGAGATATCAGAGATATTAGAGATATCAGAGATATCAGAGATATCAGAGATATCAGAGATATCAGAGATATCAGAGATATCAGAGATATCAGAGATATCAGAGATATCAGAGATATTAGAGATATCAGAGATATCAGAGATATCAGAGATATCAGAGATATCAGAGATATCAGAGATATCAGAGATATCAGAGATATCAGAGATATCAGAGATATCAATCAGAGATATCAGAGATATCAATCAGAGATATCAGAGATATCAGAGATATCAGAGATATCAGAGATATCAGAGATATCAATCAGAGATATCAGAGATATCAATCAGAGATATCAGAGATATCAGAGATATCAGAGATATCAGAGATATCAGAGATATCAGAGATATCAGAGATATCAATCAGAGATATCAGAGATATCAGAGATATCAGAGATATCAGAGATATCAGAGATATCAGAGATATCAGAGATATCAGAGATATCAGAGATATCAGAGATATCAGAGATATCAGAGATATCAGAGATATCAGAGATATCAATCAGAGATATCAGAGATATCAGAGATATCAATCAGAGATATCAGAGATATCAATCAGAGATATCAGAGATATCAGAGATATCAGAGATATCAGAGATATCAGAGATATCAATCAGAGATATCAGAGATATCAATCAGAGATATCAGAGATATCAGAGATATCAGAGATATCAGAGATATCAGAGATATCAATCAGAGATATCAGAGATATCAATCAGAGATATCAGAGATATCAGAGATATCAATCAGAGATATCAGAGATATCAATCAGAGATATCAGAGATATCAGAGATATCAGAGATATCAGAGATATCAGAGATATCAATCAGAGATATCAGAGATATCAATCAGAGATATCAGAGATATCAGAGATATCAGAGATATCAATCAGAGATATCAGAGATATCAGAGATATCAGAGATATCAGAGATATCAGAGATATCAGAGATATCAGAGAT
This sequence comes from Meghimatium bilineatum, assembly GCA_034231615.1. Lineage (NCBI taxonomy): Eukaryota > Metazoa > Mollusca > Gastropoda > Stylommatophora > Philomycidae > Meghimatium > Meghimatium bilineatum. Next base: position 1,278,972 of record CM067310.1, on the reverse strand, counting down.
ATCAGAGATATCAGAGATATCAGAGATATCAGAGATATCAGAGATATCAGAGATATCAGAGATATCAGAGATATCAGAGATATCAGAGATATCAGAGATATCAGAGATATCAGAGATATCAGAGATATCAGAGATATCAATCAGAGATATCAGAGATATCAGAGATATCAATCAGAGATATCAGAGATATCAATCAGAGATATCAGAGATATCAGAGATATCAATCAGAGATATCAGAGATATCAGAGATATCAATCAGAGATATCAGAGATATCAGAGATATCAGAGATATCAGAGATATCAATCAGAGATATCAGAGATATCAGAGATATCAGAGATATCAGAGATATCAGAGATATCAGAGATATCAGAGATATCAGAGATATCAGAGATATCAGAGATATCAGAGATATCAGAGATATCAGAGATATTAGAGATATCAGAGATATCAGAGATATCAGAGATATCAGAGATATCAGAGATATCAATCAGAGATATCAGAGATATCAGAGATATCAATCAGAGATATCAGAGATATCAGAGATATCAGAGATATCAGAGATATCAGAGATATCAATCAGAGATATCAGAGATATCAGAGATATCAGAGATATCAGAGATATCAATCAGAGATATCAATCAGAGATATCAGAGATATCAGAGATATCAATCAGAGATATCAGAGATATCAGAGATATCAGAGGCTCTGCTGTATGAGGGCGGTAGTCATCTCTTCTCCCTCTCAGTCTTTACTTCGCGGATTAATCTGGTACCCATTTAAGGCTGGGTCGACCCGGGAGCCGTTGCGATCTGAAAAACATTTCTGAACCCAGGACTCACTCATATGCGAATCCAGTGCGCTAACCACTGCGCTACGCGGCTCGATAGATATATAGATAGATATATAGATAGATAGATAGATAGATAGATAGATTAGATTAGATTAGATTAGATTAGATTAGATTAGATTAGATTAGATTAGATTAGATTAGATTAGAATAGATTAGATTAGATTAGATAGATTGGATTGGATTAGATTAGATTAGATTAGATAGATAGATAGATAGATAGATAGATAGATAGATAGATAGATAGATAGATAGATAGATAGATAGATAGATTTAGTAAGGAAAACTCTTGATCTGTCCAGTCATTGCAATTGTCTGCCCATACATTTCTTTGTCCACCTCTGTTTCTGCCCATACATTTCTTTGTCCACCTCTGTTTCTACCACCTTCAACCGTACACTCCAGTATCATTTTTGACTAGGGGCATGCTTGCTTTTGATTTTAATGTTTGTTTTTCTTCAGATTGCGATGAGCGACCCGACTATTAATCGTGTGCTCAGTTACATGATTAGAGCAGTCCACAAAAGACCAGTGTTCACATCTTCTCATACTGACGCTATAGCAACTTCTGCTGTCGACTCGACCGCGGCGTCTTTGAGCAATATCACCGCGACTACAGAATCGGCGAATCTGAAACCATTCATGGAGTTACCTGGACCCAAAGGGTGGCCAATTATCGGGTCGTTTCCAGAATACTTCAAGAAAGAGAACAGAGGACAGATGCATGAACTGATGGTAAGTAAAAAGATAACAAAGGACAAATACATGAACTGATGGTAAGTAAACAGATAACAGAGGACAGATGAATGATCTGATGGTAAGTAGAACAGATAACAGGGGACAGATGAATGAGGTGATGGTAAGTAAACATTGAATCATTCTTACATTTATTGAACTCTCAAGAAATCATCACCAAGCTCTTTTCTCTCATACAAGCAATGTCTCCACTCTACCCTGTTCTTATAGTTAATCTCTCCGTCTCCCATACAAGCAATGTCTCCACTCTACCATGTCTTATAGTTAATCTTCAGGTCTTCCTATACGGTGTCAGTTTCGTTTAGAATGTTAAAAATGTATGTCACCCTTGTTCCGTGACTAGAATAAAGGAATTTGGTTTGAAATGTGGTGTCGCTAGAAAGGAGCGGTTTAGTGGGCAAGAAAGAATGATGGTCAATCAACTGCGTACTGGGACCATCAGTCAACGTGTAATGGCGGCTACACTCAAGGAGAGATCTGAGCACCTATGGACTTGTCCGGAGTGCAGTGACGATACAAAGACTAACTAACTAACTATAATGTATGTCTAAGTTCTGCTACACTTTAACACACCCACCAACACACGCACAAACATTAACACACACACCAACACAAACACAAACATTAACACACACACCAACACACACACAAACACTAACACACCCACCAGCACACACAAACATATCAACCAACAAACACAAACACACCAACTAACACATACAAACACAAACACACCCACCAAAACACACACCCACAGTAACACAGCCACCAACATACACACACACGTACACTAACACACCCGCCAACACACACGTACACTAACACATTTACCAACATACACACACACACTAACACACCCACCAACACACACACACACAGTAACACACCTACCAACACACCCACCAACACACACACACAGACACTAACACACCCACCAACATACACTGTATCTAACAATCTCTCATCAAATCCTTCTACCTAGCACAGTATCTAACAATCTCTCATCAAATCCTTCTACCTAGCACTGTATCTAACAATCCCTCATCAAATCCTTCTACCTAAAACTGTATCTAACAATCCCTCATCAAATCCTTTTACCTAAAACTGTATCTAACAATCTCTCATCAAATCCTTCTACCTAGCACTGTATCTAACAATCCCTCATCAAATCATTCTACCTAGCACTGTATCTAACAATCTCTCATCAAATCCTTCTACCTAAAACTGTATCTAACAATCTCTCATCAAATCCTTCTACCTAGCACTGTATCTAACAATCTCTCATCAAATCCTTCTACCTAGCACTGTATCTAACAATCTCTCATCAAATCCTTCTACCTAAAACTGTATCTAACAATCTCTCATCAAATCCTTCTACCTAGCACTGTATCTAACAATCTCTCATCAAATCCTTCTACCTAAAACTGTATCTAACAATCTCTCATCAAATCCTTTTACCTAAAACTGTATCTAACAATCTCTCATCAAATCCTTCTACCTAGCACTGTATCTAACAATCCCTCATCAAATCATTCTACCTAACACTAACTGTGCTCAAATCTGTCGTAACATACCGCTATCCGGCACTGTCGCATCATAATCAAGTGCCGTCTCCTCAACGAAGGTTGGCTGCAACTGACCCTGTCTCTTGTTTTGGTGGTGCACTCTGCTAGACTGTAACCTGCCCATCTTGTAATGTTATTCTCCCACTTGTATCTCTGCATACCTCTTGCTCGCCTCCTTGCGATTTTGCCCTCCAGGTAAAGTCTTCAACAAGGTGTCTTGTCTTTTAATGTGTCCAAAATATTGCACTGACTAACAATCACTAAACCCCCCCCCTACTCTGCACTGTCGCTAGCAATTTCTCATCATCCTTCTATCCACAATTCATCTATCCACAATTCATCTATCCACAATTCTTCTATCCACAATTCTTCTATCCACAATCCTTCTATCCACAATCCTTCTATCCACAATTCTTCTATCCACAATCCTTCTATCCACAATCCTTCTATCCACAATTCTTCTATCCACAATTCTTCTATCCACAATCCTTCTATCCACAATTCTTCTATCCACAATCCTTCTATCCACAATTCTTCTATCCACAATCCTTCTATCCACAATCCTTCTATCCACAATTTTTCTATCCACAATCCTTCTATCCACAATCCTTCTATCTACAATTCTTCTATCTAAAACTAATGCTGACAATCATTCATCGACTCCCTCTATCTAGCACTAACACAGACAATCATTCATCGACTCCCTCTATATAGCACTGACACAGACAATCATTCATCGACTCCCTCTATCTAGCACTAACACAGACAATCATTCATCGACTCCCTCTAGCTAGCACTGACACAGACAATCATTTATCAACTCCCTCTATCTAGCACTAACACAGAAAATCATTCATCTACTCCCTCTATCTAGCACTGACACAGACAATCAGTTATCGACTCCTTCTGATCTTGAGTTAGCTCTCTTAGTTTTGAATTGATTGATTGTATTATATTCACTGTTTGAATGCTGAACTGACTTCCCTTACTACCCAACACCCATATAAGATCTTATTGTATTTATATTCTTTGTGACGTTTCATACTAGAAATATGTTTTGCGTATCACGTGAACAGCAACCATGACTGTAACCTTGATAATCACTAATGGAGGTTAATAATAGGCTTTGATATCCGAGAGTGAGAACAAAATATACTTCCTGCTGTTTCTCTCTGCTGCTTCTATTCTTCTCTGACTACGCCCCTGTTGCACAGCGATGCCGTCGTCGCAGTAGGTGGGAGTAGAATTGCAGCTTGAAGGAGATAGATTCGATGCGTGAATACTGATTACTTGAGACTTGTACACGGTTGGAACAATAATTATAGTTTCAGAACGGCATCAAACTGTGGTTTCTGGCTGCACTAACCTTTGACGTCTGTTAAACTACAAGAAAATGTCTGGTGCTCATATTCTCAGTTTAACCTGTCGCAGGTGGTCGTGGTTTAAGACCAGAGGCAAAGCATCATCATCATCACCACCACCAGTAGAGTTCATTCTGTGATAGGTAGAATTCATTCTGTCATGGGTAGAGTTCATTCTGTTATAGGTAATATAATATACACTAATGACATCCCAAACTACAGTCCTAATTTGAAAAGTATAACAATAAAGGAAAATAACTTTGTGCTGAGCAATTGTTGCCCGGTTATTTAATACTGACTACTGGATATTTGGCGTGTTGCTCCCTCCTACCGCCAGCCGTATCCTAAGTGAAGTTGTGTATACCGCCCCAGGCTTAATGTGCCAATTAAGTCAACTAACGTCAAGAGACCGTTGTTCTGGAGAGCCTTGCCTCCAGAGAGGAAATCCTGTTGAAGTGGAACAAACTATCAGACAAAATGATACTTGAAAATCGTCTAACAAATTTCCAGGAGTAGAGACCGTGTGGTCTGAATGACGGGAAAAATTGTGGCGTCTGTCGCTTGTCTGTCTAAATGTAACCTCTTCACATCGCAATGAAAGGCCCCCCGGCATTACTGTCTGCTTCAACAGGCGTTTACAAAATTATAATGCCAGTATCTGAGAAGGGGATAGGTAGAAACAACAAGCGACCCGCTGTCAGAACGTGTCAATCAAGTTTGCAATTCTTGTTTGGGCTGTCATCAAATATTTGTACACATCGGCGGAGATAACATTCTTGTCGCTGTGTTCCAGGGTTGCCAAGTGGTTAGAACTATTTACTGCCAAATTGTTAGTAAAAATAATAAATAATTACATTTCTAAATTGTGTATAATATATATATATATATATATATATATATATATATATATATATATATATATATATATATATATATATATATATATATATATATATATATATATATATATATATATATATATATATATATATATATATATATATATATATAATAGAATAAAATAAATATAATGAAAACATGCTGATTTGTGCAGAATTCTATCTTTCTCCAGAAACTTGTATTACCATTCTCTAATTAGATGTTAGGTCTGTTGATTATCCTTGTTCGTCCATCGGACACATCCATCGGTGCTCAGATCTCCGCTTCAGTAAATCTCTCAGGGTATAACGGCTGATGGTTTCGGTTCTATGTTGGTTCACTGCACTTTTTGAAATCTTTGTCAGGTGTTCTCTACGGGCCACACCCATCATAATTCCTAATACGCGCATTCTCGATATTGACTCTTGCATCTCAAGATTCTCTGATCGTGAGGACTCACGAAGTGCAGTTAGTATGTCTGCTCGGTCCATAGGCTGACCATCTGCTCGGTCCATAGGCTGACCATCTGCTGTGGTGGTGAGGCTATCTAAGTGGTCGGCCAGTTCGTTTGCCTCCACACCCGACTGGCGAAGTCCTCATATCGTATACCGTCAGGGCCTGGGGCGGTGTTCCGCGACCATTTAAGAGTGGTATTGGGGCCTCTACAGGTCTCTACAGTCCTCTACGCTCTCATTCTACTCAGAGACCGTACCTAGACCAGACAGCGTGGTGATAATCATCCGTTTGACATCTAGCTTATTTTGATCACAGACAGACGGACATTTCTAGGTTATTTTCATCACAGACAGACGGACATTTCTCTAATTATCAACACTCGTTTCACAATGACAAATATATGTATTTTCTAATTTCATTGTACTTCTAATGTTATTTTTAGAGACTGAATTTTGTTCAGACATTAAAACACTGGCTTTTGAAATGAACAACAGAGAAGTTGTGAACATAGTTAAATTATACTTATCCTATTTCTGACTATGTAGAGCTTAAGTTAGAAATTGCTGTAACAATAGTCAGTTAGAGATTGCTGTAACAATAGTCAGTTAGCGATTGCTGTAACAATAGTCAGAAATTGCTGTAACAATAGTCAGTTAGAGATTGCTGTAACAATAGTTGTGTCAGGTCTCGTCTATTGTAACAATGTTTCCACTTAGATATCGTGAGAAAAGTATGTTTGTGACATGACACTCTTTATTCTAAATTTATACAGGAGTAGAATAGAGTAAATTAGTTAATATCTACACAAGAACCTCACTAAAGAATTTGTTGCCAAATCTAAACAAGAAAATATTGCAAAAATGAATTTACAAAAAAATAAAAAAATTTAAAAATTTTTTTTAAAAAAAACAAGAAAAAAGGGAAAAAAGGAAAATGACAAAATTGAATTTCATAGCCTGTACCAATTTAAAAAAAATAGCCAAGTTAGAGAAATCCAGAAATAAAAAAAAGCCAATATGGTAACCCTACTGTGTTCTGAACTGGTGTTCTTGATCAGCCATCAGTCGCTGAATAGACTCAGCCGCCATAGCGGTAAGTCGATTATTGTTTCCTGTTTGCAATCATCATGTGCAGCCTCACATCTAAAACCTGTAATTGACATTCAGCGTTGTATCTCTCACCACCGTGTTTTTTTTTTAGTACTAAATGTTATATTTTCTAGGAGAAAATAGACCAGCGGAAAAAAAGGGGGGGGGGGGAATCTAATCTTATAACTGCTGATTTGTGGTCAATCTTCTCTTTTCTGCGAGAGTTATGTGATCAATCTTCTCTTTTCTGCCAGAGTTATGTGGCCAATCTTCCCTTTTCTGCGAGAGTTATGTGATAAATCTTCTCTCTTCTGTGAGATTTACATTTATATTTATATTTACGAACATAAATACATCTTCAGTTTAAAAAATAAAAGCTGGTGGGGGGGGTATCTCTGCTGCAGACCATAACTTACATCAACATAAGGGGGGAGAACAGGTCCCACTTAGGAAATCGAAACATTATTTGCACCTATGTATTGGGGGCCAGGTGAGGATAATTTGCTTGACATAATTAAGAAAGGGGGGGGGGGGGTCAATGAATGCTTGACGCATTGTTGACAAGAGGTGGGTGGGGTGGGTTATGGGGTAAAAATAGCCACACAATTATTAACGTTATTTATGGATTCCACATGGCAACAGAAAATGCAAATATTGAGTTTGTGTGGTGTTTTTAATCTTTATCTAAGCAATTTATCTATGGTACCCATTATAACCACTTTATCTATGGTACCCAAGTTAACCAATTTATCTATGGTACCCAAGTTAACCAATTTATCTATGGTACCCAAGTTAACCAATTTATCTATGGTACCCAAGTTAACCAATTTATCTATGGTACCCAAGTTAACCAATTTATCTATGGTACCCAAGTTAACCAATTTATCTATGGTACCCAAGTTAACCAATGTATCTATGGTACCCAAGTTAACCAATTTATCTATGGTACCCAAGTTAACCAATTTATCTATGGTACCCAAGTTAACCAATTTATCTATGGTACCCAAGTTAACCAATTTATCTATGGTACCCAAGTTAACCAATTTATCTATGGTACCCAAGTTAACCAATATATCTATGGTACCCAAGTTAACCAATTTATCTATGGTACCCAAGTTAACCAATTTATCTATGGTACCCAAGTTAACCAATTTATCTATGGTACCCAAGTTAACCAATTTATCTATGGTACCCAAGTTAACCAATTTATCTATGGTACCCAAGTTAACCAATTTATCTATGGTACCCAAGTTAACCAATTTATCTATGGTACCCAAGTTAACCAATTTATCTATGGTACCCAAGTTAACCAATTTATCTATGGTTCGGCCACTTAATGAAAATGATCAATTATTGGACAGCAAGAAACTCATACAACATGAAAATGGATACAGTAAAATACAGAGGAAGGCCAAGAAAAAGTGGATTGAAGGAGGTGCATTCAAAGAGATGTCACAATATTACTGATTTTTAAGCGACAAAACGTGTCGTAGCCCGAAAACCGATCGTTATTCAATCATCATCAGTCCATAAATGATTGGGTCTCCTCCTCATGATATCCCTCAGTGTGTACCTACTGACAACAAGGTCAGAAAAATCATGAAAATAAAAAATGTTTACGAAAGTGAGCGAATGCCATTTTAAAAAAAAAGTAATAGGCCTACCTCCCTCCCACTCTTTATTGTATACGTATCTACGGTGCTAGTCGCATGCCGTGCAGTATATTTCTTTAGAAATCTGAAGTAAGGACCACAGACTTTTGACCAACTGTCTATATAGTTGTCAAATACGCGCATATATGCACGCTGCACTCGTTGACCTTTGGATAGGCTTCCGGTTGACATGATAACCCAGGAACCGAACCCATGAGAAGTAGAACAAGGGTACTCGACAGCTGATAAGTGCACACAGATAACACCTCGACCGCAAATTACTCAACCGAAACACCAAGTGCATCCTCGTGGATCAGAGAACATAATCACCTGCTCCAGGTGAGATTATTTGGAGTAGAGTTTACCTAATCACATCAAATGGTTGTATGCTTTGTGAAGTGCTATAAACATGATGCTGGTAGTTACCTAGGTGTACCTGTGATACTTACATCTGTGTCTAGGTGTACCGATGATACTTGCACCAGTGTCTAGGTGTATCAATACTACATGCACCTGTCTCTAGGTGTATCAATGATACTTGCACCTGTGTCTATGTGTACCAATGATACTTGCACCTGTGTCTATGTGTACCAATGATACTTGCACCTGTGTCTAGGTGTACCAATGATACTTGCACCTGTGTCTATGTGTACCAATGATACTTGCACCTGTGTCTATGTGTACCAATGATACTTGCACATGTGTCTATGTGTACCAATGATACTTGCACCTGTGTCTAGGTGTACCAATGATACTTGCACCTGTGTCTAGGTGTACCAATGATACTTGCACCTGTGTCTATGTGTACCAATGATACTTGCACCTGTGTCTAGGTGTACCAATGATACTTGCACCTGTGTCTAGGTGTACCAATGACACTTGCACCAGTGTCTATGTGTATCAATACTACATGTACCTGTGCCTAGATGTACCAGTGATACTTGCACCTGTATCTAGGTGTACCGATGATACTTGCACCTGTGTCTAGGTGTACCAATGATACTTGCACCTGTGTCTAGGTGTACCAAAGATACCTGCACCTGTGTCTAGGTGTACCAATGATACTTGCACTTGTGGCTAGGTGTACCAATGATACTTGCACTTGTGGCTAGGTGTACCAAAGATACCTGCACCTGTGTCTAGGTGTACCAATGATACTTGCACTTGTGGCTAGGTGTACCAATGATACTTGCACTTGTGGCTAGGTGTACCAATGATACTTGCACTTGTGGCTAGGTGTACCAATGATACTTGCACTTGTGGCTAGGTGTACCAATGATACTTGCACTTGTGGCTAGGTGTACCAAAGATACCTGCACCTGTGTCTAGGTGTACCAATGATACTTGCACTTGTGGCTAGGTGTACCAATGATACTTGCACTTGTGGCTAGGTGTACCAATGATACTTGCACTTGTGGCTAGGTGTACCAATGATACTTGCACTTGTGGCTAGGTGTACCAATGATACTTGCACTTGTGGCTAGGTGTACCAATGATACTTGCACTTGTGGCTAGGTGTACCAATGATACTTGCACCTGTGGCTAGGTGTACCAATGATACTTGCACTTGTGGCTAGGTGTACCAATGATACTTGCACCTGTGGCTAGGTGTACCAATGATACTTGCACTTGTGGCTAGGTGTACCAATGATACTTGCACTTGTGGCTAGGTGTACCAATGATACTTGCACCTGTGGCTAGGTGTACCAATGATACTTGCACTTGTGGCTAGGTGTACCAATGATACTTGCACTTGTGGCTAGGTGTACCAATGATACTTGCACTTGTGGCTAGGTGTACCAATGATACCTGTACACGTGTCTATGTGTATCAGTGATACCTGCACCTGTGGCTAGGTGTTTCAATACCATTTCAAGAGTGTCAACAATTTCAAAACCTGTATTCACACAAATCACAATGACAGGTCAGCTTTACAATGAACACACAGAGCTATCAGATTATAGGTTACGGGTATGAAAACAAATACAAATAATAGTATACAAAACAGTTTCAACCATGAGGTCTTTATTAAGAAAATACAAACTTGCTTTGTAGACATGTTACACTGCGAATGAGAAGAAAAAAATACAAGACAAACAGTGAAACGTTGAATTTGTCGTGTATAATGTTATGTCTTTTTTTCCCATACCTGTACCGTATAGTCTGTACCGTATAGTCTGTACCGTATAGCCTGTACCGTATAGTCTGCGGGTTGATTGTAAACCTGATGAAGCATGTGTTTTACGTAAGTGCTATTGTGATACAGTTTTACTCGGATTTCAGACTCAATTCCAGAGTCGGACGATCTGAACGCTTAAGTGTATGCAATGCTTTGAGAAGAAGCACTCAGAGTTGATAAGAGGCGTAATTGAAAAGATTAAGCGATGTGGGTCTTTCATAAGAAGAACGTCTCACCATATAGGCGAGCAGTCAGTTCAGTTACTTTCTGCGCGGGTGATAAGGACGACTGCTCCCATTGTGTACACTGAAGGCAATCTTCACGTATGCTACAATCAAAATCAGTTTATGTAAAGTGGCGCTAGAGCCAGGGGTTGCTCATGACGTCAATTGTTTAGTTTCGGCACAGGTGATATTGCTTGGTGGATGGTCTGATGGTTCATTGGTAACACGTAAATAATTTTCGCATGTACAACAGTAACACGAACAGAAATATAAACAAGAACATCATCAAGAACAACAGTAACAGCAACAACAGAACACCATCAAGAACACCAGTAACAACAAGAACAACGACACAAATAACAGCAACAAGAACAGAAATAGCAACAACAACGACGACAGCAATAATAGCAACAGCAGCAGAAACAACAGCAAGAAAAATAACCAAAACAATAACTTTAAGAACCAAAACAACAAGAAGACCAACAACAAGAACAACAACAATAATAATAACAACAATAGCAAAAAATCATAACAACAGCAATAAGAACAACAACAAGAAGAAGAACAATAACATCATAACAACAACAATGACAACAATAATAACATCAACAACAGCAAGGAAAACTATTTTTTTTAAAATAGCAAGAAGAGAAAGAACAAGAACAATAACAAGACCAACAAAAGGACAACAACAGCAAGTAGAACAACAGCAAGAACAACAACAACAAATCAACAAGTACAACATCAACAAAAACAATAATAAAAACTTCCAGGATTTTGTTATTTAATCTCAAATATATCGTACTACTGGAATCTACCTTTGTTTACTCATTTCTCTTTCTCAGAGGCGACGACATCGAGAATTTGGTAAAATATTCCGAGAACAGTTTGGACCAAGACACAATGTAGCAGTCGCTGATCCTGAACTTGTGCAGGACATTCTGAGAAAGGAAGGCAAGTACCCGTCCAGACCTCCCTACGAATCATGGGTGCTCTACAACAACCTTAGACGGCGAAGAGGAGGTCTGATGACAGCGTGAGTATAACCTATCCATCCATCCATGCATCCATCCATGCATCCATCCACCCATTCGTTAATATCTATCTATCTTCTTCTTCTTCTTTTGCGTTCGTTCTCAAACTCCTGCAGATTAACAGGAAGTAGTCCGGAGAACGGAATGCGTTGTGTCATGGTTTACAGCATTGCTGCGATATCTGCACCTTTCGGCCTGAAACATCCGATTTCAGCATGGCTTTGGGTCACTGACCCTATATGGATTGGGGCAGCCAAATCCATCCCATAACTTCCTTATTGGCCTTTTACGACATGCATGGAAGGTAAATAGTGTTTATATGTTTTGCTCCCAATTCGGGCCCCGGCAACACACGAGCGTCTATCTAGCTTTCTAACTATCTATTGCCATTTTCACTTGTGCCTTTAAGCGTCGTGCGGGAAATTAATTATCTGTTTTTGGCCTTTTGGCTCCTTGCCTGCCAGTGTGTCTGTAAGGTTTCTTTGATTTTCTCAACTCGTCTAGTTCTTGGTATTTTATTATAAACTTTCTCGATATTTAGTTAGTGTCCATGTCTGATAGTGATAACACAATGTTGGGAGGTTGGAAAACTACTCAAGTCTTAATTTTGCCTGTAATATCACTACAGTAAATACGCGCCGCCTGTATGGCTGTACACCAAATTGGATATAGTACCAAATTACACAAAAATATGATGCTTTCCAGTTTAAGTAAATCTATATTTACAAAGCTTGCCTACGTTTATTTATTTTTGTGTACGTTTCTGGCAGCTTCTTTCAAAAATGATCAGCTGGTGGGCACTTGAGAACGTATTGCAGGCACGTGCAAACTATAACCATTAGATAAAGGTAGGCTACTTGGCAGATTTATTGCCTGCGCGATGTATTATGGGTATCTGATATCTCTTCACCTGTTAGAGACATGGACGGTGAGAGGTTTTTATGTCAGGTTTGTGCAAACCTCAGAAATCAACGAGGGCTATTCCTAATTGCTTCTGAATTTAATGTCTTGTCTGCCATGTATCAATTTGTCATGGTATGTAGGAGAAACAAATAAGTGGCTATTAGAATGAACACAATCGCTGGTGATACAACGTAAAAGAAAAGAATATTAAAATAGTGCAAGAATTATAGAACTTTAAACACATCACTAATTAAAATTAAAGTGAAGTTAACAATACTTCTATTTTAAACAGACGGAAACAAAGATCAGAAGAAATACAAACCGTAGAACAAGAGAGTTTCCGTACATAGAAGAAGACGTATTAAACATCGAGATAATCGGTGACATATGCCCATACTTTTATTGTTGTGAAGACATGTTATCTGGTCGCGTAATACAATGACTTTTGGTGCGTCTCTTGGCCTGGTATCTCCGATTTCAGCATCTGTGCTTGCTTGTGCATTACTGTGGTTATGCTCGAAGTAGAGGATGGTATGAACAATCTTAGTTTCCAGCCTCTATCGGCTGGACTAAGCCCCATTTCCACTTCACGGAGTTGACCTCGATGTTGTGGATGACCCGACCAATTTTATTTTCCAGCCTCTGCTGGCTGTTGTCTCCAGTTCAAGCAGTTGGTCTCGATGTAGAAAAAGACAAGACCAATCGTGTTTTCCAGCCTCTGTTGGCTGAATTAAGCCTCGTACCCACTTCAGGGAGTTGATCTCTGTATAAAAAATAGTCTGACCAATCCTAGTTTCCAGCCTTTCTTGGCTGGATTAAGCCCCATCTCCACTTCAAGGAAGTGGCCTCGATATATGGGATAGTCCGAGCAATATTAGCTTCCATCCTCTGTTGGTTGGACTAAGCCTCGTACCCACTTCAAGGAATTGGCCTCGCTATATGGGATAGTCCGAGCAATCTTAGCTTCCATCCTCTGTTGGTTGTGTGATAGTATCTGGTTGCGGAACCCTTCACAAGCAGGGGGTTTCGCAGTAAGAAGTGAGAACCCTTCACAGATAGCAAGAGATGGACGGCGTGAAATGCAACACATTGAATGTTTTGCTCTTGTGTAAATGTTGGTACTAATACTGAACGGCAGACGGTTTGTTGTACTAATACTGGAAATTGCAGACGAGTTGTTCGCACACATGTCAGACAGAAAGTCTGAGACAAGCTAGTACGCTTTAGCTAAAGGCAATATTATTTATCACAAGTCTTCATCTTACGCACTCTAGACACGGGAGGTAGACATGACTAACTACAGAAGCAGAAAAACTATTGTGACGCTGCTATACCATACCTCAGGAAGGACAATGGGATGTTTGAACTACACAGAGTCCGATTGAATTGTGGCTACGCACAAAAACCAGACAATAGAATCGGCAAGACGATTAAGTTACGTAACGCTAGGGGCATAGCCTCTTACCAGAGAGGAACATCTAACGTTACGCATGGTTTAATAAACGCATACAGGAGTTTGACAGGTGATAATGTAGAGGCGGAGTCAGAAGCAGCAGAAGTGCGGACCGAGAAGAGAAGATGATAGGTGAGGAGTAAGAATAAGGGTGGGGTTGAGGACCTCACCGGAGCACACAAAAAGAGGGTGAAGCAGTGCTAGACAGCAGTCCCCGGAGAGAGTTCCCAGGTTAGACGTCAGTCTCTATCAGGCTTGTCTCGGACAGTCAGTATTTGTCTCCCAGGAGAGGTAAGTCCTAGTTAGTCTCGCAACAGTCAGAGTCTTCGGTCTCCCAGGAAAGACGAAGTGTTAGAGCCAGATAGTTAGTCAGTATACTCTCTAAGACTTAGCTTATAACCCGAGTGAAGCAATTCCTGGATGTGTTAGCGTAATTTGTAATCTGAGATGATTATATTATTGCCCAGTTGCAGATAATTTAGGATTAGTCTGCAGAGTTGAGGACGGACTCGAATAAGACTAGATTGGGTCTCGTGCCTTGTGTTTATTTGCCTCTCTTATGAGTATGATGCTATTAATTGATGTATATCAACTTGTGTAAATAAACCTCATATTCTTGTGAAGGAGTGCTTTGGTTAACTGATTGATGTCGAGCAGTATTACACAGATTTAGACCTGGTCACAGCACCAGTATTCCAGTAAGTTCTAAAAGGCATTTTCTTCCGTCGCAAATTATTGTGACACTGCAGATCTTCTTTCTGTCACATTAGTCTGTCCAGGACAGACAGTCAACTATATGTTTTCGGTAACAAGTTGTTTCTGTCACACCTAAGTGCAGAGCATGTTACTGTTACAGGTTGGACTAAGCTCCCATCTTAACTTCAAGGAGTTGTCCTCAATTGTGAATACCCATTTCAGCATGAATTATATTACAGATTTATCGATTTCAATGAGGCTTTTTATCGATTGTGGTAAGACGGTTTATGGAAAATCATCAGCAAGAGTAATTTTTAACAGAGATTTCATAGAACGCATTGAAACACAATACAGTTTTGATAGCCGAAAATGATACATAATTACAATCAATGATGAATATCATTACACAGAAAGTCAAAACAAAGTGCTTAGTCTGAAAAACTGAAGTAATGGTAATATCAACGAATAAATGTTCTCCAGAATACAACAACAAAGTAGATGGGATCAGTCTGAAGCAAGTCAATATATTCAGATATTTAGGTACATTAATAACATCAGATCGAAGATGTATTAAAGATGTATTTAAATTGGTAATTCAGTGCTAGAAAATAAAAACCGCCGACTGCTCATAATGTGTATACGTCATTGTTTTCTGTGTCAGTTCTGCTACCAATTGTAAATATCAACATAATAATTCTAGTTATAACCCGACATCGTGAGTTATGATGAACCATTGCAAAATGTTCCAAAGAAAGAGACATTTTTGTGCTATGTTGATATTTAAATGAATAGTTTAATGGTTTTCTTTGTATTAAAAAAAATGGCGTTCCTTGAATAATGTGCACTCTACAAAAAACAAAAACACCAAGTAAAAACAGTTACCATATTGTGCCAAGAACTAATCTACGGAAACCCGTGAACACACATTTCAAAGTTGGGCACTATTTTCGGAACATGTTCCCAGACTCCTGAAAGACCTTTCTAGTAGCAGGAAAAAAGTTCTGCTTAATTTCCAGAAGGGTGTAGTGCAGATAACGGGCAGGGTGTATTCCAGACAACGAAGATGCTTTGTATCACCGCTTTATCTGTAACAATGGCCGGAAACTTTCAACATTAGAGGTATCATGTTATCGATTATCATTCTGTTTCTCCTGGGTAACTGAAATTTGTCATTTTATATTTACACAGTAACTGGAGTTTGTCGTTTTACATTTACACAGTAACTAGAGTTTGTCGTTTTACATTTATACAGGGAAAATGAATATTGGAGAAGAAGTCGAAGTGCAATAGCTAGCAAGCTGAGACCGAAAGCTGTCTCTGAGTACATAGATGGCATGAATCAGGTGTGCTCAGATCTGGTGGACAGGATAGCTTACCTTAAATTCGAGACAGGTGGATCACATCTGGTACCACGTCTGCTCAACGAACTCAACAAGTTCACTATGGAAAGTTGGTACATTTTACACTCACAGTAAAATATCTATTAATTATGTTGTAATCTAGAACTTGAAATGTGTTGTACCTCATCTAGAACTTGAAATGTGTTGTACTTCATCTAGAACTTGAAATGTGTTGTACCTCATCTAGAACTTGAAATGTGTTGTACTTCATCTAGAACTTGAATTGTGTTGTATCTCATCTAGAACTTGAAATGTGTTGTGTTTTATCGTATCTTTCGTGGCACACGCCTGAGTGCTACCCTAATGTACGTCATTGTGTACGGCTAATTCAAATGTATCCGCACTTTTCATTTGCTGGCTTTTCAGAGTATATGGTAAAAAACCAATGTAATGCATGATAAAAGTTTGAATAGTTTCTCGCAGTGACGCAGAATTGTGGACTTTAGTAACGAAAAAACGATTTTGTTTTCATCAGCAATACTCTATGTGATGCTCAATAAACGTGTCGGATGTTTGGACAAGACAGTGTCCGGAGAAGTGGACACATTCATCAGGTCAATCGCTACCATGTTCCTAACTGGTCATCAATTAATGGTGTATGCAAATGTGCACAAAGCACTTGGTACACGCCCATGGAGGGAACATGTACAGTCCTGGGATAAAATCTATGAATTTGGTAAGTACATTTGAAAACGGTAAGAGATTTCTGTAACATACTGTAGATGTCATGTAGTAATGTTTATTTTAATATAGTAATGTTTATTTCAATGTAGTAATGTTTATTTTAATATAGTAATGTTTATTTCAATGTAGTAATGTTTATTATAATATAGTAATGTTTATTTTAAAGAGTTATAAACAATAAAGCCAAAAATTAAATACAATTACAAAAATTACATATTTAGAGATTGCACTACATTAGTAAGAATCTTATTGCAATATTTAAATACACCAGAAAATATATAACAAAATATATCGATAAATCAGAAATTTAAATAATTTTTAAATATATAGGCTTACGTTTGCGTTAGTGGGTTTTATCAATGACTCACTAGACAAACCACCAATGCAACAGAACACCTTAATAGATGACATGTCATTATATTGAGACTCACTTATGGAAGCTCTGTAGCATGTCATCTATACAATTGCAGACCACCTGAATGCTTTCAATTGATTCTGAACCCACTATCGTCCCCACTCCAAGAAGGCTTCAGTTCCCACTGGGGGGAGGGGGCGGTACCGCCCATTTTGGGAACCTATGATGTAGACATTTAGCCACATTTTGGGAACCTATGATGTAGATATTTAGCCACATTTTTATTTTTGTTCATTTTACGCGCCCTATATAAAGATAATATTGGTGATAAAATAGTCTTATCATTTGTTCCTGCTCATTCGATATAAAGATAATATTGTCGATAAAACAGATCATGTCTTATCATTAAAGACCTATTCTTGTTGTGATCTCCAGCGGAGGAGCATATCAACCAGAGGATTGATGAGGTTACTAGGGACTTGGAAACTGGAGGTACCCCCATGGAAGACGAACACGTGGATTTTATGAAATTTGTTGTCGGCACCCATCATCTGTCTAGGAGTGAAATAATCGATAATGTTATAGAGGTGTTCATGGGTGGAATCGATACGGTAAGTCGCGGAGTGGGGGGGGGGGTGGTGGTATTTGTGTGACTATGAGTTTTTTTGTCTAAGATAATTGATCACGCTACATGTAAACTTGCCGTCTAAGATAATTGATCACGCTACATGTAAACTTGCCGTCTAAGATAATTGATCACGCTACATGTAAACTTGCCGTCTAAGATCATTGATCACGCTACATGTAAACTTGCCGTCTAAGATAATTGATCACGCTACATGTAAACTTGCCGTCTAAGATAATTGATCACGCTACATGTAAACTTGCCGTCTAAGATAATTGATCACGCTACATGTAAACTTGCCGTCTAAGATAATTGATCACGCTACATGTAAACTTGCCGTCTAAGATAATTGATCACGCTACATGTAAACTTGCCGTCTAAGATAATTGATCACGCTACATGTAAACTTGCCGTCTAAGATAATTGATCACGCTACATGTAAACTTGCCGTCTAAGATTATTGATCACGCTACATGTAAACTTGCCGTCTAAGATAATTGATCACGCTACATGTAAACTTGCCGTTAAGATTGTGTCTACGCTCATTCTTATCTTATCTATCTATATCTATAAACCCGTAACCCGGCAGGGTCGTAGGGGTACCACATTGGAGGCTTCAGTACGCACACAGAGTCAGGGTCGTAGGTGTACCACATTGGATGCTTCAGCACACAGAGTCAGGGTCGTAGGGGTACGACATTGGATGCTTCAGCACACAGAGTCAGGGTTGTAGGGGTACCACATTGGATGCTTCAGCACACAGAGTCAGGGTCGTAGGGGTACCACATTGGATGCTTCAGCACACATAGTCAGGGTCGTAGGTGTACCACATTGGATGCTTCAGCATACAGAGTCAGGGTTGTAGGGGTACCACATTGGATGCTTCAGCACACAAAGCCCTCCGGGGATTTCTATCTTCAACAATGCGGAGAGGAGATAATTTGCCTTCTCCTTTTCTTGATATGAAGAAGACAAATTTTGTCCATGCTTTTATTTCTCCTTCTCTGCTTCTTCCACCCTCGACGGTTCAAGAAAGTATACATTTATACAAGGAATCACGTCTGCATACATGTCCAAACCATGCTAGTTTTGCTTCATTGCACTATTGAAATTGATGCTTCTTGTGGACATGCATACATCTCTATTTGATTTCTTACGTACACATTTGTCTTATGCTCTCTATAGGAGATTCGTATATTCCAATATATACTTGCCTACACAAACTTGTCTATACCAAACTTTGTACACAGCTGTCTATGTAGACATTTGTACACAGCTCTGTATATGTAGACATTTGTACACAGCTCTGTCTATGTAGACATTTGTACACAGCTCTGTTTATGTAGACATTTGTACATAGCTCTGTGTATGTAGACATTTGTACACAGCTCTGTGTATGTAGACATTTGTACACAGCTCTGTCTATGTAGACATTTGTACACAGCTCTGTGTATGTAGACATTTGTACATAGCTCTGTGTATGTAGACATTTGTACACAGCTCTGTCTATGTAGACATTTGTACACAGCTCTGTCTATGTAGACATTTGTACACAGCTTTATCTATGTAGACATTTGTACACAGCTTTGTCTATGTAGACATTTGTACACAACTCTGTCTATGTAGACATTTGTACACAGCTCTGTCTATGTAGACATTTGTACACAGCTCTGTCTATGTAGAACATTGTATTCAATTATATCTATGTAGAACTGTGTACACAATTCTGCCTATATATAACGTTGTACACAATTCTGTCTATCTACCTTATACTTATCTATCCAGTTATTGTGTATTTAATTGTCCGTACACGTTGTAGATGGACTGATATACTAATCGACGTAAGAAATTCCAATAAAGAAAAAGCTAAACAGGCTACGATGTTCTCTTCCACAGACAGCCAACTCATTAGCATTTCTATTCTATATGTTGGCTAAACACGAGAATGTACAAACTCGAGTGGTGGCGGAGATAGACACTTTGTTAGGGAAACGGCAAGCAAACAGTTCAGATCTGCAGAAACTGCCTCTCCTGAAAGCTTGCGTTAAAGAAACATTACGATTGTATCCCCCGATACCAATGAACGCCAGGACAACAACGGAGGACACTTCATTTGGTGGATATCGAATACCTAAAGATGTGAGTATCGAATACCTATAGATGTGAGTTTGTAATCTATGTTGTGCGAGTCAATTTTAGAGATTGAGTGTGTGATTTCGAGAGCTTTGTTCTTTGTGAGTCAGTGTGGGTCGTCTCGTTCGTGAACAGTGGATTGAGGCCTTGAGAAAGGCGAGGCTCAAAGTGGTTATATTTATTTTTGTGCCGGGACATGTGGGCGTTCGAGGCAATGAAAGAGCTGATCAATTGGCATCATGCGCGATTGTGGCACAGAGCGATGGGGCAATGGATCGCGCTGACGTTCAGAACTCCTTAAGAGATATAACACGCGAGAGTGAGACTTGTGTGGATGATCATTCCTTTTCAATGGCCAGGATTAAAGATCAGGGATTGACATGCGGTGTTGCTAGAAGTTAACATTTTGGAGGGCGCAGAAGAATGATGGTCAACCAGCATAGGACCGGTACTGTCAGCAGAAGTGTAATGGCGGATACACTCAAGGAGAGATCGGAGTAACTATAGACGTGTCCAGTTTGCAGTGATGATGATCCGACGACTAACTAACTAACTAACTAACTAACTAACTAACTAACTAACTAACTAACTAACTAACTAACTAACTAACTAACTAACTAACTAACTAACTAACTAACTAACTAACTAACTAACTAAATAACTAACTAACTAACTAACTAACAGTGTGGATCTTAGAGTGGTCGGGTATTTCCCGTAGAAAGTATGTCAGACAGAGAGAGAGAGAGACAGAGTGTGTGTGAGAGAGAGAGAGTGAGAGAGAGAGAGAGAGAGCCGAACAGTTGTTGGAATGCACCCACCGAGTACCGTAATGCAGGTTCCTAATGAAGATTCACATACCGAAAGTGTATTTTGGCTTTAGATGTCGTTTACGACTTGATGTTTTGTCAGCTTAGGGGCCAGTGCATTTAGTGATTTCAAGTCAGCTTCAATCACTCAATCGGCATACTGGTGGTGTAGGCGATCATGTTTCTCCACAACTTTCGGTCTCTTGTGTTGTCACTTGTATTGTTAATAAGTTCATTTGGTGACTTCTGTGTGTACCACAGTGACAACCAGAAATTTCTATCTTTGTCTTCCTCTGTATGTTTTCTCCTTGATCTTTCCAGTTGTTACTAAATGTTCAAGTGTTACTTTCCTCACCACATGCCTTAAACATCTTGACAGTCTGCTTCTAATTTTTGCTATAATTTGTCTTTTTACTCCAGCATCTCTGACAACTTCTACATTGGTTTTCTTGGCTGTCCATGGAATTTTCATAATTCTTCTTAAAACTACATCTCAGTTACCTCCAGCTTATCTTTAGCTCTTGTGTTTGCCGTCCATGCTTCACATATATAAATAATTCTTACAGCTGATGGGAATTGAACCAGGTCCGTTCTAGCGGCATGGAGAGTTTGCGTGTGGCTTGTGGGGAATATTCAGGGTGTGCCTTATGAGGGAATTGAGCGTGAATTATGAGAGAGATTCAGGGAGTTTCCGCGTGACTGTGTGATAAAAGTCGCGTGCAATTGTCGCCACGTCTTGTATAGGGTGAGTTTTTATTAATTCGGCAAAAAAAACAGTACTTACCAGGAATCAAACCCTGGACCTCACGGGCGTGAGACCAACACTTTATTATCTTGGCCATGCATCGCATAATACATGTATATGATTTTTAAAAAATTTGAAATGTATAAAATGACATGAAATAAAACAATGCTTTCTGTATGTATGTCTCACATGACATGTGAAATAACGAAACAATATTTTCTGTGTGTGTGTAAAATGACATGTGAAATAACGAAACAACATTTTCTGTATGTGTGTGTAAAATGACATGTGAAATAACAAAAGAATAGTTTCTGTATGTTTGCGTAAAATGACATGTGAAATGACATGTGAAATGACATGTGAAATAACAAACAATATTTCTCTGTGTGTGTGTGTGTGTGTGCATAGACAATATTGATGATCAACCTATACGTCATGTCACGTGATGAGAGCATATTTCCAGACCCGGATGAGTTCAGACCGGACAGGTGGCTCAGAGGCGAAGGGAATGAGTTGGCTGTCCACCCATTCTCGTTAATACCCTTTGGGTTTGGAACAAGAAGTTGTGTTGGTAAGTGTGATTACGAATTGCATCTTGTTGAATCCAAGTTGTTATTCATTGTGTTTACTTGTTGAATCCAAGTTATCGTTCATTGTGTTTACTTGTTGAATCCAAGTTATCATTTATTGTGTTATGTACCAAATTGAAGGGGGCATTCGTTATAAGCGCTCACAATTCCGATATATATAAAATTGATATTGCATCATGAAAATATTGATAAAATGTGGAAAAATGACTCATGAAGTATTGCGAAAATTTAAATTAACGAAGATTGCCTCCAGAACCATACGGCTCACATGTCTAACTTGCACATGTCTAACTTGCACATGTCTAACGTGCTTTTGTGTTGATGATGTGAGTCATATGTGAATCTAACTAGCTATTGAAGGGGTTCCCTAAGTGTGCGTCGCGGCACCCCGGGGGCGCCGCAAAGAGTCTCCAGAGGTGCCGCGCCAGCCTAACCAAAACAAAATATAAATTTGAAAAATATAAATGTTGTTTCATATTAAGGGCGCCGCCGGAAATAATCTGAACGTTATGTGCGCCATGGCATTAAAAACATTTGGGAACCCCTGAGCTATTGTGTCGATGATGTGTGAGTCTAACTAGCTATTGCGTCGTCGATGATGTGTGAGTCTAACTAGCTATTGTGTTGAGGATGTTTTATTCTAGCCTGCTAGTTTGTGGATGGTCTGTATATGGTCTATTATTCTAACCTTCTAGTTTATGGATGGTCTGTTAGTAGAACCTGCTATTGCTGTGATTGTTTTAATATAGTTTGTTCTTTGATAGTGTTTTTAGTTTATAGATCTCCCTTACTTTATGGTTAAATAATTTGCGTTGTCATAAAGAGTTCGCGGGTAGGAATCTATCTCGCGACGTTTTGTTTAGAAAGTGGATTTTTAAAAGATCCATGGGGATTATTGCTTGAAGCTACGGAGTTGCGTGCTATACGTGGTACTTTCAGCATGTCACGCGCCACTTTGCTGAAGTCGACGATTACATATGACATAACCAGAGAACAATACAGTCAGTCCTCTGTGCTTTCTTATTTTTCTTGTATGATAGTGTATATACCTTACAGATTTATAAGGATATTCTTTCAGTGTGAGTTTTAATTTAGTGTTTATGTTTGTCTGATTTCAGGCCGAAGAATTGCTGAAACTCAGATATACTTATCTACCATCAAGGTCAGTTGTTTTACAATCAATATATCTATACACGACAGTACTAGATTGTAATTAGGGGCTTATGTGTTTGTCTTGTTTATAGTTTAACAAGCACAAGCATATTTTCTGACAAAACTGGATTCCTGCTTGTTCTGATTAACGCGGAAGTAAACAATGGGACGTACTTTTCTGTAGACGTTCTATAATGTAGGTCATCGAAAAACAGGCATATGAGGATTTCTATAATGTACAGACATATATTTATTGGTGTGTGTGTGTGTTTTTGGCGTGGCATCCCGATTATTTGGGTGCCTTTTGGCTGATTGCCTCCATCTTCAGCTCCCTGCTTACTTGGGCAGAATTGTGATCCTGCTCGAGTGGAACTGGCGACAAGTCTTAGTTTCCTGCCCCTGATGGCTGAACTAAGCCCAATAACCACTTCAATGTGCTAACCTAGATGTTGTGGATACCTCTCACTGTTGAATTTAAAAAGCAGACCAACTGGCTAAGGAAGGTGCCGAAGACCAACCAGATGTACCAATCACATACCTTCAGAAAAAACAGATGATCAAGTCAATAAGAAAGCCACAAACACCAACACAAGATGACTATCACATTATGAATAAATCACAACAAGTTGCAATTCTACGCTTCAGAACAGGACACAACCGACTCCGCAGTAACATGTACACAAAGTTCAAGACTGACAACACGGTCATGTGTACATGTGGACAGGCAGCACAGAGTACCAAGCATATACTTCAAGATTGTTCTGAGTATGAAACGCTGAGGCCGACATATTGGCCAGAGGAAACAACACTGGGTCAAAGCTCTAAGGGCCTTAAACTGTATGAACTACAAAAGACCCAAAAGTAGGGTATAACTGGAGTCTCAGCAACATACAAGAATTGCACACGGTAGAATTATATCGCTGGAACTAGAGAGCACTGCACTGTGCAATGTATTCAGCGATGAATAGGCAGATAGATAGATAGATAGATAGATAGATATATAGATAGATAGATAGATAGATAGATAGATAGATAGATGGATGGATGGATGGATGGATGGATGGATGGATGGATGGATGGATGGATGGATGGACGGACGGACGGACGGATGAATGGATGGATGGATGGATGGGTAAATAGATAAGATTACATTAGATACGTACGGACAGTTATATATATATATATATATATATATATATATATATATATATATATATATATATATATATATATATATATATATATATATATATATATATATATATATATATATATATATATATATATATATATATATATATATCCCATCGCATGTCAAATTAAACCTACATATGTACATCTGAATCCCCATTACAATGTAGCCCTATCATGTCGCCAGAAATCATACATGATACACCACATGATACACCACATGATACACCATATGATACACGGTTTGTACATGTATCCACAGATACTACAACGATACTGTCTGAAAAAGGGGGCCAACTTTGACATCAAACCTTCAGTTCGTACCCAGCTGACGCCTGGACCAGAACTCCCTGTCATGTTTATTGATAGATAAAAAAAAATGTTGTTTATATGTAATTTACTATAAAGTATGTCCAGCACAGTGAGAAACTGCGATCCTTATTGATTACAAATGTGTGGGTGCGTTTGTTTCCATAGATACAGTGACTTCCGCCATGTTTTAAAAGATGGCGGCTGTTGTCATGACTACACAACAGTTGCTGCACTTTGTTCTTTGTACATTGAATGCACTACGCACTGATCCCTAACATTTTGATGTCTACCCTCCCCCTCCTCCCAATTAACAATCAAAAAGTTTATAAAATATGTGTGAGTATTATTTGTTCTATACGAGAATGTTTTTAATTTGTACCTTCACTACTGTCTCTTAATTTTTGAATGAAAATGTAAGACGAGCAATGATTTTATAAGTGGATTTCGTATCAAAATAATTTGAGGGCATTTGAAGTAGTATTTGTCTCTATATATGTATAATAATATTTGATTATCCGTTGTAGTATTTCAGTTGGTTGTTGTTGTTGTCAATAACATCAGGAATAGCGAGCAGCTTGCTCTTACTTCCTATGTGCAGTGGGATGGTGTCTCGTGGCTTTCTTTCATACCAAGGAAGTTTCAGCTTTTGTCGTTACTTAGTGAACCAGGGACAATATGGATGTATAGGGAAAAACAACACATATGTTGTCTCTTGGTCCACTATGAGTTTAATACAATTCTTCAATGTCTATTGAAGAAACATTCTACTCAAAGGGGGCATATGTGACGGGATGATCATTTGTCTGGTTGCATCGTTCCTCTGATGAGGCGCTTCGCAGCCGCGAAGTATTCCTCGTCTATGAAGATCATTCCATTACCACACTTCGTGTACCTTACCTAGGTCCAAGACGTAATGTCTTCTATGTTGAACCGTGTTGGACAACGGCGACAGTCGAATTAGACTCACAGTTAATACAACTTTCTAGGGAGATGCTGATTTGCCAAAGACGTTGGTAGTCTGGGATTTGAAATGTGAATTTCTCATGCACTTGCCATGTCCGCATATGATGGCCTTACAATCTATTGCCAGGTGCGGTCTGTGTTTTGACTCTTCGTTATTGCGTTTATTACCCAAAGAAGTAGGTAATTGCGCCTGTCTCGGACGAGGAGCTTCGTATGAATAAATCTTGTGTACGAATGGCATCATTCCCCTCTGTGCCCTTGGGTACCGAACCCAATTTTGGTGAAAGGTTGAATAAGCGGCGTCCATCAGATGATGATTGTTATTATGAAAAGATAGATGGTGTATCTGTCTCATTTCGTGCAATTATGTTGTATTTATTTGCTAAGAATGTGAACAATTTTACTTATTTAAGACAATAATTATACGGCCTATAAATAAATAAATATATATATATACTGTTTCGTGCAAGAATTTATGTTCTGTTTGTTCCGTAGTACAGAAGTATATGCATATTTATTATAATTTGAGAAATCTGTACAATTTCGTATAAGACTGAGTAATGTATGTTACGAATTGCACGATTTTCTAGGAATTTATGTCGTTTGGTCTGCAACTCGGTGTGACTCACGAAGGTTAAAGAGTTGGTTTCAGATTCGTAAGGTCCAGGAATCGACTACCAGAAAGGACTAAAAATCTTTCCTTTTGAGAGCAAATTCAAAAACACAACGAACACTGTACATGACATTGCGACAGCAAGGGCATGCGGCAGCATTTTTCACATAGTGAAACTTGAAACAGTGTAATGAAGTCTAGCGAATCACTGGCAACACACACACTAACACACACAAATTGACGTTTCGACCAAAAGGCTGTTATCAAGAACATATTGACAACATAGTACGATGAGTAAGAACATATTTCTCCAAAACTCTCTGTCTCTTATGTTGTTTATAAGTTCAGTTGGTGATATTTTCTAGTGACATATTGACAACTTATCCAGCTATTTTTCTCTTTGTCTACCTCTGTCTCCAGTGGCGTCACTAGGGTTGGTGTTACCCAGTACGGTAAAATATAGTAATAGTGTCCGCAAGTGCCAAATAATGGAACTATACAGAGTCCTTAGTAACGTTTATAATCGTAGGTCTTGTATTTACAAAGGCCATAGAAGGAAAATTGAAATTAAGGTCGGAGGTAAAGTTTTTAAGAGGTTAACAACTAAGAACTACGTAGAAAATATGTTACTTTTTAGTTTTTATTTTAACATTAAATTTTACTGTTACATGAGATAAGGCAATAATTTGGTCATCTGGAAAGAATGCTTGCGATTCATTAGCTTATAAATCATATATGAAGAGAGGAGAAGAAGAAAGAAGAGCCAGGGGTAGACCTATAGTACACTGGATCGACAACATCAAAGAGACATTACACGAACACCATTTGACATTATCTGAAACTGCCAGAAAAGCGAGAACAAGAACATTGCATCTCCCTCAATACCCGTAAAGGGGAAAAGAGGAAGGAAATATATATATATATATATATAAGATAAGGTTGTAACCATTCTATATGTCGATGTGACTAGTCGATGTGACTAGTCGATGTGACTAGTCGATGTGTCTCTGATTGTATTTCATTGTTGTCACATAGTTTTTTGTTATTTATTTCTGTATTGCTTATTATTTATTTGGTTCAATTAACTATTTCGTTTCCAATGTGTAGTTTTCAAATATTAGCCCCAGAAAAACTGTCACTCATTCATCATCATTACCGCCATTATCATCATCGTCATCATCATCATCATCGTCATCATCATCATGGCTACATCCTGAATAAGATATGATACATTTATATGCCCCCTCCTCCCCCTTTGGTGACACGAAGACTTTCAATGGGTTGAGATAACAATTTGCATTGAACACAGACCTTTCGGGGGATCACATGATGGTAGCAACATAAACGAGAGCCGTCCGAGGGGACACAGGATTGTAACAACATTAATAAGACCCGTCCGGGGGACACAGGATGATAACAAAATGGACGAGACCCGTCCGGGGTAACAGAATGGTAACATCATCATCATGTGACATTATTTCCAGAACGCCTAATGGATTCTCAGAACACTTTACGATTCTGGTCGAGTTGACCTGCCGCAGACATGTATTAAGCAATCTGATATGTCACTGCACCATCGTCGTCTTCGACACCCTCTTCCTTTGTTGCCGTTAACTCTGCCTTCAGCTATTAATCTTTCCATGTTGTTTTGTCTCTTTATATGCCTAAAAAAACACAGCTTTGATGTTAGGATGTTATTAAGGAGCCAACCTTCTTCGACGTTTATTGACTAAACACTTCTTGATTTGTCTGTTTTAGCTGTCCGTGGTATATGTAAAATTCTTCTGTAGCATCTCATTTCTGAAACAGCGATTCTATTTGTTATTGTTTTATTTAATGTACATGCCTCCCAGCCACATATTACCACTGGAAATATGCATGTTCTGATCATACATAGTTTGTCTTTGCTGCTGGTACCTTGCCAAAGATTTTTCCTTTAGGCAAGTTTCAATGTGGATGTAACAGCACGAACGATATACAACAAGAATTACAGTGATAAAGTGTAAATAGCCTTAGTGACTGTTGAAAAAAGTCAATTTTTTTAAAGCACCAAGGGAGCCACAGAAGTCATGGTCCCCCCCCCCCCCAAAAAAAAGGACCACAGAAGTAAATGGTTCCCCAAAAGCTGGTCACGGTCCTAAAAAGGTTGTGAAGCATTGATCTATTTTATTTTACATTAAAATCATTGTTGATCACGAATAGCGAGTGGGCTGGACGGCGGGCGATTGACATAAACACTTCACTATCACATTTTTCGCTTGTAATCTAAGATTGACTAACAATTATTCACAGAAAAGTATTAATCTATTATTATTACTATTATTATTATTATTATTATTATTATCATTATTATCATTATTATTATTATAACTGTATTATCATGTACTTACATTCGTTGTTATTTTGTTGTAAAATAATAATGCGTATTTCCGTTGCTACAATTCAGTCAGTGTGTATATCTTCAACGTGTGTGTCAGTTTTACTTTGCTGTAAAAACTTCAACGTGTGTGTCTGATTTACTTTGCTGTAAAAACTTCAACGTGTGTGTCTGTTTTACTTTGCTGTAAAAACTTCAACGCGTGTGTCTGTTTTACTTTGCTGTAAAAAATTTCAACGTGTGTGTCTGTTTTACTTTGCCGTAAAAACACAATAATGGAGCAATATTTTTCACTCGCTAATTTAGTATTTTAAAAACAAGTATTCACAAACACGTCTAATTGTAACCTGGAATGAGCGTAAATAAATGTATTCACAAACACGTCTGATTGTAAGCTGAAACGAACCAAAATAAATGTATTACTATTACTGTTTTGTTTTTGTCTTCTTATTTTAAAAAGAAAATGTGGGACTCGATGAAGTAGACAACTGGAGTGCCAGTGGTATCTGTTGTTGGTTAGGACATGGCAGTCTCAAATAAAGACCTTTCAATTGAATTAATTGCGACTCAATTCGTTAACGTTTTTGAATTATTGTTGGGATTTTGGTTGGTCACTATTTACATATTTTGAATCACAAGAAAAAAATAGCCAAGGCACTGCCCTTATTGACAATCCCCAATAAGGGATACTTACGATCACGTGATAATTCTAGATAACAGGTCTTACCGGAGACAATCGTGGTTTGGATGACCAGGAATCCTGAGTGATTGTTTGCTCAATTTATAGCTACAGTTCTGTGCTATATGGATGGATAGATGGATGAATGTATGGATGGATGGATGTAGTTTTTATTATTGGCAATATTATTTTTTATTAATGTTGGTATTGTTTTGGTTATCTGTCTGATGTTATCAATTCTAATTCTGTCTCTTAATGACACTCCGAGTATTCTTCGTAGACATGTCATTTCTGCTGTCACTATTTTTATTTTGTCTTGTGCTGTCATTGTCGAGGTTTGGCACTGGTAGCACAGTAATGGAATAATAATGAAGTAGACTATGCACACGAAGTAGACTAAAACGAAGATGAAGATTGATGAACAACCACGGAGGACAAAAATGGCGCTCAGAAAGCGAAAAAAAATTGACTTAATTGAAGTGTGTTTTCCTCATGGTATTTCCACTACTCACACAATACCACTTACCTACGTAATACCGTAGATCCCGGCCATAGGTTGCAGGGATTGAAGAAATGCACTTGTAAACAAGACGCCACGACCCATGATCGAACTCCCGACGCCTTGAGCACAAGGTAAAGACTTAACGATTACGCCAGGGACATCTAAGAGGAAGAGAATGGAACTAGACATTGGAGAATAAATATCTTAGAGAAGAATTGGGACTAGACATTGGAGAATAAATATATTAGAGAAGAATTGGGACTAGACATTGAGAAACAAAGACCAGGGAGACCTTAGAGGAAGAATTAGGACTAGAAATTGGAGGAAAAAGACAAGGGAGATCTCACGGGATGAAACTGGGCAGCTCGCACATAACCGAGTGGTTTACAAAATGACACGGAGGGTAACGTTATGGAAAGGGAACGTCACTTTGATACATCGAGCGGACGGGAAATAATCTATATAAAAAACAGATTTCTACATAGCGTCTAATGACTAAGGCAGAAGTACAGGCGTACGTAATGATAAAATTAGTAATAATAGCACCGATGACCTTGACACGATTACGACACGGTAGTTCATCTGATCAGATATGATGTATGTTATTCATGCAACCTCAGATTATTCATCTATTTAAGGTTATAACTAAGGTCAAGCTTATAGCTGAGGTCAAGGCACACATCTGCGAACATGCGACGCAGAAGTTGTGATTTGCATGGACGGGTCGGTCATCCGTCGCCACCGATGTGCATAGGCCTTTACTGCAAGATCACAAGCAGGAGCAGTACACGAAGCCAGTGGAGCCTTTACCTCAACAACAAGCAGTCTGCAAAAGAAGTATTCGTCTTAAAGCAGGCACGTAACTGGGTAGAATCGCAAGCCTATTCCCACGCCTGCATACTAATTTACTCAATGAATATGATTCAGAAAGTCAAAACAAGTGATGTACACAGCGCCTGATTACGACTTGATAAGGCTCTAAGTTATTTGAGATATGGTGCCCTTTATAAGTCCAGATAATATATGTCACTACCAAATATGATTTTTTGGAGGCCCCCAAGAAAGTGGGGGCCCTAAACTATAGCTTGTTTAGCTGATATGTAAATCCTGCAATGGATGTACATAATAGATGGGCGGAGTCATTAGAGAGAGCTAAAATGCAAGTATCGCAATATAATTGAATTTTTTCGGCACAATTTCACTGTTGTATAAAAACCGTTTTTCTAACGGCAACTTTTATCAACCCCCCCCCCCCCCCAACCTTGTCAACAAATGTCACACTTTTCAAACCCCCTCCCACTTATATGTTGACTTATTTTACAGGAAGCCCACATATGGTGAAACCAGAGTATAGTGAAGTCAATTCTCTACGAATTTTCTGTTTATTGCTAGATATTTATTTCTCATCAAGAACTAGAGCCAGCGCAAAGACATTATAGAAAAGCGCTATCTTTGAATGACATAAAAACATTGCTTGAATTTGCAACATCGGCAGCCATTTTTATATGCATTGTGATGACTCTTACGCAATGAACTCTATTTTCCGTTTATTCAGGGGTCACAGGTCAAGCATGCTCCGTGACCGATTTTACGTAAGACCCACTGTCGCTTAGAAATCAAGCCTTCTTAATGACTCTTTGACTATTACCGTGAGTTTCATTGATCACTATGATTATACTTTGTGTGAAAGCCAATAAAAGTCAAGGGAATAGTCAGAGCTATTTTAGAAGGCCTAATTTCAAATTAGTCAGTAAGTCTTATACGGTGGATGGCCATGTGTGCACTTATCAGCAATGTCACGTCAAGTTTTAATTTATCCATGATGACGATACAATTTCAAATTTTTATCTAGTAATTCAAGGATGTCCAAGTGCTCATGTACTAATTCCCTTATGTTAGTTATGTTATTTTTGTGTCTGTTGTCTATACCCGGGTGAATGATGGTCTTTCCACACTTGCTGTTAAGCGTATGTGTGGGTGCTTCATCAATAAGTTCATAATCAAAAGATCTATTATCATTTTCAGACATGAAGTTCATCATCAAAATAATCCATTAACATATAATGGAGCTATCAGACAGTGTCCCTCAAAAAGTATGGCTGTAGAGACACGATGGTCACAACGAAAGAGCCAGATCGTGCCAACGATGGATTACAGAAATAAAAGTCAACGAAAACAGACATATGCGAAGCACACAAAAAGGCCATCTTCAAAGAATTATTGTACCACTGACTCTGCAAGGCACAAAGTGGTATGAATCGAAAAGACGAAAAAAGGAAGGAACTCAACTCATCCATACTGCCATAACAAAGAAACGATAAAGTCTGCAAGTTTAGAATAGAGGAACTCGCAATAAGTTTTAGATTGAGAACAGATAACAACACAGTCAGGAAACACAACACACTCAGGAAACACAACACAGTCAGGAAACACAACACACTCAGGGAACACAACACACTCAGAAAATACAACACACTCAGGAAACACAACACACTCAGGGAACACAACACACTCAGGAAACACAACACAGTCAGGAAACACAACCTACTCAGATAATACATGTACAGATAGTTTCGAGTAGGTGACACCGATATGTGTCTCTGTGTGTACAATCTCCAGAAAACACAGATTTTGCCGAACTGCCTGACATGTAGTCTCTCCTTGATTCCCTGACATGTCCTGTCTGTCATACTCAACATTTTCCCACTTTATTCCTTGACAAATCAGATGCCACGTAGTCTTCGCTTGATTTGGTGGTTTCTATTCTGTGTCTGTCCCGATCTTGATAAAGTAATGTTTGGTCGAAACGTCGATTCTGTATATTGTTCACATAACACTCACACGTAATATGACAGAGAAGCAACTATCCCAACAGAACCACATCGCTCTACAAAAGACTAAAGCAAAGTTCACTAAAGAAAAGATAGAAACACAGAGAAGAAGTTTGATGGGAAAAACTCACAAATTTAATTTTGAAAGGGAAGGGAGAAAACTGTGGACACTAACCAAGCAAATAAAGAATGATAGCAACTTCCAGCAACAACAAACAATTACACTGAAATATTCAGGTAAACTCTACACTGACAAGCAGCTGACACGCTCGCAGAATCCTACAGAAAATGTAGCACCGTTAACACCAATGCATGTAAACAATGAAATATTCATCAAGAAATAAACAATGATAAGAACAACACAAACTGTCCAGATGTCATGTCCAAACTATTGACACTAAAAGAACTAAAGGTATCTATAAGGAAATTAAAGAATAGAAAATCACCAGGACCAGACAATGTCACCAATGAATTGCTTAAGAACCTAGGACACTACTACAGATATACAACTACAGTTGAAGTACAGGCAATGTACCACAGTCGTGGAGAGAAGCACTCATGTGTCCTATCATAAAGAAAGGCAATGACAAACAGAAGCCCGACTGTTACAGACCAATAAGTCTAACGAGTTGTGTCTGGAAGACAATAGAAAGGATGGACAACAAAATATTGCAAGGGTACCTAGAATCAGAGACGCTATTGGTGCCAGAACAAGCTGGATTTAGAGAGTATAACATATACAAGACCAAATAACATTCCTGTCCCAGATCATAGAAGATGCATTTCAAGAAAAGAAGAATGTTTTCACCTTATGAATAGATTTCCAAAAATCTTTCGACAAGGTCTGGAAAGATTAGGGTTGCCAGATAGGTGGACACCAAAAGGAGGACATAATAAAACTAAAAGGAGGACAAAGGAGGACATTTTCAAAATGTCAAAAAACATTATTTAAATAGCCAATTGTACAATAATTACCTTATAATCTTTATTAATTAAATGCCATATTTCTCGGAGGAACCAACTTTTCGCAGAAGATCCTCATTAGCAATCACATATGCATGAAACAAGTTCTTAGTTAAGATTCTTCAAATTGTACTTTGTAAGAGTGATACACTTTACAGAGCCGAGTAAGAGTCTATTCCTTTAGACACGCTCACGTCATCCTTGAAACATCTTAACATTGACGTAGGCGCTTGGGAGAGCCTCGCTCAGGATAGAACAGCATGGCGTTACAGCATTAGAACGGGGGCACTAGCGGCGGAAGAATTCAGACAAGAAACTGCAAGACAGAAGAGGACACATAGAAAAGAAAAAACATCTCAACCTCACACAGATACCTTCTATTGTTGTCAATTCTGTAAAAGAACATTTTGTGCGCGCATTGGACTTGCTAGTCATTTAAAAACGCACTATTAACTGTATTATTTTATTATTTATTGTTATTATTATTATGGTTGAGTTTTAAGTCATCGTCGATCACGACAGACGAACATCATCACTCCTTTCCTTTATCCATTGAGCATTAATCAGGGAGAACACTCCTTCCACATTGTCATTGTGTCCAGGGATACAGAAGAAAAATTCACAGATTTTAAGTAACTCTTAAAAGCAACATGCATTTGGGCAACTTTGGAAAAATAAACTAAACTGTTCATACAAGAGTCTTTCAGAAAACTTTTCATTTTGTCTTATACAAATGATTTAAGATTGTAGTATTGTTCAAACAATTGCACATCATCTACAATAATACCCTTCTCTTTCAGGTATTTATATTTTTTTATAGCAAAATTGTATTACTTCGTCTGAAGCTTTACCTGTCGGATTCCAGTTTTGCACAGTGAGTACATATTTTCGATTTTCAGCACACACAGAGTCCTTCAGTGCTTTCTATATTCAACGACGCAGATGGGTCAGTAACAATCTTGTCTTGCCCAGTCCTTTATGTTGTCTGTCCATGCTATTATTTATCCTCTTCTGCTTCTTCCACCGTCGACGATACCATGCTGTATTATTTTTGACAATGAATCATGGCGACATACAATGTCAAACAATGCTAGTACAAAAGACATAATATCAGTTACCAGAATGAATAAGAACATTAATTTAACTACATTGTAGGGGAGGCAACCGCAGAATTATACAGACAGTTTGTTAATGATAAGTTATCTTCTTTCTTGGATTGTCCATAGAAGTCCAGGAAGCCTATTTTAGCTTAAGATTAAGATGATGGTCAAAGTTATGACGTCGATGTGTCCGTCTGTGACTAATGAGTAATACGAGTTCCAGATATGTGATCGTCGTAAGTGCCGTCATCTACTCGTCGTGTGCTATGTTGTGTTTTTGACAAAGCTTTTTGGTATGTGTTTTTACAAGTGATTAGCAAAACTTCCTTTTTTCAGTTTTGGATCTTGTTAATATAATCACCACTAATCATCACATTATAACAAGAAACTCACTTTTTAATTTAAAACAATAAGCTTCACCTATTTTGTTTGTTGCAGATCGTCATGCAGCTAAGTCTCGTGCTACAACTTTCCATGTATCATAGTTTATGTCAAATGTTTTTAGTGATGTCTTTAGCGACACATTGTAGCATTTCTTTGGAGAACACAGAGAACGCATAGCCTTCTGTATTTCAGCATAGAAAGTTCAGTAAAGAGTGTAGCCGCGTATAGAGCGTTGCGTAACAAGGTTGGAAAGAGCGTGTCTCATCACAAATACGATTTATTTTCAACTCACCACAAAAAGTGAATTTTGAACAACAACCAATAAGCATGGAATGCAATAATCTCTATTTTACTAAGCAATAATTTGTATAACTGCTGTGTCATCTGGTATAGTCGATCATGTTCCCTACATCTGCCACAAAAAGCCAAGCACAAAACAAATGAACGTTGGAATAGAAGGGGATTTTCGCGGAAATCCCGTCATACTAAAAATAGAACTATTCTCCTTAGACGCCAAGTCTATCAGATACATTTATTGGTTAAACTAGTAAACTGTGAACCAATCAGATATTGAGTTATATTCCCCGTTGCTGTTGTTAAACCTATGAAAACAGAAATTGGCTGTCCAGCTTCTACAGAGACAGTCACCAATCCCATCACAGACCTACACTTGATATTAGTTGTAAGTATAAGTGTAACGTGTCGTTTTCTTATGAGCTTTCTAACTTCATTTATTCGAATCAACGTATGAGCTTTCTAACTTCATCTACTTTCTTGGTCTTGTGTAGGGTAACTATGAGTCAGTCCTAAAAATTCAATATTATGCTCTGCGAGCTTTCTTTATTTTCTAACATTGAAAACCCAATCAGACAGATGCAGAATTGGGGGCCAGACCTTAACTTAAGACTAGACTTCTTCTTCTTCAGCGTACATTCTCAAACTCCTGCTGAATTCTCTTGTAGCAGGACATGTCCTACTAGATTTCCAGCAGAATGTAGTCTAGCTAGAGAATGGAAATGCGTTGTGTCGCCGTTTTATTTGCGTCAATGGCCCGACACATCCGTCTTCGGCGGTAAGACTAGACTAAATTATATCTTAATTTATGTTGATCAGTAGAAGATTTTTTTGGTAGAACTATGGTTTAACTTAAACTTTAAGTATTCACTGTGCTATATATAGCACACAAGGTTTACATTTTTAACTAGCCGACTGCACGGATTTCCTTGTAACACTAATTAAATTAATAGATGTCGTGACGGCACATCTCCCTATGCAAACGACATCAACCAAAATTATAATTATAACTTTTATAACTAATTTTTCTTTAAATTTATAACTGATTCTAACTCTTAGGCCCTATTCCTAACCTTAATCTAAATACTAATTTCAAATTAATATGCCTTTTCAATTAATATACCTTAATTCTAAATACAAATTCTACTAATCACGCTGCAAAGGTTAGGTTATACCTCGAAACTAGAACAAAGGTCACAGTGAAGACTTAAACCGTAGTTGCGCTGAATAAAAAAAAACTTGAAGTTTGTAAAAACACACCCATGCGCTGACTGTGAGACACTCATGAGACTGCAACAGTGGCTATATTCCTGTTGTTGGAAGAGTGTTAGGCCCATATTTACATTAAAAATATGAAGATGATCTAGCACTACTACCAGGAATGATATATCCCAGATGTAAAGTGGTAATGCCATAGAGAAACTAGAAATCATTGACGCACAGTTAATAAGTCCTACGGCTAAGAGTACATACAACAAACACCTACAGAGATCCTATTTGATGACAGAAGATATTTAAAAGTTGATGGTACAAAGAAGAAGCGCAAAGAAAAAAGGAGAAGCTCGGTAGCGTAGTTGATAGTGAGCTTGCTAGCTTTCAGATCCTTGTTCATTTGTTTGATTTATTTATTAACAATAGGTCTATGCTACAATAAGTGTATTGTTATTATTTTATTAGTAAACAGTAACAACTTGTACATTATCCTTAGTGTTATCACTTATTATTGTTGTTACTGTGGCACTCTTCACTTTGTCGGGTATTGTCTGAGACTTTGATTATTATTTTAATGGTTAAGGAGAAACATGATAACCTACACCACCAGATTGGTTGACTACTACAAATCCACTTTGATTGGTTGATTACTATAAATCTACTGATTGGTGTTGATTATTATAAATCCACTCGTGATTGATTAATTGCTATAAATCCACTAATTGGTTGATTACTATAAATCCACTCTTTAATAGATTTCATTTAGCAGAGCCACTGAAATGTGAGATTGCTAACATCTCACACCCCTATGACACTGAAATGTGAGATTGCTAACATCTCACACCCCTATGACACTGAAATGTGAGATTGCTAACATCTCACACCCCTATGACACTGAAATGTGAGATTGCTAACATCTCACACCCCTATGACACTGAAATGTGAGATTGCTAACATCTCACACCCCTACGACACTGAAATGTGAGATTGCTAACATCTCACACCCCTACGACACTGAAATGTGAGATTGCTAACATCTCACACTCCTACGACACTGAAATGTGAGATTGCTAACATCTCACACTCCTACGACAGTTAATAAATGCTATGGTTAACTTTACTTTATTGCTCTTTAATAGTATGGTATGTTGTCATTTCAGATCAATTTATGATCAGAATTCAAAACATTTGAAATATACACATGAACAGCAAGTGAGGATAGTAACATCAGGACGTGCTGCCATATTGATGGTGTGATATATGCCAGGTTTCTGAGGAGGAAAAAATTGTGTTCTAATCTTCATATTTGAAATTTATACAATGCTACCATCAAAAGATTATTTATTAGTTCTGACAAACCTCATGATTTGTTGTGGTACTACCTTTGGGTAAGCATTGTTGTCTTTTGAAATCTATTTGTACAATATTTATGTAGTTAGGGAGCCATGTTAGTGCAGTGGTTAGCACACTGGCTTCGCATATGATAGGTCCTGGGTTCATTCCCCAGTTGATGCGGAAATGTTTTTCAGATCGCAACGGCTCCCAGGTCGACCCAGCCTTAAATGGATACCGGATTAATCCGGGAAGTAAAGACTGCGAGGGAGAGGAGATGGCTACTGCCCTCATTGGCAGAGCCTGTGAAATGTGAGATCGCTAACACCTCACACCCCTACGGCATTAATAAATGCTATGGGTTACTTTACTTTTTTTTTGTAGTTAACATGAGTGTGGTCTGAGTAAAAGCAATTCTGGTGACACTTATTTGTGATCTGTGTACGATAATCTGATATTGTACAGATTTGTCTCAGATGTTTCTGCTGTATCTATCTATAAACCTGTAACCTGTCAGGGTCGTAGATATCAACGAAGATAAAATAAGTCAAAGAGAACTGGATCTCTGAAAAATGAGAGTCCATCAATAAGGATATGAGGCACAGTAAAAAGAAAACAGTGTTTGAAATGGTAAACACAACCACACCAACCAAGAACAACAATCATTGAAAACTCCCAACTCAAACACAAGATGACTACCAAATTATAATCAGAAGAGAACAAGTTGTCATTCTGCGCCTCAGAACAGGACACAACCGACTCCACGGCCAGATGTATACAAAGTTCAAGATTTCAACATGGCCATGTGGACAGGCACCTCAGACAGCAGAATATGTTCTTCAGGTGTGTCAGGAATATGAAATGTTGATGAAATACCCTGTCCCAGAGACACAACAATGGAAGAAAAACTCTACGGACCTCCTGTACGAGTTACAGAAACACAGTCAAGTTATCATCATCAGGTAGCATATCCTGAACAGGATGTAGCAGTCATCACAGCTTTTGGAAACTTCTGTCTATCTTGAGCCAATCATCCTGCTTCTGTTACTGTCATGTTCAGGTGGTCTTTGATGCCTTGCGTCCATCTTCTTCTTGGTCTGCCTCTTGTACGTCTCCCTGGCATCATCTCCTCCATTATAATCTTCTCTTGGCTGTCATGTCATTTGATATAGCCAAAATATTGTCGTTTTCCGGAAAGAATCATGCTGTTTAGCCAGTTTTATTTTACATTCATTTCTCTCACGACTGCTATATTTGGTGATCTTTTAGGTCCATATTATTCTGAGGATTTACCTGTAAAATTTTGTTTCAAATGCTGCTATTTTATTTTTCACTTTGTCATTGTCAAGTTTTTTGAAGAAACAAATCTTGGGATATAAGCATGTTCCATGTGAACGAATGAAGAATAAGAAGAAAATTGAAAATAATAATGGCGTGCTACTCAAGAAAAAAGAAGACATAATAAAAAGTTGGACAGATATTGCAGAGATTTATATACGGGTGAAATTTCCCCAGACTCTCAGGTATTAAAATGTATTTTGTTTAATAACAACAGAGCATTGGGAAATGTAGAAATGTTGGGGGAGGAAGTGTCAATAGCCTTAAGAACATTGAAAAAGAAAATCACCAGAGGTTGATAATATTCCTTCGGAACTCCTAAAAACATGCTTGAGAGGAAGTTTATTACTATTATGACAGCCATCTGCCAGAAAATATGAACTAGAAAAACATGGCCTAGAAAATGAACACAATTGTTAGAGATACCACTTAAGAAAGGCAAATTAAAACTGTGCAAGAATTACAGCTATTAGTCTAATCACACATTCTAGCAAGGTGATGCTAAATATCATTCTGAACAGAATACAAGCTAAATCAGAGGAACTGTTAGCATAAGAACAGTTTGGTTTCCATAAAAACAGAAGTACCACAGAACAGATTTTTAATTTCAAAATATTGATAGCAAAACATTAACATCAATGTGCTTTTTATCCTAATTTCATTGATTTTACAAAGGCATTTGATCGTGTGTGGCACTAAGGTCTGTAGAAAATCGTGAATATATAATGCAGGAGGCATTACAAAATCTCCAGACATCAATTATAATTATTGGATTTAGACCACTTTGTAACTTGCTTTATGTCGATGATATCGACTCCTTGGCTGGTTCTGAATCTAAACTTCAGGAACTCACGTCAAAGTTGGAAGAAGTTAGTCAGAAATATGGCGTGGAAATTAGTATTGATAAAAATAAGATATTGGTGACTAGTGAAACCAAGCAAGATCCCACGAATATCCGGTTAAATGGTCACAAACTTGAAGAAGTTACTACCTTCAAAATATCTCGAGTCACAAATATGTTCAAGGAATGGTCTGGGAATGATTTTTCTACACACTTACAAATTGCTGAGGATAGAAATGTTTAGAGAGATTTCTGTGCTGATGTCTTCAGTGTGACTCCCATACAGCCATGACGAGTTATGTGTCATTATTATTATTATTATATCTTGAAGTCATCAATGAAAGACAAAACAAGACTTTATATTGTGATGTGATTGCATGTCAAATATTGTGTGATGTCACTGAATGACTTATTTTTTCAACATATCTATAATTTCATAGAAAATTATTTCGATATTTCTAAGATTTTGTTGAACAATATGTTATTTCATAATCTATCTATACATCTTTTAGCTCCCTGTGAAGCATACATACTCAATGAACATCTTCCATCATGTCCTATCTGTAACTATAGCTTCCAGTTCTGTCCATGTTCTACTCAGCCTTTGTGTCTCTGCATCTAATTCTTTCATCCAGGTATTTCTTGGTCTTCCTCCTCCTCTTTCCCTGTGAGTTCTAGAACAATGTCTGTCTTGAATGCTTTCCATGAGTCTTCTTAGTCTATGTCCTATCCATGTCTAGCTCCCTTTCCTTAGTTCTTCTTTCATAGATGTTTTTTAAAATTATTTCACGTCTGTCTACATATTGTTGTGTATTCATACAGGAATTTCTTTGCTCTGGCACCAAATGAGTTCCGTCCAGGCTGGCCATTGAACATATCAGTCACTGTCCACCAGCACACAACAGGACATGTCTTTGTTAATGCCATCCTAAGTCCAGCCAACGACAAAATTGATGTTTATACCTCAGTCTCCGACTCCATAAGCCCAGGTATGTTCAGTGGATATATATATATATATTCTTATTCTTCTTCAGAGTTCCTTCTCAAACTCCGGCTACATCTCTCTTGTAGAAAGACAATGATTCTAATAGATTTCCTGCAGGATTTCAATCAGAGAATGAAAAGTGTTGTGCTACCAATTTATTTGCTCCAATGGCATGACACAGTGAGGAAGTCATCAGAAGGAACAAGTCCAGTTTTAATGATCCTGTATTATTGATCACATTTTAGAACTACAAACACGTTCAACCACAAACATGTTCAACAACAAACATGTGCTGTGCATCAAGAACCACAAACATGTGCAACCACAAACATGTGTAACCACAAACACATGCTGTGCATTAAGAACCACAAACATGTGCAAACACATGCTGTGCATCCAGAACCATATACACTCATAAACATTTGAAATAAATATAATTTTCCTATTAGTTTACAATCTTTACAAACCAAATCGATGAACAGATTTTTGCACCATCATTAACAAAAGTACATGATGATGAATGGATTGTCATTTAGTCCACTGAGTGTTAAGGTTGCAGCTGTCTTGCTGTACTGAGTGTTAAGGTTGCAGCTGTCTTGCTGTAATAAGTGTTAATGCTGAAGCTGTCTTGCCGCTGTACTAGGTGTTAACCACCATGCTGTTCGCGAGTATAGTCGAAAGATAAAACATATTTTCTGTATCTGTCTGCAACTTTAGCCGCCCGTACCTCCATACCTCTTTGAGCAAATATTTTGCCATTGTAAACAAACGTTATTCACCCAGTTCACTGAGAAAATGAAAGTAGACCTAATTAGCTAATCTGTCAAAAGTTTTCAAAATTACAACCATTTTTACAGACACACATAATTGATATTTCAACAGATACACATAACTGATAATCGAACCAAAATGGTGCCCTTGTGTAGCTAGGGCCCAAAAGGGGAGTGAATAATATTAACAGATTACTTTCAATGCATATTATAAGAGGCAATTAAGGAAGTTTTGGGGTAGAATTTGCTGTCCCAGGTCATATAAGATAAAAGTGACCCAGAAGCCATACTGGAGATGGATGTGTCTGGCCGATAGGTGCAGATATCGCCACAATGCCATAAACCATGGCACAACAGATTCCGTTGACTATAGCCTGATATTCTGCAGGAGTTTGAGAACAAACAAAGAAGGCATGTTTGAATATTCTATTTTTTTCGAAAAAGTCATTAATGATAAGCAGAATTATATGTAGAAATAATTTCTCAGCTTCCTAAGTTTAATTTTGGTGTGATATGTGGCAACAGTGCTTTTATTTTCTGTGGGTACTCTGCTCTGCGGGTGTCTGAGATGATTAATGTCTGAGATTAACATTTCTGATTATTTAATTCACAGGAGAAACCAAGATCATAACAATGCAGGTAAGACCAAGAATAATAAATTGTATCTATCCATCTGTCTGTCCATGCATCTACCTTTTCACCTTTTACTTCCTGAGGAGCATAGGTCCAAATCTCTTTAATTTTGTGTTGTTTAGTTAATCAATATGTACTCATCATCATCATGTGACATATTCTTTCCAGAACGTGGTCTTCGTATGGATTCTCTCAAAACTCCGCGATTCTGGTCAAGTTGACCTGCCGCAGCTAGAGACATGTTTAAGCAATCTGATATATCACTGCACCATCGTTGTCTTGGACGCCCATTTCCCCTGTTGCCATTAATTCTGCCTTCAGCTATTAACCTTTCCATGCTGTTATGTCTCTTTATATGACTGCAAAAACTCAGCTCAATAACCTCAATAATGTAAGAGGGATGGGTGAGCTATACATTGATGGCAGTTTGGTCTCTCATAGTTAAGTCTAGTTGTCAGAATACGCTAAAATTTGAAAGATGCGCTGTCTTGCCCCCGGCTACCTTATCCACTGTGAAGAAAACATTCTGGAATGTCACTTGATATATAAATAGGAAAAGTTATCATTTATGAAACTGGGACAATGTAAATATTTATGAAACTGGGACAATGTAAACATTTATGAAACTGGGACAATGTAAACATTTATGAAACTGGAACAATGTAAACATTTATGAAATGGGGACAGTGTAAACATTTATGAAACTGGGACAATGTAAACATTTATGAAACTGGGACAGTGTAAACATTTATGAAATGGGGACAATGTAAACATTTATGAAACTGGGACAATGTAAACATTTATGAAACTGGAACAATGTAAACATTTATGAAACTGGGACAATGTAAACATTTATGAAACTGGAACAGTGTAAAAATTACTTAAAAAATTCATTTCCATAGGTCCCTGAGATTGTTCTTGGTCCCGGGAGCGAATGCCTTCTAACAATATCAGCAACGGGTGCAGTGACTGACAGCATTGAGAAGTTGATCAGATACAACCCTACATCATCACTTGTTTTTGTGGAGACTGACAAG
Organism: Meghimatium bilineatum; assembly: GCA_034231615.1. Classification (NCBI taxonomy): domain Eukaryota; kingdom Metazoa; phylum Mollusca; class Gastropoda; order Stylommatophora; family Philomycidae; genus Meghimatium; species Meghimatium bilineatum. The sequence goes on along the minus strand of CM067310.1, from coordinate 1,235,031 downwards.
GCTATATATAAACCTGGTCAGAAAGGTAAAGTAGGATTTTAGTATTTAGTCTGTTCAGTATTTGGTCTGTACAATATTTGGTCTGTTCAGTATTTTGTCTGTTCAGTATTTGGTCTGTTCAGTATTTAGTCAGTTCAGTATTTGGTCTGTTCAGTATTTAGTCTGTTCAGTATTTAATCAGTTCAGTATTTGGTCTGTACAATATTTGGTCTGTTCAGTATTTAGTCTGTTCAGTATTTGGTCTGTTCAGTATTTAGTCTGTTCAGTATTTAGTCTGTTCAGTATTTGGTCTGTTCAGTATTTAGTCTGTTCAGTATTTAGTCAGTTCAGTATTTAGTCTGTTCACTATTTGGACTGTTCAGTATTTGATCTGTACAATATTTTTTGCACAATCAGCAGCTTTTCAGCTTAACTTTTGTATGATGGTGTATAAATATTGTTGCATTTAGCGTGATACTATGGTTGGGTGTGCAACTTTTTGACCAGTATCACCGACTTCAGCACCTCATCAGTGGGAGATTGGGCTTATCCCTGAGTGAGCAACTGTCCCCAGTATGTACTATTGAGAGAGGTGTACTGGCTCAAGACGCAACCCTGCAAACAAAAATATATTGAAGCAAGGAAGAGCTAAAGGTGCAACCATGCAAACAAAAATATATTGAAGCAAGGAAGAGCTAAAGGTGCAACCCTACAACAAAGATATATTGAAACAAGGAAGAGCTAAAGGTGCAACCCTGCAACAAAGATATATTGAAACAAGGAAGAGCTAAAGGTGCAACCCTGCAACAAAGATATATTGAAACAAGGAAGAGCTAAAGGTGCAACCCTACAACAAAGATATATTGAAACAAGGAAGAGCTAAAGGTGCAACCCTGCAACAAAGATATATTGAAACAAGGAAGAGCTAAAGGTGCAACCCTGCAACAAAGATATATTGAAACAAGGAAGAGCTAAAGGTGCAACCCTGCAACAAAGATATATTGAAACAAGGAAGAGCTAAAGGTGCAACCCTGCAACAAAGATATATTGAAACAAGGAAGAGCTAAAGGTGCAACCCTGCAACAAAGATATATTGAAACAAGGAAGAGCTCAAGACAATGGTAGAGTCCATCCATAATTTGTCTGATGATGTTGACATCAAGTAGTGAAAAAAAGAAAGAAAGCTTAACTTTTTTTGGTTTCTCATATGCTAAGAGTTCCTGAACTCAGTTATTTCCGAAAGATATTTCCTATCCACTTCTGTAATATAGACCCTATTTAAAAGTCACTCACAAAATAACACGCACAACTTTGAACAGGGTAATGAAGCTTTGCTAATCACTGGTAAAACAAACATGATAACATATAAATTGATGTTTTTACCAAAGAGCCTTTATAAAAAACATGTCATAACACGCGACAAGTAAGAAGCAGCACTGTCCGTGTTCACATAATAATGGCTAGACAGGATAAATCTGGAAGTATAAAGGAGTGTGAAGATGGAAAACTATAAGGTTATAGATAAAATAAAACCAAACACAAATTTGGCAGAATATCACAGGATATTGAATAAACAAAACAAAAAGTGACAGTTAAAAACAGGACATCTACACATATGAATGATGGATGTTAATGGCCAAGGGCAACAGTGTGCCACATTGAAGTATATACCGATTCTCAGCACAAATTGAGACTGGTTCTTGTAGAAAACTTCATTACTCTGTTCAAAGTTTTACCTGTTGAATTACAGTTTTGCTTTACGCTTTTTTTGCTATTTATCTGTCCATGGTGTTCTTAATATTCTTCTATGAAATCAATCTTGACCTCGGATCCAGCATATGCACTGATGGAAAATGCAAAGCAGAATTAAAAATAAGGCTGGAGATGGCTTTAACGTCAAGGTTAATGGTGATGTGGAAAAGCAACATTAGTGTTGGGGTGAAAGTCACACTGCATAAGTCACTGGTGCTTTCTTTTGTGCTGTATGGTTGTGAGCGGCGAACACTCATGACAGACATGGAGAGATGATTACAGGCTTTCGAGCACAAATGCTTCAGGCGAATTCTATGAATTTCCTATAGGGAACATAAAACAAATTTTTATGTAAGAAATAAAATAGAGATGTATGCAGGTGTACAAGAATCATTGTTTTCAATAGCGAAATGACGAAAACTAGCAGGGTTTAGATATATATGTAGACATGATTCCTTGTCAAAAACAATACTGCAGGGAACCATTGAGGGTGCAGCAAAGGAGGGCAAATAAGACATGGACAGACAACACCAAGGAATGGACAGGACAAGATTTGTCCTCACTCATCCATATCACTGAAGATAGAGATTGCTGGGGGGCATGCTAAAGCATCCGGTGACCCTAAGGAGTTACGGGTTGATAGATTTATGGACAAAAACCACACCGCTGCTGCCTCAATTTTTCACTGTTCTGCTGAGGGTCCAAGATTCACTTCTATACATCAGAATTGGTTCTATATAACCTCTAAGAACTTTCCGTCTCACCTCAATTGACAAAGACATATTACATAACATTGTCTTCATAAACCATATGCTACCAAGAATTATTTTACTAAAAAGGATATGATGAGGGGTTGCCGCCATTTTACTGAGATCTTCTTCTTAGTTTTCCAGAGAAACAATTTGTCTGGACGCTTTAAGCTTCATTATAAGCGTCAAGATGGATTATTTCCCTTGAAAGCTAAGAAGGGGAGGATCTCTGCAAAATGGCGGTGGTTTTTCATCATATTCTTAAGAATATCTCAGCAGCTAAGGGGTTAATGATGTGTCTAAATGAATTTGTCTTCTGTTTTTTTTATCTCAGTTCACCTACGAGTTGTCCATGTCGATAAGAACTTGAAACCTATCATTAAACCGTTGACTGCAGTTATTGTGGTGAGTAATGTGACAAACAGTATTTAGTTAGCTCTGTGAATATGTGTGATGCACATTGATATCAAGAGTTGGTAACTACCCTCTTCATGGTGGTGCACGCAGCTTAGAACATTTTGACTGTAGTGATTTTTGGCTCTGTGGCTGCATGGTACAGAGTGCATCTGTGATGACCAAGGTACCGGGTTTAAATTCTGCCATAGGAAATTGTGCATCCAGGCCAGTCAGAAAGCAATGATAAACTACTGAACATATTTATATTGCCTAGATAAAAATCACTACAGTCAAAAAATTCTGGGTTGATGGCTACCTCCTGAACGCAAGCAATTTCTTTGGGTGATATTTAGGCAATAATTGGTTTCAGTAAGTTACTATTGTTTTCTGAATGGTTCATGTATATAATTGCTTGTGGTAGGGTTTGAAAATGATATCTTGACTGTCTGAGACATGCTCTATAACCTCTTGCCACAGAACAGGACTGATAGACAGAGAGCTAGAAGACATTCAACACATATTTCAAAGTGAAGTCATGTGTCAAGAGCTAACTTCTCACAGCTAAAGGGATTATTTCATCATCAACATGTGTCAAGAGCTAACTTCTCACAGCTGAAGGGATTATTTTATCATCATGAAAAAAATAATCCTAACTTTAATTCCCATCATGAAACAAATAATCCTAACTTTAATTCCCATCATGAAACAACTAATCCTAACTTTAATTCCCATTATGAAACAACTAATCCTAACTTTAATTCCCATCATGAAACAAATTTTCTGATGATGAAACAACTAATCCTAACTTTAATTCCCATCATGAAACAAATAATCCTAACTTTAATTCCCATCATGAAACAACTAATCCTAACTTTAATTCCCATCATGAAACAAATAATCCTAACTTTAATTCCCATCATGGCTAACTCCTTAAAGTGGAGATGGTGCTTAGTCTAGCCAACAGAGGCTGGAAACATAGATTAGTTGTGCTACATCCCCTACATAAAGGAAGCGCAGGTACTGAAGTCAGGGATACCAGGCAGGGACCCCTACATATAGGAAGCGCAGGTACTGAAGTCAGGGATACCACGTAGAGAGGCACACTAGCAACCATGAATTTGGTCAGCAAAGTGTTAAGATTTGGTCAACAAAGTGTTCATATTTGATCAGCAAAGTGTTAAGATGTGGTCAGCAAAGTGTTAAGATTTAAGCTAGACTTGGGATCTTTATTAGTACATAAAACTTAAGATAGGCAGACTTTTGGTGGGAATTCCATAAAGTGGGTAAAAAATGGTCTCTTTCTATAATTGTTTCTTTCTGTCTTTCTATTACTAAGTAGTCCCCAAATTGCATTTGTCTCATTTGGTACTATCTCACTTCAGTACTTTCTCACTTCAGTACTTTCTCACTTCAGCACTTTCTCACTAAGTTTTCTAGCTGTCCATGGTACTTTCAACATTCTTCTATAGATCCAAATCTCTGTGGCCTGTATTTGTACATGCTGTGTGTTTATATTCATATATACTTGTGTTTTCACAGAATCCAAAAGATTCTAAACTGGAGGAATACAAAAATATTGCTTCAAGAACTGGTAAGCTATCTCTTACCAGTTGACATTTTCTTTACGTGAAATAAATAGTTGAGTGGAGAATGGTTTGTTTGTCACGAACTGAGAATTGTTTGTTTGTCAGGAACTGAGAATTGTTTAATGATTAATTTTGTTATGAAAATAGTTTTGTTGTATTATGTGAAGGGTGAAACTTTTTAAAGTCTTACATGATCTGCAGTGTTTTAGGTGCTCTTTTGTTTTCATTGTGATTTGTTTTTAAATTGCAGGTGTGGCAGAAATGACATTTGAGCTGCTCCAAAGTGCATCTGTAGGAAAGTGGAAGATTCAAGTGACGGATGATGCCAAAATGCAGTATATAAAGGAGTTCACTGTTGAGGAATATGGTAATGAGATAATTACGTACTAGTTAAACTACAGGTTATCATCAACGTATGCAGGACAAGTCCTAAGGTGCTCCAATTCCCATTAGAATAAATTCACTATAGTAGTGTAGTGGCTATTAGCTGCAGTTTCATGTTTATTTATCAGTCTCTTCTTATATTTGGAACACGGCAATGCCATTTTTCTAATCACTTGAAACAAACATAATAACACACAAAATTTGACATTTTGACCAGAAGGCCTTTATCATGAACATTAATAACAACAAAAAAATGACATGTAAAAATGGAACAATTGATGTTCACTGGAAATTCTAAAGATAGATATACTATGTGTGTTACCAGTGATTAGCAAAACTTCATGAACCTGTTCCAAGTTTTGATTGGTGGATTTCAGTATTTTGTCTGTACATATTATCGATCTTCGTGTATCAGCTTCTGTTGTAGAGCTTATCTTTACACTAATCTACTGCAATCTTGAGAGCGACATTGACTTCCACTTTCTCAAATATCTTCTAAACAAGAAATGTCTCTAAGTGCATTGATTATGTCAGAATGATACATTGATATGCACCTTTTGATACTGAGCCCAAGCTCGCCAGTGTATCATCTCTTTGATACTGAGCCCAAGCTCGATAGTGTATTATTACTTCCATTACTTTCCATATCTTGCATATAACCTTCATTCTTCTTCTTCTGCGTTCGTTCTCAAACTCCTGCAGATTAGCAGGATGTAGTCCGGAGAACGGAATGTGTTGTGTCATGGTTTACATCATTGCTGCGATATCTGCGCCTTTCGGCCTGACACATCTGGCTTAAGCATGGCTTTGGATCACTGACCCTATATGGGATGGGACAGCCAACTCCATCCCATAACTTCCTTAGTCCCCTTTTACGACATGCGTGGAAGGTAAACAGTGTTGCTATTCTTTGCTCCCCTTTCGGGCCCGGCAACACACGGGCGATATAACCTTCATGATTCTGTCATTGAGTTGAAAGATGCGATGTATTTTCTGCAGCTATCCGTGACTACAATCCACTGTTGCTGTGCACCTCTTTCAACAAGGAAATCATGTATTGCTGTGCACCTCTTTCAACAAGGAAATCATGATTATAAACTAACGTCATTCATCCAGGTAACCTAAGAAGTGAAGTAGACATATTAACTTCCATTTCCTCTTGTGTTTAACTAAATAGGATAAGATATAGATAGGTTGTGACTATTTATAGCCACCAATGAAATCATTTGAAATGGCAGCCATTTCAAGGTATATTTTTCAACAAATTGGAACAAATTGGGATAAATCTATTATGTACAGGCAAATGAAACTTATTGGACATAATTACGAAAGAAGAAGAGTAGAGGAGTTCATTATGTGGGGAAATACTAGGTATAAGAACAGATTAGGTTTGTGTGGAAAGTTGATGAAGCAACAAAAAACATTGGCAACATTGATCTAATTAGATTATAAAGAGACAGAGGAAATTGAAAGACAATGGTTGCCAACGTCTGCTGCAGATTCCAAACCAGAAAATTGAATAAATGACAGCTAAACATCTGTAACATCCCCACTTCATGTACAAGCAATAAGTTAGTCTCATTGTTACAAGATTTATGTAGAAGAACATTAGAGAGATATCATGTTCTCTATTTAAAGTCTTTTGTTTGTCTGTTATTTCCTGTCAGTGTTGCCAAAGTTCTCAGTGGAAGTAAAGTCAGATCCTGGTTTCATTGTTATGAAGGATAGTCGGCCTGGTTCTATTGTTACAGTGGAAGCATTGTAAGTATTAACTAGTTCTATTGTTACAGTTGAAGCATTGTAAGTTTGTAACTAGTTCTATTGTTACAGTTGAAGCATTGTAATCATGTAACTAGTTCTATTGTTACAGTTGAAGCATTGTAATCATGTAACTAGTTCTATTGTTACAGTTGAAGCATTGTAATCATGTAACTAGTTCTATTGTTACAGTTGAAGCATTGTTATCATGTAACTAGTTCTATTGTTACAGTTGAAGTATTGAAAACGTATAACTAGTTCTATTGTTAGAGTTGAAGTATTGAAAACGTGTAACAATAGTACGTTCATGAATAGTTGACCACTGATATTGTCTATTATCTCTGTAATTACTAAGCGTATGGGTTTCATATTTTGCATAAGTGTATTGTTTCATAACCATGTTAATGATTTATGATTAATTATTATCTAGACTGAATAGATTTATCGCAGCAGTTGCTACTAATGCCGTTGTTAAGAAAGCAATTATTTTATTTTATGTGGAAAATAAATTTTACAGTAATTGTTGGTATGAGCAAAATTCATTTGTTGTAACATGGGTAAAACTGAAGTATATAGAATGTAATATTGAGATTTATAACAGTTAAACATTTATGTATTTGTATTATTATGTAACCTGTGACAATTTCCTGTTTTTTTCCCCCAGGTACACATTTGGAAGAGCTGTCCAAGGAAGTTGTACTGTGACCCTGTCTTATCAACAAATTCGAGGAAATGATATCGTAATCCGGTCTACAAAGCAGGTACAATATCTTCTTCTTTTTCTTCATTGACTCTCAGACTTCTACATTGATGACTTTGACAAAGGTAATGGTCAACCACAGACTTCTACATTGATGACTTTGACAAAGGTAATGGTCAACCACAGACTTCTACATTGATGACTTTGACAAAGGTAATGGTCAACCGCAGACTTCTACATTGATGACTTTGACAAAGGTAATGGTCAACCACAGACTTCTACATTGATGACTTTGACAAAGGTAATGGTCAACCACAGACTTCTACATTGATGACTTTGACAAAGGTAATGGTCAACCACAGACTTCTACATTGATGACTTTGACAAAGGTAATGGTCAACCACAGACTTCTACATTGATGACTTTGACAAAGGTAATGGTCAACCACAGACTTCTACATTGATGACTTTGACAAAGGTAATGGTCAACCGCAGACTTCTACATTGATGACTTTGATAAAGGTAATGGTCAACCACAGACTTCTACATTGATGACTTTGACAAAGGTAATGGTCAACCACAGACTTCTACATTGATCGTCAACCATAGGTTCTGAACAGTCCTGTAGAATTTTTCATGAAAATAGACAGGACATAGTTAAGTATTTCCCCATGCTTTGTCATACCGTGGGCTGGTCTGCAATAAGTATTTGACTGTCATAAGACTGGTGTCACAGGTGCATAAGTCTGTTGTGTCGATCTTGGATTTGTGATAAAGGTGCATGCGCAGTCTGTTATAACCTGGTTTCATCTGGAGAGCTGATGGTAGGCATCATATTCGACTTGATCTGGTTGATCAAATTCCCACTTTGATTGAAGAGTGGCTCTAATTGCTGCTTTGTCTGCCTCATGATTGAAGAGTGGCTCTAATTGCTGCTTTGTCTGCCTCATGATTGAAGAGTGGCTCTAATTGCTGCTTTGTCTGCCTCATGATTGAAGAGTGGCTCTAATTGCTGCTTTGTCTGCCTCATGATTGAAGAGTGGCTCTAATTGCTGCCTCATGATTGAAGGGTGGCTCTAATTGCTGCTTTGTCTGCCTCATGATTGAAGAGTGGCTCTAATTGCTGCTTTGTCTGCCTCATGATTGAAGAGTGGCTCTAATTGCTGCCTCATGATTGAAGGGTGGCTCTAATTGCTTCTTTGTCTGCCTCATGATTGAAGAGTGGCTCTAATTGCTGCTTTGTCTGCCTCATGATTGAAGAGTGGCTCTAATTGCTGCCTCATGATTGAAGGGTGGCTCTAATTGCTGCTTTGGCTGCCTCATGAGTATGCCTCTTTATTTCTTTATTAGTGATTCCTTGTATCACTGCTCATCAGATCCTAAATATTTAAAACTGTTAGCTTATCCTACTGTCTCTCCATTCACCCACATATTAACTTATCCTACTGTCTCTCCATTCACCCACATATTAACTTATCCTACTGTCTCTCCATTCACCCACATATTAACTTATACTGTCTCTCCATTCACCCACATATTAACTTATACTGTCTCTCCATTCACCCACATATTAACTTATCCCACTGTCTCTCCATTCACCCACATATTAACTTATACTGTCTCTCCATTCACCCACATATTAACTTATACTGTCTCTCCATTCACCCACATATTAACTTATCCCACTGTCTCTCAATTCACCCACATATTAACTTATCCCACTGTCTCTCAATTCACCCACATATTAACTTATACTGTCTCTCCATTCACCCACATATTAACTTATCCCACTGTCTCTCAATTCACCCACATATTAACTTATCCCACTGTCTCTCCATTCATCCATATATTAACTTACCCCACTTTCTCTCCATTCACCCATATATTAACTTATTTTACTGTCTCTCAATTCATCCATATATTAACTTATCCCACTGTCTCTCCATTCACCCACATATTAACTAATCCTGCTGTCTCTCCAATCACCCATATATTAATCAGAGCCTGTTAATTTTGTTCTTATGCAGAATTAATCCACCTACGATAATACTGATTATTTTTTTTATGTTTGTTAGTTGAATTTGTCAGGAAAGGCAGAATTCTCCGATCTTGAGTGGCAAAAGTTTATAGAAGCCTACAATGATTGGAATAGAACGGTCATCATCACTGCTTCTGTTACAGATGAGACAGGTCGGACAGAGGAAGGTCAAGCTACTGTAAACCTCAACTATTATAACCTCAAAGTGGAGATATTGCCAAAGTCAACTGTTGTTTTAAGATCTGGTATACCAGCGGAACTGTTTGTAAGTGTGAGATGATAGTGGGATTATGTGAGGTGATAGTGGGATTATGTGAGGTGATAGTGGGATTATGTGAGATGATAGTGGGATTATGTGAGATGATAGTGGGATTATGTGAGGTGATAGTGGGATTATGTGAGGTGATAGTGGGATTATGTGAGGTGATAGTGGGATTATGTGAGATGATAGTGGGATTATGTGAGATGATAGTGGGATTATGTGAGGTGATAGTGGGATTATGTGAGGTGATAGTGGGATTATGTGAGGTGATAGTGGGATTATGTGAGGGGATATCTTTCTTATTGTCAGATATTATAATTTGTACAATTATCACCTTCCATATTTGTACAATTATCACCTTCCATATTTGTACAATTATCACCATCCATATTTGTACAATTATCACCATCCATATTTGTACAATTATCACCATCCATATTTGTACAATTATCTCCATCCATATTTGTACAATTAACACCATCCATATTTGTACAATTATCACCATCCATATTTGTACCTAAACTAACTGATAATCTAATTTTTGTTAATACTTCCCATCAGGTGAAAGTATCGGATCTCGCAGGGAACCCTGTACCAAATTCTGATGTCAGTGTTAGCATTAATTTAAACAACATGAAGTCTGTACAGACTAAGTTAAGTATACCTGCTGGGCAGACAGAAATTTCATATCAGTACACACCAGAACGACATCCGGGCCAGCTGGGTCATGTATACTGGGGTAGTACTGGCTCAATCACGGTAAGGCTAGAATTTTTCACGTGTTGTCATTTTGTGAGAGTCATTCTGTCTTTTTAATATCTTTATCAAGAGTACGAAAAATGTTGCCGTTTGTGATACAGTAAAAAGTGACACAGATAGCGGCAAAACGTCTAACAAGTTTTACAGTGGCTAGTCTTTAGATTTATGAACAGCAATACAGAATGGACAATTCTTATAAAATTAATACAGGGCAGGCAATTCCTATACAAGTAATACAACTAGAGCAATTCTTGTAAAAGTAATACAACTAGAGCAATTCTTATAAAAGTAATACAACTAGAGCAATTCTTGTAAAAGTAATACAACTAGAGCAATTCTTATAAAAGTAATACAAATAGGGCAATTCTTATAAAAGTAATATAAATAGGGCAATTCTTACAAAAGTAACACAAATATGGCAGTTAATATAAAACCAATACAACTAGAGCAATTCTTATAAAAGTAATATAATTAGAGCAATTCTTATAAAAGTAATATAATTAGAGCAATTCTTATAAAAGTAATATAATTAAAGCAATTCTTATAAAAGTAATATAATTAGAGCAATTCTTATAAAAGTAATATAATTAGAGCAATTCTTATAAAAGTAATATAATTAGAGCAATTCTTATAAAAGATTGCAACATAATGACTGGCATACTAGTAATATGGTTGTGAGTTATCATATTTTAGTGGCTGTTGTAGAAAAACAGAAAATATTAGTTACCACTGCTGAAGTTGGATGTGTCGTGTCATTAGCATTAATAAAGCAGCCACACAATGCATCTCTGTTCTCTAGACCACACCCTGCTGGGACTCTAGTAGGTACATTATCCTGCTACAAGAGAGATCTCTGGGCTATATCCTGCTAGAAGAGAGATCTCTGGGCTATATCCTGCTACAAGAGAGATCTCTGGGCTATATCCTGCTACAAGAGAGATCTCTGGGCTATATCCTGCTACAAGAGAGATCTCTGGGCTATATCCTGATGAAAACCTAGTGGGACCATTGTTCTGCTACAGTAGAGATCCAGTGGGAGTTTGAGAAAGAACACAGACACAAAAGTGTATAAATCTAGCACACAATTGATCTAATAATTTCTTCTGTTAGTTCATTAGTCCACCACTGCCTCAATTTATCTTAGTGGGACCACCAAAGATCTTGGAAAATTTCTTTGAGTTCATCAATCTGTCACCAAAGTTGATGAAATAATATTACAGAGAAGTATATTTTGTGTCTTTACTGTGATACTGATCCTACTTTTCCAAATCATATTCAACCTTGTCATGGCAACCAAGCTTAATCATTCATTCCATAACTATTTGAACCTCACAGGTGTGCAGAATCACAATCACCATTTTTTATGGTGAAAAGCACTGATATAACTTAGTTGGACACTAATGTCCAAGGTTGAAAGAGGTGTGCATCGCCATTGGAGATACATTTTACTAAACAAAAACTTTTCTTTGAAAAGGAAATCATGCCATATAATCTCTATACCTTCTCTCAGATTGTATGATTGTCTCCGCACTCTCTCAGATTGTATGATTGTCTCCGCACTCTCTTAGTTTGTATGATTGTCTCCATACTCTCTTAATTTTTACGATTGTCTCCATACTCTCTTAGATTTTATGATTATCTCCGCACCTTCTTAGATTGTATGATTGTTTCTGCACTGTCTTAGATTGTATGGTTAGTCTGCACTCTATTAGATTGTATGGTTGTCTCTACACTCTATTAGATTGTATGGTTGTCTCTACACTCTATTAGATTGTATGGTTAGTCTACACTCTATTAGATTGTATGGTTGTCTCTGCACTCTATTAGATTGTATGGTTGTCTCTACACTCTATTAGATTGTATGGTTAGTCTGCACTCTATTAGATTGTATGGTTGTCTCTACACTCTATTAGATTGTATGGTTAGTCTACACTCTATTAGATTGTATGGTTGTCTCTACACTCTATTAGATTCTATGGTTGTCTCTACACTCTATTAGATTGTATGGTTAGTCTACACTCTATTAGATTGTATGGTTGTCTCTGCACTCTATTAGATTGTATGGTTGTCTCTACACTCTATTAGATTGTATGGTTAGTCTGCACTCTATTAGATTGTATGGTTGTCTCTGCACTCTATTAGATTGTATGGTTAGTCTGCACTCAATTAGATTGTATGGTTGTCTCTGCACTCTATTAGATTGTATGGTTGTCTCTACACTCTATTAGATTGTATGGTTGTCTCTACACTCTATTAGATTGTATGGTTAGTCTGCACTCTATTAGATTGTATGGTTGTCTCTACACTCTATTAGATTGTATGGTTAGTCTGCACTCTATTAGATTGTATGGTTGTCTCTGCACTCTATTAGATTGTATGGTTGTCTCTGCACTCTATTAGATTGTATGGTTGTCTCTACACTCTATTAGATTGTATGGTTGTCTCTACACTCTATTAGATTGTATGGTTGTCTCTACACTCTATTAGATTGTATGGTTGTCTCTACACTCTATTAGATTGTATGGTTAGTCTACACTCTATTAGATTGTATGGTTGTCTCATCACTCTATTAGATTGTATGGTTGTCTCTACACTCTATTAGATTGTATGGTTAGTCTACACTCTATTAGATTGTATGGTTGTCTCTGCACTCTATTAGATTGTATGGTTGTCTCTACACTCTATTAGATTGTATGGTTAGTCTGCACTCTATTAGATTGTATGGTTGTCTCTGCACTCTATTAGATTGTATGGTTGTCTCTACACTCTATTAGATTGTATGGTTGTCTCTACACTCTATTAGATTGTATGGTTAGTCTGCACTCTATTAGATTGTATGGATGTCTCTACACTCTATTAGATTGTATGGTTGTCTCTACACTCTATTAGATTGTATGGATGTCTCTACACTCTATTAGATTGTATGGTTGTCTCTACATTCTATTAGATTGTATGGTTAGTCTACACTCTATTAGATTGTATGGTTGATCATTAATATTACCCATGATTCCGGTGACAGGTACTACCAATAACATGCCAGATATGCTCAACCTCATGTAAATTCCAGGAGGAAGCAAGAATAAAAATAAATAAAAATTCTTGAGACTAACAGGAATTGAATCAGGTCCATTCTAACAGCACTGAATCGCCTTGCAACTCAAGTAAACCATTTTTTCCGTACTTGACTAACAGCATCTGACATACTATCCCAGAGTGTGTTATAACATTCCATTATCTCGAGATGAATGTTGAAAAATTCATGAATATTCTGTGCAGGTGTCTACGGTATCAGGTCTTGCCACTTCATCACTGACAATATACATGTATGAAACAGACAATGACTTTGTCATTTCAGTACAGCCTGTGCAGCCTGATAAGGTGGGGTTTTTTTCTGTATGTAGCTGTTACATGACTGAGTATTTTCTGTGTGTAGCTGTTACATGACTGAGTATTTTGTGTGTGTAGCGGTTATATGACTGAGTATTTTGTGTGTGTAGTGGTTACATGACTGAGTATTTTGTGACTTTAACATGATCTTTAACAGTCTCGCAGCAATGGAAAATTATTACATGTGAAATGTAGTGTATGAGAAAGTAGTTACATGTGAAATGTAGTGTATGAGAAAGTTGTTACATGTGAAATGAAGTGTATGAGAAAGTTGTTACATGTGAAATGAAGTGTCTGAGAAAGTTGTTACATGTGAAATGAAGTGTCTGAGAAAAGCTGCATTGGTTACTAAACTAGATAAAATAAGAAATGAAGAAAAGAGTTGGTTTAATATCATGTAATGAACATATCGAGAGACAGCAAATAAAATTGTTCTGCCATTTTACGAGAATAAATACAAACCAAATACCAATAAGAGCATATAACAAAAAGAATTTCCAGATATAGAGTAAAACATATCAAAGAAAACGGTGGATAGAAAATATCAAGATAACCTTGAAGAAACGTGGACTCATCACTAGGCAACATGTCTGGTCACAGAACTGCAACTGGGGCTCCGACCCCTGCATTTAGCGGCAAATGTGGATACGAACATTCACCTGGGGCAAGACAATAGACTGAACAGTGAACCATGTGGTACACAGTTCTTATTGCTTTCTCGCTTGGCATTAAATTTTTAATGTTCTACATAATTTGGATAATTCTACGCAGTTGATTTCTGTCCCCGTCGAGGGAGAAACATCCGGACTTATTTGAGGTCCAAAGAGAAATCAGATAGAAATACATCCTCTCACCACACCTGTCGAACATATATGCAGAAAATATGTAAAGTGTACGAGAAGACCCACATTATGAACAGTTTCAACCTCTTCATATCGGAGGAGATGAGATTCTAGAAAACAGGCATGCAGATGACACCACCGTAATATTAAGAAGCCCCCGCAGGTTTAGATCACATACATTATGTCAGTCAAACATCATAGCAATACACAAAATCTTTTCCTTAATGCAAAAAAGACAAAAATAATGCATATAAGGAGAGATGAACTCACACTTAAATAGTGTTTGATAAAAAAACAAAAGAAAATGTCAGACACTTTGAATATCTGGGGTCGATCATCGACACCACAGGAGATTGTTTAGCAGAAATCAGAAAAAAGATTAGCAATGACCTTACAAAAAAATATCACAGATGAAAAATCTATGGTAAGGATCAAACAGAAAAACATAGTTACAACTATTATTAAGCTATTTTTTACATTTATTTTAATGCCAGGACATGTGGTGTTCGAGGCAATAAAAGAGCAGATCAACTGGCGCCATGTGCGATTGTGGCACAGGGCGATGGGGCTATGGATCGAGCTGACGTTTTGAACTCCATAAGAGATATAGCATGCGAGAGTGAGACAAATGTGGATGATAATTCCTTTTCAATTTCCAGGATTAAAGATCAGGGTTTGAAATGCGGTGTTGCTAGAAGTTAATATTTTGTATGGCTCAGAAGAATGATGGTCAACCAGCATAGGACCAGCACTGTCAGCAGAAGTGTAATGATGGATACACTCAGGCAGAAATCGGAGTAACTATGGACATGTCCAGATTGCAGTGATGATGGTCAGATGACTAACTAACTTAAAGAACTCTCTTAAGCACTGCAGCATCGATCCTACCTCCTGTGAGATTACTGCCATTGATCGCTCAGCTTGACACACCAAGATCACTGCTGGCATCACTAAATTTGAAAAATAAAGAACACCACGGGCAATTTACAAGCGATGAAAGTGGGAGGAAAAATCTTAAAACGCCTACTCAGGACCCTCTGTAAGCACTGCAATAGATCCTTTCTGGCACGAATCAGACTCATTGACATCTGTGAAGTCACACAAAAAACAAATTTAACAATCAAAAATTATGTTGTTTTTGTTGTTCTATTTATTCACCACATTTATTGATTTTTCTTCATCTCCACTTGTGAATGAGGAGCATTATCATCCTGAGTTATGTCAAACACAACTCTCCTAAAACTACCCTAATCTTAAATAAAATTAATATTTGAATTAATAAATAAGTATCAGTTGTCCGATGAATATAGACAAGGGAAATAATCAAATGTGGGGTAAAGGGGGACATATTTCCATAAAGTATCAAAAATGTTTTGTCTTTGCAGATTCCGCAAGTGGGTCAACAGACAGAGTATAAAATCACCAAAAACTCTAAAGGGTTACAGAATACTGTGGGTTACATGGTAAGTCCAGACTGCATCTATCTAATCCTTGTCTGCCAGAACTACCACCTTCATTATTTATGTTGGTCACAGATCGATCTGCTACAGACAGGATATATACTTTTTAGTTGATATAATCTGTGTAGTTGATTGGCTGTGTGTTACAGAGCCAAGGGGACGTCTGAGAAAGAGATGGATCGATAATATCACGACCACCCTCCACAAACACGGACTCAGTACATCACATATGACCTTGAACAGAAAACTACAGCTCCCGCCCCTTCACTTAACCGCAAGTGTGAATGCTATCTACCAGCTTCCACTTGAGGATAGACAATAGTTTCCAGAGTGACACCCTTATGACCCTGACGGGATATGGATTTGATGATGATGTTGATGATAGGTAATCCAAGTGTACTTCAGATTTAGTGTACATCAAATCTAGTGTACATCAAATCTAGTGTACATCAAATCTAGTGTACACAAGGCCATAGACACATTCTCCTTAGGAAGGATTTACCAAAACAAAAACGTATTTGTACGTTGTCATGTATCTGAACTACCTTTTGTACATTCATACATTGGTATGTTTTCATGTATCTGATGTACCTTTTGTGCATTCGCACCGTACATTCATTCTGATGAAGAGCCAATTGTTATGATTATTGTTGTGTATGCCAACATTCATGCCTGTAATGTCAACTTACTGCCTGTGTTTCAGGTCATCAGTCAAGGAAGTATTATTGATGCAAATAGTATTGTTGATGATGTTATCAAGATCACACCTACCATGGAGATGTGTCCACATGCTAAGTTGTTGGTGTTCATGGGTGCTGGTGAGCAGATGACAGAAGTGGTGGTCGATGCTATCGATGTTTCTCCATCACGTTGTTTCGCTAAAGAGGTAATGAGCTAATTTAATGAGAATATAAGACCAATGTATTTTTGTATGATAGAACAAATGTTGATAAACAGTATAGAAATGATTAGTTTCCATCAGATTGACAAATATTATAGAAATGATTAGTTCTCTTGAAAATGACAAACAGTCTAGACAAGATTTGTTCTGTGATTGATGTACATACTGTGTTCATTCCTCCGAATGCAGGTTGATGTCACCTTCAAAGAACCAGAGATTCGTACGGGTGTAAATACTACAATGAATATACATGTTAACCGTGTGGATGGATCGAACGCTATGCCTGGTGTTCACAACGTTTACTACCTTGGCATTGACAAGAGCTTGGTTCTACTTCAGGGATCTACAGATCTCAACCAGGATATGGTCAGTTACTTTCTTATATCAATTTAGCAAACATCCAAACTTGATCTATCTATCTATCGTCATTTTCACTTGTGACTTTAAATGCTGCGGAAGATGTTGAGGTTGTCGGTCTCTTTGATCATTTGGTCTGCATTATTTATGATCAGCCAGTGTCTCTTTAAGGTTTCTTTGATTGTCTCTGCCCATCTAATTTTTGATCTACCTCAAGCCTTGTTGCCCGATCTTATGTTTTTTTATCCACAAAGGGCTGGTTGCATTGATTGCATTCTCATGATGTGGCCAAACACACCCGATTTTCTGTCTCATGATGTGGCCAAACCACCCGATTTTCTGTCTCTGAATGTAGTCGTTACTTAAGATGGTCTTTATTTCTTTTCTGATGTCTTCATTTCTCCAGCAGCTTCCATCGCTGCTCATATAAAATCCTAAGTATTTAAAGGTATCAACTTGGTCTAGTTTCTGTCTAGTTATCCTGTGGCAGCAACCTGCCATCGGGAATGAAGATAAACTCATAATAAATGTACTAAGCCACAGCTAATATTATGTGGGGTTTCCAGTTCCCTTCCGTGCTGTGTGTACATTCCTTTGTAGGTTTACCTTCTGTGTTATATGCCAGTGTTAAACAGATCAAGACAAGATGACAGAAAACCAGTGATGTGACTAGCTGTCACCAATATTTAAATACACATGAATCTGCTTGGATACAATACGACAATTGATAAACAGTATTTTTATACCAAATCTATGTTACCAATGTCAAATATGGCTATAGACAAATACACTAGTGAAAAAGATCACAGTTTGCGAACTGAGATGTTTGAGGAAAGCTATAAATGTCACGAGAAGAGACCGCAGGAGAAATGAAGATATCAGGAAAGAAATAAAGACAACACAAGTCAAGACTACATTGAGAAACAGCATATCAGGTGGTTTGGCCACATCATGAGAATGGAACCAATGCAACCAGTTCTTTGCGCATACATCAGCAGAAGATCAACAACTAGATGGGTGGAGACAATCAAAGAAACTTTAAAGAGACATGGGCTGACCATGGCCAATGCAACCCAAAAGGCCAAAGACAAACTATTCAACCAAGCAGC
The DNA here is from genome assembly GCA_034231615.1 of Meghimatium bilineatum. Lineage (NCBI taxonomy): Eukaryota > Metazoa > Mollusca > Gastropoda > Stylommatophora > Philomycidae > Meghimatium > Meghimatium bilineatum. The sequence goes on along the minus strand of CM067310.1, from coordinate 1,216,613 downwards.
CACCGCTTTCCCTTCGACACTTAATGGCACAAGTAGAAATAACAATAGATAGAGAAGCCCATCTGCCAGTTTGTCCATCTGTCTATCCTTCTATCTGTCTATCCTTCCATCTGTCTATCCTTCTATCTGTCTATCTATACTGCGACTCTGCAGGATTACAGTTTTATAAGGTATAGATCAGATTGCATAATAACTAAGCATATGTTATTGATTGATTTTCTAGGTTCTGTCAGGGTTCTCAAACCTCAGCCTGAAGATGAAGAGCAAAAGAAGATTTGGGCATGAGTATGCCCCATATTCAACTAGAACAATCATTGAGGTAAGTTGAGGCAGATACTATCAGCTAGTTGTGAGATTTGTGGGCTGTCTTACAGCTTTGCAGGGAGATTTGTGGGCTGTCTTACAACTCAACAGGGAGATTTGTGGACTGTCTTACAGCGCGACAGGAAGATTTATGGACTGTCTTACAACTTGACAGGGAGATTTGTGGGCTGTCTTACAACTTGATAGGGAGATTTGTGGGCTGTCTTACAACTTGACAGGAAGATTTGTGGGCTGTCTTACAACTTGACAGGAAGATTTGTGGGCTGTCTTACAACTCGACAGGGAGATTTGTGGGCTGTCTCACAAGTCCAACATGGTAAAACTTGTTCAGAACCCAATCATCCATTTTGTATTGGTGATTTGATTGGTGATATGGTTAGATGTATGATTGATGATATGGTTAGATGTATGATTGATATGGTTAGATGTATGATTGATGATATAGTTAGATGTATGATTGATGATATGGTTAGATGTATGATTGATGATATGGTTAGATATATGATTGATGATATGGTTAGATGTATGATTGATGATATGGTTAGATGTATGATTGATGATATGGTTAGATATATGATTGATGATATGGTTAGATGTATGATTGATGATATGGTTAGATATATAATATTGATGATATGTTTAGATGTATGATTGATGATATGGTTAGATATATGATTGGTGATATGGTTAGATATATGATTGATGATATGGTTAGATATATGATTGGTGATATGGTTAGATGTATGATTGGTGATATGGTTAGATGTATGATTGGTGATATGGTTAGATGTATGATTGGTGATATGGTTAGATGTATGATTGGTGATATGATTGGTGGCTAAATGTCCAACATAATTGTAATAGTAATGTACAATGTTGGATATATTTCTGTTCTATTCAGTCGAATGTCTCACTACTGATCAAGGCTTGTTATTATAAATGAGGTATCCATCTATGTATCCATCCATCTATCCATATCTATTTTCCATCAGCGCTGAATACAGTGCTTAAAACAGAAACTAGATCGCTCCAGTTTGATCGATGTGATGCTACTGTGTGTAATTCTTGCATGTTGTTGAGCCCCATATTCCTACCCTCTTTGATGGTTTTTCCACAAAAAGAGTCTCTTTTGGTATTTTTCGTTTTGAGTTATGTTTGAGGTATGGAAAGAAGAAAAACCTCCTCAAAAACAGAAAGATGGATATTTAGTAAAATTATCAAAGAAAGTTGATCTATCTGATTGTAACAATTGACAAGGAATTAATCTGTTGTAAGTGCCAGGACAAAAAAATTATGTAGTATGATGTTAGAGAGGCTCAAGGAACTGGCAGATGAACAAATTATGTAGTATGATGTTAGAGAGGCTCAAGGAACTGGTAGATGAACAAATTATGTAGTATGATGTTAGAGAGGCTCAAGGAACTGGTAGATGAACAAATTAGAGAAAATAAAGCTGAATTCAGATCAAAATGATTATGTAGACTATAGATGAATGAGAAATGTTTATTCTCTCTTGCTAAATCAAGAACTGGTTGATCATTAATTTAACAAATTAATATCGTAAAAACTAAACATCTGTGTTACTGAAATGGATTTAAGGATTTCCATATTTACATCATGATTCGTTTGAACTTATTTAATTCGACAACTGTCAAAGATTGCAGGCGGTGTATGGTGGAAAATGTTTTTCTAAGAAAACAGTGAAGGATTGGGTAAGAGTGTTTTGGGATGGGCAACAGGTAACAGAGGATCTACTGTGGCAGGGTCTGGTATGTGTTGTGACAGAAAAAGCCATCACAAGATGAATGTAGAAAAATGTCCTATGGTCATACATCATGTACTGATGTTGTATTTCCATGTCATATACTGATGTCACATGTCATGTACTCATGTTATGTTTCCATGTCGTATACTGATGTCATATAAGGATGTCAAATGTCATACCGAAATAACATGTCATATACTGATGCCATATGTCATATACTGATGTCACATGTCATATACTGATGTCACATGTCATGTACTTATGTTATGTTTCCATGTCATATACTGATGTCATATACGGATGTCAAATGTCATACCAAAATCACATGCCATATACTGATGTCATATACTGATGTCACATGTCATATACTGATGTCACATGTCATATACTGATGTCACATGTCATATACTGATGTCACATGTCATATACTAATGTCACATGTCATATACTGATGTCACATGTTCATTTCATATACCTATATTGTATTTATAGTTCTCGGGTCTAATACCATTTACAACAGTCAACCTATCAATGGAGCACAATTTCTATACTGACGAGTACCTGTTCCCTGTCCCAGATGACGCCCTTCAATGTAAGCTAACAAATATACTCATATGTGTAGGTAGTTGTGTGTGTGTGTGTGTGTGTGTGTGTGTGTGCATGGCTAGGAAATGGAAGTGACCAGAGGAGAGGGAAGACAGTGTTCTCTCTGAAAAAATCAAAAGCACATACACACACAATCACTTTCTGAGCTAGTATATTCCTCCTCAACTTGGACTCATTCTATGGTACACATGGCTGTAAATCCTGTAAAAGTTGGGATCTGTGCTAAAATAATGAATATCTATTTCTTATATAGCTTTCATAACCAAAGCTATTGTGATGGAAAAAGGTGGAGTTTAATTAGATTTGATATACAATTATGGTCCAATTCTAGTTGTCGGACCTACATTTTAAACAAAACAAAATTAACGTGAAACGAACTAAATGTACCCAAAAGTGGGTATCCCCAAAAAATAATAATTTTTTTTGTGGATGAATTTATTTTTGGACACCCATACATACATACCTCTTTAAATAAAAAATTTGGTGATCATTTGTGACAACCGCCTATATAATTAAAAATAGTTTGAAATTACAACAAATTTCACGGATTTTTTTTTATAAATTCAGATTTATTTTGCGTAGCCGATAGTGTTTAATAGCGGAGTATTCTAGGCTAAATTAGCAACATTCTATTCCAAATTAAATGTATCAGAATTGGGTAAATTAAATGTACCACACACAAAATTTATTCACACAGCTTTAGAAACAAACAAGTTATTGAGTATTCCGAATACCTTCCATAAATAGTGCATAAGGGCAAAAAGAGAATGCAGTGGCAGGCGGAAATTACTCAGTTTGAATGCAGAGTGGTGAAGGTTAACAGTTACATCCTTATCATGACCGTAAGTCGCGTTCTCTGTTTTCTTCTCGGAACAATCATTCAGACACTCAAGGTAACAATGATATTATCCATCAGAGACCAATTACTTACGGTAGCCATTGTGTAACTATGAATACAATGATATTATCTAACAGAGACCAATTACGGTAGCCATTGTGTACACTATGAATACAATGGTAGAAATTACTAAAAATGTGATCTGTGCTGATTTCTTAAAAAGTATGAAATCTAGGTCAGATAACTGGGATTGGACCAAACTACCGTTAATATAAATTTAGCATAGATTTATCATAAACTTAGATTTAGAATAGAATTATCATAAACATGGATTTAACACAAAATTATCAAGGACGTAGATTTAATATAGAATTACCATTAACATAGAGTTAGCATAGAATTACCATGAAAATAAATTTAGCATAGAATTATCATAAACATGGATTTAACACAAAATTATCATAAACTTAGATTCAGCATAGAATTACCATGAATATAGAATTAACTTAGAATTACTGTGAACATAGATTTAGCATAGAATTATCATGAACTTAAATTTAGTCTACAATTACCATGAGCAAAGATTTATCATAGAATTATAATTACTATGAACATAAATTGAACATAGTATTATCACAAACTTAGATTTAGCATAAAATTATTATGAATTTAAGTTACATGATAAAGATCTGTGTTCTAATGTTTATCCTGCTTGTTACATTTGTCAAGTACATAGGGCATTTGATGTAGGTGCATTGGCTAATGCTGGTGGGATGAGGAAAGAGATGTCTCAAAACATTGAAGAGGACACGGCTAAAACTAAACAGCGAAAACATCAACAGCAGCCTGTCGTCAGTAAAGTACGCAAACATTTTCCTGAAACATGGTTGTGGGGACATGGAAAAACTGAGTAAGTATGAAGACACACTTCTGTTGTGGGGTTGTGGGGAAACAGAGAAATTAAGTAATTATGAAGACACTTTCCTGGGGTGTGGTTGAGGGGACACAGAGAAACTAAGTAATTGTGAAGACACTTTACTGGGGTGTGGTTGAGGGGACACAGAGAAACTAAGTAATTATGAAGACACTTTCCTGGGGTGTGGTTGTGGGGAAACAGAGAAACTAAGTAATTATGAAGACACTTTCCTGGGGTGTGGTTGTGGGGAAACAGAGAAACTAAGTAATTATGAAGACACTTTCCTGGGGTGTGGTTGAGGGGACGGAAAAACTGATTAAGAAACTGTATCCATTTATATATCTGTCCTGTTTGCCCTACAGTATATCTACTCAGTTACTCCACTGTATGTTTGCTTAGTCTCAATTACTCCACTGTATGTTTGCTTAGTCTCAATTACTCCACTGTATGTTTGCTTAGTCTCAATTACTCCACTGTATGTTTGCTTAGTCTCAATTACTCCACTGTATGTCTGCTCAATTACTCCACTGTATGTCTGCTTAGTCTCAATTACTCCACTATGTTTGCTTAGTCTCAATTACTCCACTGTATGTTTGCTTAGTCTCAATTACTCCACTGTATGTTTGCTTAGTCTCAATTACTCCACTGTATGTCTGCTCAATTACTCCACTGTATGTTTGCTTAGTCTCAATTACTCCACTGTATGTCTGCTCAATTACTCCACTGTATGTCTGCTTAGTCTCAATTACTCCACTATGTTTGCTTAGTCTCAATTACTCCACTGTATGTTTGCTTAGTCTCAATTACTCCACTGTATGTCTGCTTAGTCTCAATTACTCCACTGTATGTCTGCTCAATTACTCCACTGTATGTCTGCTTAGTCTCAATTACTCCACTGTATGTCTGCTCAATTACTCCACTGTATGTCTGCTCAATTACCACACTGTATGTCTGCTTAGTCTCAATTACTCCACTTTATGTCTGCTTAATTACTCCACTTTATGTCTGCTCAATTCAATGTATGTCTGCTCAATTACTCCACTGTATGTCTGCTTAGTCTCAATTACTCCACTGTATGTCTACTCAATTACTCCACTGTATGTCTGCTCAATTACTCCACTGTATGTCTGCTCAGTTTACATAGATGTATGTCTGTCTAGTGTACAGTGTTACATCTCTACTAATTGACCATCCTTCTTCCTCTTCTTTTTCTGTGTTTGCTCACAAACAATGGCTGATTAGTTGGTTGGTTATTGATCCAGCGGTTCATGGGCTGATGCCTTTTGACCTATATTTTTAATGACATTGTAGTGCTAGGAATATTGTGGGTTTTCGACCCATCCCAGGCCATAGCCAGAAATTAACTATCACTCCACCAGGAAGGTAGGTTTCTACTTATGGACTGCTCTGAGCGATTGCAGTCAAGATAGAGTTCACTGTTCTCATTCCCCGCCAAGAATTGTCTGTTGGTTAAGCTGAACCTCTCTAAGGCTCAAGGCATGCAACTAAATGTTCACGGCAAAAGGCTTGTCACTTCATGAGTCACTATGCCTCTATAATGGGTCTCAGCCATTGGAAAATAGTGCAGTCAGTTTCTCCCTACTCAGTGCTGCATAGTACATCTCTGAATCTTGAATAAATCTTGAAGACTGAGGCAGGAAACTTTTTTTTTTATTGGTGGAGGCTGGAAACCTTTGAATACAGAAAGAGCACACTTATGATTCCATTATCGGTGTGTAGCATTCAGTGTGTAGTACTTAGTGTGTAGCACTTGCCATTAAACCAATACATAATCATCAATTGAAATGTGTATTAATTTTCTTTCTGTTCAGCTTGAATGGACATTTTGAGCAGACTGTAACACTTCCAGATACAATAACAACATGGCTAGTCTCTGCATTTGCTGTCAATCATGACGGATTGGTTGTGGGCAGCAGACCTTTTCAGGTATTTCATTCAGTCCACCAGCTTTGACCTACAAATGTTTGAATAACTTTATAAAGTTTAGTGTGCCTTTTTTTTATAACCATTGCTTTAGTTTTTTTTTATTCATGGTTTTTATTATTTATTTTATATATAATTCTTTTGCAGCTGTTAATCCCACACATAGATTACCAACAGGATCTAGTACCACACATAGATTACCAACAGGATCTAGTACCACACATAGATTACCAGCAGGATCTAGTACCACACATAGATTATCAGCAGGATCTAGTACCACACATAGATTATCAGCAGGATGTAGTACCACACATAGATTATCAGCAGGATCTAGTACCACACATAGATTACCAACAAGATATAGTCTAGAGAATGTAAATGTGCTATGTTGCCGTTTTATTTGTGCCTATAACCCAACATATCTGACTTCGGTGGTGATATCTAATCAGTTCAGTGTTTTTACCACTTCCACTAAAATATAGATGTCCATAGCAACTTCCACTAAAATGGTGGATGTCCATAGCAACTTCCACTAAAATGTGGATGTCCATAGCAACTTCCACTAAAAGGTGGATCTATAGCCACATAATTCATAGACTAGTCTAAGATTGCAATCTGTACCTGTACTGATGACACATAGAAGTGTATTCTGTGTCACTGACAGGATGTGATATTTATTGTGTTTGTTTTGTTTCTGTCTTCTAGCTTGCAGCTTTCCAGATCTTCTTCCTAACCATGAATCTGCCCTATTCCATCAAAAGAGGAGAAGTTTTTGTGCTGAGAATTACAGTGTTCAATTACAAGAAGAAGGATGTCAGTGTAAGTTATGTGTCTTGTTGTAGGTGTGATGACAAGTAGAAGGATGTCAGTGTAAGTTATTTGTCTTGTTGTTGGTGTGATGAGTGTGATGAGGTTGATGAGTGTGATGAGGTTGATGAGGTTGATGAGGTTGATGAGTGTGATGAGGTTGATGAGTGTGATGAGGTTGATGAGTGTGATGAGTTTGATGAGTGTGATGAGTTTGATGAGTGTGATGAGGTTGATGAGTGTGATGAGGTTGATGAGGTTGATGAGTGTGATGAGTTTGATGAGTGTGATGAGTTTGATGAGGTTGATGAGTGTGATGAGTTTGATGAGTGTGATGAGTTTGATGAGTGTGATGAGGTTGATGAGTGTGATGAGGTTGATGAGTGTGATGAGGTTGATGAGTTTGATGAGTGTGATGAGGTTGATGAGTGTGATGAGTTTGATGAGGTTGATGAGTGTGATGAGTTTGATGAGTGTGATGAGTTTGATGAGTGTGATGAGGTTGATGAGTGTGATGAGGTTGATGAGTGTGATGAGTTTGATGAGTGTGATGAGGTTGATGAGTGTGATGAGGTTGATGAGTGTGATGAGGTTGATGAGTGTGATGAGTTTGATGAGTGTGATGAGGTTGATGAGTGTGATGAGGTTGATGAGTGTGATGAGGTTGATGAGTGTGATGAGGTTGATGAGTGTGATGAGTTTGATGAGGTTGATGAGTGTGATGAGTTTGATGAGTGTGATGAGTTTGATGAGTGTGATGAGGTTGATGAGTGTGATGAGGTTGATGAGTGTGATGAGTTTGATGAGTGTGATGAGTGTGATGAGTTTGATGAGGTTGATGAGTGTGATGAGTTTGATGAGGTTGATGAGTGTGATGAGTTTGATGAGTGTGATGAGGTTGATGAGTGTGATGAGGTTGATGAGTTTGATGAGTGTGATGAGGTTGATGAGTGTGATGAGGTTGATGAGTTTGATGAGTGTGATGAGGTTGATGAGTGTGATGAGGTTGATGAGTGTGATGAGGTTGATGAGTGTGATGAGGTTGATGAGGTTGATGAGGTTGATGAGTGTGATGAGGTTGATGAGTGTGATGAGGTTGATGAGTGTGATGAGTTTGATGAGTGTGATGAGTTTGATGAGTGTGATGAGGTTGATGAGTGTGATGAGGTTGATGAGTGTGATGAGTTTGATGAGGTTGATGAGTGTGATGAGGTTGATGAGGTTGATGAGTGTGATGAGGTTGATGAGTGTGATGAGGTTGATGAGTGTGATGAGTGTGATGAGTTTGATGAGGTTGATGAGTGTGATGAGTTTGATGAGTGTGATGAGGTTGATGAGTGTGATGAGGTTGATGAGTGTGATGAGGTTGATGAGTTTGATGAGGTTGATGAGTGTGATGAGGTTGATGAGTGTGATGAGGTTGATGAGTGTGATGAGGTTGATGAGTGTGATGAGTTTGATGAGTGTGATAAGTTTGATGAGGTTGATGAGTGTGATGAGTTTGATGAGTGTGATGAGGTTGATGAGTGTGATGAGGTTGATGAGTGTGATGAGGTTGATGAGTGTGATGAGTTTGATGAGTGTGATGAGGTTGATGAGTGTGATGAGGTTGATGAGTGTGATGAGTTTGATGAGGTTGATGAGTGTGATGAGTTTGATGAGTGTGATGAGTTTGATGAGTGTGATGAGGTTGATGAGTGTGATGAGTTTGATGAGGTTGATGAGTGTGATGAGTTTGATGAGTGTGATGAGGTTGATGAGTGTGATGAGGTTGATGAGTTTGATGAGTGTGATGAGGTTGATGAGTGTGATGAGGTTGATGAGTTTGATGAGTGTGATGAGGTTGATGAGTGTGATGAGTTTGATGAGGTTGATGAGTGTGATGAGTTTGATGAGGTTGATGAGTGTGATGAGGTTGATGAGTTTGATGAGGTTGATGAGTTTGATGAGGTTGATGAGTGTGATGAGGTTGATGAGTGTGATGAGGTTGATGAGTTTGATGAGGTTGATGAGTGTGATGAGGTTGATGAGTTTGATGAGGTTAATGAGTGAATTACCCCTACTCTCCCTAACTTTTTTGTGGCATGAAAATAAGGGCATGGGAAATAAAAATGTGCATATTAGTAATTACTGAAATATAACAACACCCCCCCTCCCCACTTCCGACATTTAAAAAAATATAAATTTTCTGTAAATCTGTATCAATTTGGAAAATCTGTATTAGTTAACACTTTCTGATTTACACACAACATCAGATGTTTCTTGTTTTAATTATACAAGCACACAGCACTTTTTATTCTGTGTTTGTATTATGTTAAATAAATGTAATCACATCAAGTTATTAAATGTTTGAACAGGCTGTTGTCAAACTGGCAAGTAATCACACTCAGTTTTCTGTCATCGACTGGCCAGATAGTGACGGATGGATGCAGAAAGATATCGTTGTAAGTAATAGTGTAATAATAAGGGCAGCATATATGTCTTCCGGGGGTGCGGGGGGGGGGGGGGGGGAAGGTGTGGTGACAATGGTTAACCTATTTTTTTTTTAAAAAGGTCATTCACGCATTTTCATATATTCATGAGTAATTTGTTAATTTTAATGAGATTTTTGGCTGCCTTTTTTGTAGAGTTGTTAGGTGGGGGAGGACTGTTGCCCCTAAATTTAGCTAAATTCCTAGTACTAAAGGTCATGTTCTAATTCCCTAATGGGGGAGAGGGTTTTGATCCCCTAACACCCTGACCCACCCATGTATCTACAGGTGTGATAATAATAACAAGACATATAGAACACTGAACAAGATTGATTGGAGGGTCACCAAATTTCTAATCTCTGCTTTGCTGATGATATCGATCTGATGGCGAAAACAGAGGCAGAATTACAAGAGTTAAGACTAGAAATATCTAGCAAAAATCTTGGCATAGAAACAATGCAGAGAAGAGTAAATTTGTGGTCAATAGAAATACTAATTTCGTCATCATCAATAAGTGATGTCTCCACATTGAAGGTTGACGGCAACATACTCATCCCCTGTCACTTGTCTTGGTGGTACACTCTGCTAGACTATAACCTGTCCATCTAATGCTGTTACTCTCCCACTATTATCTTGCCTACCTCTTGCTCGCGTCCCCTCGACTTTACCCTCCAGTAAGGTCTTCAACAAGGTGTCATGTCTTTTAGTATTTCCAAAATATTCTATTTGCTTGATATTTATTTCGTTTAATAATTTTTTCTTCATACTAAGTTTTGTTAGAACCTTTTTGTATCCCACTCGGCAGAGATACTAGCAGAGTGTACCACCAAGACAAGAGACGGGATGAGTATTCCTATTCACCCAAATTTTACTCTTCTCTGCATTAATCTCTATGCCAAGTTTTTTTCTAGACCGTTCCATGCAGTTCTCCCTATTCTTCTATATACCCACATCTCAAATACATCAATTCTGTCTTCTAATTGTTTATTTAGTGTCCATGTTTCTGATCCATACATTAATATAGAATAGATGTAGCATTTTATAATTTTCATTTTTAACTTGTTTGTAATTTGTTTAGATATTAATAATTTCCTCATGTCATTGAAGGTACTGTTAGCCATTCCTATTCTCCTTTTAACTTCTGTTTCACATCTGCCATCATTTGTGACTATGTGTCCAAGATATTGATAGCGTTCTACTTGTTGTAGTTTCTCTCCTTGTATTTTTATGTTCAGCTCATGTCCTTCGGTTTCCTTCTAATTTAGTCCCAAACAATATAAAGCTTAATAATCAAAGACTTAAGGAGGTTTCAACATTTACTTATCTGTAAACCCAGAATAGTGTGGGGATGGTAAACCAACAGCTGAAATTAAGAAAAGACTGACCACGGACATGGTGATTTGTATGAAATAATAAGCTTACAATTTGTATCCCAAGGTGGATGCCAACAGAGCTGCCAGTGTTGAGTTTAAAATCAATGCCACAGCTGTTGGACTGATAGATCTACATGTTATCGCTGAAGATGTGGAGGATGGAATGAGGGATGAAGTCAAGCAGAAACTATTAGTCAAGGTACTTTTTTTTCCTCTTCATCCAACTTTTGTATTGATTCTTCTATTGTTTATTATTTAAAATATTACAGTGGAAGCCTGTTAGAACAATTAGGTTAATGAGGTGTGATAAGGGTTATTGAGCAGTGATAAGGGTTAATGAGAAGTGATAAAGGTTAATGAGGAGTGATAAAGGTTAATATGCAGAAAATACCCTGAAAATATTTTAAATCGGTGAACACATCAAAAAATGTCTCCGTGATTTTCTACAGATAAGCTGTTTTATTTATTTCCTTGTAAGCAACATTATTCTGATACAGACACAGATTCGTTGGGCAGGTCATCTGGTAAGTATGCCAGCTCATCGCCTGCCAAAGATACTTCTCTGTGGTGAGTTGCAGAAGGGGGTACATTCTCAAGCTGGCCAACAGAAGCACTACTGTCTATTGTCTATCCCCAAGTGAATGATTGTTGATCGCATTCACACTTGCCGTTAAGCGTAGGGGTGGTGGTATCTTAAGCTGTCGTTTCAAGGCCAGATGTGTCACCGAGGTTGCAATTAGTCCATGTTTGTTCAAGGTTATCTTAATGTTTTCAATCCACTGTTTTCTTGGTCTACCTTTGGCTTTACGCCCGGATATTCTTGTATTATATGCTCTTATTGGTATTTGGTTTGGCTTCATTCTCATAAGGTGACCCGAACCATTTTACTTGCTGTCTCTCAATATGTTCGATACATGATATTATACCAACTCTTTTCCTAATTTCTTCATTTCTTATTTTATCTAGTTTGGTAACCATTATACAGAAGCACAACAAGGACATAATTAAAGACCCCACTGAAAGTCTTTGAAATAGACCAAGATACATGGGAAAAATTTGCACAAAATAGATGTACATGGCACTCTACATTTAAAAAAATGGTGCAGCGGAATAGCTAAAACATTACTGGTAAATGAAAACTATCTGCAGTGGTAATCTCATACCTGAGCTTTCTAAGGACATTTGCAGCCAGAATAGGGTATATTAGCCATCTACGAACTCAGTCAAGGACATAACTCTAACTGAATCTTTCAAAAGTGGATGTAACAAATGTTCATCATCATCATCATGTGTTGGACGAACAACAAAAATAGCACAAAGAATATTTCGATAAGAAGTACAGACACCAGTTAAATCTTTATAAAACTGAATCTTATCTTCTGACTTTTTCCCCTGTATTTGCTGTAATTTCATTTATAAGCAAATGTTATATGTATATTTTTTGTTGGCCTTACTCCACTCCCACACTGGCAGCCGGAGGGAGAAATGAGATCGCGAGCTATAACAAAAGTTTTTCTGTTGAAGTCTACCACAAGCCTTAGTAACAATGTTGTCATAAACTGGCCAGAAGATAAAATTGTTCCCCAGTCAAAAAAGGTGGAGGTCAAGGTCACAGGTTGGTATCTTTGTGAAATTAGGGTATTTTTCTTTCATGATTTATTTATATTTATCTGGAAATTACTGATGTCACAAACAGCACAAGATGATGATGATGGTGAAGTAATACCTTTTGTTGTAAGCAGGTAGCTTTCGACAGCCCATAACCCTTCTGACATAAAATACAAGCACTCTTCAGTTAAGTAACCGAGGTGGTACAGAAACTTGTATATGGTGTGTTGTCTTAACGGCACGGTTGTGTTAGAGGGGGGGGGAGGTTGTTTATGGATGCGTGTTTAGTCTTGAAGGGAGGCATGCCAGGAGAAAGCACACACTTCTGACCAACTAGTTGACCATTCTTCTGTCAGATCTGTTGAACCATCTGCACAAATTTTGAACCTGTCATTCACTGCCACATAGGAGAGCCTTCCACAGAGTCCACTGACCTGCATCTCTTTTATTTCTGGTGATGAGACATGGAGAAGTTTGCTATATCTTGTGTTGAGATATGAAGAAGTCTGCTATTTCTGGTGACAAGACATTAAGAAGTCTTTTATTGAAGTCTAGTGAGGAGACATGGAGAAGTCTGTTGGTTCTGCTGACAAGACATAGAGAAGTCTGCTAGTTCTGCTGACAGACATAGAGAAGTCTGCTAGTTCTGCTGACAAGACATAGAAATCTGCTAGTTCTGCTGACAAGACATAGAGAAGTCTGCTAGTTCTGCTGACAGACATAGAGAAGTCTGCTAGTTCTGCTGACAAGACATAGAAATCTGCTAGTTCTGCTGACAGACATAGAGAAGTCTGCTAGTTCTGCTGACAAGACATAGAGAAGTCTGCTAGTTCTGCTGACAAGACATAGAGAAGTCTGCTAGTTCTGCTGACAAGACATAGAGAAGTCTGCTGGTTCTGCTGACAAGACATAGAGAAGTCTGCTAGTTCTGCTGACAAGACATAGAGAAGTCTGCTAGTTCTGCTGACAAGACATAGAGAAGTCTGCTAGTTCTGCTGACAAGACATAGAGATGTCTGCTTGTTCTGCTGATAAGACATATAGAAATCTGCTAGTTCTGCCAGCAAGACATATAGAAATCTGCTAGTTCTGCTGACAAGACATAGAGAAGTCTGCTAGTTCTGCTGAAAAGACATATAGAAATCTGCTAGTTCTGACAACAAGACATAGAGAAGTCTGCTAGTTCTGCCAACAAGACATAGAGAAGTCTGCTAGTTCTAGTGAGAAGATATAGAGGTCTACTAATTCTGGTGACAAAGCAGGGAGAATTCTGCCAGTTCTAGTGACAAGTACAGGAGAAGTCTGCAGTTGAGAAGATATTATAGAGAAGTCTGCTAATTCTGTTGACAAGACATGGAGAAGTTGTAGACTACATTTTATGATTACCTGTGTTTTCAGTGTCTTAAAGCACAATATATGATCTGGTGTTGGCACTCTGTGTTTTCTTAGAGCACAATTTATGACTGGGTGTTGGCACGCTGTCCGTGCTGTCTTGTAATACATTTCATAATGATTACTTGTGTTTTCAGTGTCTTAGAGCAGAATTTATGACTGTGTTGCCACCCTGTTTGTGCTGTCTTGTAACACATTTAAATTTTATGACCAGGAAATATACTAGGACAGTCACTATCCAACTTGCAGAGACTGGTGGTTCTACCGTGGGGATGTGGAGAGCAGAATATGATGACCACAGTTCCTAATATCTATGGCCTGAGCTATATCCGATCCACGGATCAGATGGGAACTGATGACATGGAGAGAGATATGATTCAAAATATGAAGACAGGTAAAAGTAGTATTTTTATGTGTTTGCTCTCAAACTCCTACAGATTAGCAGGATGTAGTCCAGAGAATTGAATTTTTCGGCTGGACACATCACATTTTTCAACTGGACACATCACATTGTTCGACTAGACACATCACATTTTCCGACTAGACACATCACATTTCAATATGGCTTCTGGATGACTTTGGCCCTATATGGGATGAGACAGTCAACTTTACACTATAACCTCCTTAATCACTTCTTGCAGCATACATGGAAAGTAAACAGTGTTGCTATTCTTTGCTCCCACTTTGTACCCTTTCAACACACTCAGTGATTGGTGACTTGGTCTGAGCCAGGTGACTTTCTAGCCTTAAACTTGGAACAGCATACCGCAGTTCTCCAATTGTGATAGTATCCGTCATTGAAGCAGAGATGTATGTCTGTTGTTTGACTGCTTCCATATCTTTTCCTATCTCTGTCTGATGTCTTATATCTGTTGTTTGACTGCTTCCATATATTTTCCTATCTCTGTCTGATGTCTTATATCTGTTGTTTGACTGCTTCCATATCTTTTCCTATCTCTGTCTGATGTCTTATATCTGTTGTTTGACTGCTTCCATATCTTTTCCTATCTCTGTCTGATGTCTTATATCTGTTGTTTGACTGCTTCCATATCTTTTCCTATCTCTGTCTGATGTCTTATATCTGTTGTTTGACTGCTTCCATATCTTTTCCTATCTCTGTCTGATGTCTTATATCTGTTGTTTGACTGCTTCCATATCTTTTCCTATCTCTGTCTGATGTCTTATATCTGTTGTTTGACTGCTTCCATATCTTTTCCTATCTCTGTCTGATGTCTTATATCTGTTGTTTGACTGCTTCCATATCTTTTCCTATCTCTGTCTGATGTCTTATATCTGTTGTTTGACTGCTTCCATATCTTTTCCTATCTCTGTCTGATGTCTTATATCTGTTGTTTGACTGCTTCCATATCTTTTCCTATCTCTGTCTGATGTCTTATATCTGTTGTTTGACTGCTTCCATATCTTTTCCTATCTCTGTCTGATGTCTTATATCTGTTGTTTGACTGCTTCCATATCTTTTCCTATCTCTGTCTGATGTCTTATATCTGTTGTTTGACTGCTTCCATATCTTTTCCTATCTCTGTCTGATGTCTTATATCTGTTGTTTGACTGCTTCCATATCTTTTCCTATCTCTGTCTGATGTCTTATATCTGTTGTTTGACTGCTTCCATATCTTTTCCTATCTCTGTCTGATGTCTTATATCTGTTGTTTGACTGCTTCCATATCTTTTCCTATCTCTGTCTGATGTCTTATATCTGTTGTTTGACTGCTTCCATATCTTTTCCTATCTCTGTCTGATGTCTTATATCTGTTGTTTGACTGCTTCCATATCTTGTCCTATCTCTGTCTGATGTCGTATGTCTGTTGTTTAACTGCTTCCATATCTTGTCCTATCTCTGTCTGATGTCGTATGTCTGTTGTTTGACTGCTTCCATATCTTGTCCTATCTCTGTCTGATGTCGTATGTCTGTTGTTTGACTGCTTCCATATCTTTTCCTATCTCTGTCTGATGTCGTATGTCTGTTGTTTGACTGCTTCCATATCTTTTCCTATCTCTGTCTGATGTCTTATATCTGTTGTTTAACTGCTTCCATATCTTTTCCTATCTCTGTCTGATGTCTTATATCTGTTGTTTGACTGCTTCCATATCTTTTCCTATCTCTGTCTGATGTCTTATATCTGTTGTTTGACTGCTTCCATATCTTTTCCTATCTCTGTCTGATGTCTTATATCTGTTGTTTCACTGCTTCCATATCTTTTCCTATCTCTGTCTGATGTCTTATATCTGTTGTTTGACTGCTTCCATATCTTTTCCTATCTCTGTCTGATGTCTTATATCTGTTGTTTGACTGCTTCCATATCTTTTCCTATCTCTGTCTGATGTCTTATATCTGTTGTTTAACTGCTTCCATATCTTTTCCTATCTCTGTCTGATGTCTTATATCTGTTGTTTGACTGCTTCCATATCTTTTCCTATCTCTGTCTGATGTCTTATATCTGTTGTTTGACTGCTTCCATATCTTTTCCTATCTCTGTCTGATGTCGTATGTCTGTTGTTTGACTGCTTCCATATCTTTTCCTATCTCTGTCTGATGTCGTATGTCTGTTGTTTGACTGCTTCCATATCTTTTCCTATCTCTGTCTGATGTCTTATATCTGTTGTTTGACTGCTTCCATATCTTTTCCTATCTCTGTCTGATGTCTTATATCTGTTGTTTGACTGCTTCCATATCTTTTCCTATCTCTGTCTGATGTCTTATATCTGTTGTTTGACTGCTTCCATATCTTTTCCTATCTCTGTCTGATGTCTTATATCTGTTGTTTAACTGCTTCCATATCTTTTCCTATCTCTGTCTGATGTCTTATATCTGTTGTTTGACTGCTTCCATATCTTTTCCTATCTCTGTCTGATGTCTTATATCTGTTGTTTGACTGCTTCCATATCTTTTCCTATCTCTGTCTGATGTCTTATATCTGTTGTTTGACTGCTTCCATATCTTTTCCTATCTCTGTCTGATGTCTTATATCTGTTGTTTGACTGCTTCCATATCTTTTCCTATCTCTGTCTGATGTCTTATATCTGTTGTTTCACTGCTTCCATGGGCTATGTATCTTTTCCTATCTCTGTCTGATGACTTATTGGTAATACAACCAATTCCTATTTTTTTTAAATGTGGTTTGGAATGAATAAATATGTATATATTACTTGATTTGTGACTGACTCCAAATGTGATTTTTTTGACTTGGTGACTGTTACTTGACTTGTGACCGACTCCAAATTATACTTATAAATTAGCAGGTATCTTTATCATGACTGAATATCTTCACAAGGTTATCAGAGGCAGGTTGACATGTACAGACACAGAGATGGATCCTACAGTGCTTGGGGTGAAAAGTCATACTCTAGTCACTTTGATGATACACGGAAACCAAAAGGCAGCACATGGTAAGAGCCAAAGTGATTTCCTGTTGTGTTAGAATGAATGAAACACTCACTCAGTCTTGTAGAATGGAAGAGCTCCCTGTTGAGCATGGAAAATATGTGCTGTTCAGCGGTTGGAAATGTTTTAAGTTATTTCTTGTTCATCTGTTGCTAGGATGCAAAAGAAGAGCAAAGAATAGTAACACTTTAATCTGCCATGTATGTTGCACGAGGTGACTAAGGAGGAATAACATCAGGTTTCGAACTCTATCCTGTAGAATTGGAGTGCTATCCTTTTTTTCAGTTCTGAGCCAAATTCATGAATTTTTCAGTGCCCAAACCAAATTCATGAATTTTTCAGTACCCAAATCAAATTGATGAATTTTTCAGTACCCAATTCAAATTGATGAATTTTTCAGTGTCTGAGCCAAATTCATGAATTTTCAGTACCCAAACCAAATTCATAAATTTCTCAGTACCCAAACCAAATTCATGAATTTTTCAGTACCCAAATCAAATTGATGAATTTTTCAGTGTCTGAGCCAAATCATGAATTTTCAGTACCCAAACCAAATTAATGGCTTTTTAAAACTAAAATTGAGCTATATCTACTATCCTGAAAGTATAAATTTATTTCCCTCATTGATCAGATATCAAGGCCTGTTCTGATCAAAGTGAAAACTTTTGTCACCTTCTATTCACATCATCAAAAGTTGCCAACAGACACATTTCCCCCATGTATTTTTTAGTTCTGAACATATTATATTTAATTTGCAACATCAAAGAATTGATATGCTCATTTCCTATTTATGATTATTTAGTACTGTAGTTTACAGCTTAGCTGCGATAGCTTGTGATTTAATATTTTGTGAGCTTCTGAGTTAGTGTATTTATTAAATTTAAATCAGCCTGGTAGACCAATGAAAATGTCATGGCTGACTTTGCCTATCCTGTTTGTAGAAGATAAATACACAAACAATTCAATGAAAATTTATGGGACTATTTGCCATCTATCCCGATGGAAACTAAAAGGAAAATCATACTCTCATTCTTTATACCAACATTGTGTTATCACTGTCAGACATGGACAATAGCTAAAGAACAAGAGAGAAAGCTTACTGTGTGTGTCTAAGAAAAGCAGCAAACAGAACAAGAAGAGATCATGTGAGAAATGAGGAGGTTACAGGAACTGTCGGAACAAGAAGAGATCATGTGAGAAATTAGGAGGTTACAGGAACTGTCGGAACAAGAAGAGATCATGTGAGAAATGAGGTTACAGGAACTGTCGGAACAAGAAGGGTTCATGTGAGAAATGAGGAGGTTACAGGAACTGTTGGAACAAGAAGAGATCATGTGAGAAATGAGGAGGTTACAGGAACTGTCGGAACAAGAAGAGATCATGTGAGAAATGAGGAGGTTACAGGAACTGTTGGAACAAGAAGAGATCATGTGAGAAATGAGGTTACAGGAACTGTTGGAACAAGAAGAGATCATGTGAGAAATGAGGAGGTTACAGGAACTGTCGGAACATCATCTGTGATCAAGTATATTGAACAACAGAGACTGAAATGGTTTGGACACTTAATGAGAATGATCCCTTATTGGCCAGTGGCAAGAGCATACAACGTCAAAATTGAATTTACATCAATTCTTGTTCATGTTCTAGATTGTTGAATATCGTTGTTTCTGGTCTCATATGTTGAATAATAATCTTTGTTTCCTATCCCCCCTCCCCCTTCTATTGAATGTGAATGTTACTATTCATGCTAGGCTAACAGCATTTGTATTGAAGAGTTTCTCCCGGGCTGCAAAGTTCATCCATGTTGATTCTGAAGTCTTGTCGTCTGGTGCAAAGTTTCTCACTAACAATCAGTTATCATCTGGAGCTTTTATGGAAACTGGACAAGTTTTTCACACGGAGATGCAGGTATGTGTTGTTCTCCTGTCATTCTGTTTCTGTTTTCATATTAAACTGTTTTTAATACTGCCTTCCTGTGAATCTGTCCTTGTGTGTTTTCTTCCAATAAATCTGTCTTTATGTATAGACATAAATCTTCAATCTTTCTTTGTACACTATCCTCCCATCAATCTGCCTTTGTCTTGCCATCATTCTGCCTGTGTACGCTATCTTCCCATCATTCTGCCTGTGTACGCTATCTTCCCATCATTCTGCCTGTGTACGCTATCTTCCCATCATTCTGCCTGTGTACGTTATATTCCCATCAATCTGCCTTTGTCTTCCCATCAATCTGACTGTGTATGCTATCTTCCCATCAATCTGACTGTGTATGCTATCTTCCCATCAATCTGCCTGTGTATGCTATCTTCCCATCAATCTGCCTGTGTATGCTATCTTCCCATCAATCTGCCTGTGTGTGCTATCTTCCCATCAATCTACCTGTGTATGCTATCTTCCCATCAATCTGCCTGTGTATGCTATCTTCCCATCAATCTTATCTTTGTATTCTGTCTTTTCGTGAATCATCAATCCTGTCTTTTTTGTACATCAATGAAACATTTCTTGCTTCTGTTTATGTAATTGACCAGCAAGAATGTGTCTTGTCTCAGATGTTTAATTGACCAGCAAGAATGTGTCTTGTCTCAGATGTTTAATTGACCAGCAAGAATGTGTCTTGTCTCAGATGTTTAATTGACCAGCAAGAATTTGTCTTGTTTCAGATGTTTAATTGACCAGCAAGAATGTGTCTTGTCTCAGATGTTTAATTGACCTGCAAGAATGTGTCTTGTCTCAGATGTTTAATTGACCAGCAAGAATGTGTCTTGTCTCAGATGTTTAATTGACCAGCAAGAATGTGTCTTGTCTCAGATGTTTAATTGACCTGCAAGAATGTGTCTTGTCTCAGATGTTTAATTGACCAGCAAGAATGTGTCTTGTCTCAGATGTTTAATTGACCAGCAAGAATGTGTCTTGTCTCAGATGTTTTCTAATCATAAATATCATTCTATTAATAATTGTCCATGGTTAACGTTACTTCTGTTGATATATTCCAGTCCGGCACAGGGTCAGACTCACCTTTAACAGTCTATGTACTCATCAGTTTGTTGGAAACAGACCAGGCCCTTGGGGTAAGACATTTCTAACAATATTCACTATTAAAAAAAAAAATAGCTGCAGCATTATTGCACTGCTAATGGACAGCAAATTTCAAATGTGTACAAATATTTTATTTTACGGAATTAATGTATCAACCTTGGCATGAACAACCTTTCAAACTTTCACAACGAAATGATGTTCATTAAATTTGGTCTGGACTTTCATTCTTTGTGACTGAGGCCTCTGTTTCAGTAAAATGTATGTCCTCCTCTGCCATCTATCAGAAAATGACATCACCTTGACATGGTTCCAATTAACCGTTGGATCTGTTGTGGGATGGCTGTCCACTCTTCCTGCAGTGTTAGAGACAGCTATTGGATCTGTTGTGGGATGGCTGTCCACTCTTCCTGCAGTGTTAGAGACAGCTGTCGAAGATTAGCTGGAGCCACGTCTTGCTGAAAGAGGTGTCTGTCCAGTTCATTCCATAAGTTTTCCATGGGGTTCATGTCTGATGACATGGCTGGCCATAGAATGATCTGGACATTGTTTTCAGCAAGGAACTGGGTGGTGAGTTGTGCCACATGACGTCGAGCATTATCCTGCTGAAAATCAACCTTCATGCAGCCACAATTGGAAGGATACGAGGTCGAACAATTTCAGTGATGTATCGTTCGACATTCAGGCGTCCTTAAATTTGCACCAGGTCATTTCTTCTCATGAAGTTCTTCACCCTCCCCCCCCCCCTACACATCAGTACACTTCCACACCATTTAAAGGAGCCTCATCAATGCTTTTCTGGGCATAACGCTCACAGACTCTTCAGTCAATTCTTCTCCATCTATTGTGTCGCTGGAGCACAAAAAGTGATTCATCACTAAATCAAACTGATCTTCAATCATTCCCAACGGTCCATTGACGATATAGTTCGCCCACTGCAGCCAGTTCTAACAATGCCAGTCTGTAGGAACAGGACCTCTGTAGGATCTTCTAGCCCAAAGACCAGTACCTTGCATCCCTTTCCTGACCATTTTATCTGAAATTCAACGAGCTGCTGGCATTGACTGGATTGTGGAGTACACAGATACAAATCGATTCCTGAGGTGACGCAGTCGTATAAAGTGGTTTTTGGCAGGAGTTTTGTCTCTGGGTTTTCCACTGTGAAGCCGTTTATTATGTGATATGTTGTGTCCTAGTGATGTTTATTATGGGATATGTTGTGTCCTAGTGATGTTTATTATTTTATACTGTGTTCCCATTTTTAATTTTGTGTGGCCTAGTGAAGTTTACTTTTTTATACTGTGGGTCCTGGTGTTGTTTTATATTGTGGGCCCTGATGAAAATTACTATTTGATATTATGTGTCCTCGCTGGTAAAGTTTACTATTTGATTTTGTGTCCTTGCTGGTGAAGTTTACTATTTGATTTTGTGTTTGATTAAAAAAATTTTTTTTTTCATTGGTTCTCAAACTCCTACATCTCTCTTATAGCTGGACAATTGTCCTACTAGATTTCCAGTAGGATGTAGTCTAGAGAATGTAAATGTGCTGACAATTTATTTGTGCCTATGGCCTGACACATCCATCTTTGATGGTTGCATCTAATACATTCAGTATTTTATTTGTGCCTATGGCCTGACACATCCATCTTTAGTGGTTACATATAATACATTCAGTGTTTTAACCACTTGCTCTGGTGGATGTCTGTAACCATATCGATAGTAGGCCAGCAGTACAAAAGAACTGGTTCCTGTGCTACAAGCTAGTCACCAATATCAAAACAAAACATGATTAACCTTGCTTGACATTTTTGCAGATATCTGAGATTCTTTCAACATAGCCACAGATGACAATATGCAACATTTAATATGTCATGTGACAATATGCAACATTTAATGTCATGTGAACAGTTCTACAACATAGCCACAGATGACAATATGCAACATTTAATATGTCATGTGAACAGTTCTGAAAAAATGTGTTCAATTTCACAGGGGGAGAAACTGAATCTGAGGAAACATATAGATCTGGCTGTGGCGTACATCAAGAGCAACTTATCACCTCGATACCTGATACAGAAAAAGGATAAGTTCCTAGCTGTTGTGGCAGCATATGCACTATCTCTAATGGGTGACTCACTAGCAGATGATTTCCTAGATGTGGTTACAGGTAATTTCATCATTCCTTAATAATAATATATCCACCGAAATATTAGTACTGAAACTCATCCAGTTCAAACATGTATGTGTTTGCTTGCTGACAGGGTATAACTCTAGCTCCATGTTACCAGTTGTGTTTGCTTGCTGACAGGGTATAACTCTAGCTCCATGTTACCAGTTGTGTTTGTGGACAGGGTATAACTCTAGCTCCATGTTACCAGTTGTGTTTGCTTGCTGACAGGGTATAACTCTAGCTCCATGTCACCAGTTGTGTTTGCTTGCTGACAGGGTATAACTCTAGCTTCATGTCACCAGTTGTGTTTGCTTGCTGATAGGGTATAACTCTAGCTCCATGTTACCAGTTGTGTTGGGGTGCAAAGAGTCTCACATTGCTCTCATGTGGACCGAGGGTTAGCAGATAACCAAGATTCTTAAATTACCTCCACGTGGTGCAAGCTAGATACAGACATACAGCTGCTCTTGCTATATTTCTGGCTAACAGTTTTAGGCTCATGGATGTGGATGTGGATGTGGAGATGTGGATGCTGTAGATGAAATAAGGATTCCCTGCAGAGTGACAGGAAATATCTCCAAAACCTCTTTTTGTCTTTTCTTATATTATTGATTAAGGTCCGTTTCGCATTTGACTTTCAACACTTCCACATTAGTTTTTCTGGCAGTCCATGGTATTCTCAACATTGTTCTATGGAACCACATCTCTGTTGCCTCTAATTTCCCACTTTCCAGTTTGTTTATTGTCTAAGACTTGCACCCATATGTTAGTATAGGAGTTATATAGCATTGAAGAACTCTCTTTCTCACCGCTAATGACAAGGTCTTATTACACAATATATTTTTCATTTTTCTGAATATTGTTTTTGCCTGTCCTATTCTGATTCTTATTTCTGTTGAACTTCTTTCATCTGCTGTAATTGTGCTTATATATTTGAAGTGGTGGACCTGTTTTAATACTATATCATTCACTTCGATCTTGCAAGGTGTGTTATTTTGTTTCTTTGAAATAACTATTACTTCTGTTTTCTTGATATTTAGGAAGAGGCATTTCTCTTTACTTTCTGTGACTACTACATTAATTAAATCTTGAAGGTCTTCCTCAATTTTTGCAATCAGAACAGTGTCATCCGCATATCTCAAATTATTTATGTTATGTCCTCCCACAGATATTCCTGGGATATCTACTATTGCACGCAATATGTTTTTACTGTATAAAGAGAACAGGTCTGGTGAAAGTACACATCCCTGTCTGACTTCTTGTTTTATTTGTTGAAAAAGGCCAAATTGATTTCCTACTCTTATTGCTGCTGTTTTTTGCCAGTACATGTTCTTGATTATTCTTAAATCCTTGCTGTCAATGTTCAGATTCTCTAGCATGTGTATAATTTCGCTATGTTTAACTTTATCAAATGCTTTCGTGTAGTCTATAAAACAGAAGTACAAGTCTGTTTTTACCTCTATAGACTTCTCTATTAGTGTTCTTATATATATATATATATATATATATATATATATATAGCGTTGTTGGTAACTTTTACCTTCTAGGAAGCCACATTGTTCTGGACTTATTTCTGTTTTTATTTTATTTCTCACTATATTTACATATGTCACCTTTATTTACATATGTTGCCTATATTTACATATGTCACCTATATTTACATCTGTCACATATATTTACATATGTCACCTATATTTAGGTGCGGACACATTTATAAAATTTATTTTAGTCATGTAGCTCTAGACCTGGCTCGTAATAAACACCTGGAGTATTTTTGTAGATGCATCATCAGTCAGGGTAGTGTCATCTCCCACCTGGAGTATTTTTGTAGAAGCACTGTGGGTAGAAGTCCTAAAACAAATTGCAATGAAATCAAGACATGGAAATCTATGACGTCTTCTCTATGTGCCATCTTTGGCCTTAGAGGAATAGCTAACTAAACTAACTGTGGATAGATGTTGTCTCCACCTGGATTATTTTTGTAGAAGCACCATGGGTCAGTGTTGTCTGCACCTGGATTAATTTTGTAGAAGCACTGTGGGTAGGTGTCATTTCCACCTCAATTATTTTTGTAGAAGCACCTAGGTCAGCATTCATGATTTTTGTTTCAAGACTGGCACATTGTGTAATTTGGACAGGCTGGCTGGTGGAGGCCGTAGGTTGCCGGCTTCTGCTACAGACTGACAAATCTGATTTGTACATGGGAACAGTGAAGTGATATGACAATCTTTTTAGACTGACTATCATCATGAGAATAGTAGACATGATCAGATGACATCAACATCTGTCTCTAGACTGACTATCATCATGAGAACAATACATTATTCTATGTTTTGTAAAGATTAATGTTTATATTTTTAGATTTAGTTGCCCCATGGGAAGATGATGGCATATTACAGGAAAAAGTAGCTAGCGATTATTGGATGCGCACTGCACCATCGTATAACATTGAGATTGCTGCATATTATTTGTTAACCCTCATACACCGTCAGCGAATTGGAGAAGGGGTCGAAATCATCAAATGGCTGCAGTCTCAACAAAATAGCCTTGGTGGTTACCGCAGCACACAGGTAGTTTTTGGTGTAATATGATTGTTTCATATTAGATTGTTTCAAATGTGATCATTTCACATCTGATTCTTTTAAATCTGATCATTTCAAATCTGATCATTCCAAATCTGATTGTTTCTAATCTTATCATTTCAAATGTGATTGTTTCAAATATGACTTTTAAGAAATCTGAATGCTAGTAAATTTTAATAAATGCTAGCAAAAAACAAAAAGAGTGTTAACAGATATAATGACACAACACAATCGATATAACAACACAACAACCAAAAATCAGAATAGAAAATTCTGAGATAGAGTGTACAGATAAATTTGAATATTTAGAACCAACATCAACGATGCAGGACACTGCATGGCAGAGATAAGAAAGAGATTGGCAATAGCATATTGTTCTTACATGATACTATCATACTATGTTATCTTACATGATACTATCATACAATCTTATCTTACATGATACTATCATACAATCTTATCTTACATGATACTATCATACAATCTTATCTTACATGATACTATCATACAATCTTATCTTACATGATACTATCATACAATCTTATCTTACATGATACTATCATACAATCTTATCTTACATGATACTATCATACAATCTTATCTTACATGATACTATCATACAATCTTATCTTACAGGATACTATCATACAATATTATCTTATTGAATACCATCATGCAATCTTATCTTACAGGATACCATCATGCAATCTTATCTTACAGGATACTATCATGGCTCTTCAAGCGCTATCAGAGTATGGTGTTGTCTTTAAGGAATCACCACCGGTCAGCCTTGTCAATGTTCACGAGCCAGAAAGTGGTCAGTCATTTAATGTTAGTATGGAAGGATCAAGGGCTGTCCTTCTGCACACAGTTCAGGTATGCTGTTAGAATATAGAATATTTCCTCTCATAGCATCGATAAACATTTACCAGATTGCATTGCCAGATTGTAATGCTTACTTTGTCATTTCTGCACAAACTAATATCATTTCTGTACAAATATCATTTCTGCACAAACTAATAATAGTTTCCTTGTCTAATAATAGTTTCACATAATTTATAACAAACTGTAGATAATCTTTCCTAATCTTGTAATAATTCCAATATGATTAGTTTCATTTAATCACATCTCATACTTTTTTTCCTGATAATGTTTTTTATAGTTATTCTTACAACAACATTACTACTTCCTGTTAGAATATTCTGACAATTATTTCCTAAATATTCGGGTTGTGATTTCTCACCTGGTGCGACCGCTATTCCAGTCAACCCAGCTGTGAATGGGAACTTGGTGCGGGAGTTAGGGAAAGTAAACACAGCAAAGGAACTGGCCACCCTACCAAATAGTTGCTGCGGCTTAGTATGTAAATTGTTATTTTCATCCCCGGCAGCAGGTTGCTGCCATGGGACCTACCTTTACTGTATATTGATATAATCTTTTGTTTAGCTGGTTAAATTAGTTTCTCTTTGTCAGCACCTGAATCTGTTTTCCAGTTTGTGTCTGTACCTGAATCTGTTTTCCAGTTGTATCTGAATCTGTTTTCCAGTTTGTGTCAGTATCTGAATCTGTTTTCCAGTTGTGTCTGTACTTGACTTTTGATCTGTTTTCCAGCTTCCAGATGATACAAAAGTGGTGGAGATTACAGCTACTGGACCAGTCAACAGTTTCTGTGTTGTGAAGGTAAATATTGATATTTTCAATCCAAACAACTTGAAATTGGCACAGATTTGCTGGCATAAATCTTTGCTACTGAATACTTCACAGATGGATCTCATTAAAACAACTTAGTCCGCGGACTGATTGAATATGTATGTAATGGCAGAAATTTGTTATATATATTTCAGTATAAATATAACTGTAGGTTGTTGGAAAGTGTTGTTATATAGGGAAATTTGTTATAACAGGATGTGCTATAGAAGGATTTCACTGAATATAGTTGTACAGTTGAGTGATTGCATGGGTACAATCATAGAGGGAAATTATTGTACTGGTACAGTTATAGAGTGAAGTCATTGTACTGGTACAGTCATATAGTTATATTATTGTACTGGTACAGTCATAGAATTATATTATTATATGGTAGTCATAGAGTGAAGTGATTGTATTAGTACTATATATAGTGGTATCATTGGCTACACTGTAATGTGGCTCTAACACCTACACTGTAATGTGACTCTAATGGCTACACTGTAATGTGGCTTTAATGGCTACACTGTAATGTGGCTTTAATGGCTACACTGTAATGTGGCTTTAATGGCTACACTGTAATGTGATATAGAAAGAATAACAAATTAACAGACCCGCATGCTTTTCTCACAAACATTCTGACACTTGATTCTTGATTATAATAATTAGCACCATGGCGCTTGAGACATTCCCATAAGTGCTCCGATATCTGTTCTAACAGTTATCCAGGTGTATACAGACTCAAAGTTCCTCTATGATCTTCGTAACTTGCCAGAGAGGACACACCTTCCCCCCTCACCTCAGGTTATCCCTCTATCTGTCATTCAGTGTATGTGCATACTATCACCTCCAGTACCATCATCTTCAGTCTGTAGTAAATCAATGACAATCCTTTTTTAGGTCGGCCCTATCTCTCTTCAATACTGTGCCATCAACCACAGTAACTGACAATTTATTGATTTCCTATGTAAGGGTTAAAGGATTGACAGGTATGCATATTAAAAGATCTTCTTGTGTCACAGGTAAATATTAGCTCTTTGATCTCTTACTCAGGTAGTTTACACCTACTACACCTTGGCAGGTGATGATGATATGGCAGTCTCGGATTCTGAAGTTTCTGTGGTTACCAAGACATCAAAGTTGTCCGACACTGTTCATAAAGTGGAAGCATGTGTTAAAAGGTAGATTTGTGGTTACATATCAGCTTGTACATCCGCTGCTTACATAACTGATTACATATTACATCTGCTGCATAGATAACTCATTACATTACATATTACATCCGCTGCTTACATAACTGATTACATATTACATCTGCTGCTTAGATAACTGATTACATATTACATCTGCTGCTTAGATAACTGATTACATATTACACCTGCTGCTTAGATAACTCATTACATTACATATTACATCCGCTGCTTACATAACTGATTACATATTACATCTGCTGCTTAGATAACTGATTACATAATATATTACATGACAGAGTATGTTGTTGTCGTATTCTGTTCAGGTGATTGTTAAGCTGTACATGTTGTGTGCACAGTCAGAAGATGGTACTCTGGTCTTTCCTTCCCAGAAGGTTAATGTTGTCTTTATTATTTGGGCTAATTTGGATTTGTATGATTATATATTTCCCTCCCAATGTTTCCCATGACCCATATGTTCATCCAATTTTTTTTTCCATAGATTTCAACATCATTTTAACTGTATGCCTGGTTGTTTCTGTATATAACTGTTCTTGTTGAGCTCCCATCTTTGCATGTCTGTCTGTCTTGTCATTGCCAGGTGTGTTTGAGTGGCCAGGAATACACTTCATAACAATGCTGACTTCATAAGATGTAAGCAGCTGGTTGGCATGGTGATATATTTGAAGTGGAACTATAAACTGCAACAGTGAAAGATTGATTTATACACGGATCATATCCTGTATTGTATCTTGACAAGAATATGTACTACAGTATATTCCTACCAACACTGTGTTACCAGTGCCAAACCTGGTCTCTCTCATCATGTCTCTGACATGTGAGGTGAAATGCTTGAGGGAAAAGCTGCAGGGGTCACCAGGCTTGATAGATTACAAAATGAAGATGTCAGGGAAAGAATAGGTATAATATCTTGTACAGATTACATAGACAGCAGATCAAGTGGTTTGGCCACATTATGAGAATGCATCACATGTTGCCCGTACAGGCATATAACCAAATGAGATCAGGTTACAAAGCCAGAGGACGACCACTGAAAAGTTGGATAGAAAATGTCAGGGACATTCTGAACAAACACGGTCATTTCACAGTCGAGGCCACACATCTGGCTTTAGAATGCAAGCTCGAGCTCCAATCACCCCTAAGCTTAACGGCAAGATTGAATAATAAACCACCTGGGGAAAGACAGTAGACATACCACTTATAAAGGATTGATTTATAAAAATTTCAAATACTCCTTAAAAAGGATTGATTTATAAAAAGATCAAATACCACTTATAAAGGATTGATTTATACAAAGATCAAATACCACTTATAAAGGATTGATTTATAAAAAGATCAAATACCACTTATAAAGGATTGATTTATACAAATATCAAATACCACTTATAAAGGATTGATTTATACAAAGATCAATTACCACTTATAAAGGATTGATTTATAAAAAGATCAAATACCACTTATAAAGGATTGATTTATACAAAGATCAAATACCACTTATAAAGGATTGATTTATACAAAGATCAAATACCACTTATAAAGGATTGATTTATACAAAGATCAAATACCACTTATAAAGGATTGATTTATTTATGGGTCACTTGTAGATTAGTCTGATATGCGCTGATGGTGGCAATCTCATACTTAATAGTAAAATAACAAACCCTTACACCTCCTTAATACCCTCTGTTTCTTTGACAGTTCCAAAACTCTCAAGTACAATGGAATGTTTGTACTGACCTTGAACCTACCATCAGGAGAACAGGCTTTAGATGACATATCCACAATTTTATCCAAAAATCCAAGAGCTGCCCGAGTTGAGACTGACGAAGGAGTTATCCATTTCTACATGAATCAGGTAAGAGCTATGATGTGCAAAAGGCATATTAAATTAACGTACTCTTTGTGTGGCTCTCAGACAAAGAGAGAATTTGTGACAGTCAAGGTGCCGAGTTCAAATCCTACTACAGGCAATTGTGCATCCAGACCATTCAAAAAGCAATTGAAAACTACTGAACATATTTATATTGCCTAAAAATTCACTTCAGCCAAAAATTCTGGGTTAATGGCAACATCCTGAATAAAATATGCTACCAATTTGTGTATTATATTTGTATTAATTTCTAGAAGAATTTTACTGCATCTTTCTATCATAAAATCCCTAAATTCTGCATCTTTGTATCATAAAATCCCTAAATTCTGCATCTTTGTATCATAAAATCCCTAAATTCTGCATCTTTGTATCATAAAATCCCTAAATTCTGCATCTTTGTATCATAAAATCCCTAAATTCTGCATCTTTGTATCATAAAATCCCTAAATTCTGCATCTTTGAATCATAAAATCCCTAAATTCAGTTTTGGGACTCAAAATAATTCTCATATTTTGTATTTTGGCTCAAAATAACTCACAATTCAGGACATCTTGAGCATTTGTCATCCAAGTCCTGTTATTTGTCTCACCATGTCAACTGTGAGTGTCCAACTCTCACAACCATACAACACAACAGAAATCACTAGTGAATTATAAAGTTTGATTCTTACTCTAACACTGATCTTACTTTTTCAAATTAAATTTACCCGTGACATAGAAGATAAAGCCATCTCTAGCCCCCATCTTGACATAGAAGATAAAGCCATCTCTAGCCCCATCTTGACATAGAAACTAAAGCCATCTCTAGCCGCATCTTGACATAGAAGATAAAGCCATCTCTAGCCCCATCTTGACATAGAAGATAAAGCCATCTCTAGCCCCATCTTGACATAGAAACTAAAGCTATCTCTAGCCCCATCTTGACATAGAAGATAAAGCCATCTCTAGCCCCATCTTGACATAGAAACTAAAGCCATCTCTAGCCCCATCTTGACATAGAAGATAAAGCCATCTCCAGCCTAGTTAATTTTGCTTTGTATTTTCCATCGCTGCATATGCTAGATCCGAGGTATTTGAAAGTATCACATCCTCAAGCTTATATCCATTCATCATGATGTTGGTCTGTTACTCAAGCTTATATCCATTCATCATGATGTTAGTCTGTTACTCAAGCTTATATCCATTCATCATGATGTTAGTCTGTTACTCAAGCTTATATCCATTCATCATGATGTTAGTTTGTTACTCAAACTTATATCCATTCATCATTGATGTTAGTCTGTTACTCAAACTTATATCCATTCATCATTGATGTTGGTCTATTCTTCTGTGCTCTGCTATTATCTAAGATCTTGTTTTTTTCAGTGTTGATTTCCATTCCGTGCGTGCTGGTAACTTTTATCCAACTTTGCTAACTCTTGTAGTTCTTTATCAAATGGTCCTCATGGATAACAGAGAGATGCAGGCCAGCGGACATTGCACGTTTGTCCTTTTTTGGCAGACTCCTGGGTGGTGGGAAATGCTAGATGTACCATCACTACAGATGGGTCAACAGATCTGATGGAAGAGTGATTAACTAGTTGGCCTAGAAGTATATGCTGCACTTCTGGCAGGACGTGATGATCCTGGAATATACTGCTACACTGGAATGCCTACCATCAGGGACTAAACATGCAACCATAACACCCCCCCCCCTTAACACAACCATGCTTTTGAGTACAGGAAACCTCACGAGTTTGAGTGTCACCTCAGTTAACTGAAGATGACCTATGCTTCGTCGGAAAGGCTATGGGCTGTCAAGAGCTACCTGCTCACAGCTAAATGGATTATTTCATCATCATCTTTCTTAGAACATCATATGCTACCTTATTGTTTCCATACAGAAATCAAAAATATATGTAAAACCATGTTACTAGAAGGGGCAGTTAGTTCTAGAGAGTTATCTTGAATTGTTGGTTTGAACATTCTGGGCTACCATTTGATTGAATATTTTGTGTTTCAGGCGCCAGGCGATGGGTACTGTCTAAATGCACAACTAGAGAGACAGATGGAGTTTGAAGTACAAAAACCAGGGTCTGCCAAGCTTTATGCATACTATGAACCAGGTGAGAGTTGCTTCATTCAGTTAACTATGAACCAGGTGAGAGTTGCTTCATTCAGTTAACTATGAACCAGGTGAGAGTTGCTTCATTCAGTTAACTATGAACCAGGTGAGAGTTGCTTCATTCAGTTAACTATGAACCAGGTGAGAGTTGCTTCATTCAGTTAACTATGAACCAGGTGAGAGTTGCTTCATTCAATTAACTATGAACCAGGTGAGAGTTGCTTCATTCAGTTAACTATGAACCAGGAGTGAGTATACTAGAAGTTAACTATGAACCAGGTGAGAGTAGATTAATTAAGTTAACTATGAACCAGGTGAGAATAGATTTAGTGATTAGACATGTTCGCAGTGCTTGGACTTTCACAGCTCAGTGTACAGGTAAAACAGAGAGGAGAGTGGTGCCTTTGCGGTTACTATGAGTAGCATGACCATGGAGATTATGGCGGTGACCAGGACATTTGAGTGGGTATGCACACAGAAGTTAATGTAGGTCTGCATCTTGAGTGACTATGGGTATGATTAGGAAGGTACAAGTGGGTCTCGTTTGTGAACAGTGGATTGAAGCATTGAGAAAGGCGAGGC
This sequence comes from Meghimatium bilineatum, assembly GCA_034231615.1. NCBI lineage: Eukaryota > Metazoa > Mollusca > Gastropoda > Stylommatophora > Philomycidae > Meghimatium > Meghimatium bilineatum. The sequence goes on along the minus strand of CM067310.1, from coordinate 1,183,930 downwards.
TGAAAATGGTTATATTTGTTGTCATGCTGGGGCATGTGGGTGTTTGAGGCAATGAAAGAAGAGCAAATCAACTGGCGTCCTGAGTGATTGTGGCACAGGGCAATGGATTGAGTTGATGTTTTGAACTCCTTAAGAGATATAACACGCGAGAGTGAGACTAGTGTGGATGATGATTCCTTTTCAATGGCTAGGATTAAAGATCAGGGATTGAAATGCGGTGTTGATAGAAGTTAACATTTTGGAGATCGCAGAAGAATGATGGTCAACCAGCATAGGACTAGTACTGTCAGTAGAAGTGTAATGGCGGATACACTCAGGGAGAAATCAGAGCAACTATGGATGTGTCCAGTTTGCAGTGACAATGATCTGATGACTAACTAAGGTGAGAGTAGTTTAATTAAGTTAACTATGAACGAGGTGAGAGTAGATTCATTAAGTTAACAATGAACCAGGTGAGAGTAGATTCATTATAGCAGGTGTACAGAAATCCAGGAATATATTTTTTCAGATGTGTAATCTACAATTCCAATACTTTGTTTCTTCCAGACACTGCTAGTGAAGTTACCTTAGCTCTGGAAGACTCTGTGTGCAGAAGCAAAGACTGCGGTAGGGATGGAGCTGTTCTCCTGAACATGGCAAATGTTTTGCTGACCATCATCATATGCACACTTGTTAGTCTGCTGGTCTGTATGTGATGGATCTGTTTCATTGTGCTCTGATAGCTGTTTCAGGGTTTTGCTTGCAGGAAAAATGGGAGAAAAGCATGACAGTTCTCAGTGATGGTTTCAAATCTGTTTAAAGATAACAAATAAAAGTTGTCATAAAAGATATCAAACCTGTATTGTAATTAGGGAGCCGATGTGATCAAGTGGTAGGAGGGATGGTGTGGTCAAGCGGTAGGAGGGATGGTGTGGTTATCTGATAAGTGGGATGGTGTATTCAAGTGGTTGGGGGAGGGGGGTGCAGTTAAGTGCTTAGAGGGATGGTGTTGTCAGATGATTAAAGGGATTGTTTAGTCAAGTAGAGAACTGGTGTAGTCACATGGTTCGGCAGATTGTGTAGTTGATATACACTCAAGTTAACAATTTTACTGATAATTTTTAACAGTTATCAAAATTCTGATATACAACCTTGGTGAACAACGTTGATGATCGCCGAAATCGTTATTATACTTCAGAAATACAGCAACTGTAGCGATAGTGTTACTAAAAATAGCTCACCGGGGATACTTCGTTATTCTAAAATGGTAGCACCTGTGAAATACAGTCTGGAGACGCCATTTACGAGTATTAATCATGAATAATTCAGATTTCTAGAAGGTGAGATTTTGTGTTATTAAGAAAGTAATATAAATATAGGTCTAACATTATAAAAAGTTGGATTTCACTCTTGAAATAACTCTGGGGATTTCAAATTTATTATATACAGTATACAAAATATAGAATACATATAGTTGGGGATTTTGAAAAGTGTTGCTATATAGGGAAATATGTTATATAGGAATCCGCTGTGGAGGGATTCCACTGTATGAAAGCTCTAGAGATACCCACATCCTTCCACATAGAACATTCTACACAAGAACATTTCATTTTTTATAATCCTTTGAGAATTGAAATGAACAATGAAATAGCATTTTCAGAAGAACATTGGATGAACGGTGTTGCGTAGTGTACCTCATGAATTTAGCAAAGTTGGATGTGTCAGATTTCTTGGTGAAATATCTTGAATGTGTCAGATTTCTTGGTGAAATATCTTGAATGTGTCAGATTTCTTGGTGAAATATCTTGCACGTGTCATATCTTGCACGTGTCATGTCTTGCACGTGTCATGTCTTGCACTTGTCATGTCTTGTATTCTATATTGTGATAACATAGATCTCATTACTAGATGTGTCTCTGCTGTACAAATGTTTGTATGACATTGTTTGTATGACATTGGGTTAATGTATCTTATCTTGGTCTGTGTGTGAATGTATCTTATCTTGGTCTGTGTGTGAATGTATCTTATCTTGGTCTGTGTGTGAATGTATCTGTTGACATGGTCATCTCAAATGTGGACATTATTTTAAAAATGTATGCAGTACTTATGAGCCAAATATAATTTGTCAGATGATTGAATAAAACAATAAAACTATGAAACTTATGTTTCCTGACTTCAACCACCACATTTTTTAATAACACAACTAAAAACCACCAATCTTTACCACAGCAAAAACCACTTAGTTAAACACATAAACTTAAAACCATGTATAATTTTATTTATCGAACAATTTAAGTCACAAAATGTTTTGTCATAGCGACATGAGAAAAGCCACGCAATATTTTAATATTCACATATATCCAAAAACCACTTAAAATGTACACAACAACTATTATGATAATGTATTAGTTTCACTATTACTAATAATTGTTAGCGTATCCTATTCAGGACATAGCATCAACCCAGCATTTTTTGTCTGTAGTGATTTTCTAGGCAATATGTTTTATACGTTCAGTAGTTTACCATTGCTTTCTGAACAATCCGGATGCACAACAGCCAATGGTGAGGATCGAACTCAGTACCTTGGCCATCACAGATGGGCTCTGTACCACTCTACCACAGATGGGCTCTGTGCCACTCCACCACAGATGGGCTCTGTGCCACTCCACCACAGATAGGCTCTGTGCCACTCCACCACAGATGAGCTCTGTGCCACTCCACCACAGATGGGCTTTGTACCACTCCACCACAGACTGGCTCTGTACCACTCCGCCACAGACGAGCTCTGTATCACTCTGCCACAGATGGGCTCTGTATCACTCCGCCACAGAGTCGGACAATTATTACTAATATAGCTAATAGATAGCAAAAATAATGTCAATAAGAAATAAGAAAAAAAACAAAGCAACAAGGACTTTTTCCACATTATGGTACAAGAAAGGAACTTTCTCAAGAAGCAACAACGAACCAGAAATAAAACCCACAAAACTATCAAATAAAATGAGATAGTCTTACAACAAATAGATTGAGATACAGTACTCGCAGGTAGACAGAGTCGAAAAACTGGTAGAGAAACATCACGACATGGGCAAGTCACAGTCAGACAGAGTACACCACTACGGCTAGACATGGGCAAGTCACAGTCAGACAGAGTACACCACTACGGCTAGACATGGGCAAGTCACAGTCAGACAGAGTACACCGCTATGGCTAGAGATGAGATGTTAGAGGTCCATTGAAGCCAACCTTCGTGGTGAAAAGAATAATGAATTATTAATAAATAAATGAACAAAAAGACACAATATTCTCTGACAACTGATTTCTTCACAAGTACAAAAAGACACAATATTCTCTGACAACTGATTTCTTCACAAGAAATGTTTATTGTTGACTGCAGCCCCAGTGTCCTCTTGTATCTCTGTGAAAACTTTAACTGTTATTATTAGTGCACTGACATCACTGTTCAATGTATCCACTCTTTTATTATTACTGACACAATAATGTTCAATGTTTCCACTCTATCTCTCTGAAAACACCACTTTCACTGTTATTATTAGGAACACAATAATGTTCAATGTTTCCACTCTATCTCTCTGAAAACACCACTTTCACTGTTATTATTAGGAACACAATAATGTTCAATGTGTCCATTCTGAAATTCTAGGCACTTTAACTGCCGTAGTGACCCTATTAATGTTAATGTTTATATTTGTTAGAAATATTGGGAGTATGAAACATATAACTCCGTAGCTCCAAACAATGATCCCTTGGGATCTGACAGAATGCACTTTTAAACAAGATGTCACAGCTTGGTATTTAATCTATAATCTCTTGAACGCAAGATAAATGGCTTTGCCACTACACCTTTGAGATCATAAATGCACAATTTATTGAACACTAAGTGGATTTTCTACGACTCCTTGGAGATCCTGAACCCACAATATCTTGGAGATCTTGAGGCAACAGCAACTTGGAGATCTTGAACACAAAAATGGCATACCCACAACGCCATGGAGATCCTGAAGTAACATCCTGTCAAACACAAAATAAATGGCTTACCCAAAACACCTTGGAGATCCTGAAGTTACAAAATCTTGGAGATCCTGAAGCCACATTCTTTTGCACACAATGTAAATGGCTTACCTATAACTTACCATGCATGTCATAAGAGCTAACTAAGAAGTCTTGTGAGTGGAGTTGGCTTCATCGCACAGGTTAGAATGACAAGTCACATGTGTGAGGCCAAAGGTGCATATATTGTTGCAAAGTGGTAAGCCATAACACAACACATGCCATTATCCTGATTACATGCTGATAAACAGAAGAAGTGTGAGAGTGATGACAGAAGAATCATCATTGTCACTCTATGACAAACTAATCTCTCATAGAGCAGTGATGTCACTCTATGTCAAACTAATCTCTCATACAGCAGTGATGTCACTCTATGACAAACTAATCTCTCATAGAGCAGTGATGTCACTCTATGTCAAACTAATCTCTCATAGAGCAGTGAAATATATCCAGTTGGAACAGTAACATGTGTGTAGCCAGAACAGTGAAATATGTGAAGTTGAAACAGTAAAATATGTGAAATTGGAACAGTAAAATGTGTGAAGTTGAAACAGTAAAATATGTGAAATTGGAACAGTAAAATGTGTGAAGCTGAAACAGTAAAATATGTGAAATTGGAACAGTAAAATGTGTGAAGTTGAAACAGTGAAATATTTGATGTTAAAAAAGTAAAATATTTGAAATTCAAACAGTAAAATGTGTGAAGTTGGGAAAGTAAACTGAAATTATAAAAGTAAAATATTTGAAGGTTGAACAGTAAAATATTTTAAGTTAGAACAGTAAAATTAAAGAAGCTTGGACAGTAAAATCTAGGAAGTTAGGACAGTAAAATGTAGGAAGTTTAAGACAGCAAAAACTAATAAGTTGGGACAGTAAAATGTAGGAAGTTAAGAAAGCAAAATGAAAGATGATGGAGCAGAAAAATCTAGGAAGCTGGGACAGTAAAATGTACAGACTTTGAATGTTGGTTACATAATAACACAGACTTTGAATGTTGGTTACATAATAACACAGACTTTGAACGATGGTTACATAATAACACAGACTTTGAATGATGGTTACATAATAACACAGACTTTGAATGATGGTTACATAATAACACAGACTTTGAATGATGGTTACATAATAACACAGACTTTGAATACATAAATGCAGTTCTTTAATGACAAGTTAAAAAATTTGGTACATGACAAGCAGATGTGACCAAATCATGTCATAATAGTCCAACTTTTGTAATTTTATGCACAACCCATGTAAATTTCTGTTATAATTTGCGCATCATCCATGGCATCACAGAAATGTCACTTGACAAGTAGAACTAGCAGACAAGTTGATGCTAAACCACAATAGGTAATGTAATCGTAGATGTCTGTTACACAAGCTAAAACTATCCATAACGTTACCTGTGAAACCTTCCCCATTCCAACAGCTACACATTCCTAACTATCCCCCCTTCCTTACAAATATTAAAATAAGCTGTCTACCCTCCTCCCCCCAGCTATATGTGTCAACTTTTTTTACGCACCTATGGTTTTGTTCCACTAAAACTTGGTCACATCTCCCAGACACATATCCAAAATTATATGCGCATAAATGACATGGCACATATTATATGTGCATTGAATGACAAGTTACAAAATGATATGTGCATTGAATGACAAGTTACAAAATGATATGTGCATTGAATGAGATGTACAAGATTATACATAGCTTAAATAACAAGTTACAAAACTGTAGGCTTTGAATAACAGAGTAAAAATTATACGTATTTGTAAAGAAAAGGTACATATGTATTCTTTGAATAACAGATTACAAAATTATCTATTCTTTGAATAACACATTACAAAATGTAATATATTTTAAGAATATGATGCAAACTTACTTTGAATAAGGAGCACAGAATTATATATATTTTTAATGCAAATTTCAAATAACCGACCTATCAATGGCGAAGTATAAAGTGGTAGAAAATGCAATAGGGCCAAATACCAGACATCAAGCAGATGCTCAGCAAATGTACAGCAAGAGAATATGGTCATTTGTTAAATAGCATAGACCTATCCTCGGATCTAGCACATGTATCGATGGGAAATGTACAACATACCTAATTAAAAATAAGGCTGGAGATGGGTTTAGTTTGTCGAGGTTAAACTTGATTTGGAAAAGCTACATCGATATTCAAGTGAAAATCAAACTGTATAACTCACTGGTACTTTCTGTTATGTTGTATGGTTGTGAGAGTTGGACACTCACTTTCTGTTGTGTTGTATGGTTGTGAGAGTTGGACACTCACTTTCTGTTGTGTTGTATGGTTGTGAGAGTTGGACACTCACTTTCTAGCATGCTATGAAGGAATTATAATGGGAGAGTCATTGAGAAAGTAGAATGTGAGCTCAAAGAATCTATAATAATATGAGCGTCATGAAGTAATTAGAATATGAGAGTCAGAAGGAGTTTGAATGCAAGAGTCATGAAGTAATTAGAATATGAGTCAGAAGGAGTTTGAATGCAAGAGTCATGAAGTAATTAGAATATGAGAGTCAGAAGGAGTTTGAATGCAAGAGTCATGAAGTAATTAGAATATGAGAGTCAGAAGGAGTTTGAATGCAAGAGTCATGAAGTAATTAGAATATGAGAGTCAGAAGGAGTTTGAATGCAAGAGTCATGAAGTAATTAGAATATGAGAGTCAGAAGGAGTTTGAATGCAAGAGTCATGAAGTAATTAGAATATGAGAGTCAGAAGGAGTTTGAATGCAAGAGTCATGAAGTAATTAGAATATGAGAGTCAGAAGGAGTTTGAATGCAAGAGTCATGAAGTAATTAGAATATGAGAGTCAGAAGGAGTTTGAATGCAAGAGTCATGAAGTAATTAGAATGTGAGCAATATGAAGTAAATAGAATGCCGTGACCCACCACTTAATAATTGGATCATCCCTTGTAAACAAAGACATCCATTTATCCAATACATTCCTTTTATATTTGTGTATGCTTCGAATTACTTGCTAACATTTTCCTGTAAAATCAAATCTTTATTCTTTACTTTTCAAAATCAGAAGTGGGCAACCTTTTTTTGGGTCCTCGGTCCTGATTGATATTTTTCATGTGATTTGGGGCACAAATACTTTTGTGTTATTCCATTGCAGCTCCAAGCAGTGTTTCCTGAGCTCGGAGTTCAGTTCCAATAATACTTATGTCAGCATGCGGATCAGAAAATAATGGCCGGCGGGCCGAAGATGGCCCGCTGGCCTGAATTTTCCCACCCCTGTTTTAAATAAACTTGTAAATATATTTGAGAACAATCAATGAATGTCAAGCTATTTCTTTGTTTCCTCATAAGCAAGGAAGTGTAACTCTGGAAGCGTTTTGAGATTACTTGACCTGAGTTGTCTTTGCTTAGATCAGAGATTACTGGTATCTTCAGCAATAATCTCTTGTGTTTTTTCAACCTCTACTTGTTCTTGTTGACAATGAACACAGTTTTCTTCCGTGGATGAAGAGTAACTGTTAGTTTCCAAAGCAACAAATGATTTGAGGAAAATTTGCTCTTTTTCTTCGTTATTTTCCAGGTTGATGACGTCATCCGCGTTATTATTTCCAATGTTAAACAGTCGCGCCTTGCTCTCAGATTTGATTACAGATGGGTTTTCTATGTCAATGTAATCTATGAATCCGTTGGGGTCCACTTTGCAGTTGTTGTAGGAGACTTGAGGAGCTTGTTTCTCGGGTTCCTTGGCCCTCTCGGCAAAGACTCGTTCATACAGTAGAGCTGCTAGAATGCCTCCGGAGATTGGGCCTGTCCAGTAGACCTGCGGATGAGAAACATATTGATAGTTGAGTGTTAATAGCTAAGATGGCGTACGTTGTACTGTTGTGCTCATGGCATTCTGAATAAAGTGTTATACAAGAGTTGTTTATGTTAGAATATATTATTTACTAACACGAGCTGCAAGTCTTAATTAATGGATAGCCCATATCAGTTTTTCCGGTTGCAACATACGGCTGTGAAACATGGACTCTAAGTAAAACAGCGGCAAAGAAGATCAACGCCTTCGAGCTGAAATGCTACAGAAAGATACTTAGAATATCATGGAAGGATAAAATCAGAAACTCAGATATTATAAACACACTGAATATTCCAGAGTGTTGGTTACTAAACACAATAACAAAAAGAAAACTACGCCTGTTTGGTCATATAAAGAGACATAACTATTTAGAAAGACAAATAATGGAGGGAAGAGTACCTGGAAAGAGGAGAAGGGGCAGACCAAGAAGACGATGGACTGACGACATTAAAGATAACATGAATACATCGCTAGAAAATGCAAGCCACATCGCCCAAGACAGAAAGAGGTTCAGAGAGTTCATTGGGAAGACAACGTTCTGGAAGGAATACGTCACATGACACCATATCAGTTTGCAAAGTCGGTATGTTTACCAACATATGATATGTTTCTGTATAAAGTGTTTAAATACACGGACATGGTGGGAGTTCTTGTCTAGCTTGTTGTAGTTCTATACATTGAAATAGATGGACATAGTGGGAGAAGTTCTTCCCAAGCATGATGTAGTCACGTTATATTGAAAGATAACATGTTATATTGCTTATCTGCCGAAGACGGATGTGTTGGTCCATTGGCGCAAATAAAACGGCAACACAACGCATTTCCATTGTCTGGGCTACATCCTGCTGGAAATCAAGTAGACTTTGGCCCAGCTACAAGAGAGATCCAGCGGGAGTTTGAGAATGAACGAAGAAGAAGAAGATATTGCTTATAAATAATATAAACAGCCAGTATCAGGTATTATAGGGGGAAAAGGAAAGGCAATAGACGGGATTTTGATTTGAATCAGGCAATTCAGAATCCATTTATTCACTTTGTAAATTCGTTGTTTATCTGCATGCTATTTGTAATCAGTTGTAACTGCTAGGATATCTGGATTGTCTTGTAATCAGTTGTAACTGGTAAGATATCTGGATTGTCTTGTAATCAGTTGTAACTGGTAAGATATCTGGATTGTCTTGTAATCAGTTGTAACTGGTTCGATATCTGGATTGTCTTGTAATCAGTTGTAACTGGTAAGATATCTGGATTGTCTTGTAATCAGTTGTAACTGGTTCGAGATCTGGATTGTCTTGTAATCAGTTGTAACTGGTACGATATCTGGATTGTCTTGTAATCAGTTGTAACTGGTTCGAGATCTGGATTGTCTTGTAATCAGTTGTAACTGGTTCGAGATCTGGATGAGCCTGGTATTTTTATCACAAATGAGTTATAGAACTTAGTTTATTCTGGATATATCAAATCCATGTTGAATAAAATTATACAAGGAGAAGTACAGTTTAAGGGAATAGACCAGCGTGAAATACGAACTGGAAGTTGTATGTACCTCCTACTCTACATTCTGACGAACTTTTTCATCCCGGATGTGGAGAATGTCAACATTTCGTTTCAGCGGCAATTAGGCCACTGCTGTTGATAGTTTTTTGTCCATTTAAAAACAAAAGATGTTATCTGGTAGAAGGGATTATATTTCTCCGTGGAAGATGTGCAAACAAGATATGTGAAGGTGAACACAAAAAGTAGGGCTTATGTTTATGCGCTGCACTTAGAGAGTGGGAGAGAGTAAGAGAGTGTATGTGATAGAGTGTGTGATAGAGGTCGAGGGCATATTAGAGAGAGAGAGAGAGAGAGAGAGAGAGAGAGAGAGAGAGAAGATTGTATGGAGAGGGAACATTGGACAGAGAGATTCAATCCAGCAAGCAACATATGTTAACTAGCAGCTTGGTCAAATCCGGAAACGGCCATTTATTCCAATGAATAATGCGCATTAAATTATAACCTCAAACATCATATTACAGCATGACCGTAAATGCGTTTACAGTAAGGAGAGGTGCATCTCAAATATAGGCCCCCTATACAGCAAGGAAGGGAACTGGCCACCGCCACCTAATAGTTTCTGCGGCTTGGTACATGAAGAGGTACTTTCATCTCCGACGGCAGGCTGTGACCATGCGACCTATCTTCATCTCCGACGGCAGGTTACTGCAATGCGACCTACCTTTAGACCTATCTTTACATTTAGCATAACCAGGGAATTCTCTGCACGTTTTCGTATATAGATTACTTGTTTTTGTATGAGAAATGTAATATTTTCTTGACAAAAATCGCTACAGGAGGAGTTTTATTCAACTTTTGGCTAAATTCCTAGTATTAAAAGTCATCTTGTGATTTGCTAAGGGGACGTTTGAAAGCACAACCCCCTCCCAATCTACGAGCTTATAGGGTGTACATAAATTACGTTAACATTTTGCCATATTTGCACCCTCCATTCCCCCCCCCCCCCCGATATATTTGTAAGCATACAAAGTAATAAAAAATTACGTGTTTCGTTCCCAATTTTTAGAAACATGTGTACAATTTAAATAAAGTAATTGTTTTATAAAAAATATGATAGTTATAGTATAAAAAAATATGATATCGTACTGGGATGATAGAGCTTCATCGGATATCCTCTTCTTCTGCGTTCATTCTCAAACTCCTGCAACTTAGCAGAATATATTCATAAGAACGGAATGCGCTGTGTCATTGTTTGCAGCTTTGCTGCGATATCTGAGCTTTTCGGCCTGACACATCCGATTTCAGTATGCATGGAGAGTACGAACCGCTGTGTGAGTTTGTGTGGGTGTATGGAGATAAAGAACAGGTGTGTGAGTATGTGTGGGTGTATGGAGATAAAGAACAGGTGTGTGAGTATGTGTGGGTACATGGAGATAAAGAACAGGTGTGTAGGTGTTGATGTTAGTTTCTTGGCTTTGTATACGTCTCGATAGTTTACCATTGCTCTCTGATCTCTGCTGGACAATCTTCATATGAAAAGGCTCATTAAAGCAGGAGGGAGGGGGTGGTTGAGAGGAAATTTGATGGGTTCATCCCCCCAACTCCCATCTCTTGAATACCACCCCATTTGAGCAGGCGGGTCGGTGCGGTCCGCGAGTCATAGGTTGCTTACACCTGGTGTACAGGTAAACAAATTATACAATTTTGACTAATTTTGTTGTTATTCCTGAATAGCTCAAATCTACAAAAAAAAAGTTGAGCTTATGTTGGATTTGAAAATAAGTTCATTGTTTAATGTTTAGATCCGGCAACCTGCTTAAATTATCATTGAAATGTTATACTTCGTAGACATGCGTCTTAACTACTGTCATCTTCAGACACAAAAATCACAAAAATATGCGAATGATAAACGAGGTTCATGTCGAATGTGCAACAGTTTTTTTGCTGTTTTCTTAGTTAGAAAACACAGTTTTTACGTAAATACCTAACGTCGGAATCTTGTTTATTGCCATGTTTCTACGTACATTCGGTCAGGGCCGTAGATCAGATTTTGTTAGAGGAGAGGGGAATTTACCTTCAATAAAACCTTATTTTCTCACAATCCATTATCTATTGGCTTACATTCGATACATAATCTCCCTCATGTGTAGGTCAACGCATGATCGTCTGCTGCATGGAAGACCTCTTCACAGAATGTTAACAAGCCTTCATTCGTTACATTTTTATTATTGTCGTGTCTTTATTGGTTACTATATATATTTATATTTATATATACGTGGAATCGCCTTGGTTGTTTTAGGATTGCGATTCCACGTATATAAATAGTAACAAACAAAAATCACGACAATAATCAAAAACGTAACTAATGAAGGCTTGTTTATTTCTGTGCAAATGCAGTTTATACATTAGACGGTCATAGTTTACCTTAGTAAGAACTTAATATTAAGATTGACGTCAGATCTCAGGTGAAATATGTCTGACGTCAGATCTCAGGTGAAATATGTCTGACGTCAGATCTCAGGTGAAATATGTCTGACGTCAGATCTCAGGTGAAATATGTCTGACGTCAGATCTCAGGTGAAATATGTCTGACGTCAGATTTAAGGTGAAATATGTCTGACGTCAGATCTAAGGTGAAATATGTCTGACGTCAGATCTAAGGTGAAATATGTCTGACGTCAGATCTCAGGTGAAATATGTCTGACGTCAGATTTAAGGTGAAATATGTCTGACGTCAGATCTCAGGTGAAATATGTCTGACGTCAGATCTAAGGTGAAATATGTCTGACGTGAGATCTCAGGTGAAATATGTCTGACGTCAGATCTAAGGTGAAATATGTCTGACGTCAGATCTCAGGTGAAATATGTCTGACGTGAGATCTCAGGTGAAATATGTCTGACGTCAGATCTAAGGTGAAATATGTCTGACGTCAGATCTCAGGTGAAATATGTCTGACGTCAGATCTCAAGTGAAATATGTCTGACGTCAGATCTCAAGTGAAATATGTCTCTGTTGTATCCCCCCATGGAGGCCAACACGTTCAAGTGTAGATGGGTCTTAGTCCACTCAACAGAGGCTAGAAACTAAGGCTGGTCGCGTCATCCCTGACATCAAGCAGGACTACCGTTCTGCCAATAGCAAACACTAGTGCTGAAGTCGGAAATACCAGACAGAGAGGTGTGCCAGCACCATGTTATAACGCAACTGGTCTAGATAACATGTCGTCAGAACAATATTTGCGGAGTAGACATGATCAAATGCGACCATGGTATCACGCAAATGTACAAGAGACGCGTTAAAAAAAGTCAACTACGTGAATTATGAACTTAATCAATTTTGTAACACAAATCTATCTATCCTGATGGAAACCAAAAAGCAGATCATAAATTCAATATTCATCCCAACATTATGTTGTCAATGTCAAACATGGACACTAACTAAAGAAAAGAGAGAAAGCTTACTACTTGTGAAATGAGATGTCTAAGAAAAGCAGCAAACAGAACAAGAAGAGATCATGTGAGGAATGAAGAGATTACAAGAAGAGATCATGTGAGGAATAAAGAGATTACAAGAAGAGATTACATGAAGAGATTACAAGAAGAGATTACAAGAAGAGATTACAAGAAGAGATTACAAGAAGAGATTACAAGAAGAGATTACAAGAAAAGATTACAAGAAACTGTTGGAACAATGTTTGTGCTCAAATATATTAAAAAACAGAGATTGACATAGTTCGGCCACCAAATGAGAATGAACTCTTTTTGGCCATCGGCAAGAGCATACAACATGCAAATTGAAACAACAAAATACAGAGGAAGACCACGAAGACAGCGGATTGAGGGAGTTACCAACACTCTGACAAGGCACAGTATTACTGCATATCAACCGACCAAAAGTGCAACAGCCCGAAAACCAATCATTATCCAATCATGCGACGCCTCGCAGCATAATCAGAGAAAACCAATCGTTATCCAATCATGCGACGCCTCGCAGCATAAGTAGAGAAAAGAGAATAGATAGATATGATAAGTTGATGAAACAAGGTTAACTCACACACAAGCGCGAGCTATATATCGTACCAGTTACATATGCACTCGTGCACACACATCACAACACACGCGCGCACAAGAAAGTTACCTACCCAGTGATTCTCCCACATACCGGTAAAGACTACTGGACCTATAGATCTAGCAGGATTCAAACAGCCACCAGTAACATTGCCCTGTGGAAGAAAGTACTTGTATCAGAACTGATTGATAGACTGACCGTTCGTGTAATTATGATTCGAACAAGCCAGTAAATTCAGTATTTTGTTTTAGTGAGCTGGGGAGTTTTTGAGGGGTTCTTCTTCCTCTTCTTCTGCGTTCGTTCTCAAACTCCTGTAGATTGGCAGGATGTAGTCCGGAGAACGGAATCCGATGTGTCATTGTTTACAGCATTGCTGCGATATCTGCGCCTTTCGGTCTGACACATCCAACTTCAGCATGGCTTTAGGTCATTGACCCTATATGGGATGGGACAGCCAACTCCATCCCATAACGTCCTTAGCCGCCTCTTACTACATGCATGGAAGGTAAACAGTGTTGCTATTCTGTGCTCCCCTTTCGGGCCCGTCAAGACGTGAGCGTGAGGGGGTTCATTCTTAATTCAGCACCATGACACACGGGACATTCCCATAGGTGATACGCTCTCCTATCCATTAGCCATCCAAGAGTATACAGACTCACATTCCTAGTCAGAAGTTGATTATGTGATCTTCGTATCTCTACAGAGAGGACACATGTTCTCTCCTCACACTTGGTCATCTATCTGTCCTTCTTGTATGTGCACGTGCTCACCCTTAGCATCATCTTCTTCCATTTCTAGTAAATCAATGACCGTCCTTATTAGATCGGCCATATCTCATTTTAATAATGTGACATGAACAACAGCATTGCTTGCCAATGTGTCTGCTCTTTCGTTGCCTCTAACCCCCCTCTATGATCAGGGCAATATATCAATTTAACACTGGGAACAGCAACTGTTCTTAACATGCACCTTTCTATTTTACACGACATCTTTGGTAGTCAGGGAATATCTCCATGTGACTTGATATTTCAGTCACCAAGTATATTTCAATCTTCATGCTCGATGTTGAAGTGGAGTAGGGAGACGATTATTCATGCACCTTCCTGTCATTCTTGTCGGCAACAACACCCCATCGGCACTTATCTGCTTCCCTATTGGCAGAGGTATATGTGGTTGTTATCACAAACAAGACGCAATCATTGAGAGACTCAACAATACGAATACCAACTCATTTGAAAAAGTTCTGGGCATGTTTGCTTAAGACCAAATGGCTTAAGGGTACCAAACTGCAATATATCGCGATTTTCAAGAGTGTATAGTTCTATCGTCAAATGTGCATGATCTTAAACACACAATACATCAAGTATAAAATCAATCATGCAAGGAAATACACAACACACTAAGTATAAAATCAATAATATACACAATAAAACAATTACAGAGGTGTTAATTACACACAAGTATATCACAACGGTTACATCCATACAAGATCACGTGTCTATCTGATCACGAAACAGACGTATTACACAGAGACAGATGACAGTTGGTGTGTCGTTTACCAACAGAAAAATTGTATAATCATACAAGAAGAAGAAGAAGATCAGGAATATGTTTATAAAAAAAACTGTAAATGTTGAACACTTACCATCCAGGTTATCTGCGCTGCCACACACAAACCAATTGACAGGGCGAAGGAACCACCATGATCTGTTCTCATCTTGTCACAGGTTGCAAAAACAGTCAAGACCAGCAGGAAGGTGGCTATCATTTCTACCAGAAAACCCTGAAATTTATGGCAGAAACTTGCATGTAAGTCTTGATAGGTACACTTGTTTGTTTTGTGAGTTAGGGTAACTATCATTACACTTGCAAAAACTACTTAGTGAACTGTCTTACCAGTTTAGGGTAACCATGCAGTGGATACCCTCTCACTGTGGAATACCAGGAAATGAAAATTCAGACCAACTGGCTAAGGAAGGTGCTGCCAAAGACCAACCAGATGTACAAACCACCTACCATCAGAAAAAACAGATGATTATGTCAATAAAAAAGCCACATCACCAACAAAAGATAACTATCACATTATGAATTGATCAGAACAAGCTGTAATTTTACCCCTCAGAACAGGACACAACCGACTCCGCAGTCACATGTATACAAAGTTCAAGATTGGAAACACGGCCATGTGTACATGTGGACAGGCAGCACTAAGTTCAAAACATATACTTCAAGAGTGTTCTGAGCATGAAACGCTGAGGCAGACATATTGGCCAGAGGAAACAACACTCAAATCAAAGCTCTATGGGACACTGTATGAACTACAAAAGACAGGAGCTAAAATTACAGATATAGACATGTTTCAAGTGAACGAAAGAAGAAGAAGAAGAAATTACACTTCGGAAGAAGTTCATGAATGTCTCAGTTTGTTTTTTTTACATTTAGGTCTCAGCATCAGAGCACGACCATCCTTTATCTGGCAACGGCACTGATAAAAATGTTATCTTATTTGTAGATGTTTAATAGTTCTAGATTATCTATTATTTTCTTTTCTTCTTCTGTGTTCATTGTGATACTCCTGCAGATTATCAGGTTCTAATCCTGAGAACGGAATGTCTCAAACTCCTGCAGATTATCAGGTTCTAATCCTGAGAACGGAATGTCTCAAACTCCTGCAGATTATCAGGTTCTAATCCTGAGAACGGAATGTCTCAAACTCCTGCAGATTATCAGGTTGTAATCCTGAGAACGGAATGTCTCAAACTCCTGCAGATTATCAGGATGTAATCCTGAGAACGGAATGTCTCAAACTCTGCAGATTATCAGGATGTAATCCTGAGAACGGAATGTCTCAAACTCCTGCAGATTATCAGGATGTAATCCTGCCCAAGAAAACTAATGTAAAAGTCCTCAGATATACTGGACTTGAAAGATATACTGGACTTGAAAGATATACTGAACTTGAAAGATATACTGGACTTGAAAGATATATTGTAGCAAAAATTAGAAGCAGACAGTCCAAATTTTTTAGAGAACGTGATTAAAAAAAGGCAGAACTTGAAAATTTAGCAACAACCGGAGAGATCAAAGTTAGAGGATACAGAGGATAACAAAGAGAGAAAGTTCTGGATGGGTTGTCATTGTGGCACAAAAAGTAACCAACTAAGCGCATTAACATCACAAGAAACAGTGAGTTGTGGAGATACATGATCGCCACAAAGCATGGCAATATGAATACTCGTTGCCCGCGCGTACAACTGTACATGCAAGTGGTAATATACAAGCTTCTTCCGTAATATACACCTGTAAACAAGAGGTGCAGGGAAAGTTCCAGAAAGCGAACACGACAGAACAAGACTACGATGGACACAAGCTACTGAGGACCTTCGTAACAAGACACTGGAAGAGGCTGGGCAGCTTGCAAAGAACTGAGAGGCTTACAGAGTTGCAGTGAGGACAACGTTCTGTCTGTAAAGGACACGTGACATAGATGCTAATTAATTGTATTGCAGTATTATATTTACAATCCAGCAGTATATTAGTATTGTTGACGTCATCTTTTGTTATTCTATAATTGTTCACCCCATAACTCTTGCTGCAATTTATGAACACCCCATAACTCTTGCTGCAATTTATGAATACCCCATAACTCTTGCTGCAATTTATGAATACCCCATAACTCTTGCTGCAATTTATGAATACCCCATAACTCTTGCTGCAATTTATGAATACCCCATAACTCTTGCTGCAATTTATGAACACTCCATAACTCTTGCTGCAATTTATGAACACCCCATAATTCTTGCTGCAATTTATGAACACCCCATAACTCTTGCTGCAATTTATGAACACCCCATAACTATTGCTGCAATTTATGAACACCCCATAACTCTTGCTGCAATTTATGAACACCCCATAACTTTTGATGCAATTTATGAACAACCTCTAACTGTGTTACGGTAACTTTACAACAGTAACGATGCAATGTACTTAATCAAAGTACTTAAGCAAAGCACTTAAGAAAGACAATATGTTTAAAATGGGAGATTTAGTTGATGGAAATGTCTAAAATCAGAAGAAACACAATTTTGATGGATATTCTTTTTTTTAAAAAGGTCACTACAAACCGTACAAAAAATTAAATGGTTAGATAAACCCATTGCCCTTCCAGTGACGTCCCTTACTGCCCTGGATGCTCTTAATACTGATAGATAAATGCGACACATACCTGCCAATTAGCGACACCTTCAGCTAGGGCAGGGCTGCCCATTGTTCCTCGTATATTTTGTGGCAGAATTAACAATAATAGAGCTGCTCCTGCGATCCCACCAACGATCTGTACCGCCACATAGAAGACGCACTGTAGACACACGCAATGCATGAATATATGGATAGTAGGGTGGGGCTGGTTTAGTCAAGTGGGTAGAGTCGTGATTAAAGTGATGGTTTAGTCAAGAGGATAGAGTGATATTAGTTTAGTCGAGTGGGTAGATTGATGGTTTAGTCAAGCGGTTTGAAGTGGTTTAGTTAAGTTTTTGTGATAGTTTTTAAAGTAGTTAGAATGGTGGTTTAGTCAAATGATTAGAGTGATTGTTTAGTGAAATGGTTAGAGTGATGGTTTAGTCTAGTGGTTAGTGATGATTTGTTAGATACTTATAGTGATGGTTTACTCAAGTGGTCAGAGTAATGGTTTAGTCGAGTGATGGTTTAGTCAAGTGGTTAGAGTGATGATTTAGGTAAAAATTTTTAGAGCGATGATTTAGTCAAGTTGTTAGAGTGACAGTGTTACTTTGCCTGTCATGCATGTCAAAAGAGGCGACAAGCAAGATCGGGATGATTACCCCACTTAATTTGTGTTGCAGAGCTTTAGACCAACGCTCTATTCCCATGCAGGTCTCAATAGCCCCAAGACTATTACGATGCATGCATACTTTGTGACTCAATGATGTAGTGACTCAATGATGTAGTGACTCAATGAACATGATCTGCAAGTAGAAGCGTGAGTCGTCCACGTCAATGGGTGGAGTTATTGTCACAATCTATGACCAGAACAAAATGCAATTATTTTTCTATTCGTGACAGGAGATGTGGGTGTTGATGGTAGTGAGCAGGCTGATACATTGGCGAGCAGTGTCACAGTATCAATATCCGTGAATCGATCTGGCATTGTTAATGCGTAAAGGGATCTCGTCCGCTAAGAAGATTTTCAAAGGTATAAATGATGATCGCTGTCACGACTGCATGAGATTGGTGTAAACATCGGAACCTCCCGTAAAGAGAAACATAATAGATATACAAAGAGACGGATAAATCAACATTGAACTGCAACTGTCTGCCGCTAAACTCTGTTAAATTTATTGAGACGGAGATCCTATGGATTTATCCGGAGTACTTGAAAATAACCTTTAGTCGTAACTGATAACTCAGACCCATGCTTAGACTGCCCTCAGAGAAATCAATGGTTGTATCTGTACACTGTATACTCAATACTGCAGGAATGTCACAACAAAGCTGTATCCAGAGTTGAAGAATGTTCAGCTCATAGCATTGCATCGTACAGTCACATTAAGTCAAACATCTGAGACTTGTGAAACAGCATCTTGGACTTGTGAAACAGCATCTGGGACTTGTAAAACAGCATCTTGGACATATGAAACAGCATCTAGGATCTGTGAAATAGCATCTGTGACATGTGAAAGCTATGGAGACCATCCCTATCGACAACAATAGAGACAATTTCTCGGGCTGAAAATGAAATTCCAACTTTTGTCATATTGACCAAGAGTGGTCCATTCGCACTTTTACCACTAGGTTCATCATCATCATCATCAATATCTTTATAAACATCGACATAATCATCTTCATAATCATCGTCATCATTATCATCATCGTTATCATCATCATAATCATCGTCATTATTATAATCATAGTCATCACTATCATAATCATCATCATAATCATCGTTATCATCACCATAATCATCGTGATTACTATAATCATCGACTTGATCACTGCTAAAATAAAGTTTTCAAGTCTCCATTACACTTACCTTGAGAAGGCTGATATGGCCTGTCACGAAGAAACCAATTGAAATGCTGGGATTGATATGCGCTCCACTGATGTGTCCGAATATCCAAATGACGGTGGCTACAGCTAGACCAAACACCAAACCAATACCCAAACTGTCAGAGCTACCACCTAAGCTGAGAGTGGCTGCAGATCCACACCCAACTACTACCAGAATGCAGGTACCAAGAAGCTCTGCTATTAGTGACTTGAGAAATCCTAATGTCTGTACTTCATGGGTACCAATCACCTCATGAATATATATCATTCTTGTACTGACAATGTCTAGATGATGTCTTTAATTGACGGCTCTACCGGAATGTAACTTTCAGGAACCGTTCTTCGCAACTTAATGTCTCTTCCTTTCACAGTTTCTATCGCTCACAATTTATTTCAAATGTAACAAATGTCCATCAATAGTTCAATATGTATTCTATTCACACGATTATACAGTTCGATTTGTCAACAGATAATACAAATGTATCGATCTATTGTCCTGAAATTTTATTTTAAAATCGATGCTATTAAACCTAATCCGTTGTATGTGAACTTGAGATTATTGCAGTTCCAAATTGTGAATAATATTGGGTAACGAATCAGTGAAAAGGTATATATACTGCCAGCAGATGACATAGACGGTAACGCGAGATTTTAATTCTCACAGTGTGGTCGATGGACCCTGAATTTCACACAGTTCTGCTATATGCCTATATATACATCATTATTTTATTTATTCTTGTGTTTCATTTCTGACCTCCTGTACAAAGTTCTTTTATCTCCAAAATTTGAAGGTAATTTTTTGTTCTTCTTTTTCTTAATTTTTCAAAGTGATGCATGCGATTGAGATGCCAAACATAATTTTAGGAAATGTATACGTTTAAGAATGTATGCCTTCGTGTTTGTTACCACCATTTTTCAAAATCTGACACAATGAAATATGACATTTTATTTAAATTTTACCAAACTACTTTAATGAAATATTTTCTTATTTGGCATAGCTTACTTCGGTGGACAGGTTTAGACGCGATCTCAAGCTATAATATATTTGAATTGAAAAACTCAATATTAGAACTTGTATTTGTACTGAAGGTAATGACATGTTAAATATTCAAGCAAACTAGCACGTGGTCGAAAGATTATAACAACGGTTTCAAAATAGGAACGGTAAGGGTTCAAATAACAGTAGGGACTGGGTGTTCTGTTGGAAAGGGGGGGGGGATTTAATTATATAATGAACAAGTCACTCATCACACACGAGGGTCATCTCCAGAAAACTCTTCTACCCCTGACGCTGGAAGGCAACAAAGGGTTTACCGAATAGATACATAGATAGATGTAACAGTCCAGAAAACAGGTGTGGCAAAGCGGAATTTATTTCAATAGTTTGTCAAGCTTTTCATGATGCAGGCAGTTTTATAAGTATCTGTATACTAAATGGTGGACAATAAGGTCCGTAGATAAGAGGGGAGGGGATTATATTATTCATACCACCCACCCCCAACCCCTCCTCTTTGCAAATCAGAACATGACTTTTAGTAATGGGAAATTGGCCACATCGGCGGGTAAAAACAAACACCCCTCCCCTCACCCCATAGCGATCTTCCATCAAAACTAGGTTCTGACATACGAAAATACACTAATAAACTTTGATTAAATTTTTTAACTCCCCCCTCCCCCAGTTGAGGAGATCATATCTACGGTCCTGTGTACCATGACTTCATATCTACGGCCCTGAGTATCATGACTTCATATCTACGGCCCTGAGTATCATGATTTCTAAATGCTCCAGTAGAAGACATGTTCGCTAAATTAATTAGGACCCAGTTCGTGACATGTTTAGATTATTGTTTGCCTTTTAGTTGATTACTATTTTTATACTTGGAATCGCCTTGGCTATTTTTGGCATGCGACTCCAAGTATATAAATAGTAACCAACTAAAAGGCAAACAATAATCAAAACATGTCACGAACTGGGTCCTAATTAATTTAGCTAGGGGGTCTGTATGTTCCAGAGCAACGATATAAATATGTATACTATACACACACACACACACACATAGACTCAGGGTCGTTGATAATAACATGGGAACTAACATATGAATAAATATGGGAACTAACATATGAATGAACATGGGAACTAAAACATAAATGAACATGGGAACTAGAGCATAAATGAACATGGGAACTAGAGCATGAATGAACATGGGAACTAAAACATAAATGAACATGGGAACTAAAACATAAATGAACATGGGAACTAGAGCATGAATGAACATGGGAACTAAAACATAAATGAACATGGGAACTAGAGCATGAATGAACATGGGAACTAGAGCATAAATAAACATATAATCTAACAACGATATTAACATGGTAACATGAACTATATACATATATTTAACGACTGGTCACAACGACGGTATGTGAATTTATTCACCATTGTCACTGTCACATACGTTTTTATGCAGGACTGGCTAACCTGATGAGTAAAGCTTGAAATAAAGTAATAAAGTTTTGCTAATAGTACGAAACACACATAGACACACACACAAATCGACGTTTCGACCGAAAGGCCTTTATCAAGGATCACAAACAAATAAAAAACAACAATTAGGGACGACACAACTTGCGTTCACATGTAGTAAGTTGGTTGAAATGATAAGAATATTGAGTCAATGGTGTGACATGATCAGATAACTTCAAGACCAGTTCTGTAAACTAACCAACCCAATAATGATCGACATTGGACAATTTTTGACATGACCTGTGTATCAAATACCGCAGTTATGTAATAATTAATGTACCAAACTTTCTGAATTTATTTATGTTTTTTTAAATTGTAAGATTAATCAGTTCATGTTACATTCATCTCAAGGCATGCCTTGGTGGATTTCCAGTAATTTCCAAATTATGTATTACAGTATTGATTAATACCGGTTCTTTGTTCACTCAAGTGAATCTAGACAAACGAACAAAAAGTTATTGAAAGGGAAATAATAACTGAGAATATGTCATGTTTTCTTATAGTGTGGGAATTACACATCACAAAGAGTTGTCGTTCCTGATGTAATGGTCAGACATGAATTGTTACGAGACATAGATAAAAGATCTTTCATATGAAGTTCATATTAATTTTGCAGTTGTTGTATGCAAGAGTAGACATGTCTGTGACATAATTTGGTGAATGATGGCTCTAGTCATGCGTGAATACATATTTTCTTTTGTGTAATTAATTGAGGCAATCATATTTTGAAATGGAGAGATTGTTTTGAATTTAATAGGGGCTCTTATCTGTTTAGGAGCGGATGTAAGGAACGACTTTCTACTTAAACAGGTGCGAATGTACTTATTTCTAGAAGTAGACACGCTAAACTCGATTCTTCTCGCTACATACAGCAGGAAGAAAAAGTGGGCGGGGATGATATGAACAATAAAACAAATTATCTAAATGCTTAAAAGAAAAAAAAATAGTAGTGAATTATTGGTCCGTTTTCTCCGTGTTCAAATTTCCACGTTAAGGAGCTTATTAGTAAAATACGTCAGCAGTCTTTTGGCCACTTTTTACACCCCCCCCCCCCCCACTCTCCTCCTATATTGTCAACAGATTGTCAAGAATACATGACATTCTCTACTTAATTATGTCAAGAATACATGACATTCCCTACTTAATTATGTCAAGAATACATGACATTCTCTACTTAATTATGTCAAGAATACATGACATT
Source organism: Meghimatium bilineatum (assembly GCA_034231615.1). Taxonomy (NCBI): domain Eukaryota; kingdom Metazoa; phylum Mollusca; class Gastropoda; order Stylommatophora; family Philomycidae; genus Meghimatium; species Meghimatium bilineatum. The sequence goes on along the minus strand of CM067310.1, from coordinate 1,160,684 downwards.
CCCTACTTAATTATGTCAAGAATACATGACATTCCCTACTTAATTATGTCAAGAATACATGACATTCTCTACTTAATTATGTCAAGAATACATGACATTCCCTACTTAATTATGTCAAGAATACATGACATTCTCTACTTAATTATGTCAAGAATACATGACATTCTCTACTTAATTATGTCAAGAATACATGACATTCTCTACTTAATTATGTCAAGAATACATGACATTCTCTACTTAATTATGTCAAGAATACATGACATTCCCTACTTAATTATGTCAAGAATACATGACATTCCCTACTTAATTATGTCAAGAATACATGGCCTCCCCTACTTAATCAAGAATACATTGCCTCCCCTACTTAATTATGTCAAGAATACATGGCCTCCCCTACTTAATTATGTCAAAAATGCATGGATATTCGTGCGATTTCCACCAAGAGCGTGGTTACGTTGTGCCACCGTTATGCGCCGTGTTCGGCATGCCTCGACATTTTGGGTGGACTACCCTATCCTTGTTACGAGACATAGATAAAAGATCTTTCATATGAAGTTCATATTAATTTTGCAGTTGTTGTATGCAAGAGTAGACATGTCTGTGACATAATTTGGTGAATGATGGCTCTAGTCATGCGTGAATACATATTTTCTTTTGTGTAATTAATTGAGGCAATCATATTTTGAAATGGAGAGATTGTTTTGAATTTAATAGGGGCTCTTATCTGTTTAGGAGCGGATGTAAGGAACGACTTTCTACTTAAACAGGTGCGAATGTACTTATTTCTAGAAGTAGACACGCTAAACTCGATTCTTCTCGCTACATACAGCAGGAAGAAAAAGTGGGCGGGGATGATATGAACAATAAAACAAATTATCTAAATGCTTAAAAGAAAAAAAAATAGTAGTGAATTATTGGTCCGTTTTCTCCGTGTTCAAATTTCCACGTTAAGGAGCTTATTAGTAAAATACGTCAGCAGTCTTTTGGCCACTTTTTACACCCCCCCCCCCCACTCTCCTCCTATATTGTCAACAGATTGTCAAGAATACATGACATTCCCTACTTAATTATGTCAAGAATACATGACATTCCCTACTTAATTATGTCAAGAATACATGACATTCTCTACTTAATTATGTCAAGAATACATGACATTCCCTACTTAATTATGTCAAGAATACATGACATTCCCTACTTAATTATGTCAAGAATACATGACATTCTCTACTTAATTATGTCAAGAATACATGACATTCCCTACTTAATTATGTCAAGAATACATGACATTCCCTACTTAATTATGTCAAGAATACATGACATTCTCTACTTAATTATGTCAAGAATACATGACATTCCCTACTTAATTATGTCAAGAATACATGACATTCCCTACTTAATTATGTCAAGAATACATGGCCTCCCCTACTTAATCAAGAATACATTGCCTCCCCTACTTAATTATGTCAAGAATACATGGCCTCCCCTACTTAATTATGTCAAAAATGCATGGATATTCGTGCGATTTCCACCAAGAGCGTGGTTACGTTGTGCCACCGTTATGCGCCGTGTTCGGCATGCCTCGACATTTTGGGTGGACTACCCTATCCTTCGTGTCGCTGGAATTACATCGGACACGCACTACGAATGGATACTGAAAGACTCCCCTGTCAAGCTTTGATGTGGTCACCAAAGGGAAAGAGAAAACGAGGAAGACCAAAAGTAACTTTACGTAGAACTATTACAAGAGAACTTTTCACCATCGGTATTAGAAACAATGAAGATCTAAAGCAAATTGCAATGAAACGAGAGATATGGAAATCTATGACATCCGCCCTATGTGCCGTCTTTGGCCCTAGAGGAATAACTAACTAACCATATCCTTCATTCTTGATTAGAAACTGGCCTCACAGCACGTGGGGCATTCCCATAAGTGCTCCACCCTCTGTTCAAGCAGGCATTCGACTCGATGGTGTTTCAAGTCTAATGCTGCCGAAACAGACGTCAACATCAGGGCACAACTCTGGCCCTTGCGACAGGTTTTTTTTGTGTTCCGCCCACCCACGCCGTGGACGTAACTAGTTCAAGCACAACGTCGGCCTGTCGGAACAACATGGTAACTGTTATTGAAGGTTACGACTACGGGAACTCTGACTACTTTTTGTATCTCAAACCAGTCAGATTTTTCTCCCTCGAGGCTTAAGTAAATAACACCTTTTAATTTGATTGACAGTTCCTGACCTCAATTTAATTCTTCTGTAAGACTCTGAAGTTGGTGCGTAAATGATAACCTGCGTGTCTAACTATATATAGTACCCACGATGTGCACAGATATGGGGGGGGGAGACTATTGTTTTATTGGTTTGTACCTGTAATACCTGGTCTAGTTTTGTTAAATGTATGTGTGTCTAAGTTTGTCCGTGTGTGTGAGTGTCTGTGTGTTCGTTAAATAGCCGGAGGGTGTTGTATAAATAGTACCAGCTTACTATTGTTAGAGGCATTTCCACCTCTAGTCAACAGTCTCAAGTTTTGATCAATAATTTAGAAGACAGGTGATATTTACACCTAAATCTAAGGTAAGAGGTAAAAATATCCTACACTGTGAGAGGAAATTTATTTATGATATTTGTACCCGGATACAGGTGTGGAGTGATTAATATATGACATTATAACTTGGTTACAGGTGAGAGATAATTAATATATGACATTATAACTTGGTTACAGGTGAGAGATAATTAATATATGATATTATAGCTTGGTCACAGGTGAAAAGTAATTAATATATGAAATTAATAAAAGATAATAATTGCAGAAAAACTGTAATCCCACTGGAAGAACTTGGAACAGGGGTAATGAAGTTTTTCTAATTACTGGTAACACATATAATAAAGCACACAAGTCGACGTTTTGACCATAAGACTTTTCTCAAGAAAACATTCACAATATAATTTGTCGAATAAGAAGTGTCCACATTCACATGACAATGAAAGATCTAAATATAGATACACGCCGGATGAGTCAATACTAGATGGTCAGTGAGTGAAGGAACATAAACTGACAATTGATGATATAAAAAAGGACAGAAAAACACGATATCTACCAGTAGGAATACTTTCCAGAAATATCATGCCATTTTAATGTTTGATATTTTAATAGTTGGACCGTTGGATCAGCAACCAACCATCAGTAGGACTTGCAGGAATTGATCCCAGATGGCGCTATACAGCCAAACTGATGTACCAGTTATTAAGCGCGTGCCGAGTCGGGTTTTGTGAGATGCATAACGTGACAGTCACGTGAACATCACAGGTACTTCAATGGTCTATGACATCACAGGTACTTCAATGGTCTATGACATCACAGGTACATGAGTACCAATCTGGTTGTTGATATTGTTCAGAGATTCTGTCTGCAAGCCTCCTACTAGCATCCCAATGCCGTCTTAATGCATATGCCCGTTGGGCATTTGCCCGGGGGCCCACAGACATAGGGGCCCCATGCGAATATGTTGTAGGGTTTCGGAAAACACGTATAAAATGTAGTATTATTTTATAAAAATCTCATAATTTTGTGTTTATATGCGAACGGGCCCTTCAAGTTTATCAATCACTTCCAATCTTGAACCATGTCTATAAAACACGTAAATACAATCTCTTTTCTCTGTTCTTCATGTTTACTGTTGATTATAGTTGCAGCTGTACAGCATGTTTTAACAACAATTTGGTTGAAATGAGTATAGTGACAATAAAATAAATAATACATTATTTTTAATATTATCAACCATTTATTTTTTATTCCTGCGGGGGGGGGGGTACTCTTTCTTTGCCCAGGTGCCCAACACTATTTCTTTGTCCAGGGGCCCAAAATGGTGCAAAGACGGCTCTGTAGCATCCCCTATGTACATCACAGGAACATGAGTACCAATCTGGTTGTTGATATTGTTCAGAGATTCTGTCTGCAAGCCTCCTACTAGCATCCCCTATGTACATCACGGTGCAATGATTTCACATGAAGGCATAGATGAGGTTGCTGGACACACATGTGAAACTCTCTTCTCCAGAGGTGATTCTCCACCATACATGAAGGTGGCTGTGTACGAATGTGACAGACCTGGTCTGGGTGACATAGGCACAGGTGGAGAATCTACGACGTTTGCAACTGATGATGTCAAAATGACTTCCAGGATAAGGTTACTGCAGACCAATATATTCCGGATATTCTTGTCACGTTTGCATCAACCAGGGAGGAGGGGAGGGGAGGGGGGACCTCACGCGTCTGTGGATACGACTGAGTAAAATGATGAATGTGTCGGAATAGGAAATGGCATATACAGCAACTCTATTAAGACTGTGAGAAGAAGTTATCTGAGTATTCTAGAGGGTTTCCTGGCAGGAGAGGTTGCACACTCGAAAGCAGGACAAACCTGAGAACTCTGACAGGCTATAAGCGACGGCAGACGAATTCAATTGTCGTGTTCTTTTTCACGAGAAAGTCCTTTTTCCAACTGGACAAACGCTGCAGGTGGAGAAATTGAGAGAATTGCAGGGAATCGCGACAGGCAGAGAGACAAGAGAAGGTGTAGAGGAGAAAGTTATGGTCATCAGTTGGTTTGTAGTGTAAAAACCGTTCAGTCAACTCACGGATTTGTTATTGGCGTGGCCGCAACTGGGGAATGAAAGGAACCAATCATAGGCGAAGACAGTGCGCTAACCACTGCGCTACGATGCCTCCAAAGTGTAGTGTACCGATGTGCTAAGATAGGAAGCTTGGGTGGTAATGGATGTGTCTGGATGATGGATAATATATGAATAAAAAGGTATACTACTTAGGTACAGGTGAAAGGTAACTAACATATACCATTAGTTCTTGGGTGTAGGTGCCAGGTAACTAATATGAGAAAATAGTACCTGGGTACAGTTGAGAGGTAATACATATATGCCTTTAGTACCAGGGTACAGGTGGGTGGCAACTAATATATGGAATTAGTATCTGCGTCCAGGTGAGAGATAACTAATACATGACAGTAGTACCTTGGTACGTGAGAGATAAATATATACTAGTATTACCTGGATAAAGGTGAGAGATTGTATATATATACCTGGATAAAGGTGAGAGATTGTATATATATACCAGGATGCAGGACAGATGTAATAGATTATGTGCATTCTGTGTTCTTCTTCTTCTTCATCTTCAGCGTTCATTCTCAAACTCCCGCTGGATCTCTTTTGTAGCAGGACCATGGTCCTATTAGATTTCCAGCAGGATGTTGTCCAGAGAATGGAAATGCGTTGTGCCGCCGTTTTATTTGCCCCAATGGCCAGACACATCCGTCTTCGGTCGCATTCTGTGTTAAAAAGTTATGTTTCTTAAGTTCATGCTCAGATTAGATACAATAATATCACTGTACTAGAGGTACTGTCTGGTTGTTGTCATTAATGTTTTCCAGGATTTACGCCACCTGTACTAATATAAGGTTGTCTTAGTTATGTAACTGTGCTGTCACCTGTACTAATATAAGGTTGTCTTAGTTATGTAACTGTGCTGTCACCTGTACTAATATAAGGTTGTCTCAAAGATATGGTTGTGTAAGGAGGATTGGGGGTGGTACTATGTTTGCATTTTATATATCCGAAGGGAGGCATTCCAGTCTATCTCTTCCTGTCAGGAGAACAACACACAGCACCCAGCACACAGCACACAGCACACAGCATACACACCTGTCAGGAGAACAACACACAGCACCTGTATACAGCACACAGCATACACACCTGTCAGGAGAACAACACACAGCACACAACACACAGCACACAGCATACACACCTGAGCTAAACATCTCATGATTCTTGTGTCAGGAGCACAGCACACACACCTGGGCTAAATATCTCATGATTGTTCTGCCAGATTTGTTGACCTATCGTCAGTGATGGCACATCTAACACACCCCGTCTTCTAGAAGTCTAGCACAAAGATGCAATCTCCGCTGTCCTGTGTCTCTTCACCATGTTATGTTATGTTCCTCCAGGGCCATAGGCGGCGTATAGGGCAGAAACCATAGCCTTCCATTTCTGTCTTTGTGTTGTCAGGTCTTTCAATTGTTGTGTGTTGTTTAGGTTCATTGACATGCCTTCTCTATTAATGGTTCTTCGTAGAGTTTCTCTAGGTTTCCCTCTTCTTCTTACTCCAGGTGGCACCCAATATAGTGATTGCTGGGGAATTCTTAGGCTGTTCATTCTGAGAACATGGCCGATGTAAGTCCAACGCCTTTGTCTAATGAAGGAAGATATATAGGTTTGTTTGCTTTCCTCTCTTATAGTAGTGTTAGATTTAAAGTCACTCCACTTAACGTTCAGAATGGTACGTAGGCATATCTCTTCACCATACACAGAGATATTATTTGATAAAAGACAAACGTAAGACATTGAAAGAAGACGTGACAGTGAGTTGTCACACGTGACTGGTTGTCAGCTTATCTCACAACTTGTCCTTAGTCATCTTCTACGACATGCCTGGAAAGAAGAAATCTGCCCTCTATTCTTTGCATCATGAACTTTGCACCCTGAACTTTGCAAGGGTAAAAGATATCTTCTTCTTCTTCTTCTTCTTTCCTCTTTTACCCTTTACGGGTGTCGAGGGAGATACAATGTTCTTGTTCTCGCTTTTCTGACAGCTTCAGATAATGTTATTTGGTGTTCTTGTAATGTATCTTTGATGTTGTCGATCCAGCGTACTCTAGGTCCACTCATCTACTCATCGTAAAAGATATACGATGTACAATTTGACAGAAATGCTCACATAATCGCTATTTCGTTCACTTCAATGTCTTTCTGGTCATTGAACTCAGTTGTTTATTTATAGAATTTTCGAAATGTATGTCATTTTAGTTTTGTGACAGTTCTGAGAAATTTGTGACAGTTCTGAGAAATTTCTGACAGTTCTGAGAAATAGTTGCGCTTATTAAGCATCATCTCATGTTGAACCGGGTAATTATGTGTGCGCGTGCCAGATGACATCACACACAAACACCGCTGAGACAAACTCTTCCAAACACACTCGCATACCACACTTTCGTTTGATGATGTTTGTTGGTGCATAATCTGTTTATGAGCTAACTCGCGCTGGGAAAAAATTTACTAGTTTACATTTGAACAAAACTGAAATACATTTTGCTTTCCTATTCTTGTTTCAGATCCTAAAACTTCAGTCTATTACGCCATTGGTTAACTCTAATCATGAAAACATCCTTGAACTTGACAACGTTTGCTGGTCTCCTGCTTCTTGTTCTGGAAACGCCTCATCTTTTTATAGATGCACAGGGAACTGATATTTGCTTTCGGTACGATGCAGACGGCTGCAGCATTCCTTTTGATCTTCCATTCTTCTTCAAGGCGTCATTTACACCATCATGCAATAGGCATGATATTTGCTACAGCTGTGTAAGTACCAGCCATGTAATCACGTTATTTATCAACAAATGAGAATAGTTAATCAACCGATTCACATAATTATATAATTTGTATCATTCGTCAAAAGAAATACTGCAAGAGTGACCAAACTAGACAAAATAAGAAATGACGAAATCAGGAGAAGAATCGGTATAACACCAAGCACAGAATACATCCAGAAACAAGAAATAAAATGGTTTGGACACCTTATGAGAATGAACCATAACCAACTACCAACAAGAACATATAACATGAGAAGATCTGAATACAAGGCCAGATGAAGTCCTAGGAAAAGATGGATAGATAACATCAAGACAACTCTGAACACGTACGGACTAAACGCAGCCAAGGCGACACATCTGGCCTTGGATAGACAACTAAAGCTCCCAATCACCAACCCGACCCTTATCTGCAAGTGTGGATATTATTACCATCATCCACCTGAGGATAGACAATATCATTAACGGCAAGTGTGGATATTATGACCATCATCCACCTGAGGATAGACAATATCATTAACGGCAAGTGTGGATATTATGACCATCATCCACCTGAGGATAGACAATATCATTCATCATCATCGTTATCAGCATCAAATATAATTCATCAAATATAATTCATCAAATATAATTCATCAAATATAATTCATCTTTATAATTCTCATTTTCTTCAACAAACAATCAAAACCAAAAATCCGAGTCGTGATTTTTCCTCCCTGGCTCGGCTGTTTCTCCATACGATCCAGCTGTAGATGGGCACCTGAGGTATTGTTTGGGGAAAGTAAACACAACAAAGAAGGCAAATGGATACCCCACCTAATAGTTGATGTGGCTTAGTACATGAAGAGTTATCTTCATCCCCGACGGCAGGTAACTGCTTGGGACATACCTTTACCTTTACTCTTGAACTTATGAAAATATAGAATTGTCTTACAAAATAAAGAATTGTCTCACGAAGACGCACTGATTACCCTTTCTTTTTAGTTTTTAGATAACCACTCCCCCCACCCCATTTTTTCACCTTAAGGGAAATATAACTACGGTCCTGATACTTTGTCTGACAGCCAATGAAAATCAAGGAAATTGTCAAACGAGTCAGTTTAGAAGGCGTCATTTCCAATTAGCCAACAGATTTGATATATTTCCCAGGGTTATGTTAGGTCCTACTTGACCAGACGACAACCTATTTCATCTTTCAATATTTCCTCTCCAGATCATGCAGAAATTTGTGTCGTTTGAGTCCATTTAGAGTTAAAATTAATCTGTCTGGTTTTTTTTCCATGAAATACTCTCACTATATTCCTGAATATACTTCGATTTCTCAAATATACCTTTGCTTTTGTCTCTTTGACAGGGCGTTGAGTACAACATCAGCAAGGCTGTCTGCGACAAATCTTTCCGATCTGACATGAGAGAAGCTTGTAGAAACAAGTACATAAATTCACCGACATCACAGGCGAGTTCCTTGCTTGAGCAGCCTGTGTCACATAAAAAAGCTGTTGTATATTTATTGAGCATACATCACGATAAATTTCAATCAATTATCGCAAGATTGATTCCTGATTATATAGAACTATCAGTAGAATTGGGAAAACCCGTGGGTATGCGTGCGTTCATTCAGAAGTACATGGATCCAGTCATCGTAAGCTGGGCACTCATTTTAGAAGAGCTTCTCCGTCAACAAAACCATAATACAAACCACATTCAACAAAATACAATTCATAATTCAGATTTGAACCAACATGATAAAAGATTTAATCGTACCGTATTTGAATTTGACAGAAAAACACCAGCGAATTCTAAAAATGATACGGAGTTTTTTAAATTTCTGAAAAATGTCCGTCAAAATAATGTTAAGATTCCGCGAAATATGTCCAAAATAAAGCTAGACGTTTTAGAAAATCAATTTGAGCAGATAGAAAATAATGGAGGAAAATATTGCAAAAAGATTCAGGTTTATATTTATGCATTGACTAAATATGAAGAGATTACAGAACATATAACTTGTAGCGACATTAATTTACTTGTATGCGAATTCTTCTCCAATCTGTACTATTTGGCTGTTTCCTTATTTGGTTATCCCAGCTACCACAACGAAGCAGAGTTTTACTGTAATCAAAGTTTCGTGCCTCAGTGTCTGCCTACTGTCTAATTCAAGCTCTTCTTCAAAAACGTCCTGCGATTTGGTCACATCAGATGGCTGATCGTTGTTTGATTCCTCTTGTTTCATTGGATGGCGACACACAGTATACGCATGACGACCAATTAAAATTTCAGATCCATCGGATCAGTTAAAATGATTGACTTAGTTTGCAGAGCTTGTTTGGCTGTCCATAGACTACGTAGGCATAAACAACTGGGAGAGGGGGGTGTATGGAAAAAGTCTAACAGACAGCTGGTGACACGCAACAAGGAATGACGGGGGTGGTGGGCATTGTTGAACAAAGTTGACGCTAATAGTTGGTTGGTTGGTTGCTGATCCAGCGGTCCATGGGCTCATGCTCTTTGACCCAATGCCATTAAATAGCATTATATTGCTGGGAAGTCTGTGAATGTTCGGCCCACCCCTGGTCAGAGCCAGAGAATAACTATCACACCTCCAGAAAGGTAGGTTTCAACCTATGCACTGCTCCTAGCTACTGTAGCCAAGATATGGTTCACTGTTCTCATTCCCTGCCACCAATTGACTACTGGTTATGCCGAACTTCTCTATTGCTCCAGGCATGCAACCAATGTTCAAGTCAAAAGAATTGTCACGTCCTGAGTCACTGTGCCTGTATGATGGGTCTCAGCCATAGGTAAAAACAGTGCTGTCAGTTTCCTCCTCCCCATTTTTGCACAGTACATCTCTGGCTCATTCCCAACCACATAGGGTGCATACATATATTCAAGCAAACATGAAACACATTTCAACAATAAAATTAAAGCATAATTGTATAGATGACATGCCATGAAGATTCTCTAAGAAGATAACCTCAATATAATGGCATGTCATCTACTAAGGTTTTCTGTTGCATGGTCGGTTTGTCTAGTGGGCCATTGGTGAGACCCACAGATTTTTTACACTATTTTTACACATCAATTAAAGTGTTCGAATATGAAATATTTTTTCTAAATATCTGGGGGGAAAATCTTCTCGTTTATACTAGTACTTTCTCTGCACATTTTGATGTGAGAGGCAACATTTGGTTTCGCCATAATTAAGTAGGCGTTGACCCTGAATCCTTAACAGTTGTTGACATGCGTGCGTGACGTCAAAAATTGTTGCCCTAATTTATAGAGTCTCTGTCTAGTGAAGAACTTGTCTATATATATATATATATATATATATATGTATGTATGTATATGTATGTATATGTATATATATGTATGTATATATGCACTTTTGTATATATGTTTTTAAACATGATTTTATTCAATTATGATAAACATTTATTCCTGGAACTTTCATGTTTAGCGGGCATACTATTTTCAATGAATCAAATGACAAGCAGCGTTGCTATCATGTTTCTCCAGAACTCTCGGTCTCTTGTTAACAAGTTCAGTTGGTGACTTCTTTTTGTGCCACAGTGACAACCCATCCAGAAATGTCTCTCTTTGTCTTCTTCTCCCCTTGATATTTCCTGTTGTTACTAAATGTTCAAGTTTTACTTCCCTAATCAATCACATGCCCTAAAAATCGTGGTTGCCTGCTTCTGATTTTTACTATAATTTGTGGTTTTACTCCAGCATCTATGGGAACTTCTACATTAGTTTTCTTGACTGTCCATGGACATTCCATCATTCTTTATAAAAATCTCGAATATGTATGTAGATACATTTGTATATTTTTGTATGTTCTTTGTCCACCTCTGCCATCTATCTCGAACTTGTTAGAACTCTTCCGATTCAATATCCCCATTATAATTAACTTGGTCATGTGAACATCTATAATTATTATGTGTCGTTTTCTGTTGTGTATGTTCAAGTTTTTATCGTGATAAAGGTCTTTTGGTAGAAACATAGATTTATGTGTGTTATTATATGTGTCATGATTTATTAGCAAAACTTGGGTACAGAAGTGTTGCTAGTATTACAACAGAAAGGCAGAAGATAGGCCTATGCCTACTCTGAAGTGTAGGATTGCTAGTATTACAACAGAAAGGCAGTAGATAGGCCTATGCCTACTCTGAAGTGTAGGATTGCTAATATTACAACAGAAAGGCAGTAGATAGGCCTATGCCTACTCTGAAGTGTAGGATTGCTAGTATTACAACAGAAAGGCAGTAGATAGGCCTATGCCTACTCTGAAGTGTAGGATTGCTAATATTACAACAGAAAGGCAGTAGATAGGCCTATGCCTACTCTGAAGTGTTGTGTTGCTAGCTGCACTACCAACTATGATAAAACCGACGTTCAAGTCAGTGACTGCATTTCAATTTTCCTCGGTTATTGAGCTTACAGAAAAGTGTATTAAATGAATCCCATGAAAGGTCTGGTCTGAACTAATTTTCAGTATGTCCTTCACCATGTAATAACTGTACATATCGGGTAACTCACAATTAGGTCAATCCTCTACACTTTTTGAGCCTTACTAAAGCCATGAAGGCTGTACGAGTGCCACATTGGTGACATCAGCACAACAAGACACGATGCATATTATGACAATACTCTAATGGTAGCCACATCAACAAACAAATATGACACAACTGACTGCACTATTTCCCATCGAAGACAACTCCTTGAAGTGGAGATGGGGGCTTGGTCCAGCCAAATGAGGCTGGAAACAAAGATTGGTCAGGCCATCTCTAGATCGAGCAAGACCATAGTCCTGTCCAAGCAAGCATAGGTGTTGAAGTCGGAGATATCAGGCCAAGACCGCACCAGCAAACATGGTATCCGTTAAGACAAACTAGATAAAGTGTTCACTTTACTATCTTACCATAAGTGTGGACACACACACGCACACACGCACGCACACACACACACACACAGAGTGACAACACAAATGAAATGTATACACAAAAACAGATAATATTGCAACCTGTTTATTGGGATAATAGAAAGATGAAAAGAGAATATTGTATGATGTACAGAAAATGGTTGGAAACAGCTTCAAGAAAGTCTTCAACAAACACAAATTATCTCATTAAAATTCACTGTTATTACAATTTACTTTTCATTTCTTTAAACTTTTCTAGAAATGAATAGTTAGTTATCTATCTATGTGATGCAATTAAAACAGAACTCTGCCCTCACAGCCACTCTGTTAGCCTCTTGGTTCTGTGTAAGCTGCCCAGTTTCTTTCAGTTCAAAAGGTCTTCAATGTCATGTGTCCTTCATAGTCTTGGTCTGTCTCTTGTTCTCTTTCCCTGGAACCTTTCCCTCTATCAGTAAATCTTTCTAAACCATTGTCTTTTTCTATGTCCTAAATATGTTAGCTTGTATTTTTTTGTAAATAGTTTTGAGCAGCTAGTTTTCTTCTATGTTCAGGTTTGTGTGGACGTCTGCGCTGGTTCATCTTTCTGCCGATGATATTCTTACAACCTTTCTATAACATTTCATTTTCAATGCCGATATTTTCTTCTCTATTGCACATATCTCATTATCAACGCCTCATTACCATGTCTTGCCAATGGAAAATATAGTTTCTTAACAATTGTAACTTTATCAATGAATAGTTAGTTAGTTACCTACCAAATATTTCAACTTTAATCAATGAATAGTTAGTTAGTTACCTACCAAATATTTCAACTTTAATCAATGAATAGTTAGTTAGTTACATACCAAAATATTTCAACTTCAGATCCTAGATCTTCATGAAACTCTAAAACTAGATCTTCTAATATACAACTTTACAAAAATGGGGGGGACGGAGCGAAAGAGGTGGTTAAAATAAATAAATAAAATTTTTCACTTTGTTTCGGTGGACCATATTTTGAACCAGAACTATTTTTCCAGTAGCTTTTATCAGGAGTAGAGTTACACTTTATTTCTTTTTTTAGTGCTACGGTAAGTATGCCATTTGATTTTTCTAATTGTTAGTGTGTCTAAACATCTACATCTTAAACACACATACCCAGGGAGTCAGTAATATTATACGGTGGAACCCCTTCATAGTGCATCCTTTTATAACAAATTTCCCTGTATAACAACACATTTCCAAATCCCCAACTATATTTCTTCTTGACTGCTTATACTGTATAAAGTCAGCATCTGATACTACACACATATTTAGTCGATCTGAACCAAGTTGTTATAATGGGATTTTAATGTAATTGTAAAAGAACATTTTCACATGAACTTATCATAAACAAAGTTAGAGTATAAAAATAATAAATAAATCTGGGTAGGTCATAAATAAATAAAAATGCTACACAAGCACAACAAGTCAAGGGTAATTTGTATGTGACCTGATTAACAATGCATATTTCGAACATACACAACAGACATAACAATAATAGCCAGTTATATTTGATCTACACACTCATAGTTGATACAGTGGAATCCCTTTATAGTGCATACCTTTATAGTGCATACCTTTATAGTGCATACCTTTATAACAAACTGCTCTATAGCACACAAAATAAAAAGCTGTGGAAAGACATAATAACTAATGCCACACAACATGGGCCATAAGAAGATATATATATATATATATATATATATATATATACTGTTCAAAAAAATTAACGCAATGTTTTTGGAGTTACTTTTATAAAAGATATTCACTGATTGGACATCATTCAACCAATCGACTGTATCCACCTGGTCATTAACTTCTCATGGTTACCTTGTATTTAATACTAAATTGTATTCACCTCATGATTTGTGAGGTGATAAAAGAGGCCAAGATCAAAACACAATTTTTGTCAATAACTCATGACAGGTTCATGAAAAACCAGTAAAACTTAGTGAACACAAAACTCTGACCATTTTATTGAATGTCTATAAAAGATGGATAGTCCTCGAATAAATTCAGTTGAAAATTCAGTGTGCAAGGAGGGTTCATCTCACTACAGAACAACAACACATCATATATGGACGTTTACAGGCTGGACAATCACAAGGTGTAGTGGCCAAACAATTATATGTGATTAGAAGCACCATAAGTCGCCTTTGGAGGCTATTTCAACAAACTGGCTCAGTGGCAGACCAACAGCGCAGTGGAAGACCCAGAGTCACAACTCCTTTCAAAGATTTCTCATATGGTTGTTTCCCCTCAGGAATTGATTTACATCTGCGTCCTCCGCAGTCCACTCAATGCCAGCAGCTTGTCCACTCAATGCCAGCAGCTTGTCCACTCAATGCCAGCAGCTTGTCCACTCAATGCCAGCAGCTTGTCCACTCAATGCCAGCAGCTTGTCCACTCAATGCCAGCAGCTTGTCCACTCAATGCCAGCAGCTTGTCCACTCAATGCCAGCAGCGTATCAAATTTCAGATCAGTCAGGAACCGGCTGCATGAAGCTGGTCTTTGGGCTAGAATACCGGTTATTACGGACAGGCATCGCCAGAACTGACTGCCGTGGGTGAACCAGCTTCATCAATGGACCGTTAAGAATGACTGGAGACAGATTTGGTTTAGTGATGAATCAGTTTTATGCTCCATTGAGACGATAGACAGAGAAGAGTTTACCACAGAGTCAGTGAGCACTGCACCCAGAACACCGGTTAATGAGGCTCCTCCACATGGTAGTGGACGTGTACTAATATGGGAAGCAATCAACTTCATGGGAAGAAGTGACCTAGTGCAAATTGAAGGACACCTGAGTGCCGAATGATATGTCGCTGAAATTATTTGTTCTCGCATCCTACTCTACCAATTTTGGCTGCAACCTCCTGTGGCACAGCTCACTGCCCACTTCCTCGCTAAAAGCCATGCCATCATACATGAACCCCATAGAACTTATGGGATGAACTAGACAGATGACAGTTCAGATAATCTCTGACAGTTATCTCTTGCACTGCAGAAAGAGAGGGCAACCATCCCACAACAACAGATCCAACGGCTAATCAGATCCATGTCACAGAAATGTCAGTCTCTGATACAGGTCATACACATTACTGAAATGGAGGCCTCAGTCGCAAAGAATAAAAGTTCAAACAAAATTTAATGAACATCATTTCATTGCTAAAGTCTGAGAGGTTCTTCATGCCAAGGTTGATACATTAATCCCGTAAAATAACATTTTGGTACACATTATTTAAATTTGGTGTCTATAAGCACTACAAATATATATATATATATACACACACACACACGCAATGGGATCTCTTTACAGCACTACATTACATATGTTTATAACAAATTGTCTTACTTATCAACAATATTTTGTCAAAATCCCAATCAGTTTATTATTTGTTGTATATAGCAAATTTTGGTTTACCCGGTATTATAGAAATATTCTGCCAGTCCGAGACAATTTTTAAAGATTCCACTGCACAAGACTCTAATCTTCTGTCAGCATTTACAGTGTAACATAAGGAAATTATGCACACCCTCTACATCTAGGCAACCTTAAATCTAGGCAACCCTACATCTAGGCAACCCTACATCTACACAATATCCAATGCTCACAAAACATATAATAATTATGTAGGGGAGCTAACAATGAAAATTACAGAGAGGTAATAATGAATATGATCATTACAAATATATACTTATTTCTGTTGAACATTACAAATAAATTGCTGCAGTCATGTAACACTATTAAAAAATATAACATCACACTTATTGATGCAATAATTGGATTGCAGTATGCCCAAATTGGATATTCTAGAACACAAGCTGCACAATATCTTGATTGGATGTTAAAATATAGCACAATGTAAATGCAAATATGACCCAAATGACATACCTGTTATCACGTACTCCAGAGCTTATGGTGACTAGATTACCAGAACCATGATATACACTAATTTTTGGATGGTTAAATGCTCTGACATAATCAAATTAGACTAATGTTACAGTTGAAAAGAATGTATCTTACAATAAGAGGTACTTTTAACACAGCCGCTAGCCATCAGCCAGTACAGATTTTCTGCCTTTTTTAAAAATAGAATATACTCAGGTTTAACTAAATATGTGGATACTAATCTTTCATTAGTCAAATATTTTTTATAAGGTATTTGGATGGAATTTGGACATAGATACATAATTTTATGGGTATTTATGACTGAAATACAGAATAATTCTTCTGGAGGCAAACTTGAGAAATCAATAGCTACCGGTGTTGACTCTTCAAAGCATAGTATGCAGCCATTCTACCGATTTCAAAGCAAAGTATGAAGCAATCAGAGAAGCATCTATTTTTCTATTGAGATAAATGCACTTGGAGGAAACCTGGGTAGTGACTCTGAACGATGTCAAATTTGCTTTGCAAGTCATCGAGAACCCAAACACATTCCAACTGAACACGCTAAGATAATGTAACAACTAAGCTGAAGAAGTAGCTCTTCAATAGATTCCAGATCATTCACAAATCTGGGGAAATGGGAATATCATCTAGCCACAGCTGGAAGTAACTACCAGCAATAACATACAGAAGACACTGTATCATGTCTAGAAATAACTGTCAGCAACAACATACAGAAGACACTGTATTATGTCTAGAAATCAACTGTCAGCAACAACATACAGAAGACACTGTATCATGTCTAGAAATCAACTGTCAGCAACAATATAAAGAAGACACTGTATCATGTCTAGAAATCAACTGTCAGCAACAACATACAGAAGACACTGTATCATGTCTAGAAATCAACTGTCAGCAACAACATACAGAAGACACTGTATCATGTCTAGAAATCAACTGTCAGCAACAACATACAGAAGACACTGTATCATGTCTAGAAATAACTGTCAGCAACAACATACAGAAGACACTGTATTATGTCTAGAAATCAACTGTCAGCAACAACATACAGAAGACACTGTATCATGTCTAGAAATCAACTGTCAGCAACAATATAAAGAAGACACTGTATCATGTCTAGAAATCAACTGTCAGCAACAACATAAAGAAGACACTGGATCATGTCTAGAAATCAAATGACAGCAACAACATACAGAAGACACTGGATCATGTCTAGAAATCAACTGTCAGCAACAACATACAGAAGACACTGGATCATGTCTAGAAATCAACTGACAGCAACAACATAAAGAAGACACTGTATCATGTCTAGAAATCAAATGACAGCAACAACATAAAGAAGACACTGTATCATGTCTAGAAATCAAGTCCATCATAAAAGTTCTATATAGACATGGAATGAAACTCAAATCACCCATGCAGCCAAAACAGACAATACCATTCACAATATTTGGAAAAAAAGAATAATTATTTTTACATTGAGAACAAGACACAACAGACTCAAAGAACATGTATAGCAGGTTTGGAATTAACAACACAGATATATGCCCATGTGAACAAACTGCAGAACACAGAACATATTTGACCGAACTTCCCACTGTAGCAGATGACAAGAAGAAAACTATGGTCACATGAAACAATTCTGACTAACAAGCTCTACTGCCTTTTCTCAGGGCTGGTGACAACAGTATAATTCATTTCAGTGTCAGACTCTGATAGGAGAACAAGGACAAAGATGATCCTTCTGGAGGTTGTCCTAAAGATTGTGCTTCTGGGGGGTTGTCCTTCTGAGGGTTGTGCTTCTGGGGGTTGACAGATTTGATTATCAAGAGAAATTTATTTATACTAAAACAAATACAAATATCATTGGATTATCACACATTCAATCAATTTAACAATCATGGTACAGTACAAAGAAAAAAAACCAATCAATTGTAGTACATTCAATTAATTACAATCATAATATATGGTATGAAAAAAGAGTATTATGAGACTAACAGAGTATAGTAGAGAAAGATACTTCATTATCAAAGACAAGATTTCTCATCACTTCATCAATGCTAAGCAACTATTTCATGGTTCCAACAAAACTTCATGCAACTCAAATCTTCTGATGGGATCACTTTCCTATGCTCACAAGTATATACAGGCTGGAGAACCATCTCTTTGAACTCAGTCATCAGCAAGATGTCCATGCAGTGAACTCAAAACCAGATAGTCTGGTTGACAGGCAAGTGACTCAGCCACTACACTAACATAGTTTCCGAACACCATGACACCACATTCCATTCTCTGGACTAGCCTGCTAATCAGCAGGAGTATGAGTGCAGAATAAGAGCAATTGTTACATAAAATATTCCAATTCCAAGGTGACAAACAAGAATCAATCCAGGCATACCCAGCTGACAGACCTGCTCTTGCTGTGATTGGTTAATTAGTAAACACTTTCTTATATCAAACACAAGGTCAATCAATTTTACAATGAACGCTCAGACTAAAGAGTATGTGTATGAAACAATGAACGCTCAGACTATAGGGTATGTGTATGAAAAAATGAACGCTCAGACTATAGGGTATGTGTATGAAACAATGAACTCTCAGACTATAGGGTATGTGTATGAAACAATGAACTCTCAGACTATCAGACTATAGGGTATGTGTATGAAACAATGAACTCTCAGACTATCAGACTATAGGGTATGTGTATGAAACAATGAACTCTCAGACTATAGGGTATGTGTATGAAACAATGAACTCTCAGACTATAGGGTATGTGTATGAAACAATGAACTCTCAGACTATCAGACTATAGAGTATGTGTATGAAACAATGAACTCTCAGACTATCAGACTATAGGGTATGTGTATGAAACAATGAACTCTCAGACTATAGGGTATGTGTATGAAACAATGAACTCTCAGACTATCAGACTATAGGGTATGTGTATGAAACAATGAACTATCAGACTATCAGACTATATGGTTTGTGTATGAAACAATGAATGCTCAGACTATAGGGTATGTGTATGAAACAATGAATGCTCAGACTATAGGGTATGTGTATGAAACAATGAATGCTCAGACTATAGGGTATGTGTATGAAACAATGAATGCTCAGACTATAGGGTATGTGTATGAAACAATGAACTCTCAGACTATCAGACTATAGGGTATGTGTATGAAACAATGAATGCTCAGACTATAGGGTATGTGTATGAAACAATGAATGCTCAGACTATAGGGTATGTGTATGAAACAATGAACTCCCAGACTATCAGACTATAGGGTATGTGTATGAAACAATGAACTCTCAGACTATAGGGTATGTGTATGAAACAATGAACTCTCAGACTATCAGACTATAGGGTATGTGTATGAAACAATGAACTCTTAGACTATCAGACTATAGGGTATGTGTATGAAACAATGAACTCTCAGACTATAGGGTATGTGTATGAAACAATGAACTCTCAGACTATAGGGTAATGTGTATGAAACAATGAACTCTCAGACTATAGGGTATGTGTATGAAACAATGAACTCTCAGACTATCAGACTATAGGGTATGTGTATGAAACAATGAACTCTCAGACATAGAGTATGGGTATGAAAAAATACAGATAACAGTATACAATACGGTGTATATCTTTCAAACCTTAAGATGTTTTTTCAAAAAATACAAAACAAACAGTGTACAAATAGTAAAAACAGTCACAAATAAAGGCACTATCACTATATGGTAAGTCTGGTAAAACTCAGCAAGTAATTGGTTTTTCTCTAGTAAATGCTGTCAAAACTGGACCAATAACAAGAATCTCATATGTCCAAGATGCAGTGATTAGAATTAGAGCATTTCATTGCATCTCATTGAATTCAAGCTCATTTTACAGTTTTTGTACACAATTTAGGATGAGAAAATTCAAGCTCATTTTACAGTTTTCTGTAGTTTTTGTACACAATTTAGGATGAGAAAATTCAAGCTCATCTTACAGTTTTCTGTAGTTTTTGTACACAAATTAGGATGAGAAAATTCAAGCTCATCTTACAGTTTTCTGTAGTTCATGTACACAAATTTAGGATGAGAAAATTCAAGCTCATCTTACAGTTTTCTGTAGTTTTTGTACACAATTTAGGATGAGAAAATTCAAGCGTACTTTACTACAAATTCGTCATGTATATTATCTATCTACACTCCCATAACCTGTCATGGTCGTACGGGTACCACATTAGGTGCATCCACACATGCAGTCCTCCAGAAATTTATATTTTCAACAATGTGGATGAGTAAGGAAAATCTTGTCTTGTCTTTAATGTTGTGTGTCCATTATTTTATTTGTTCTATGCTTCTTCCACCTTCGACAGTTACCTGCAGTATTTTTTTTTGACAAGGAATCATGTCTGCATACATGTTCATATCATCAGGTTCAAATGTGGCATAAATTTTCACCCAAAAAAAATATGGTAAACCTGATTATAATTGCTTTAGTATTTCTATGCAACATTCCTTATGTATGTACACTCATATCCAATACAGGCGCTATTTATAAACATTCTGACATTTACAATTCATTCCATCTACAAAAATGTATCAATCCTAGACAAGATTAACAATTATTATCATGAAAATAATGAAAAAAGTCTGTCATAAAACTACAAGAAAAATAACATAAATTAATAGTTCTGATGCTGTCAAGTGTTATCTGTAATGATGACTTTTAAAACTTTTACTGATCAGCATTTCAGAGCTTACTTACTTATTACCAAAAGTGTATGCATATTTTTTGAGACATCAACATCACACTCTTTAAAAAAATGTATAAAATCTAACTCATGTCACAGAGTTTTTAACTTGTCCATGTAGTACATTTTCTGAATGAATTTGAAAGTCCCAGAGTTATTTCAAGAGCAATATCCTACTTATTATAATTCTTGGCATAGATTTATATAACATTCTATCTATAATCAAAACACATTCCAGAAATATATATATAAAATGCCTTGGCATAGATTTCTATAACTTTCCATCTATATATCAAAACATGTTCCAGATGTGTGGTGTCTTCATGACTCATAAACAACATCAATCAACTGTATTTCATGGGTGGCGCCATTTTGGAATACCATACTATTCCGGATCAGCTATTTTTAGTAACCCTATTACTACCTTTTCTCCCCCGTGTGTTGCCGGGCCCGAAAGGGGAGCAAAGAATAGCAACACTGTTTACCTTCCACGCATGTCGTAAAAGGCGACTAAAGAGGTTATGGGATGGAGTTGGCTGTCCCATCCCATATAGGGTCAGTGACCCAAAGCCATGATGAAGTTGGATGTGTCAGGCCGAAAGGCACAGATATCGCAGCAATGCTGTAAACCATGATACAACGCATTCCGTTCTCCGGACTACATCCTGCTAATCTGCAGGAGTTTGAGAATGAACGCAGAAGAAGAAAAAGACTACCTTTTCTGAAATATGGTAGTTTCAATGATAATCAAAGTTGGTCACCAAAGGTATATAGCAGAAATTCGATGAATGTCAAATATGGTCAGTAAAGTGTTAATAACATTTTGTCAACAAAATAAGTTTTAAAAAAGCTAGTTGCATAATCTATTCAGGACATTGTGAATGCCACCGAAATGTTTGATTAGTGATATTCTAGTGAATGCCACCTGCAATATTTTACTAGTGAATACCAGCAGAAACTTTTGACTAGTGAGATTCTAGTTGATATTTATGCTCAGTTGTTGGCCAGTGCTTCATCAATATAAGGTAATACTGTGTGAAACGTAACAACTATAGTACTTACGTAGAACACATGCTTTTAGAAAGTCCCACTTGAATACGACGGACTATCACTAAAACTAAGGGAAACATTTTCAACGTTTCGAACCATCAGGTCTTTCTCAAGAATATATAAAACACACAGTGAAAAACAATTCAGGTCACAGATACTGCACCACAGATGACAGATCTAGGTACTCTCTTGAAAATCAGTTTATTTTTTAGTTTGGTACCCTCACGCCTTTTGGACTTAACTTCGAACATTTATTTGTTTAAATTTGTATTGGTGTGGTTCTTATTGTATTGCTATCCATGTTGTATTGGGTAATAATTTGTTATATCTGTTATCATATCCCTTCAAATTTTCAACAAAACTCGCTTCCATGACTACATGTTTCCATATACATCATTGTCACCTTGAACCTTGTATTGTTTACATGTCAATAGTGTATCTAGTGCCTCTGTGGTGGTAACATTGTTTTACTGTTTTCATTGTTTGTTTTATATATTCTTGAGAAAAACATGACGGTTCGAAATGTTTTGTGTATTGTAATTTGTATGTATTCTTGTTTACTACTCATAACCCATTAGTTTTAGTGATAGTCCGTCATATTCAAGTGGAACATTCTAAAAACCCATGTTCTACATAAGTGCCACTGCTTCATGAGCATTCCAACTGCTCAACTGTCCACAGAGGCATCGAACCAATTACTTCGGGCCTTTTATACATGAGATCCACCTCAATAGCACAGAGCAGAAATGCAAAATGTTAACTTTGAATAATTATAATCACTTTCATTTGGTGTGTTTAGGATACATAAACAAGACTTGGCACACTATTGGATATGGAAAAGGGGTTTGAGGAGCAGAAACAATCATTTCCCAAAAGCAAGCACAAAATTCCATCACACTATATGAAGAAAATAATTCTAAAAGCAAATAGTTGTACATCTCAAGATTTAACGAAGGTACACTTATTTAATCTTCATAAAATGCAGGTGGCAGTGACCAGGCATAACAGGAATAAAGGGATATGGATTACCTGACCGAAACAAAACACGGTAACTAATAAACCAGCAAATCACAGCAATAAACGAAGCAGTAACTTTCTGGGAAAGTGTATGAAACCTATAAATAGTTGATATAAAGAGCATAAACTCAAATAAGACTACCATTATTGTTAGAAGTAGGACAACTATTTTAATATACGGTGTTAATGTTCTGTAATTCATCCGTGTCTGGAGTATTTCTTCCTCTGTTAAATTTCGCTTGTCTTGTAAATATTCACTGTGAAGAATATCCCCAAGTTTTTTCCATTCCTTGAACGTTTTTACTTCTTCAGATATGATTAGAAGACAGTGAATTTCCAGAAAGACGTGACCGGATATGTCGAACCCAAGCCAGTTCTTTTCAGCCTCAATGCATGATGTTTTATCACCAAATTCTGATTGTGTACAAATTCCTACTGTGTTTTCAATGTGCATGAACACTGATGTGCAAAAATACCACAAAGCTGTTCCAACAATAACACGAGACAGATGCTGGCACATTTTTGCAATGTCTCGACAACAGTAAATCAAAGATGTCAGTAGTATATATGTACCGACAACAGTAAAAGTCCATCCCCAACCCAACTTCACGAAGTACTGGTTTAAGAAATTACGTCTGTCAGACATAAATGTCTTGGGGACTACAAATAAATCGCATATGATTGAGCCAATCATGACCCCAATGAGGTAGACACCAATCTTTACAGATGTGTCAATAAACAGGATCGTTCTGCAAACCTTCATTACTAGCATCATCAGGAAGTGACCAACATGAGTTGGTTCTGGAAGTTGCTTTTTGTTAGTGGACTTCTGGTGTTCACCGGATTTCTGTTTACGCTGAGAATTTTCAAATTCACTCCTTCTTCTAGCTGCGATGCTCTGCTTAGAAACAGGAGGCTTCGCCATTGCAGACGTTCGTGCTAAACTGGGGAGGTCACTCTTAGTCAACGCTCATCATCATCAAGTGCCGTATCTGCAACACAGGTTGGCTGCAACGGACTTTCAACATATCCGTCTTTTGCTTTACTGGTGTACTCTGCTGGACTGTAACCCGTCCATCTCATAATGTATCTCTTTCACTTGTATATCTGCATATACCTCTTGCTCACTTTCCTTGAATGTTACCCTCAAGTAAGGTCTTCAACAAAGTATCATTGCTTTTACAGTAGTTATTGTTCGTCAATCACACGTTAAAATTACCGTTTGTTACATCCATTTTATGCAATTCAGCTAGATGTATAACCCTGTAAGATTAAGCTGGATAATATTAAAGAGTGGACAGGATGTGAGGTTTCCAAACACATCAGGGTGGTAGTGGATAGAGATGCGTGGAGATTTTTCTGCACCACATGTTTCAATGTGACACCCCTACGACCCTGACGGGTTACGGGTTTATTATTATTATATCCTTGTCTAGAGTTTGTATGTGGCTAATAAGCAACATGGTGGCTCCAAATATCTGGACGATTTGGGCATGGAATGATCACTTCTGATGGTGTTTGATCTGCCCTTATCTTTCTAGTTAGTCTCTGCTATTGAGCTGCATGTCTCTTTTTTCACAATTTTGCGCTTTTAACAAAAATTGCATAACGCCGAGTAGTTCATTTCGTACTGAATATCGTCACGTGTCATCGCTTATATCGTCATGTGTCACAGTATATACTGGCTTGTGTCCTAGTTTATGTCTACGACTTTCAGCGAGATTCTTAACGACTCCGGTAACGCTTGTTTTGACCACTTGGGCTTGCACGCTCTTCTTCATCTCGCCATAGACAAATATTTTTAGTCTGTGATCTGACATAACTATATGACCTGTTTGTTCAATGTGCACAATTAAACTCTTAGCAGATTACATGCCAATATAGTGAGGTTTTCTTCTTGTGAAAGCCCCTCAGCATTTCGTATGTACAATTACGTTTATACTTAATAGCGCTACAGCATTGAACTTCCTGTTGCAGAAACTCGATAATAGGTAATAACTGCAGGAAAACTGAAATCCAACAAGCAAACCTAGGAAACAGTGCATTGAAGTTTTGCTAATCACTGGATATTAGTTATGTTGTAGTATTTAAAAATATATCTCACATGACATGACATGACATGACATGCATGAAGTCTTTATCACATAACCAACTCACAACCTACATGCAACTTCTTAATGGTTATCAGCACATCGCATAGATGGAGGGGAGGGGATGTATCGATTGAAATCGTTGCTTAATGGCTCTGTAGTGTCTCATACAAGATTGAAATCGTAGTTTAATGGCTCTGTATTGTCTCATACAAGATTGAAATCGTTGTTTAATGGCTCTGTGGTGTCTCATACAAGATTAAACTTGTTGTTTAATGACATTGCAGTGTCTCATACAAGATTGAAATAGTTGTTTAATGGCTCTGTATTGTCTCATACAAGATTTAAATCGTAGTTTAATGTCTCTGTGGTGTCTCATACAAGATTAAACTTGTTGTTTAATGACATTGCAGTGTCTCATACAATATTGAAATATTTGTTTAATGGCTCTGTATTGTCTCATACAAGATTGAAATCGTTGTTTAATGGCTCTGTGGTGTCTCATACAAGATTAAACTTGTTGTTTAATGACATTGCAGTGTCTCATACAATATTGAAATAGTTGTTTAATGGCTCTGTATTGTCTCATACAAGATTGAAATCGTTGTTTAATGGCTCTGTGGTGTCTCATACAAGATTAAACTTGTTGTTTAATGACATTGCAGTGTCTCATACAAGATTGAAATCGTTGTTTAATGGCTCTGTATTGTCTCATACAAGATTGAAATCGTTGTTTAATGGCTCTGTAGTGTGTCATACAGGATTAAACTTGTTGTTTAATGGCTCTGTAACGCAAGTGGTTGCGTCTATGGGTCTCACCAATGGTCCACTAGACAAACCAACCATGCAACAGAAAACCTTAGTGGATGACATGCCGTTATATTGAGGTTATCTTCTTATAGAAACTTCATGGCACGTCATCTATACAATTATGCTTTTGTTTTGTTGTTGAAATGTGTTTAATATTTACTTGAATATATATATGTATGCACCCTTTGTGATTGGGAGGGAGCCAGAGAAGTACTGTGCAGCACTGGGGAGGAGGAAACTGACAGCACTGTTTTTTCCTATGTCTGAGACCCATCATAGGAGCACAGTGACTCAGGACTTGACAATCCTTTTGACGTGAACATTTGGTTGCATCCCTGGAGCAATAAAGAAGTTCGGCATAACCAGTAGTCAATTGGTGGCGGGGAATGAGAACAGTGAACCCTATCTTGGCTACAGTAGCTAGGAGCAGTGCATAGGTTGAAACCTACCTTCCTAGAGGTGTGATAGTTATTCTCTGGCTCTGTTCTGGGGTGGGCCGAAAATTCACAGACTTCCCAGCAATATAATGTCATTTTAATGGCATTGGGTCAAAGGACATGAGCACATAGACCGCTGGATCAGTAACCAACCAACTAACCAATGGCTATGTAGTGTCGCATACAAGATTAAACTTGTTTGCTTTGGATATCAAACGAGACGCCACTCACAGTCTACAATTATTTTGCAAGGAACAGTTGATTTTGAAGAAAAAGAGGAGGCAAAAGAAAGTTCTCTATTGATAACATCAAGTTATAGCTGGGCAGTGAACACTGATGCTTTTTGGTTCATTACGAGGAGATGTGGCCACTTCACGCGATTTCATTCCAACTTTTTACTATTATGCGTGATTTTATATAGCTTCCGTTACTGAGAGATAAAAAAAAAAAACTTGCAGCATATCAATTGATCTGAGGGCAACGCACTGTGAGTCTCCCTTAACTCCAAGGGTCTTCCAGAGGGAAGATATAAAGCGTTGCGCGCAGATCGATGGGTGTGGATTTTTATGCGCCTTTAGCAAAAGTTCGTTTCCTTAAATAATGTATGGTTTGTTCCGTTCAACTGTGGCCACATCTTTCCTTAATGAACCTGATTTTTTGTACAGGTGACAGGTTGTCAGTTTATTCTCAACCTACCTTAGTCACCTCGTTCTTGACATGTTTGGAAAGTGGATAAGAACCATATCCTGTACACCCTGATCTAGAAGTTCAAACTCCGTTTGTCACACAGGCCGCGAACAAGAGATATAAATGGGAGAAAAGCATAACGAGATGGACAGGATACAGTCTTGATGAGTACACCACCAAGACAAGAGACAGAAGGTGTCGGAGGTTCATTATAGCACGGTTATTTGACAATAGAAATAGAAGACCGGAAGCGGAAATCGCCCGTCTGTTGACATTATTGAACTTAAAATCTTGTGCTTATGATTTGAATTTGCTTTTGAGACTTGATATAATTCAATTATTTATTGCTTAAGGTTAACATATTGGATATTTAGTTTACTTCAGATTCGGTAAGTCAATGTTCTGTTATACTGTTTACTGTTGTGTATTTTGGTTTTGTTCAGAATATTCATTCATTACATTCATAATAATCTGTTCATTGGGTACTATGAACTATGCCTTCCGGCGTAGGCGATCAATCCGATCATGTCTCTCAACCCACATTGACAGTTCTCTGTTTGTTATACATTTAAATATAGTTTCTGATTTCTTCTTCTTTCGTTCACTTGAAACATGTCTATATCTGTAATTATGTCTCCTTAATAAAACTCACTTTGTTTTGTAGTTCATACAGTGTCCCATAGAGTTTTGATTCCAGTGTTGTTTCCTCTGGCCAATATCAATATGTCTGCCTCAGCGTTTCATGCTCAGAACACTCTTGAAGTATATGTTTGGCACTCTGTGCTGCCTGGCCACATGTACACATGGCTGTGTTGCCAATCTTGAACTTTGTATACATGTGACTGCGGAGTCGGTTGTGTCCTGGTCTGTTCATAATATGATAGTCATGTTGGTGTTTGTGGCTTTCTTATTGACTTGATCATCTGTTTTTTCTGATGGTAGGTGATTGGTATATCTGGTTGGTCTTCGGCTGCACCTTCCTTAGCCAGTTGGTCTGCTTTTTAATTTCCTGGTATTCCACAGTGAGAGGGCATCCACTGCATGGTTACCCTATACTGGTAAGACAATTTGCTAAGTAGTTTTTTCAATTCTGTTAGTGTTCCAGACTGGAGAGCTTGAAGCACTGACCTTGCATCTGTCAGGAATACCACAGGCTGTAGGTCTGAGTTGGAGTTCAGCAGTTTTTTAGCTGCCACACTAATTGCCTGGATTTCTGCATCATAATTATTGCAGAATTTTCCTGTCTGTGTTCTGATTGTATTTCTAGGCTTGTGTGGATATTCTATATATACACCTGCACCTCCATTCCTCACGGCATTCTGTGCTGACCCATCTGTGTATACTCTGACCCATATATCTTGTGGATATTCCTCATCCAGGAAACTGAGGGTGACTGTCCTTCGCTGCACACTGTTCTGTTCGTCCTCGCTTAGTATTCCTTTCACATGGGTCTGAATGTATATTGGCATTCCATGTCTTTCACTCCACAGGGTTTGTTCTGGTACAGGCCTTAAGGCGCTGTCAACTTCAGGTAGGTCTGATATTTTCTGCATCATGCCTGCCACGTTTTAAAGCTATCCAACAGTTTCTCACATTGTCTTCATGATTTTAGTCCAGTTCTCAGTCGAAATATGATGACCTGTTCTTGTCTTTGAAGTAGATGGTAGTCGTATCATGAAGGTAAGTTAAGCTTTCGTTCTGCCTTTATCCTAGATTTCTTTTGATGAAAGCTGATTGGTACATTCGGTTGTTGCATATTAGAACTCTCCTAGGCCAGCTCTTACATTTCCTGCTATTCCATATTAAACTGTTTGGCCTGTGAGTCTTGATGAGCTTTCAAATACAGCGATATTTATCAAGCAAAACAGACTTGCTGTGTAGACATGTTAAACTGCAAATAAGAAGAAGAAAGACATGGATTCTCTCATCTAGCCATTTGTTCATTGTCCATGTTTCTGAGCCATACATTAATGTAGATCATATGTAGGAAATTGTTTAATTATCTAAATTGTCCTTGTTCGCAGCTGCTGATAAACTTCCCATTTCATGAACAATGAATGATGTTCAAGTACCTGGCCCAGGAAGTGTTGACAGGGCTCATATACAAACCCCCATCTCATCTACACTATGTAACAAATCAAAAACTCTCCGTTTCCCAAAGACTCCACTCAGTAGAAGATTAACTGGTAAGACTGTAGTTTAAGATTAACTGGTAAGACAGTAGTTTGTAGTTTAAGATTAACTGATAAGACAGTGTTTGTAGTTTAAGATTAACTGATAAGACAGTAGTTTGTAGTTTAAGATTAACTGGTAAGACAGTAGTTTGTAGTTTAAGATTAACTGGTAAGACAGTAGTTTGTAGTTTAAGATTAACTGGTAAGACAGTAGTTTGTAGTTTAAGATTAACTGGTAAGACAGTGTTTGTAGTTTCAAAACAATCTTTCTGATAACCCTATATGTTTGTTGTTTTCTGTACCAGGCTTTATGAGCAAATATGATTAGTTATGATAGTCCTTGATTAATTCATTCTAATACAGGTTAGATAATTGTGACAGCTGAAATGGTATGCTTGCGCAGAATCCTAGGAATATCGCTAAGATACAAAGTGAGAAATGAGGACATTCGACAAAAAACAGGCATCATCCCAATCTTGGAACATATTAAGAGACAACAGATCATATGGTTTGTACACATCAGCAGACTACCACCAGACAGCATACCACAGATAGCTATGCTACACAGATACAGTGGATGCAGACTTAGAGGCAGACCATGAAAATCATGGATCACTGAAATAAAAGAGGCGACAAATTCCACAATATACTCATCAAAAACACAAGAGGGTCGTCTCCTGAAAGTCTTCTACCCCAGACACTGAAAGGCAACAAAGGTGTAGTAAATAGATAGATAGGCATGGAATGATACACAGAATCACAATTTTACATGGAACGATTTACAGAACCATCGTTTCAACCAAAAAGGTCTTTATCAAGATAGGAACAGACATACACAGAATAGGAACCACTAAGTCAACTAGAGACTACATGTGGGAACTGACAGGTCAGGAATACAACGAAAATATGATAAGAGGCAAGAGCAACGGGAATGTGAGTGGTTACATGTAAAGAAAGTGCATATAGAGAAAGTACACGTATGTGACATGATTCACATTCCAGTCGTTCTCACCAATCATCATCTTTTCGTTGTATTCTTGGCCTGTCAGTTTCCACATGGCTGACTTGTAGTCTCTGCTTGACTTAGTGGTTTCTATTCTGTGTTTGTCTGCTCCTACCACATGGCTGACTTGTAGTCTCTGCTTGACTTAGTTGTTTCTGTTCTGTGTTTGTCTATTCCTATCTTGAGAAAGATCTTGTTGATAGAAACATGGATTTTGTGTACTGTTCCATGTGAAACTGTTATTTAACAATTTTATTATTTGTCTATATTGACTGATCTATTGGTGCACAGTTTAGCTGCAGTCTTTCATTTATTCCAGAAATAGAATACACATGTATAGGTGTCCACGATCATCTTTACTTTCAATAGTGAAATGAGGACACTTGCATGGTTTGAACATGTATACAGGCATGATTCCTTGTCAAAAACAATACTACAGGGCACATTTGGTTGAAGAAGAAGGGGAAAAAGAAAATAAAGATTAGACAACATCAAGGAGTGGATAGGTGTGGGTTTCTCCTCAGTCATCCATATTGCTAAAGAAAGAGATCACTGGAAGACTGACATCCAATCCTCCTACCCTGACTATGTGTTGATTCATCCAATGTGGTACTCCTATAATGTTGACAGGTTGTGGTACTCCTACAATGTTGACAGGTTGTGGTACTCCTACAATGTTGACAGGTTATTATTGTATGGATGAATAGTTGCTGTATATTCTAAGTATTTAAATATATTAATATGTGTATTTCAGCATTACTTGACTTTTGTTGCTGCAATGTCTCTATTTGTCTTGTCTGAGATATTTTATTTCTGTCTTATTGTTGTGTGTTCGTTCTTTATTTGCAAAGCAAGCACAAGAGCCAGACAAGGACCTGACCAGGAAGACTACGATTACACAGGTACACATTTTATTACAGCTCAAATTCAATTGGAAATATCCATTTTGTGGTTGCATTTTATTACAGCTCAAGTTCAATTGGAATCATCCATTTTGTGGTTGCATTTTATTTCTTCTACCACTTTCATTCTTAAACTCCAGCTGGATCTTGATTAGAAATTAGCATCACAGCACACGGATCATTCCCATAAGTGCTCAGCTCTCCATTCCAACAGCCATCCCAGTGTATGTAGACTCAAGAGTCCTGGTCAGGTGTTGATTACACAATCTTCTGGACTTTCCAAAATTCTACTTTTCCTTCTCTCACCTGTAGACACTCTCATTTCTAACAATGTTTGTGTATATTGTTTGTAACACAGTATGTGTACGTTCTCAGCCTCCTTGACATCATCTTCATGAATTTATTACTGCCTTGATCAAGTCTGCTTTATCTCTTTTCAGCATTGTGTCCTCTATCGCCAAACATACAATACATACGTTTGATTGTCTGATGGTTTGGTCCTGCGGTGCTCTCCACTTTTTCAGATATCATATGATAGTTTGGTTACTATTTGTTACAGAAAATCTCATGTATTTGTGTTACTCATAACTACAAATTTCTTATCCGTCCATGGATAAGAATATAGTTGGATGTACTGTCCTGTAACTGTGAGATGACATAAACGTGTGTGCTTTGGGCATGTAACAAGGCCCATTTTCTCAAATTATTTTGCTAGAAACAGTCGAGGATGGAAGGAGAAGAGGACAGAAAATCCTGTATTAATACTAAAGTAACAAATTTATGTGTAAAGTCAACTAAAGTAACAAATTTATGTGTACAGTCAACTAAAGTAACAAATTTATGTGTACTGTCAACTAAAGTAACACATGCGTACAGAAAATTGAAGTAGCAAGTTTATGTGTACAGACTACTAAAGTAACACATATTTATGTGTGCAGACAACTAAAGTAACAAGTTTATGTCTACTGTCAACTAAAGTAACAAGTTTATGTCTACTGTCAACTAAAGTAACAAGTTTATGTCTACTGTCAACTAAAGTAACAACTTTATGTCTACTGTCAACTAAAGTAACAAGTTTATGTCTACTGTCAACTAAAGTAACATGTTTATGTCTACTGTCAACTAAAGTAACATGTTTATATCTACTGTCAACTAAAGTAACATGTTTATGTCTACTGTCAACTAAAGTAACATGTTTATGTGTACAGGCAACTAAATTAACAAATCCATGTGTACATACAACTAAATTAACAAGTTTATGTGTGCTACACAGAATAAGGTTTATTGTGTCATCTATGAAGTCACTGTCAAGAATTTGACTATGATTGAATTTAAAAAGTGAATGTAACAAATGGTCATCATCATCACGTGATGAACACACAACAGTTTGTAATTAATTATCAGTTGCTAATTAGCCTTTGGTGAATGGCTGTGAGGCTAGAACGTTGGTCTCACAACCATGAGGTCCAAGGCTCGACAACCAGTAAGAACTGGGTTTATTTGTTGGATTACAAAATCTCAACCTATACATGCTGTGGTGACTGCAAGAATATGCAGCCTTATCATACAACCATAAGGTCTAGGGTTCGACTCCCAGTGGGCATCTGTTGGATAGTAAATTAAAATATCTCAACCTACATATGATTTAGTGACAGCAAGGATTTAGAGCCTCATCATATGCAAGATTTGCAACTCCCTAATGGGAAATGTGGTATTGGCAGTTGTTTTTCTTAAGCACTTTCACCTCATTTATGTAGGATATAATTAAGCGTTTAAATGTATTATTTGAGTTTAGTTGTCTTTTTTCCCTGTATTCATTGGCAAACTCCTGCTAGCTCAAGAAGTGCTTAACATGCAATGGAGGGTCAATTTTGGTAAAATAAATGGACATAAAAATATTAGCTGGCTTATTTTCAGGACAATTTTGTATTGTTAATTGATGGCCATGTTTTTGTTTATTTCCAAAATCTGGATATCTTTTTTAACCATTAGTTGAACTCACAGATGTTGTCTTGTGTCAGGTTTAACCATTACTTGAACTCACAGAAGTTGTCTTGTGTCAGGTTTAACCATTAGTTGAATTCACAGATGTTGTCTTGTGTCAGGTTTAACCATTAGTTGAACTCACAGATGTTGTCTTGTGTCAGGTTTACTGATGAAAACATGGAAGATCTACAGCCTGTCACCCTTGTACAAGTTTCAGTCTAGTAAAGTCTCGCTGAAAAAATATGCAAGGTCTTTAGATGTTGCTTTTTCTCAGGTAAACAATGAAATTGCAATATGTAAAATTGTTACACATTTTATGTACAATTGTTACACATTTTTATGTAGGATAATTGTGTTGTTAGCACAACCCGAGGAACAGAAAAAGACATAAAAGCCAAAGCTAGGACAACATTTCCTCCGTGTTAAATATTTGGAGAATGGACATAAACTTTAACACCAAACTTGGAATTTTTAATACAAGTATGAAAATGGTACTGCTGTATGGCTCAGAAAATTGGAAAATTACAAAAATACTACAGCATAAACTATAGACATTTGTCAATAATTAAATTGTGAATCACTAACCACTCGATGCTGAATACCAGGCAGAGATGTGCACCAGCAACCCGACTAGTTGACATGTCTGTACCAGCAACCCGACTAGTTGACATGTCTGCACTAGCAACCCGACTAGTTGACATGTCTGCACTAGCAACCCGACTAGTTGACATGTCTGCACCAGCAACCCGACTAGTTGACATGTCTGCACCAGCAACCCGACTAGTTGACATGTCTGCACTAGCAACCCGACTAGTTGACATGTCTGTACCAGCAACCCGGCTAGTTGACATGTCTGCACCAGCAACCCGACTAGTTGACATGTCTGCACTAGCAACCCGACTAGTTGACATGTCTGTACCAGCAACCCGACTAGTTGACATGTCTGTACCAGCAACCCGACTAGTTGACATGTCTGTACCAGCAACCCAGCTAGTTGACATGTCTGTACCAGCAACCCGACTAGTTGACATGTCTGTACCAGCAACCCGGCTAGTTGACATGTCTGCACTAGCAACCCGACTAGTTGACATGTGCAGTAATCACTAAACATCATGCTGTGCCCTGTATCTAGATTATCTTCTACTTCTTCAACGTTCATTCTAAAGCTCATACTGTATCTCTCTTGTAGCAGGACAATGCTACTGCCAGATTTCCAGCAGAATGTAGTCCAAAGAATGGAAATATATTGTATCCCTGTTTCATTTGAAATAATGATCCAACACATCCGTCTTCGGCAGGGTATCTAGATTCAAGATTGTATTTTAAATACTTTTTTCTATATCAGTTTTCTATTGTCATCAAGTCTATACTGTGGAATCTCATTATAACATCTTGGTCCGGACTGACAAAATGTATTCTCTATTCTCTATACCATTTTGTCTATATTCTGTATATACTATCCATCTATTGTCTTTCCTACAAACACCGTTAGGTGTTGTGGGGAGTTGAAGTTTTCTGTCTTTGGTCATCTTTGTTGCACTTCCCATGATCAGGCTGTGGTTCTTAACAATCTTACTAATTGAATCTTCCCATCTTCTTCGTGGTCTATGCGCAAACAACAGAATACACCACCAATGTCTTGAATGGATATCTACAGGCAAAAGATCCTGGGGTAGACCAAAAGAAACACTCAGAAGAACAATACTTAGAGAAAGTAAAACAATCAATATTCATACTATTCAAGAACTGTACAGAATAGCTTTGAACAGACAGAATTGGAGAGATCTGACCTCTGCCCTATGCTCTAATGTCAGCGCAAATGGAAAATGACGATGAGTCGGATACTCAGTATAGCTTCTCTGGTTCCTTTGTTTTTCCTAAATCTGAATTGTTCTTCACACATCTCAGTGTCTATCTTGTATTTAATTCTTTCATGTATTATCTTGAGAAGTATTTTAGTTATATGACTCATTAGACTTATTGTTCTATATTCTGTACAGTCCACAGACCTGGACTTCTTAGGTAGTGGTATGGATATTGATGATGTTAGGTCTTTATAATCATTACTTTTTGTTTACTTTCCAGGAAAATATGACGGGCTTTAACACAGACACTTGTGATCATGAGAAAAGTTCATTCAGTCTTTATGAAGGACTTAACTTTCATGAGAGTAAGTGTGCCATCTTGATTTATTTATGAATGACTGAATCTTCATGAGAGTAAGCCATCTTGATTTATTTATGAAGGACGTAAATTTCATGAGAGTGATCTCCCGTGGGAAATTTTGGCGTCAGGTAATTGAGCTTGGTGAGTTATGTGAGTGAGATAGGAATTCAGGAATTATTTTTGTGTGTGTGCAGTGGCGTAGCGAGGGGAGGGGGCAGAGGTGCGGACCGCCCCGGGTTACATCATCGGGAGGGCGGCAAATTTATTTCCGTCCAGTCTTTCACAATCACTGACATATTTTTTTAATGTGACAAGGGCGGAAAATTATGATTCCGCCCCGGGCACATTGACCCACGCTACGCCACTGTGTGTGCGAGTGGGTGTGAAAAACACACTAGAGATGTGTGTTACTTGGAACACACAACATCCAGTCGGCAGTGAGTGACTAGGTGAAAGACTCTACACTGGCACTGCTGTCTCTCCTTTATGGGATGTTTTGTACTGTAAGGGTTAATTTAGCTCAAATCTGTGCACATAATGTTCTTGCCCAGGATGCAATATTTCATCAGGACTTTATTCTGTGCTGTTTTTCATTGTTTCAGAAGATGCCAAATCTGTCCAGATACAAGTAACTGTGAAATCTGAGTCAGGTAAGTTGTTTGGGTGATTCAGGTGAGTGAACTGGATGAGTCAGGTGAGGTGAGTCTGGTAAGTAGGCTGGATGAGTCAGGAAAGTGAGATGATGTCAGGTAAATGAGTATGGCGAGTCAGGCACATGAGCTTGGTGAGTTTGATGAGTCAGATTGGTGAACTGACATGTAGAATCAAGCTTATTTTTAATATTATGTATTGGTTACATATTGTGTATTTGGTGGGCTCTGGCAACTGGGTATAATGTGCATGGTGACGGCCAAGGTACGAGGTTCAAGTGCGTGCTTGTGTGTACATATATATAGTGGAATCTGTTATATATATACTTCCAAGTGCCAATATAAAATGAGTCAAATCTCATTATAGAAACTTAGTCTAGACTAAGGAAAGATGTATGTAATAACAGAAGTTTGCTATACACAAACAAACAAAGAATAAATAAAATTTGGGATTTATGAAATGGTGTTGAATATAGAAATGCTTTATAAACGAATGCGCTATAGAGGGATTGCACTGTATACATACATATATATGGTTTTCTTGTCTCTTTTAACAGCAAGAGCAGCCAGCATAGTTCTGAATGCCTTCTTGATTTGTGTGGACCTGGACACTAGCCCTGTGCCAGAGAACCTGGTCAAGCATTTCACTTACTACCCAGTAATTCTAGTCTCTGGAAACAAGTCTCGGTCGGATATACTACTTACTTGGCTTGAGGTCAGTAGATAGAAGTATAGTTTTAGCTTGTTTCTTGACCATGTTTTGCTGGGGGGGAATAGCAACATTGTAACCTATGTCTTAAGAGGTGATTAAGAAGGTTTAGGGGTGGAGTTGGCTGCCTCATAATAATAATATTAATAATAAGACTCATAACCATTATGGAGTGTCACACTGGAGACACTGTCAGCACAAAAGACACCCCCCCCCCCAACCATCTCTGTCCTCAACCATTCAAAAAAGTGGAAAAAAAAATTATGCCCAGGCCTTCGATTGATGTTATAAGTCCAGGATTTTCTTTGTCTGCCTCTTCTCATTTCTCCGTGACTGTTCCTTGGTTCCTTGCAAATCAGTGGCCTTTTCTCAATGTCTACCTCCATCCATTCACTGCCACTTCCCACTTCTAATTCATATACTTTTCACAGTGTGTCCTCAGCCTCTGCTATCCATAATCTGCCATGCTTGATTTGTTTTCCTTTTGACTCCTCTAGATGTTGGTGTAACGGGTGATGGTTGTCTAATGTTGCTAAAACAGACATTGACATCAGGGCACAACTCTGGCCCTTGCGAAAGGTGAATATGAGGCTATCAAAAGTTACCTGGTCACAGTTAAAGGATTATTTCATCATGTGTCAAGAGCTACCTGCTCCTAGTTAAAGGGATTATGTCATCATCATCATGTGCCAAGAGTTACCTGCTCACAGGTAAAGGATTATTTAAATACCATGATGACGTAATAGCAAAAGAAAACTAATAATAACATGTAATGTGAACTACAATAGATAGATGAATTCTTCCTGATTGTTATTTCAGGAACATTTTGACTGTAGGTCAGAACCAGTCACATTCTCAGACAGTGACCTGCGATGGATGTTAGCATCCTGGAGCAACCAGGATACCTGTAAGTAACAGAAATGTCATCCTTGTCAGTTGTTCTGATGATTAACATAACATTTGTTCTGATGATTATTTTATGTTCTAACAAATAACATTTGTTCTGATGAACAACACTTGTGAAGGAGTAATAGAAATAGGAGCCACGGAAGAATGATTGCAATAATCATAGTGCAGCAGTCGCAATTTGAGCCTTGTCTGTTGCAGCAGAGACCAATTCATTTTATACTTCATAACTTGTGGACATGTTTTCCCAAGTCCGACCAGCAGACACCGGTTCACTTCATAACTTGTGTCAACACTGAGTTTGACCAATCTCTGCTCAGCAAATGCTGATTCACGTCATAGTGTGACAACACTAAGTCTGACCAATCTCTGCTCAGCAGACATCAATTTACTTCATAACTTGTGACAAAATGTTTTCCTGAGTCCAACCAATGTTCCCCCCCCCCCCCCCCAAAAGCTGAGACTTTTGTCAAGACATCTAAGGTATATATTGTTGTTTACCCATAACAAGATGATGAAGACTTGCATTTGTTGTATCCATAACAAGATGATGAAGACTTGCATTTGTTGTATCCATAACAAGATGATGAAGACTTGCATTTGTTGCATCCATAACAAGATAATAATCCACTTGTGAAATGTGGTGAGATGCTGTTGACTTAATCACTTTCTGTGCTAGTGAAATGATATAATCTTGCTGGAAGTGAATATGTGGTGAGGTACCGTTCACTTTCTAAAACTATTATAAAACTGTTGAACAGGTGAGGGAGGAGGTAGACGGGTGGAAGAAGAAACTCTTGGATTGATCAAGGAATGGGCTGGGGATGATTTATCTGCACTCGTTCAATGACAGAGAGTAGAAGTGTTAGGAAAACTTTTTGTGCTGATGTCCCCAATCTGGCACCTCAACAACCCTGACAGATTATTGATCTTATTTATATATGTTTTGGAACTCTCCTTGAATGTGTGTCTACCTATATATAGTTTTTAGATTATTTCCCTTGGGTATGTTTGCCAGACTACACATATTTATTAATTAACCCTAACTCACACAACTCTCCTAACCACTCACACAACTGTCCTAAAAAATATTTATATAGATAAAACACATTTATAATCATAACCAAGGGAAATAATCAAAATAAAATTATATTGGTAGGCACTCATTCAGGGAGAGATCCATTTATATATATTTGTATATATATATGTGTATATATATATATGTGTTTGTGTATATATATATATATATATATATAATATACATATTATAACATATTATATTTTATTTATATACATATTATATTATAATGAAATAATATTTGTTTTTTTATCCCAGCTGCAAAGAGTTTTCCAATCCTCTTACAGTACTCACTGACTGATGTGTGTGATGGAATCAGTACAATTGATTGCAAATTTGAGGCTGCTTTCTGTAAGCAACTCTGGGAAAGGTGAGAAGTTTTACTGCATGTTACATAGGCTTGAAAGGCATATGAGACAACTAAGATGGGTTAGGTTGGTTACTTCATCCTGTGAACGATTGTCTCAGGTTCTTGCTTTTGTACTTGTAAAATAATGAACATGGAGGACGAGGAGAGGCAAGTGGGCAGTGGACATTGTAACTTTGTCCTTTTGATGTATAAGGAAAGGCAAGCGGGCAGCGGACATTGTAACTGTGTCCTTTTGATGTATAAGGAAAGGCAAGTGGGCTGCGGACATTGTAACTTTGTCCTTTTGATGTATAAGGTGAGGCAAGTGGGCAGCGGACATTGTAACTTTGTCCTTTTGAGGTATAAGGAAAGGCAAGTGGGCAGCGGACATTGTAACCTTGTCCTTCTGTGACTGACTCCTGAGTAGCAGGGAATGCTATCTCTACAGATGGGTCAGCAAAGAGGACAGAAGATCGATGAACTACTTGACTGAGATGTACTCTCCTGGAATACTGACCCAGTGCATTGCCTCACGTTGGATACTATTCGTAAATCCATTACCACCACCCCCCCCCCCCCCCCCCCCCGAATCACAACTATGTCTTTCTTGTATAACAAATCCCCCTATATAGCAACACTTTTGAAAATCTGAAATAATATTTTATGATTAAATTGTTTGTACTGTACATAGGGAATTTCTGTTATTACATTTGATGTTTTCTGATACAGACCAAGCTGTTGTAGAAGGATTCCACTAGTACAAGCTCGAGTATCACTTCAGTTACTCAACTGTGGATAGCCTGTGCTTTTGTCAGAAAGGCTATGCCCTGTCAAGAGCTACCCACTCAGTTAAAGGGATTATTTCATCTTCATCACATAGAAAGTCAACAAGAACAACAATCAATAGACCATGAAATAACTAGAAATGTTTATTTGCCACATTACGAGAAGAGAAGGTTTGAAATACAATGCTACAACAGGAAAAATTGAGGGGACAAAGAAACAGAATTTCAAACAGAAGATGCTGGATAGTTTAAACATCGTGGCATGGTAGAAAGTCTACAGTAGAGTTGATACATAGTACTAAAGATAGATTGTTGTGAAGTTCAGTGATTGCCTACACCACCTAGCATGGCACATGATGATGATGGCAAAACATAAGGTACAAACATTTATTATTTTAATTTTCTAGACATGGTTGATTATTCTGTTGTGTTGACATTATTTTCAGATTAAACGGAGGTTCATCAGCTCTGCCTGTAATCAATGAATTGGAAGTCAACCATTTTGTGACTGCGTTAGAAGAACACTTGCAGTACACTATGCATATTCTTTTCAGCGTAAGCATTTATTGTCAGACTGCTGCTCGATAATAGGTCAAACAGCAGTCAAATTGTATAACAATATTACTTCTGTAAGATAATAAGTCAGACATTAATCAAATTGTATAACAATATTACTTCTGTAAGGCACAAGGTAGTTCAGTTTTACATTGAGCAGATAGACTATCTGACTAACAGGTACAAACAACTTCAGGTAATAGTATACAAGACTATTGGACTAACAGGTACAAACAACTTCAGGTAATAGTATACAAGACTATTGGACTAACAGGTACAAACAACTTCAGGTAATAGTATACAAGACTATTGGACTAACAGGTACATGCAAATTCAGGTAATAGTATACAAGACAGACTATCTGACTAACAGGTGCGAACAGCTTCAGGTAATAGTATACAACAAGACTATTGGACTACCAGGTACATGCAAATTCAGGTAATAGTATACAAGACAGACTAACAATGTTCCCTCAATGTTTTTGTCTCACATGATCAAATCTAAAGATGCCTGAGATGTGAATATTTTTCTTCTTATTGTTGTAGAAACATATCGCTGTTTGGTGTCTTCTCTTATTTGTTTGACTTGATTTCTTTCCAGAAACATATCACTGTTTGGTGTCTTCTCTTACTCGTTTGACTTGATTTCTTTCCAACCAATATTTAAGTCTTCTCCAGTGTTTATTGTAGAATTTATATGTACTACGACATATAAATATGTCGTAGTACAATTGTCAACAGTCCTTGAGAAGGCATGCCTGTGCTGCAGCTCTCAATCCATGACCAAGAGCTGGTTTCACTTACCCTCGTCATGTCACAACCAATCATTTTAGTGATTAGAAGAAGAAGAAGAAGAAAAATCCCTTGGGAGTGTAATCATATGGATAAGTAATTTCACCATCTTGGATATCTATCTTACCTCTCTATCCCATCAGCTCTATCTCTCTGCTGTCAGTGATGCAAATGTTCTTGAATCCTACAGAAACTGAGTTTATCTGAAGTTGGCACGTCTGTGGCGTATGTTTCAGGACAAGGAAAACTCAAGGTAATTATCATCTCCTCTTTATTTCTCCAACTGGAATTGTACTTGTCATTATTTGAAACTATACTTGTCATTATTTGAAACTATACTTGTCATTATTTGAAACTATACTTGTCATTATTTGAAACTATACTTGTCATTATTTGAAACTATACTTGTCATTATTTGAAACTATACTTGTCATTATTTGAAACTATACTTGTCATTATTTGAAACTATACTTGTCATTATTTGAAACTATACTTGTCATTATTTGAAACTATACTTGTCATTATTTGAAACTATATTTGTCATTATTTGAAACTATACTTGTCATTATTTGAAACTATACTTGTCATTATTTGAAAATATATATGTCCTTATTTGAAACTATACTTGTCATTATTTGAAAATATACATGTCTTTACTTGAAGAGAAACAGATATTGCATTCTTGTCATAGATACAGAAGCAGTGAAACACATCGTGCATCCTCCAGAGGAGTATGGTAGCCTAGTTGATAGTTAGCTTTCTGGCTGTCACTGGGTTATAGCTTGCTGGTTCGAAACCACGTCTGGAAACTAACAAATTTGAGCCGTGAACTTTTGTCTGAATTTTGTATCACAGT
The DNA here is from genome assembly GCA_034231615.1 of Meghimatium bilineatum. Lineage (NCBI taxonomy): Eukaryota > Metazoa > Mollusca > Gastropoda > Stylommatophora > Philomycidae > Meghimatium > Meghimatium bilineatum. Next base: position 1,118,650 of record CM067310.1, on the reverse strand, counting down.
CAACCCAGTGGTAAAATGGGCACTTGATGCATGTTTTCTAGTTACTCATGTTGGATTTCAGTTTTCCTGCATTTACAACCTATTATAGAATAAACGGAAGTGACTTTCTCAAGCTTAAACTTCGTCATCACAAACCAGCCAATGTCAGATAACTTGAAATGATCTTTCTAAACATAAAGCTCAAGGTCAGCGGAGGTATGAACCAGCATCGTAGCACTTGGTTTCCCATAAGTGCTTAGCTGTCACCCACCTAGTCAGTGGTTGACAAGAAACCGCATGACAAATCTCCATACTGTAGTTTTATTATTGCTTGTAGGTAGTAAACAGCCCCCATACTGTAGTTTTATTATTGCTTGTAGGTAGTAAACAACCCCATACTGTAGTATTATTATTGCCTGCAGCTAGTAAACAGCCCCCATACTGTAGTATTATTAGTGCCAGCAGCTAGTAAACAGCCCCCATACTGTAGTATTATTAGTGCCAGCAGTTAGTAAACAGCCCCCATACTGTTGTATTATTATTGCCTGTAACTGTCATAATTAATCATGAAGTCAGTGGACAAACTATCCTGGAGATTACTGAATTCCTTGCTTGATTTTCTTGTTTTACAGCTGTTCTCAAAGTTTGGAGTGTTCCCAGCCTTACATTTGATCTGTGAGATTCTCAACGACAGATTCCTTGACATTGTATAACATTTGAGCTGCGAGGAATCATTTGTTTTCTAAATATTGTAAATAATTTACTATTTTTAGTCATGCTATGAATATTTCATCTTATACAATAAAATATTCTACCAAAATAATAAAATCATTTGGGATCGAATCTGTGCCTGTAGATGATCATGTTGTTCTGTAGCTATGTGTACCATCATGAAGATCTATGTGTACCATCATGAAGATCTATGTGTACCATCATGAAGATCTATGTGTACCATCATGAAGATCTATGTGTACCATCATGAAGATCTATGTGTACCATCATGAAGATCTCGGAATATCTATGTGTACCATCATGAAGATCTCTGAATATCTATGTGTACCATCATGAAGATCTATGTGTACCATCATGAAGATCTATGTGTACCATCATGAAGCTCTCTGAATATCTATGTGTACCATCATGAAGATCTATGTGTACCATCATGAAGATCTATGTGTACCATCATGAAGATCTATGTGTACCATCATGAAGATCTATGTGTACCATCATGAAGATCTCTGAATATCTATGACTTTTGTTTCGGAGAATTCAGTAGCTGGTAGCATGATACAGATCTAAGAGAGCTTTATCACTAATACAATTTCACATTAATCTCCTGTAGAATAATGATTCTCAGAGTCTACATTAATCTCTTGTAGAATAATGATTCTAGTTCTTTCTTGTATATTTCATGCAGGTAAGGGGGGGGGGTGTCTAATAAAGTGTGTTCTCTCAACAAAGATTTGACCTGAAAAATACCAACTGACTGATACATTTACAGTTAACTGATAGTCTGACAAGTAGAGAGAGCACTTATGGGAGTGCCCAAAGAGATATAATGCTGTTTCCTAATCAAGACTAAAAAGCAGGTGTCTTTTCTTGTATTTCTAGACATGGCACATGATATGCAGGTGCCTTTTCTTGTGTTTCTAGACATGGCACATGATCTGCAGGTGTCTTTTCTTGTATTTCTAGACATGGCACATGATATGCAGGTGTCTTTTCTTGTATTTCTAGACGTGGCACATGATATGCAGGTGTCTTTTCTTGTGTTTCTAGACATGGCACATGATATGCAGGTGCCTTTTCTTGTATTTCTAGACATGGCACATGATATGCAAGTGGTTCTCTAAATAGCAAGGATACAGACTTTCGTTACTGCATGTTTTCCTGTGAAGGAGTGCAGGGAGGCTTTCTATGGGCTGTGGAAATAAAGGCAGCATTGCCATAGCAGATGCCGCGACTTGTACAGGAAGGATTTTGATTGTACCTCCGATGGAAAAAAATCCTGCCCCAGCCGTGGGTTTAACCCGGGACCTCAATGGATACAGACTGAAAATTCTAAATTGCAAGGACAAACTGAAAATTAGCCAAACCACAATAATTAAAAGTACTAGTAAAATGTAACAAAGTATAATATGAAAATTAATGTACAAAACATGGAAGTTATCAAGTCTGAAACACCAATAAATATAACAATAGATATAACAATAGATATGGCAATAGATAACACCAAAGTGAGTAAGCCAAAGAATTCTATGACTCATCATCATCAGGTGCCATGTCGGCTGGCGTAGATTTATGGCGCTCCACATCTCTATCTACAGTGTTATATATCAGGATTGTTGGTAACCAAGAACATGTGGTCGCCATAATGAAGGCTGTGCTCATGGTCGAGAACTATAATTTAGTCATGTTCCAGAGAACAATAATTTTGTCATCTTCTATAGAACAATAATTTTGTCATCTTCTATAGAACAATAATTTTGTCATCTTCCAGTGAGCAATAATTTTGTCATCTTCCAGAGAAGCAGGAATAACAATTTTAGTTTACAGAAAATGAGCGTAGAAACTTGGACAAGCTATGCACGATCTTAGTGACCAAAATCTCATCCAGGGTCTTATTCAACTACTGCGATTTCTAAATTGGATCCAGAGTCTCTGAGTTTTGTATTCGCTGGCAATAGATCAGTTAATTGACAAAGTACTAATTCAGGCAGAAAAGTTTCAGTGTATGCCAAGTCATCCAATGAAGGAAAGATTCCAAAATCTAGCAATGGGACGACTGAAAAGAAGCAGCTTTATCCATCAAGCTAAACGACTCCGCAGACAACTTACAGACCTACCTGAAGTTGACAGCCCCTTAAGGCCTGTACCAGAGCAAACCCCGTGGAGTGAAAGACATGGAATGCCAATATACATTCAGACCCATGTGAAAGGAATACTAAGCGGGGACGAACAGAACAGTGTGCAGCGAAGGACAGTCACCCTCAGTTTCCTGGATGAGGAATATCCACAAGATATATGGGTCAGAGTATATACAGATGGATCAGCACAGAATGCCGTGAGGAATGGAGGTGCAGGTGTATATATAGAATATCCACACAAGCCTAGAGATACAATCAGAACACCGACAGGAAAATTCTGCAATAATTATGATGCAGAAATCCAGGCAATTAGTGTGGCAGCTAAAAAACTGCTGAACTCCATCTCTGGCCTACAGCCTGTGGTATTCCTGACAGATGCAAGGTCAGTGCTTCAAGCTCTCCAGTCTGAAAAACTAACAGACTTGAAAAAACTACTTAGCGAATTGTCTTACCAGTATAGGGTAACCATGCAGTGGATACCCTCTCACTGTGGAATACCAGGAAATGAAAAAGCAGACCAGCTGGCTAAGGAAGGTGCTGCAGAAGACCAACCAGATATACCAATCACCTATCATCAGAAAAAACAGATGATCAAGTCAATAAGAAAGCCACAAACACCAACACAAGATGACTATCATATTATGAACAGACCAGAACAAGTTATAATTCTACGTCTCAGAACAGGACACAACCGACTCCGCAGTCACATGTATACAAAGTTCAAGATTGGCAACACGGCCATGTGTACATGTGGACAGGCAGCACAGAGTGCCAAACATATACTTCAAGAGTGTTCTGAGCATGAAACGCTGAGGCAGACATATTGGCCAGAGGAAACAACACTGGAATCAAAGCTCTATGGGACACTGTATGAACTACAAAAGACAGTGAGTTTTATTAAGGAGACAGAATTACAGATATAGACATGTTTCAAGTGAACGAAAGAAGAAGAAGAAGTTAATTGACAGTGAAACACTGACATAATTAGCCCAAGTACAACTCCCTCCCAACCTTTTCTACCATGGATTCTGCCAGCAAATGACATTGGCTGCTAAAATCTAATGGCACAGTAAACAATAAACAATAAACAATCATGGAATAAAGTTGATATGCTCTCTTTGCCTGCAGACAGATTGCAAGGCTATCTCAAGTTCTCAACTGAATAAAAGACATGTCGAAAAAGGTTTTATGCGTATATGATGCTACTCAGACCATTTTCACATTCTCCAGATGAAATCACAAACAGTTTTGTGTTGAGTAATTTAGAGTGAATGAGAGATTGTTTAATTTAGAGTAAATGGGAGGCAGATCATTTGAGAGTTAGTGAGAGACTGGTTAACTGAGAGTGAGTGAAAGACTGACTAAGTGGGAGTAAGTGGGAGAAATGGGTTAATTGAGAGTGAGTGAAAGACTGACTAATTGGGAGAAATGGGTTAACTGAGAGTGAGTGAAAGACTGACTAATTGGGAGTAAGTGGGAGAAATGGGTTAATTGAGAGTGAGTGAAAGACTGGCTAATTGGGAGAAATGGGTTAACTGAGAGTGAGTGAAAGACTGGCTAATTGGGAGAAATGGGTTAACTGAGAGGGAGTGAAAGACTGGCTAATTGGGAGTAAGTGGGAGAAATGGGTTAATTGAGAGTGAGTGAAAGACTGGCTAATTGGGAGAAATGGGTTAATTGAGAGTGAGTGAAAGACTGACTAATTGGGAGAAATGGGTTAATTGAGAGTGAGTGAAAGACTGGCTAATTGGGAGAAATGGGTTAATTGAGAGTGAGTGAAAGACTGACTAATTGGGAGAAATGGGTTAATTGAGAGTGAGTGAAAGACTGGCTAATTGGGAGAAATGGGTTAATTGAGAGTGAGTGAAAGACTGACTAATTGGGAGAAATGGGTTAATTGAGAGTGAGTGAAAGACTGACTAATTGGGAGAAATGGGTTAATTGAGAGTGAGTGGACGACTGGCTAATTGGGAGAAATGGGTTAACTGAGAGTGAGTGAAAGACTGGCTAATTGGGAGAAATGGGTTAACTGAGAGTGAGTGAAAGACTGGCTAATTGGGAGAAATGGGTTAACTGAGAGTGAGTGAAAGACTGGCTAATTGGGAGAAATGGGTTAACTGAGAGTGAGTGAAAGACTGGCTAATTGGGAGTAAGTGGGAGAAATGGGTTAATTGAGAGTGAGTGAAAGACTGGCTAATTGGGAGAAATGGGTTAATTGAGAGTGAGTGAAAGACTGACTAATTGGGAGAAATGGGTTAACTGAGAGTGAGTGAAAGACTGGCTAATTGGGAGAAATGGGTTAATTGAGAGTGAGTGAAAGACTGGCTAATTGGGAGAAATGGGTTAACTGAGAGTGAGTGAAAGACTGGCTAATTGGGAGTAAGTGGGAGAAATGGGTTAATTGAGAGTGAGTGAAAGACTGACTAAGTGGGAGAAATGGGTTAATTGAGAGTGAGTGAAAGACTGGCTAATTGGGAGAAATGGGTTAATTGAGAGTGAGTGAAAGACTGACTAAGTGGGAGAAATGGGTTAATTGAGAGTGAGTGAAAGACTGGCTAATTGGGAGAAATGGGTTAATTGAGAGTGAGTGAAAGACTGACTAATTGGGAGTAAGTGGGAGAAATGGGTTAATTGAGAGTGAGTGAAAGACTGACTAAGTGGGAGAAATGGGTTAATTGAGAGTGAGTGAAAGACTGGCTAATTGGGAGAAATGGGTTAACTGAGAGTGAGTGAAAGACTGGCTAATTGGGAGTAAGTGGGAGAAATGGGTTAATTGAGAGTGAGTGAAAGACTGACTAAGTGGGAGAAATGGGTTAATTGAGAGTGAGTGAAAGACTGGCTAATTGGGAGAAATGGGTTAATTGAGAGTGAGTGAAAGACTGACTAAGTGGGAGAAATGGGTTAATTGAGAGTGAGTGAAAGACTGGCTAATTGGGAGAAATGGGTTAATTGAGAGTGAGTGAAAGACTGACTAATTGGGAGAAATGGGTTAATTGAGAGTGAGTGAAAGACTGGCTAATTGGGAGAAATGGGTTAATTGAGAGTGAGTGAAAGACTGACTAATTGGGAGAAATGGGTTAATTGAGAGTGAGTGAAAGACTGACTAATTGGGAGAAATGGGTTAATTGAGAGTGAGTGGACGACTGGCTAATTGGGAGAAATGGGTTAACTGAGAGTGAGTGAAAGACTGACTAATTGGGAGTAAGTGGGAGAAATGGGTTAACTGAGAGTGAGTGAAAGACTGGCTAATTGGGAGTAAGTGGGAGAAATGGGTTAATTGAGAGTGAGTGAAAGACTGGCTAATTGGGAGAAATGGGTTAATTGAGAGTGAGTGAAAGACTGGCTAATTGGGAGTAAGTGGGAGAAATGGGTTAATTGAGAGTGAGTGAAAGACTGGCTAATTGGGAGAAATGGGTTAATTGAGAGTGAGTGAAAGACTGGCTAATTGGGAGAAATGGGTTAACTGAGAGTGAGTGAAAGACTGGCTAATTGGGAGTAAGTGGGAGAAATGGGTTAATTGAGAGTGAGTGAAAGACTGACTAAGTGGGAGAAATGGGTTAATTGAGAGTGAGTGAAAGACTGGCTAATTGGGAGAAATGGGTTAATTGAGAGTGAGTGAAAGACTGACTAAGTGGGAGAAATGGGTTAATTGAGAGTGAGTGAAAGACTGGCTAATTGGGAGAAATGGGTTAATTGAGAGTGAGTGAAAGACTGACTAATTGGGAGTAAGTGGGAGAAATGGGTTAATTGAGAGTGAGTGAAAGACTGACTAAGTGGGAGAAATGGGTTAATTGAGAGTGAGTGAAAGACTGGCTAATTGGGAGAAATGGGTTAACTGAGAGTGAGTGAAAGACTGGCTAATTGGGAGTAAGTGGGAGAAATGGGTTAATTGAGAGTGAGTGAAAGACTGACTAAGTGGGAGAAATGGGTTAATTGAGAGTGAGTGAAAGACTGGCTAATTGGGAGAAATGGGTTAATTGAGAGTGAGTGAAAGACTGACTAAGTGGGAGAAATGGGTTAATTGAGAGTGAGTGAAAGACTGGCTAATTGGGAGAAATGGGTTAATTGAGAGTGAGTGAAAGACTGACTAATTGGGAGAAATGGGTTAATTGAGAGTGAGTGAAAGACTGGCTAATTGGGAGAAATGGGTTAATTGAGAGTGAGTGAAAGACTGACTAATTGGGAGAAATGGGTTAATTGAGAGTGAGTGAAAGACTGACTAATTGGGAGAAATGGGTTAATTGAGAGTGAGTGGACGACTGGCTAATTGGGAGAAATGGGTTAACTGAGAGTGAGTGAAAGACTGACTAATTGGGAGTAAGTGGGAGAAATGGGTTAACTGAGAGTGAGTGAAAGACTGGCTAATTGGGAGAAATGGGTTAACTGAGAGTGAGTGAAAGACTGGCTAATTGGGAGAAATGGGTTAACTGAGAGTGAGTGAAAGACTGGCTAATTGGGTGTAAGTGGGAGAAATGGGTTAATTGAGAGTGAGTGAAAGACTGGCTAATTGGGAGAAATGGGTTAATTGAGAGTGAGTGAAAGACTGACTAATTGGGAGAAATGGGTTAATTGAGAGTGAGTGAAAGACTGGCTAATTGGGAGAAATGGGTTAATTGAGAGTGAGTGAAAGACTGACTAATTGGGAGAAATGGGTTAATTGAGAGTGAGTGAAAGACTGGCTAATTGGGAGAAATGGGTTAATTGAGAGTGAGTGAAAGACTGACTAATTGGGAGAAATGGGTTAATTGAGAGTGAGTGAAAGACTGACTAATTGGGAGAAATGGGTTAATTGAGAGTGAGTGGACGACTGGCTAATTGGGAGAAATGGGTTAACTGAGAGTGAGTGAAAGACTGGCTAATTGGGAGAAATGGGTTAACTGAGAGTGAGTGAAAGACTGGCTAATTGGGAGAAATGGGTTAACTGAGAGTGAGTGAAAGACTGGCTAATTGGGAGAAATGGGTTAACTGAGAGTGAGTGAAAGACTGGCTAATTGGGAGTAAGTGGGAGAAATGGGTTAATTGAGAGTGAGTGAAAGACTGGCTAATTGGGAGAAATGGGTTAATTGAGAGTGAGTGAAAGACTGACTAATTGGGAGAAATGGGTTAACTGAGAGTGAGTGAAAGACTGGCTAATTGGGAGAAATGGGTTAATTGAGAGTGAGTGAAAGACTGGCTAATTGGGAGAAATGGGTTAACTGAGAGTGAGTGAAAGACTGGCTAATTGGGAGTAAGTGGGAGAAATGGGTTAATTGAGAGTGAGTGAAAGACTGACTAAGTGGGAGAAATGGGTTAATTGAGAGTGAGTGAAAGACTGGCTAATTGGGAGAAATGGGTTAATTGAGAGTGAGTGAAAGACTGACTAAGTGGGAGAAATGGGTTAATTGAGAGTGAGTGAAAGACTGGCTAATTGGGAGAAATGGGTTAATTGAGAGTGAGTGAAAGACTGACTAATTGGGAGTAAGTGGGAGAAATGGGTTAATTGAGAGTGAGTGAAAGACTGACTAAGTGGGAGAAATGGGTTAATTGAGAGTGAGTGAAAGACTGGCTAATTGGGAGAAATGGGTTAACTGAGAGTGAGTGAAAGACTGGCTAATTGGGAGTAAGTGGGAGAAATGGGTTAATTGAGAGTGAGTGAAAGACTGACTAAGTGGGAGAAATGGGTTAATTGAGAGTGAGTGAAAGACTGGCTAATTGGGAGAAATGGGTTAATTGAGAGTGAGTGAAAGACTGACTAAGTGGGAGAAATGGGTTAATTGAGAGTGAGTGAAAGACTGGCTAATTGGGAGAAATGGGTTAATTGAGAGTGAGTGAAAGACTGACTAATTGGGAGAAATGGGTTAATTGAGAGTGAGTGAAAGACTGGCTAATTGGGAGAAATGGGTTAATTGAGAGTGAGTGAAAGACTGACTAATTGGGAGAAATGGGTTAATTGAGAGTGAGTGAAAGACTGACTAATTGGGAGAAATGGGTTAATTGAGAGTGAGTGGACGACTGGCTAATTGGGAGAAATGGGTTAACTGAGAGTGAGTGAAAGACTGGCTAATTGGGAGAAATGGGTTAACTGAGAGTGAGTGAAAGACTGGCTAATTGGGAGAAATGGGTTAACTGAGAGTGAGTGAAAGACTGGCTAATTGGGAGAAATGGGTTAACTGAGAGTGAGTGAAAGACTGGCTAATTGGGAGAAATGGGTTAACTGAGAGTGAGTGAAAGACTGGCTAATTGGGAGTAAGTGGGAGAAATGGGTTAATTGAGAGTGAGTGAAAGACTGGCTAATTGGGAGAAATGGGTTAACTGAGAGTGAGTGAAAGACTGGCTAATTGGGAGAAATGGGTTAACTGAGAGTGAGTGAAAGACTGGCTAATTGGGAGAAATGGGTTAACTGAGAGTGAGTGAAAGACTGGCTAATTGGGAGAAATGGGTTAACTGAGAGTGAGTGAAAGACTGGCTAATTGGGAGAAATGGGTTAACTGAGAGTGAGTGAAAGACTGGCTAATTGGGAGAAATGGGTTAACTGAGAGTGAGTGAAAGACTGGCTAATTGGGAGTAAGTGGGAGAAATGGGTTAATTGAGAGTGAGTGAAAGACTGGCTAATTGGGAGAAATGGGTTAATTGAGAGTGAGTGAAAGACTGACTAATTGGGAGAAATGGGTTAATTGAGAGTGAGTGAAAGACTGACTAATTGGGAGAAATGGGTTAATTGAGAGTGAGTGGACGACTGGCTAATTGGGAGTAAGTGGGAGAAATGGGTTAATTGAGAGAGTGAAAGACTGACTAATTGGGAGAAATGGGTTAATTGAGAGTGAGTGAAAGACTGACTAATTGGGAGAAATGGGTTAATTGAGAGTGAGTGGACGACTGGCTAATTGAGTGGGGGAGATGAGTTAATTGAGTTAGTTAGTTGGCTAGTTAGATTGTTGGTTAGTTAGTTAGATTGTTGGTTAGTTAGTTAGTTAGATTGTTGGTTAGTTAGTTGGATAGTTGGTTAATTAGTTAGTTAGTTAGTTGGCTAGTTAGATAGTTAGTTAGTTATATAGTTGGTTAGTTAGTTGGCTAGTTAGTTAATTAGATAGTTGGCTAGTTAGTTAGTTAGATTGTTGGTTAGTTAGTTAGTTAGATTGTTGGTTAGTTAGTTAGTTAGATTGTTGGTTAGTTAGTTGGATAGTTGGTTAATTAGTTAGATAGTTAGTTGGCTAGTTAGATAGTTAGTTAGTTATATAGTTGGTTAGTTAGTTGGCTAGTTAGTTAATTAGATAGTTGGCTAGTTAGTTAGTTAGATTGTTGGTTAGTTAGTTAGTTAGATTGTTGGTTAGTTAGTTAGTTAGATTGTTGGTTAGTTAGTTGGATAGTTGGTTAATTAGTTAGATAGTTAGTTAGTTAGTTGGCTAGTTAGATAGTTAGTTAGTTGGATAGTTAGTTAGTTATATAGTTGGTTAGTTAGTTAGCTAGTCAGTAAGTTAGTTAGTTAGTCAGTTAGTTAGTCGTTGGATCATCATCACTGCACTTCGGACAAGTCCATATGATTTAAATGGTGCTATGTCTCGTTTTCTGGTATATTCAAGAGGTCTTTAAAACATTCTTGCACTTTTCTCTGATCGTATATATGGGTAAGTACTTTCCTTACTGCGTGTTTTCCTCTAAAGGAGTGCGGGGAGGTTTTCTGTGGAAATAAAGCAATAGCAGACGCCGCAACATGTGCAGGAAGAATTTTTGATTGTACCTCTGAAAGAAAACAATCCTATCCCAAAAGTGGATTGAACCTGGGAACTCAAGGATCTGAGAAAGGCTGGTAAGTACTGCCTGTATGTACTGCCCGTCGTTTATATAGGAAAGGGTTTCTGACCTATTCTGAAAAAGTTTGTCTGGAATTATCATTTTTGCTATGACTCTATAGAACTGTGTGCTGGACTCAGAGACGGATAAGATGTCCTCCATACATAATCCAATATTGTTCCTTGTCTTGCAGCAGTACTCTTTCATCATCTGGTCTTACAAATCTGTAACTTATATAGTCGTCTTCTCTTCCTGTTCTCAGCCAGGTCTTCTACTGTTTCTTCTTAGTTTTCACGTCTTCTTTATCTCCATTATTCCATCAAACTGTACCGCTTCCATGTTATATGTCCAATACCTGCGTGTTTTAGATATAGGCCTTTTTTTATTACTTATGTTTTTCCCTGGTGTCCTCTGGCCGCTTGGACACTCCCAGATCTATCTATCATCCATCCATCGCTTTGTGTGTCTGTCTAATCTATTATATTTATTGTTTTTGCTGTAAGATGTCGCAGGATTGAATGACGATCTCTTTTCGGGCTAAGGCAGGTGTGATTAAGGCAGGTGTAGTGGCTAAGGCATGTGTAGTGGCTAAGGCAGGTGTAGTGGTTAAGGCAGGTGTAGTGGTTAAGGCAGGTGTAGTGGTTAAAGCAGGTGTAGTGGTTAAGGCAGGTGTAGTTGTTTAGGCAGGTGTAGTGGTTTAGGAAGGTTTAGTTTCTAAGGTAGGTGTAGTGGTTTGATATGCTGTACTATTGTGACGTCTCTGAATGTTGTGAAATCCTACAATCCATTTTCTTCTATGGCTTTCTCTCCCTCTAGCATTTTCCATTTATGTTGCACGCTCTTGCCGCTGCCCAATAAGAGTTTATTCTCACGAAGTGGCCGAACCATTTCCCCAAATATACTTGACCACAGACGTTGTTCCAACAGTTCTTGTAATATCATTTCTCACGTAATCTCTTCTTGTTCTGTTTGCTGCTTTTCTTAGACATCTCATTTCACAAGTAGTAGCCTTTCTCTCGTGTTCTTTATTTAGTGTCCATGTCTGACATTGATAACACAATATTGTGTTAGTGTCCATGTCTGACATTGATAACGCAATGTTGGTATGAAGATTGAATTTACGGTTTGTCTTTTGGTTTAAATCGGTGTAGATGTGTATTTTGAAATTGGTGTAACACCCATCCCAACCCTATAGGCCTATATTTCACCAAAGTATCATGTAAATGTGTACATATGCGCATCTATCACTAGTTCCGTCGTCAATATCCAACCCGCTACATTTGTCAGTTATCGAGTAAAAACATCATCAGCGCAGGCGCCTGATCATTGATTATATGGTAACCATGACAACGTAGCCAACAACACAGGTTGTTCGCCCATTACTCCATAGTTTGTATCTGCGGTTTCTCTTATCGTCTAGGGTAAGCTCACACTAACAAACATGTTCTCACCCGATTCATGGACATATCGATAACAAAAATCAATCAATATTTTGTTTCATAATTGATTATAATCAGTTGTTGTTGGAATACTTTCAAATTCGCGTTACATTCTGTGTTGATCAATTTAAAAGCACATACAATTCGGATCTCACCATGTAGGTATGTTTTGTGTTATAAAATATATAGGGGTATCTAACAGCACGTAGCCATGTCTACATTTGTGTCGTGCAACTATTTTACCGTAAAACAGATTAATATAAACCTTTCATTTACTATTTATAAGATGTTACGTTTCGTAGTAGTAATACTAGCATTAGAGTGGTAGTAATAGTAATAGTAGCAGTAGTAGTAGAAGTAATAGTAGTAGTAGTAGTAATAGTAGCAATAGTAGTAAAAGTAGTAGTAATAGTAGTATAAGCAGTAGTAGTAGTAGTATAAGTAGTAGCAATAGTAATAAGAGTAAGAGTAGTAGTAGTAGTAGTAATAATAATAACAACAACAAAAGTAGCAGTGGTAGCAGTAACAATTTCAATGGCAGCAGTAGTTGTAGTACTATTAGTAGTAATAGTAGCAACAGTAGTGGTAGAAATAGTTGTAGTAATAGTAGCAACTGTGGTGGTAGTAGAAATAGTTGTAGTATTAGTAGTAACAGTAGTGATAGTAGGCCTACTAGTAGTACTAGTGGTAGTAGTAGTAGTAATAATAGCAACAGTAGTAGTAGTATTTGTAGCATTATGAACTGACATTTTTTGAAAACAAAGCATTTTAAAACAAATTCGGATGGAAAAAGACAAAATTAAATGTAGTCTTCATAATGTACTCGCAGTATTAACAATGTCATACATGGACACTGGCTAAAGAACGAGAGAGAAAGCTTGCTACGTGTGAAATGAGATGTCAAAGAAAAGCAGCAAACAGAACAAGAAGACATCATGTGAGGAATGAAGAGATTACAAGAACATCTGTGGTCAAATTTATTGAGAAATAGAGACTGAAATGGTTCGGACACTTGGTGAAAATGAACCTATATTGGTCAGAAGCAAGAGCATACAACATGAAAATGGAAACAGCAAGAAGAAGGGGAAGTCTAAGAAGAAGGTGGATTGAAGGAGTTATCAACATTCCTAGACTTCACAAAATTACTGCATATCTCGGCAACCGATCGTCATTCAGTCATGTGCCGGCGTCTTATAGCAAAACTAGAGAACAGACAATAGATAGATAAATAGGAACATTTGTTTTACAATCATGCCATACCAAGGGATTTCACTCTATAATAATTGTCCTGATATTTTCCCGTACATAATCAAGGGTTAAAATGGTGCTATATCGAGGGATTTCATTGATGTCCCCCAGATTGTTCCGTACATAAAACATTAGACGCTCTATGGTGTGCAAAGGGTGACGCACTTCTCTTGGCGGACCCATTGTTAGCAGATAACCAAGATCCCAAAAGTAACTACCCTGGTACACCCTGGAAATACAGCTGCTCGTGCTGATTCTGGCTAAACCGTTTGGGGATCATGTCCGTGAATGTGGAGGCAGCAGATGGAAAGATAATTGACTGCAAAAGAGACAGTAAATATCTCCGACACTACTGTGCCAACAGATGCAGCGACACTGTCGACACACAGTGACGCTAGTCAGACCGGTCCGAACATTGGAGGGGCGGCGAATGAAAACAAAACGAAAATGTAGATGCATGACAAAGACGAAAAGACAACATACTTAGTATAACGAAAGGGCAGCACAACGCCAGAGGGAAGCGCCTAGTGCAAATAGAAAGGATAAAACTTTCAAAGGAAATCGGAACTACAAGCTCGAGACAAGCTTCTAGCTACCGGCGTTCGTGGGCGCCCCCTAAAGAAAGCAGCCCTCGCCCAACTCTAATGTCGAGTTTTTCTATACCGGAAACATGCTCGCGGAGAAAAAGTGTTCAGTACCCAATGGGTTCAGGCACAAACGGTCGAGAACACGCCTTGCTGTCAAACGCCTGGTGAGACACGGACTTGGACGAGGAGCTCACGATGTCGGCGAATGACAGACACCTTGGTTAAGAAGGCGAAAGAGCCAGAGTGCCACTCTTCTGTCGAATTCTTCTTTAACCGGAACCGGCTCGCGGATGTGAAAAGGTTCAGTACCCGATAGCACAGGCACAGAACGTCTAATTACACGAGGCAAGTTCACTAACTGTGGAACATCTCATGCGAGATAGACGTGAACGAGAATAATCTTGGCGAAGAGTCATTACACACCCGCGCGCCTGTCGATAGATAGGCAGGCTGTCACAGGCTATGGAAGCCCACTACCAGAATTAAAGGCGCGACGAAAACAGATGTGCTGGGCCTCGGATTTCCGGGTCACAAAGTGAGCCAACCGAGATGCAAATAACACAGTTCAACTGTGGAACTAGCAGTACGACGTAATTCAGGCTCCCCGACGGAAATCACAAAATTTATTTGTTGTGATTATAACAGAGCGAACGCAGAAGAAGAAGATGTAGATTCTCTATCGAGGGATTTCACTATTGATTTCCCTTAGATTTTGTCGTACATAATAGATTCCTGAATATCTCATGTCCTGCTGATGAGGTCTGAGAATACACCCATGTCTTGGTGATGATGTCTGAGTGTTGGTGAGCTTGCCCAGGCCCGTATATGGTGGTGGGTGTGTGTGTGTGTGTGTAGATAATACGAATATGACTTTTAGTACTAGGAATTTAGACAAATGTTGAGTAACACTCCATCCCCCCTCCCTCTTTCACTTCCACTTCCCCCTTATTTAAAAAAAACGTTATGAAATTTTTCATGTAAAGAAAGTATTAGGTGTGAAATGTCACGAGATAACCTTTTTTAAAAGGTAAACCTCCGATTTTTCTGTTTTCATATTTCGCTTCTAGCATGCTGGCTGCTCTAATTGATATCATTTGCGATCCTGGTAGAAAGATGCTTCTATACTTCGGAGGTAGTGGATCGACCACTACTTGCATGATATGTGGCGGTCAACGCTGATATAACCAACTATGACTAGCGTCAGTGGTTGAAAGAGGAGTCAGATGTCAGGTTTTCAATTGTTAGAACTGACCAACGGCAAGTGAATATAATTACCCTTCATTTTCTGTCTTTCTTCTCACATTCCTGCACATTATCAGGACGCAATCTGGAGAATGGAATGACATATATCATAGTTTACAGCTTGAATGAGATATCTGCCAATTTCAAATTGAAAAATATTACTTTAACATGGCTTATGGATTACAGTAATCCTTTATGGCATGGGGTAGTCGACTACATCACCAAAACCTCCCTTGTCGCCTCTTTTGACATGCATGGCGGGTAACAGTTCCGTTAATATGTGCTGCCATTCGGGATCAGCAATACACGAGCAGTAATCACGAAAAGACAGGGGAAGACCAATAAAAAATGGATTTAGTAATAGTCACTGACAACTTAAAATTTAATAACAGCACAGATGGCAAGAGACCGGGCTACATATAGAGCACCACAGATGCTCGTCGACGCCTAGCAGCAAAAGTAGAGACGGACATAAGAATAACACAGACAAAAATGTTTGAGTTATCAACATCCGAGATTTCGTACATTGCGCATGCGATCAGTAGAACCAAGTCTCTGAGAGATAGCCTGACTTTCGCCATGGCATTTGCCAATAGAAGACTTACCAAAAACATTCAATGAAGACTTTGGGTCATGTTTCCGATTGTTCCCATGCATTTCGTTGGTTGATATTGGCAGGCGACATAAAATATATAAATAGTGACCAACCAATACACGACAATAATAAAAACGTGGCGAATGAAGTTATAATTATGTGCGGTGGTCTTGTAAGTAGAAGGTCATGATACAGCTATGACCTCCTGATCGCGACCGGGCTCAAGTCGTGGATATCGACAAAGTACCGCAGGCCATCTAATATAATTAATGAGGCCATTGTTTTTCTTGATTATTCCCGTGTTTTCCTTTGGTCAATATTTATATATTTGAAATCGCATGTCAAAAATAGCAAATGCTACTCCACGTATATAAATAGAAACCAATGGAAAACCTGACAATAATCAAAAACTTACCGAATGAAAGTCTGTTTACGTTTAGCAGTTAGGTCTTCTATATCTGTCAACGGTCACGTCCAAGTCATATCTGCTATGACCTTCTTAAAAGGGCTTAAAAGCCGTAGAAGATTGACTTCACTGTACTCGGTTTCCCATGTGTACTCCGTCACTCTCAACGAAGTGGCACGCCGCCTGCCGAGAGTACCTCTCATAGCACGTAATTCCGTAGCTTCAAGTGATAATCCACAGGGACTCTCCGAAAAAAAAATCCACTTTCGGTTTCGAAATCGAGCGGAGTCGAACCTATGACCTCTTGAACACAAGGCGAACAGCTGAACCACTACGCCAGGGAGATCCCCAAACCTTCTAAATCTGTCAACAGTCACGGTGTGATACATCGTGACTGATTTGAAAATCCACAAACATCACTTTGAATCTAAAACATACTTTAAAATACTGTATCAAATGAAACGTATTCAAGTTGTAACTGTGTCAGCAGAAGTCAATGAAAAAACTAAACCATCAAAATGATACTTTGTTAATCGGAAATTTGTCAGATAAAACGTCTGTCATGTTTGATTTCTTTCAATCTGGCAAATAGTATGTTCGATTGATTTTAGTTTCTGCTATTGCTGTGTGTGTATATACCAGTTTGCAGACTTGTTTTATAGGTTGTTCAAGTCATTCTCCAGAAATGTCTTACCAGCAGATCCCAAACAGCGTCACGTACCTTGGCCTATCCAACTGTGTCCGTGATTTTCATTGGCTAGACACACACATAAATACGCAATGACAAATGATTATTTATATCAGCCAAGATAAGTGACGATGTTTGGGATCTGCACGCAGTATTATTTTGAAGACGGGCTTGATTTATGATTGCACAGCTGTTGTAGTATCCCTGGATGTAGATTTCAAATATCTCGGGTCTCAAACTGGTGATGATGGCAACTCTAGAAATGAAATTAAGCTAAGACTCGAATTGGCTACCATGGCAAGGTTGAAAATGATGTGGAAAATTAAGATCAGTATTACAGTAAAGATTAATCTATTCAGAACGTTAGTGCTAAGTAAGATCAGTATTACAGTAAAGATTAATCTATTGAGATTGCTATTTCTAAGTTTACTTTACAGCGGATGTGAAAACTGGACACTCAATGCAGACACGGAAAGAAGAATTCAGACTTTGAAAACAAGTGCTACAGATGTTTGTGAGGAATTAGTTATATGGAAGACAAGACAACTATATTTGTCGTTGCCGTGCAACAAATATACAAACTTGTATGTTATCAAGAACTTAGCAGTAGTTAAACGATGCCAACTTGTTTGTTTTATACACAAACGAGACACGACCCACTTTGTTAAATTATTTTGCAAGGAACAGTCGAGGAGAACAGAGCTACAGAGAAAACATTAGATTGAAAACATCAAGGAATGGTTTGGACATGATTTTTTTACACTTCTCCGAATGACTGAGGACAGAAATGTTTGGATAGCTTTGTGTGCTGATGTATCCAGTGTGACATCCAGGTGTATAATGGGTCTTACTAGAATGTAGAACTGAATACAGTGGAATATCCACCTTTTGACTAGGTGTCATGATCTAGGAGGCTTGGGGTTTAAACCCCGTCCCCCATTTTAACTTATGGGTATGGTACCTCACCACAAAAGATATTAACTTAGCCAAAACAATATGAGGAATAAACAAGCGGAGAGAAGCAGCACAATTGTATCTACATTTTTATTGTCCATGGCCAAATGTGTACATGACAAATACAATATTTGTTTTCTGATTGAAGCGGGTCGATTGATAGATAGGATTAGATCGAATGACAGGCTAGGTGTCGCTTTTGTGACGATAATGTTCTCACCTGGAATAGTGTCACGTGACCAAAGTTGTCGCCTGCTGGCGGTATTGATTAGCAAACGCGGTGTCTTTGAGTTACCTGGACTGATTCAGGTGAGATGGAGGGAAAAAACAATCACCGATTGAATCGTTGCAGTTGAAGAGCAGGATGTGACTGAACGTCGAATTCTGTATCACGGGAGAATACATCCAATTATTGCTCCTGGTAAGTGTTTTCCTACTCCAGATCACTGTTCCCAGATTGCAGTTTCGCCGCAGTTCGCCTCTAAGATGAATTTAAGAATACGATGAATGCGTGTTCAGTTGAACTAAAACTCTGCACCATATGGTAAATAGATATCATCAGGCACCATGCCGGTTGCCGTAGGAAATAATTGGTCTCCATAACATTGTGTTTTCAGTCCTGTGTATCGACTGTACAGGTGACTTTCTGCCATACTTTCTTCGTCTCTCAATTTGACCAATAAATCTGGACTGATTCTCTCTGATGTTGATTTGTAGCTTCCCTATGGGGCTATCCATAAACTACATGAACATATAGGAGGAGGGGGAGCTTTGCAGAAGTTTGACATTTATTGACAATGGAGTTTGACATTTGTTGACAAGAGAGTTTGAGATGTGCTGACAAGGGAATTTGACATTTGTTGACAGAGAAGTGCGACAAAAGTCTATTTCAAGAATAACGTGTTTTATCACAGCAAGTAAACTCTAGAAATTCCAAACTTATATAAAATGGGAAACAACTTATGGAATTTGTTCCCCTAATATTTTTCTCTTCTGCTGAAAATACTTTTTATGGTGGTTTTTTTTTGGGGGGGGGGGAGGGGGTTGTTACAATGAGACAGAGATTGGGGGGGGGTACCTGAATTATGAACAGTTGTTTGAGATGGGGATAAGACGAATTAACAGTTGGCACACAATAGATGACTTTATTTATGGTCAACATCCAACAGACTTCACAGTCACAGTCACATATAGCTGCAACATATTTCACAGTCACATATAGCTACAACAGGTTTCACATGTCACATATAGATAACATTTTGATGTGAGCACATCCATGTGTACATGTGAACAGGCACCTCATAAAATATACTGATCTACACAAACATACTAGTCCACACAAACATACTGGTCACACAAACATATTGTTAAATGGTGTAATAAATGATTAAATGCTGTAGCAGATGGTTAAATGCTGTAGCAGATGGTTAAATGGTGTAATAAATGATTAAATGCTGTAGCAGATGGTTAAATGCTGTAGCAGATGGTTAAATGCTGTAGCAGATGGTTAAATGGTGTAATAAATGATTAAATGCTGTAGCAGATGGTTAAATGCTGTAGCAGATGGTTAAATGGTGTAATAGATGGTTAAATGGTGTAATAGATGGTTAAATGGTGTAGCAGATGGTTAAATGGTGTAGCAGATGGTTAAATGTGTAGCAGATGGTTACATGTGTAGCAGATGGTTAAATGGTGTAGCAGGTGGTTAAATGGTGTAGCAGATGGTTAAATGATGTAATAAATGATTAAATGCTGTAGCAGATGGTTAAATGGTGTAATAGATGGTTAAATGTGTAGCAGATGGTTAAATGTGTAGCAGATGGTTAAATGTGTAGCAGATGGTTAAATGGTGTAATAGATGGTTAAATGATGTAATAAATGATTAAATGCTGTAGCAGATGGTTAAATGGTGTAGCAGATGGTTAAATGCTGTAGCAGATGGTTAAATGCTGTAGCAGATGGTTAAATGGTGTAATAGATGGTTAAATGATGTAATAAATGATTAAATGCTGTAGCAGATGGTTAAATGCTGTAGCAGATGGTTAAATGCTGTAGCAGATGGTTAAATGGTGTAATTTATTGTTTTTAAAAATAACCAAAATGTCAGAGAATTTCCGAAAAAATGGAGAGTGCCGCAATAACCAAATGAATAAGTGATAAATAGTACATAAAGTACATAAAGTACATAAAGTACATAAAGTACATAAAGTACATAAAGTACATAAAGTACATAAAGTACATAAAGTACATAAAGTACATAAAGTACATAAAGTACATAAAGTACATAAAGTACATAAAGTACATAAAGTACATAAAGTACATAAAGTACATAAAGTACATAAAGTACATAAAGTACATAAAGTACATAAAGTACAAAGGTTACTATTAAAGCCTAACTGTCAAAGTTAAAAAATAAATACAGAGCAATAAACAGAAGAACAATGACTTTTTTCCACGTTTCGGTCCAACTGGGACCTTCTCAGGTAACACATAAACATCAAACAAGAAACATTGCATTGCAAAAGTGTAATAGATATGCTGTATTAGCGAGTTAAAACTATAACCTCGTGAATATTATTTGTACTTTTACAGACACAGATTGAAATTATTATTTCGACCTGGACAAGTTCTAGAAGCAATATATCTTTAAAATGCCGTCTCCGGAACCTTCTAGAATGGGAAAGTCAACCCCTCGCATACAGGTAGGCTTTCTTATGTGATATTTTAATAATCTGCAAGCCTTTTGACGTTATATTAAATATAATAATATATAACAGGACTTGAGCATTCGCCAGCATAAGATCTAGCAACAGAGTTCTAATACTAATCAAGCATTTGTGTCATGTTTTTTATTGTTGATGCGCTTTTCCTTGGTGACTAATTATGTACTTTGTGTATCACATTCTAACGTCGGTCAACGAAGTAAACCGGAATAATGGAAAACATGAATCAAAAATATTTCATTGAACTGTGTTAGTAGTTGTCCATGCTGAAGTAGGATGTGTCAGGCCGAAAGGTGCAGATGTCGCAGCAATGTTGTAAACCATGATACAGCGCATTCCGTTTTCTGGACTACAATCCTGCTAATCTGCAGGAGTGTGAGAATGAACGCAGAAGAAGAAGTCCAGTGCCAGTTACCACACTGGTGGGGAGAGGGGGTCGATAAGGACCTTCGATTTCACAGTGGTCACTACTGAAAATATTTTGAGGATTCTTTGATCGAAAGAGTCCTTAGACATGACTTTTCTCAAAGTATTCGATAATCAGCTCAGATAAAAACCCAACCCCTTGTCTGTTCGAAGACGTTAAATCCGATCAGATAAAAACCCAACCCATTGTCTGTTGGAAGAAGTTAAATCAGAGCAGATAAAAACCCAACACCTTGTCTGTCGGAAACGTTAAATCAGATAAGATAAAAACCCAACCCCTTGTCTGTCGGAAAACGTTAAATCTGATCAAAGAAAAACCCAACCCCTTGTCTGTTAGAAGACGTTAAATCAGATCAGATAAAAACCCAACCCCTTGTCTGTTAGAAGACGTTAAATCAGATCAGATAAAAACCCAACCCCTTGTCTGTTAGAAGACGTTAAATCTGATCAGATAAAAACCCAACCCCTTGTCTGTTGGAAGACGCTAGATCAGCTCAGATAAAAACCCAACCCCTTGTCTGTCAGAAGACTTTAAATCTGAATATGTCACGCGAATTGCATATAAATTGAAAGTAATTAGCTTCATGTATCGAGACTCGATTATGCTGCTTTACTCGAAATCTTGTATCGATTATTCAAGTCGTCATTTTCTCCCATTTTGTTTGATATCATCGTATTCGTTGTCACTGTTTTGTTATAACGTATAATCGATCGGTTTCTTATATCGATATTCCATTTATGAATTACTTGTCCGCCCCTTACCTTTGTTATTATAAATCTTGTCCTTACACTGAGATTACGGCTGTCATGTGCGATAATTTATGATATTAACAAGCTGTCAGTGCTGCATGTTTCTCGTTAAATAGTTGCAGGGGAGTCTGGATGTGGCTTTTATGATAAGGTCCACATGCCCTTGTTGTCGTTACGTCATTACAAGGTTAGTTTTCCTTTATTAACCTTCCGAGAGAAAAAGAACGGTTCTTTCCAGATCCCGGAACTAACTTTAACACTGTTTAAGAAATGTGTGCTGATTCGACATTTTCAGTAGTTTGACACGTCACTATGCCGATTAATCCTAGTTTAACAAAAATTGCTACCGTAAATACGCTGAATTTGCCTTCGACCGATAAAAATGCAATACTCTTGTTACAGATGCGAGGAGTGCCCCCGGATGAAATAATAAACGCACATGGATATGCTATGACATTAGCCTACCGTGTTGAATGAAGGATTCACTGGTAGTACTACTGTAAAAACATGGTATGACTTGAAAAATTACCTGGTCGAGGTCATATGGCGATCTACTTTACATGCAAACGTAAATCCGTTCTACGCCATACTGGAGGAAATTAGCGCATACTTACCCCCTTCCTAACTGCAGCCTGTTCCCACTCACATAACTCTCCTCACCCACTCATACACACCTTTTTATGTTATATTTCGTTTTTTTCAAATTCCTTAAAAAACGTAAGTTCAGGATCTTGGGGGGGGGGGGGGGGAGCTATTTTTAACACGGTTGTGAGACAAACGCTCTAACATCTCGGCTGTACGCCACATTCTGCGATCACAACTCTGCACAAATTCAGGTTTGACTAATTTAACTGATGTGTTCATGTAATACATTTCAGCAACAGTGTACAGATAAATCAACTCCATTAAGTGTGTACATCTGATCTCTGTACATCAAACCAGCTTAAGTGTGTACATCTGATCTCTGTACATCAAACCAGCTTAAGTGTGTACATCTGATCTCTGTACATCAAACCAGCTTAAGTGTGTACATCTGATCTCTGTACATCAAACCAGCTTAAGTGTGTACATCTGATCTCTGTACATCAAACCAGCTTAAGTGTGTACATCTGATCTCTCTACATCAAACCAGCTTAAGTGTGTACATCTGATCTCTCTACATCACACCAGCTTAAGTGTGTACATCTGATCTCTGTACATCAAACCAGCTTAAGTGTGTACATCTGATCTCTCTACATCACACCAGCTTAAGTGTGTACATCTGATCTCTGTACATCAAACCAGCTTAAGTGTGTACATCTGATCTCTCTCACACATCAAATTCATCCATATAATTATCTCGGAATATTGACATGAAAACGGTTTCAAAAATTCAATTATCGCAGAATATTTCTAAAACTACAAGTATCGCCGCAGGTCCCTCTCTCTCTCTCTCTCTCTCTCTCTCTCTCTCTCTCTCTCCGCTACTGGCAAGCTACTTGACTTCTGCAAAAATGAATTATATCGCTGTATAAAACATTTGATATATTCAAAAGTGTCTGGAACAATCGATTACGAATTGTAGATGATTCGATTACATTGACAATTGAAGTCACTGCCAAGCGGAGATCACCGCCAGTAAAGCCAACTGTACACATAGTAAACAAGACTTACTTCGTGCTGTATTTGAATATTGTTGTGCTTTTCGTTGCGAATTTTTATATACACTGAGTCGCCTGCCAAAATAATTATAGGTCGAACAACGAAAGGCACGGAAATAATCAAAAATCATCCTTGTTTATCGCGTTTACTTTATACAGGCGTCTGAAGTCCGGGCATCGCCATTGGCTATGTAAAATGTATCTCTTATGGTCAGGTAAGACCCTGCGAATCATGGGCGTTGTTCATTCTTCTTTTTCAGCGTTTATTCTAATACTCCCACTGGATCTCTCTTGTAGCAGGACAATGGTACTACAATATTTCCAGCAGGATGTAGTCCAGAGATCTCTCTTGTAGCAGGACAATGATCCTACTAGATTTCCAGCAGGATGTAGTCCAGAGATCTCTCTTGTAGCAGGACAATGATCCTACTAGATTTCCAGCAGGATGTAGTCCAGAGATCTCTCTTGTAGCAGGACAATGATCCTACTAGATTTCCAGCAGGATGTAGTCCAAAGAATAGAAATGCTTTGTGTCGGTATTTTTTGCGCCAATGACATGGCACATCCGCCATCGGCGGTGGATGTTAGTTCAATTTGGTTATATCAGGGCTTTAGAACCATAAAAGAATAGAGGAGGTCGTCACTTTGTCAATCCAGTCACAACGATCTCCGATAATTACCGTAGTTGTCTTTTCTCAAACTTCATCAATTTGTTAACATGTGTACGCATCAAGCCTGTATCCGATCTTTCAAAGCTTCCATAATTATTACACGTGGACGTATCAAGTCTGAGTCCCATCTGGGAAAGCTTACATCTGGGAAAGGTTACATCTGGGAAAGCTTACATCTGGGAAAGCTTACATCTGGGAAAGCTTACATCTGGGAAAGCTTACATCTGGGAAAGCTTACATCTGGGAAAGCTTACATCTGGGAAAACTTACATCTGGGAAAGCTTACATCTGGGAAAGCTTATATATGGGAAAGCTTACATCTGGGAAAGCTTACATCTGGGAACGCTTACATCTGGAAAAGCTTACATCTGGAAAAGCTTACATCTGGGAAAGCTTACATCCGGGAAAGCTTACATCTGGAAAAGCTTACAGATCAGATGATCAAAGATCGAACCTGCTGATTGGTTTATTTAACTTATGTTTACTGCTTTACCACCTCCCTTCCCCCCCCCCTTTAATTTTACCAGTCACTTCTACCACCCTCGTAGATGTGTGTGTGTATGTAAGTTTTTATGTCCACCAGTAAGTGTGAGTAAAATCTTCTACTAATCTTGATCTACGTTCGTTATCAAAGTCCTGCAGATGAGCAGGATGTAGTCCGGTGAATAGAATGCGGAATGTCGTAGTTTATAGATTTGCTTCGACATCTGAGACTTTGAAGCAGATAATCCGACTTCCGCACGGCTTCTGGGTCACTTTGATCCTATATATAGAAGGGGTCAGATAACTCCACACTATAACCTCCTTAGTTGCCTTCTACGATATGCATTGAATATATTCTTTGCTCCTATATCTGGCGTCGATAACAATAACTCTACATGTAGCGGAAATATAGTAAGAACTCTACTTATAAAATATAGCAAGAACTCTACATATAGCGGTAATATAGTAACAACTCTAGATGTAGCGGTAATATAGTAACAACTCTAGATGTACCGGGAAAGAAGAAACGTCATATAATCCCTAAAATATACATATTCTAAGTAAAAGAATATTTCTGAAAGCATTGTATCCCATTAGAGTTGAATATTTCTGAAAGCATTGTAACCCATTAGAGTTGAATATTTCTGAAAGCATTGTAACCAATTAGAGTTGAATATTTCTGAAAGTATTGTAACCCATTAGAGTTGAATATTTCTGAAAGTATTGTAACCCATTAGAGTTGAATATTTCTGAAAGCATTGTAACCCATTAGAGTTGAATATTTCTGAAAGCATTGTATACCGCTGAGAGTTGTATTCTTCATGGCATGAAATAAAGTTCTGGAGAAACAAGTGCATTGTACATTGGAATTACAAGCTAATCACTGGTAATTCCTGGGCATCGATACATCATCAACATCAGTCACAACATCAACATCAGTCACAACATCAACATCAGTCACAACATCAACAACAGTCACAACATCAACAACAGGCACAACATCGACAACAGTCACAACATCAACAACAGTCACAACATCGACAATAGTCACAACATCAACAACAGTCACAACAGGCACAACATCGACAATAGTCACAACATCAACAGCAACCCCACTAAATCGAGGTGATTAGTTATTTTAATGACCCCGTCCCCCATATACTTATAAACAAGATCAACGGCCCTGTATAACAATTAGATATGCTAAACTGATGTCTGTAATATTAGGAATCCATTGAATGAAAGCTTCCCTAGGGAAATCTCCTGGAATGTTCTCACACAATCAAATTAAAATTGGAGTTCTCACGCTTGGAATATGTGCAACATAATTTCTGTAATATTTTACGACATTCGAAATATTCTGTGTAGAAGTTATTGATATGACGTAATCAGTGGTCCTCAAACTTATAGAAATAGTTGTGCTGTTCAGCCGAGTCCCTCGTCATTAAGTGGACTCACCGGAAATCATTCTTCAAAAGTGAATCTATGTGACTTTTCTTGTAATTTTCAATTGGCTATCGACACAAAGTCTATATGTCTATTGTTTTTCCAATGTTTGTGCTGTAACGCTTTGCGTGACTGAATGACAATCGTTTCCGGGCTATAGCATGTTTGGTCGTTGAAAGCAGTAATATTGCGACATCTCAGAATGTTGATAACTCCATCTATCCACATTCTTCCTGGTCTTCCTCTGTCGCTTAATGTTTCCATGTTCGTGTTGTATGCTCTTGCCGCTGGTCAATATGGATTCATTCTCATTGTAGCCGAACTATGTTTTTCTGTTTCAATATATTTGAGCACAGGCGTTGTTCCAACAGTTTGCTGGAAATCTAATAGGACCATGGTCTTGCAACAAGAAAGATCCATCGGGAATTTGAGAATGAACGCTGACGAAGAAGTTCCGACAGTTCTTGTAATCTCTTCATTACTCGCATTACTTCTTGTTCTGTTTGCTACTTTTTTCAGGTTGAGAACCGCTTCCTATCTGTAAGCAAAACTGCTGTAACATTGTCTTTGTGTCGAAGTCTTATACATTCATGGTTGCCATCCATTGTTGCGTGAAATGAAAAGTGATGGGGCCTATCTTATTAACATGATTTCAGGCCAGCAAATGCATATATTTAAAAGTACGATATTTTAGTAACGTAAATACACAGATCGTATTTCACTCAATAGGAAAGTACCGAAACTATAACATTGATATGCTCAAACCTCTGCTTAAAAAGGCTTTAATACCTTACCCAACAAGTGGAATTAAAATACACACCGAATCACCAGTTTTAGAATCATTTATATAGCTAATTATCGCTATTACTCAAAAAGATTGGACCGATTTTATGGGCGCACTGATGGGAAGGAGAAACATATCTGAATAGATTCTTATATTGCCTGATTATAATATACGACACAAGGAATAGATTTATTGGAATATGTACGGTTTAGTCGAATCTTGGATAATATCAGTCAGGCAGGATAGAATATTAAAGACTTAGTACAATTTGTGTGCTTATCCCTCTATTACGCTATTGATGGTTTTCTATAATAACAATATGTTTGCCGAATATATCAAGTGTACTAGGTATTCAGGTATGCAGAATGTGTACAACAAAATTGCAAATGTTGTATATTAATGTTTCTATTTTCCTTTTTTTTTCTTGGATGTGATTTATGGCGAGAAAAGAGTATATTTTCACAAAAACTGAATACACAAATAAACTCAAGTGATATCAATACTGAAATATTTCAGTTTATAAAACTAACTCAAATCAAAGACAAAATATACATTGTGCAAGTGTACATAACAATTTTTTTTACACACTTCATTGAAGAAAAAAAATGATTTTACAAATACAATACACTCAGAATATCGTAGAAACCACGTGCCATCTTCAAAGTTTCATGTCATGCAAATAATATAGGCCTATCATCGCGAAAGTTTCAAAGATCCATGAAAACTTTTTCTTTAAAGGGAAATAACCGTTAAAATTGTGAATACTTAAACAACGAAGATAATATTACGTCGAAATGTTTTGTTGCACAAAAAACAACCCCCAAAAATCTACACCGTGTAAAGTAGGGTTAAGTCAGATGTTTCGGTTCGAAAGGAACAGATATCTCAGTCAAACTGTAACACTCACTCAGTCAGACAGTGAGTTGTAGAGAAACATGACACAGGAGACAAGGAGTTGTAAAGAAACATAACACAGGAGACAGGGAGTTGTAGAGAAACATAACACAGGAGACAGAGAATTGTAGAGAAACATGAGCGACCACGCCACTCAACATAGCAATTGATTTTTTATTATTATGGTTATAAGTCAGAAAATTACAAATCCATGAATATGCTTTCTCATTATTCCAAATGTCATCTTTCAGCAATCTATTCCAGCGGAATGATATATGGTATATATCTATGACGGATATGGTATATATCTACGATGTTCTGTCAACATTTAGATTTATTTCTAACTTCTGGGACTTACGTTTTTTTCTCCACAGTTGCTGAAATCTGGACCCCCCCCCCTCTGTTCTAACTTCTAAGACGTGAGTTTGTATCTCAACAGGTACTGCAGTCTAACGCCTCTGAGGGGGAGCTTGTTAGTCCTGGAGATGGTTCCAAAGACAACCTGATAAGTGGGCCTTCATCGTCTCCACCTTACAGAGGTCTCGAGAACCCAATCTTCACGTTCGACTCTGTATCATTGTTTACCAGGGCATCATCAAGGGTGTCTGAGATCTCTCCTGCCTTTGACATTCCGTTCCGTGGACTTCCGCCAACAAGACGTGGGAGTTATTTTCCCTTCTTACCTGGTGAAAGTAAAACTAATCTAGCAGTACCACCTGGAGTGGAACTAGGTAAGTTGTGTTGTTGCATGTGGATATTAATTGTCTTGGTTATACCTTTCTTACCGGTAATTTGTAGAAAAATATGGAATACAAGACATTCTGGAGAGAATGAAAATAAGACATTACATAGAGAAACAAGGAATATAATACATTCTGGAGAGAAATAAGAAATACAAGACATTATAGAGGGAAATACGGAGTACAATTCATCCTCATCAGGTGACATATTCTTTCCAAAATGTCTTCCCTATGGATTTCTTGAATTCTCCGTGGTCTTGAGCACGTTGTCCCATCAAGACATTATGGAGAGAAATAACAAGGAATACAAGACATTATGGAGAGAAATAACAAGGAATACAAGACATTATAGTGAGAAAAAATACAAGACATTATATAGAGGAAAAAAAGGACATCGTTCTTCCGATTCATTCAGAAAAAAAAATAAAAGCAAATGAAAAAAGTAAAATAGCCTTGAAAATTTCTACATACAAAAAAAAATAGAACACTAAAAGCATTCAGTTATTTTTAAAATGGGCGATAATCATGTTCCTTTATAAAAGTAATTTTATTTATTGATTATCTTTCCTGCAACGTATATTAAAAAAATAACGTGTTGGAATGTCCTAATGATTATAGTACAACGTTACGTAAACATGTTTCTCTCTCACTTTTCTTGACCAATCTTTAGTTATTAACTTCTTATCGCCATATTGTGTCGTATTTCTGTAGTCCATGCGGTGTGTCGCTTGTAATCATGTCTTTTAACAGCCTACAGTTTCATGTGCTGCCAACCATTTATGATACATATGTTCTTCCTTGCCACAATGTCAGATATTATCTTATATCTTGATCTTCCAGTACTAAGATACTAGAGATACACAATCTATCAAATACAGTACTTAGATACTAGATATACACAATCTATCATCAAGTACAGTACTAAGATACTAGAGATACACAATCTATCAAATACAGTACTTAGATACTAGATATACACAATCTATCATCAAGTACAGTACTAAGATACTAGAGATACACAATCTATCAAGTACAGTACTTAGATACTAGATATACACAATCTATCATCAAGTATAGTACTAAGATACTAGATATACACAATCTATCAAGTACAGTACTAAGATACTAGAGATACACAATCTATCAAGTACAGTACTAAGATACTAGAGATACACAATCTATCAAGTACAGTACTAAGATACTAGAGATACACAATCTATCAAGTACAGTACTTAGATACTAGATATACCAACTCTATCATGTACAGTATTCAATCTTGTTGCAGATTTGCACAGAACAATCATTGTCTCTTGTCACAGGGTACAAGTAAATTCAAACAGGAAGCAAGAGAATGAATTAACAATTCTTGAGACTCATTTATCCTCATGCTGCCTACTTGAATTTACTTGTATAAGCTATTATTTGAAGCAACGTTGTTCTGTCTCTATGTTATTTATGTTTACAAGAAGACCCATTGGCCCTTGTAGAACGAATACGAATGTTATATGTTTGTTGTTACTGAGGATACTTCAATACTTGTACGGAATTTTCATTGTTGTTGTAATAGTTCTTGTATCGATTGATACGTTCTCAGTGACTTGTGTACATAGTTTGAATGTCCTGACAAAATCGCATATTTTTTTAGAGGTGAAGTACGAAAAATCCCGTTTACTCAAGTTGCAAGTCGATTCGGTGCCGCTAGAACGAACCAGGTTCAATTCCCGTTAGTCTCCAGAATAAAATATTGCGTTTTGTCGCAAACTTGGTCAGAACAACTATTGTTTCTTGTTTGATACGTCGCCAGGACCACGCTTGCACAGTACAGCATACATCAGAAACGCTGTTACACTTGGTGTGCATGGCGTCGGTCGCAAGCGTTGCTGACTTAACACAAACTGTCAACTATTGCCCTAGGCGCAGTGTTCGTCAAAAACTCTGTTTACCCTCTCAGCCGTAGTCGATCGAAGTTCGAGAAGAGAGATCTAGGAAAATGCTTGAAGAAAGTGTAGCAACAATTTTACCGGAATCAATTCTTCTATTTTCTTAAATTGATTGAAAACAAGGGAAAATATCTCGAAAAAGAACATATTTTTAACGAATTATGGGGAAAGCAAATATTGATACTCCATTCTCCATCTTGAAATGATAATTATGACATCCCAGAAGGGAATTGTTTGATAATAAATGGCGGGAAATGACATCTGCAATGGAAAATCAAATATGGACATTCAAAATGAAATGTTATAGATACGTCATAAACATATCATGGACATAAAGAAGAATATACGCAGACGTTTCGGAACGATCTGAACATACAAGACGACAGGCTCCTCAAAACTATTATACTCCCACCCCACCCCCACCCTCTCAAACTAACATATTTGAGACATATCAAAAGAAATGAGGATTTAGAAAGATTAATCATGGCGGGAAAAGTTGCGGGAAAGAGAACAAGAGGCAGACCAAGAACACGATAGACACATGATATTGTTTTGTTGTTGTGAACGTACAATTAGATGAAGCTAGACAGCATGCACAGAATCGAGATTCTTACAGGGTGAGGGTCAGGATAACTGCTGTAAAGGACACGTCAAATAGGGTAAATACGGTACACAGGTTAAATCCGCCATGCCAAGCAATTGTTTAATGAATGGTCAGACTATCTCTTACCGGTCAGGCTGATTTTAATATACGGTATACACGGCCTTACTCCCCCCCCCCCCCCCCCCCACCCAGCTCAGGAAATACTACTGGAATTTCTAAAGTAGTGCTTCTCAAACATTTGTGTTAATCATGGTCATTTTCTGTGCACCACATTATTTCTTTCATCCCCTCCCTCGCCAACATGCTGAAATAAAATGTTATTGACCTTTTTTTTGGAAGTTGCGAAGTGCTTTTGATCAATTTTTTTTGTAAAGTTACGAAATATTTTTATGTTTTGGTTTTAGAAGTTGCGAAATGCTTTTTTGCAATAAATTTTGTTGTTTATCTTCGCATAGTTCTTTCCTGTATCCACAGCGGACGGGTCTGTTACCCCCAATGTCAATTTATTTTCTACGAGCCCTCCCTACCCCTCCCAAAGGCCCCCGGTGGGATCGAGCCATGTTGAGAACTATTGTTATATAGGTCTTTAACGTGAAAGATGTATTTTCTCACATTGAAAATATTTAGTGCAATTGGTGCACCATACATCCCATCACGAACGGTAATTGCATCGACAGCTGTTACTATTTCTGCTATTTGTTACTGGTACCTGTAACTAGTGTCCTTTAATTTCTTTAAATAATCTAATGGTTGGAGGGTGTCCGACAAAGTGGAGGGTGCCGCAGTAACCGAATGAACAAATAGTAAAGCAAAATGAATTAAACAGGTTACTAAAAACACTTACCTTGCCTATGAATAAAAAATATATAAAAAAGTATATATAAAAAAACATACAATAAAACTAAACAGGACAATTCTCCACGTATCGGCTCAAATGGAACTTTTTCCAAGCGACAAACAACAGTAAACACCACAATAATAAACAAA
Source organism: Meghimatium bilineatum (assembly GCA_034231615.1). Taxonomy (NCBI): domain Eukaryota; kingdom Metazoa; phylum Mollusca; class Gastropoda; order Stylommatophora; family Philomycidae; genus Meghimatium; species Meghimatium bilineatum. The sequence goes on along the minus strand of CM067310.1, from coordinate 1,086,787 downwards.
ATATATGACTTAGATTTCACCAAGACACGTCTCCATGACGCAGGAATGGAAACGCATCTAGTAAAAGAGAAAATGCGTGCATTCATTATAAACAAACTGGAAAGTGGGAAATTAGAGGCACTATAGATGTGGTTGGGGTATTTATAATGAATGCAAGAATAATATAAGAAAAAGATAAGAAAAAGACCCCTTTTGTCACTTTATCAGACAGGCAGGTTTTAAGAACATAGTCACAACAGGCAAGACTGAAGGGAACAGAGACAGATGGGGACAACGTGAGAAAATATTAGTTTGACAACCTAGCAAGGCATGGAAACAACAACGATCCTGATAACAATACTGTGGACAGACAGCCATGGTCGCCTACGCCAACCAGAATGGCATATGATAATGAATGATGAGTAATGATGAGGTTGTGTGGTGGTGGGGTGAGTGGGTTTGGGGAAGGAAGGATACAAGAAGAATCATCATTTGAAAACGCATGGAATGAATGTGAAACCAAATATAGACAAAAACATATATACAACCACAACTAAACTATACTATTTAATTTCTATGTAGTCATGTACACACATCGGTTCATTCTTCAAAATTGACGTTTCTTGACTTTTCCGTGATTTTCATTGGTCACTGTGTATACGTTATGTCAGCAGCCAATGAAAATGTCGGAAAATTTAAACAGCGTTAATTTTGCAGGATGATTTCGATACGTCCACGTAACTGTATTCATATGAGGGGTCCGTTTGAATGTTTCTGCAACTTTCTGTCTTGAAAACAGGAGAAGCAATCCAGCGTATGTTGATATTTGAAAACTCAATTTGATTAAAAGTTGTTTACTCGAAATAATGTCTGCTTGATGATAGAAAGAGAAGGGCTGACAGGGATTGTATGAGAGTGGGGCACATTGTTTACTGTTTGTCGTAGAATTATGGGGGAACAAGATACATACTAGACGGGTGAAAGGTAGGAGTGATGAAAAGTGAGGAGGACACGAATTAAGAGGAAGACGGATAAACTGAAGAGGTATGCTAAGGGAGGATATTACCTGAGGGTAGGACAGTGAAGAGGGCATGAGAATATTATGTGAGGGTAGGACAGTGAAGAGGACATGAGAATATTATGTGAGGGTAGGACAGTGAAGAGGACATGAGAATATTATGTGAGGGCAGGACAGTGTAGAGGACATGAGAATATTATGTGAGAGCAGGACAGTGAATAGAGAATTAAACTGACGAGGATATGTGAATATTATGGGTACAGGTTAAGCAAATGTGGCCTTATCACGTGATACGTCCAACGCTTTTATATTACGTGTTATGTTGTTCGTCCATCACATGATGATGATGACCATTTGTTACATCGACTTTTGCAAATCCAATTTTAGTTATGTCCTTGATTATGAGTTTGTAGATGGCTAATGAGCCCTATTCGAGCTGTAAATGTCCTTGGACAGTTCGGGCATGGAATGACGACTGTAGACGGATCTTGGTCTATCCGTGACTTTCTAGCTGCTCTCCGCTGTATTACGTGTAGTTTCATGCAGACTTCGTGACCTAGCTGACCTCGGATTAAAAAGTCGCTTGGTATGTTTCGAACTGTGTGCTACACACTGAGAGCCCCCCCCCCACGTCTTCCAAGGTCATCTAAAGGGAAGGGGGGCTCTCAGTGTGTCGCGGGCAGATCAATGGATTCAAATCTAAACTTAGCTAATTTGAAATGCGTCTTTAACGATTTCGTTTTTTTTATATATAATGTTTGCATTGGTTTCGATAAATTCGGATATAATATGATAAAATAGAGAATATAAGAGGAATATAACAGAAGAATATAACAGGATATGAGAATATAACAGAAAATATAACACAGAACATAACTATGGAAGGAAATAACAGAATATAACAGGGTATATAACAGAGAATATAACAGAGTATATAACAGAGAATATAACAGAGAATATAACAGGATAAAACAGAGTATATAACAGTGTATATAACAGAGTATATAACAAGATATAACAGATAATACAACAGAGAAAAATATAAAATTGAGAATATAACAGAGAATGTAACAGGATAAAACAGAGTATATAACAGTGTATATAACAGATAATACAACAGAGAAAAATATAAAATTGAGAATATAACAGAGAATGCAAGAGATGAATATAAAAGGATATAAAAGGAGTATAACATAATATAATATACTCTTTCAGAAGAATATACCAGAACATAACAGAGAATATAACAGCCGGATATAACATGATACAATATAGAATATAGCGTAGAACATAGCAGGATATAACAAAAATACAACAGACTAATATAACAGAGAAATATAACTGGATATAACAGAGGAATATAATAGGATATACAGAGAATATAGCAGGCCATAACAGAATATAACAGACGAATGTAACATGATGTAACAGAGAATGTAACAGGACATAACAGAGGATATAACAGAGAAATATATATATTATATATATCATGATACAGCGAGATCTACTAAAAGAGGATATTGTTTATAGAAATACAACAGAGAGATTTCAGACGAATAGAACAGACGAATAGAACAGACGAATAGAACAGACGAATAGAACAGACGAATAGAACAGACGAATAGAACAGACGAATAGAACAGACGAATAGAACAGACGAATAGAACAGACGAATAGAACAGACGAATAGAACAGAGAATTTAATAGACGAATATAAAACGAGTATAAATGACGAATATAACAGAGGAATGTAACAGAGTGATATAAGAGGAATGTAACAGAGGAATATAAGAGAGGAATTTAACAGAGCAATATAACGGGGTTCCCGCTCTTTGACTCAAGGAGTATCTGTTGGTTGGTTGATTGGTTGCAGATCCAGTGGTCCATGGACTCATCACTGTGACTCAAGGAGTAGCTGTGAGTTGTTTGGTTGCTGAATCCGCGGTCCATGGACTCATCACTTTGACCCAAGGAGTAGCTATTGGTTGGTTGCTGATATAGCGATGCATGGGCTCGTGCCAAGGGATAACTGTTCCAGAAACAATTTATGTGACGCTACCAAAAACATCGCAAAATACAATTTCTATCCAAAACACCTTATCATAGCACATGTTTGAAATAGCAAAACACCTTAGCATAGCACATGTTTGAAATAGCAAAACACCTTAGCATAGCACATGTTTGAAATAGCAAAATTGTGAAATATTGAAGAAAGATCAAATACTACAGAATCGTGAGACTAGGAAAGTAATGGGAATTCTATAGAATTAGACCGTCACAAAATGAACATAATTTTCTTCTTTTCTCGACTTCCGGGAGATAATAGTATTGATTGATTTCCGACATTTCTTGAACAAGAAACGACTGCACAGAGAGGAAGTTTGGAAATGAATGAGAGAAGTGAATTATGAAATATGAAAGCTGGTCATTATTTCCGATCTTCATCTTTTTCTTCGCCGTCTTTGTCCACTTTCAAAAACTCGTGTGGCAATCGAGCCTGGACTTGTAGTTCATATTGCATATAGAGCCAATGTTTTCTTTCCAGTCAAGTCGTGGAAGGCGACTAAGAAAGGTTGAGCGAATAAGCTGGAAACTAGTTACCTGTGGAATAAAAATATCTTTGTTCGTACATGTCTTGTTTCGATGTGTCGTACTTGTGTCTTCTGTTACTGCATGTCTCGATGTTTCGTACTTGTGTCTTCTGTTACTGCATGTATCGATGTGTCGTACTTGTGTCTTCTGTTACTGCATGTATCGATTTTTTACTCGGAGATTTGAGAATGAGCGCCTTAAAATGGCAACTTATCTTTGCGTGTTTGGGTTAATCTAAAAATCAGAACAGTTTATATATCGGGAAATATTAAATTGAAATCAGAGATGGCAACATAAAATGTACGGCTCCAGCCTGACTGGGTCTTGGGGGCTTCCATTTCTACAGCTTCATCGGATTCATTTCTTTTCTTGCAGAAAATAATAGCATCCCGTTTTAAAAACAATCCTTTTACAGGGTATCCGCTGTAGCATGTCCATACACCTAAACGTGTCTAACTTTGTGGAAAATTAGAAGATAATTTTTCTTTATCCAATCTCTCCCATGTTGGCGATTTCAATTTTGATTCTAAAAATGTTGGAACTATACACATATTGCTTCCGCTTGTACAGTTTGTGTTCTGAAATATTCATTTCAATAGACTACAAAATTGCTATTAGTCGTTCCGTTTTTATTTAATTTGTAAATTTTGGTTTTCAAGTGGAGTTTTCCGCTTGTTAGGATTTATTTCATTTTGAAAATATGTTCGAGCATTATATTTCATTTCACATACATTTCCAATCTTTATTTTATACATGACTTCAGCACAAACTAATTGATCACATTTTTTTCGGAAAGGGGGGGGGGGGGTGGGGGAGAAATCCGCTATGTTCAAATACGACTTTCAGAAATGATGAATGGTTTGTGGAATAGAAGTCCTTTCCCAAAATAGCCCTGCTTGCTGATTCCAAACATCGTCATTGGAATTTCATTTTATTTAATTCAATTTCATATTATTTCCAAACATTTATTTTGTCTACTCTTACTTTTCTAGTGTTTCCTAATGATTAGCGACTTGAAGATTTAAAAAAAACGTAACATATGATTAGTCGTATTAGCCAAGATTAATGACGCTGTTTGGGAATCACTCGACACAACTATTCCTGCAGAAGTTCTTCGTAGTATGTGTTGAATTAAGCCCCCTTTTGGTTAGCATTCATTGTTTAATCGTGAACTAAATCCACCTTGGTTATAACATGACGTGTGACATTTAAAATGTGAATGACTACTTTCTAATGACAAGATTCCAAAGATTTTCCTAGATAAAATAAGAAATGAAGAAATTAGGAAAGAGTTGGTGTAATATCATGTATCGAACATATTGTGAGACAGCAAGTAAAATGGTTCGATCACCTTATGAAAATGAAGCCAAACCAAATACCAATAAGAGCATATAATACAAGAATATCCGTATATAGAGCCAAAAGTAAACCAACAAAATGGCGGATAGAAAACATCAAGATAACCTTGACCAAACATGGACTAAATGCAACCAAGGCGACACATCTGGCACTGAAGCGATAACTGAGGCTACAACCTCTACACTTAGCGGCGGCAAGTGTGGATGCTATCAAGCTTAAGTCACCTGGGAAAACACGTCAACATTTGCCTACCTGAAGATTGTCTGGCGGTGTAGACATCAGGTAACCAACAAACAACAAAAACAACAACACATACACACAAAAAGAATTCCTACATAAACCAACGAAGGCTATTTTCAAAAATATTTGCATAATTGGCATATTTACCAAAATTGTTGGATTTTCCGATGCAGACAAAAATATTTGGATAATTGGCATATTTACCAAAATTGTTGGATTTTCCGATGCAGACAAACATATTCGATATGCCTGTTTGTACATCAGACCAGGCGTGACAGAAACCAGTGAGAAGGTGAACTAGTGAAAAAATCAACAACAGACAAAATGAAAAATAATAAATACTAAATTATATCTAAGGACGAGATAATATAGTTATTCCTCTAGGACTTTGTTACAACTTGGGCTTCATATGTGTATCAATCTATTCAAGTATTGGGGGTTATTTACTTGAATCAGTAGAGACAAACAATCTTACATTATTGGGTAAAAATTATTAAAGTTTTTGACAACTTAACCTGATGACTACTGACTGAAGAAGTGAATAACACAGCTAATGACAGCTATTGATACTGCAGTCTGATGACTGACTGAAGAAGTGAATCACACAGCTAATGACAGCTATTGATACTGCAGTCTGATGACTGACTGAAGAAGTGAATCACACAGCTAATGACAGCTATTGATACTGCAGTCTGATGACTGACTGAAGAAGTGAATCACACAGCTAATGACAGCTATTGATACTGCAGTCTGATGACTGACTGAAGAAGTGAATCACACAGCTAATGACAGCTATTGATACTGTAACCTGATGACTGACTGAAGAAGTGAATCACACAGCTAATGACAGCTATTGATACTGCAGTCTGATGACTGACTGAAGAAGTGAATCACATAGTTAATGGCAGCTATTGATACTGTAACCTGATGACTAACTGAAGATGTTAATCACACAGTTAATGGCAGCTATTGATACTATAACCTGATGACTACTGACTGAAGAAGTGAATCACACAGTTCATTGCAACTTTTGATATTTAACCTGATGATAGAATAAAGAACTATGACAAAGTGAATCACACAGTTCATCAAAGCTATTGGTGGTGTAACCAGATTACTCAGTCAAGATCGATCAATAAATGAACACTTATATTTTCTCTAAAGATCTAACTGGACATATCTCTCTCTCTCTCTCTCTCTCTCTCTCTCTCTCTTTCTCTGTTCTTGCCCTCAATCCATTTAATCCTCATCTTTCTAACCCTCAATCCTTTTTGCCCTCAATTCTTCTCAATTCTTCCCTCAATAGGAAGGAGCCGCATTGACAGTATGAGAGAGAACATTGACAGAAAATGAGAGAATATAGTGGAAACAAAAGATATATTCAATGATTGAAAAATATGTGGAAACAAAAGATATATTCAATGATTGAAAAATATGTGGAAACAAAAGATATATTCAATGATTGGAAAACACATATAAAACAAAAGGAAATGAAATGTATTCAGACATGTATTATATGTACACAAATCTATAGATGTCCAGACAAGAGAAACTGGTGGACAGGCAAAGAGGTTCTCAGGTAAACAGACAGACATATAAACAGATATACCAAATCTGTTTATGCGTTTTAAATAGTTCGATTGTCAATTTCTGACATGCTAAACGAGTTCCCTTGTCATCTCGATTATTTAGAAATACATGGGAATCAAAGCAAATTGGATATAGACAGACAGATAGACAGACAGACAATGTTTGTTTATGTGTTCCACAAATTTCATTTGTCAGTTTCCGGCGTGCTTCGCGAATTCTCTTGTCATATTTCTATATCAAAAACTACATGTATTCTCTTGTCATATTTCTATATCTAAAACTTTATCTACTCATTTAAAGAAATGCACTCATTTCTTCAGTATATTCGCATCTCAATGTCTACAACCTTTTCTTCTATCAACTTGATCAGATTTCATCTACATCTCAACACAAGTACGCGCACACATCAGGAAGATACAACAACACAAGTACCCGCATACATCAGAGAGATACAACAACACAAGTACGCGCACACATCAGGAAGATACAACAACACAAGTACCCGCACACATCAGGGAGATACAACAACACAAGTACCCGCACACATCAGGAAGATACAACAACACAAGTACCCGCACACATCAGGAAGATACAACAACACAAGTACCCGCACACATCAGGAAGATACAACAACACAAGTACCCGCACACATCAGGGAGATACAACAACACAAGTACCCGCACACATCAGGGAGATACAACAACACAAGTACCCGCACACATCAGGGAGATACAACAACACAAGTACCCGCACACATCAGGAAGATACAACAACACAAGTACCCGCACACATCAGAGAGATACAACAACACAAGTACCCGCATACATCAGAGAGATACAACAACACAAGTACGCGCACACATCAGGAAGATACAACAACACAAGTACCCGCACACATCAGGGAGATACAACAACACAAGTACCCGCACACATCAGGAAGATACAACAACACAAGTACCCGCACACATCAGGAAGATACAACAACACAAGTACCCGCACACATCAGGAAGATACAACAACACAAGTACCCGCACACATCAGGGAGATACAACAACACAAGTACCCGCACACATCAGGGAGATACAACAACACAAGTACCCGCACACATCAGGAAGATACAACAACACAAGTACCCGCACACATCAGAGAGATACAACAACACAAGTACCCGCACACATCAGAGAGATACAACAACACAAGTACCCGCACACATCAGGAAGATACAACAACACAAGTACCCGCACACATCAGGAAGATACAACAACACAAGTACCCGCACATATCAGGGAGATACAACAACACAAGTACCCGCACACATCAGGAAGATACAACAACACAAGTACCCGCACACATCAGGAAGATACAACAACACAAGTACGCGCACACATCAGGGAGATACAACAACACAAGTACCCGCACACATCAGGGAGATACAACAACACAAGTACCCGCACACATCAGGAAGATACAACAACACAAGTACGCGCACACATCAGGAAGATACAACAACACAAGTACCCGCACACATCAGGGAGATACAACAACACAAGTACCCGCACACATCAGGAAGATACAACAACACAAGTACCCGCACATATCAGGGAGATACAACAACACAAGTACGCGCACACATCAGGAAGATACAACAACACAAGTACCCGCATACATCAGGAAGATACAACAACACAAGTACCCGCACACATCAGGAAGATACAACAACACAAGTACCCGCACACATCAGGGAGATACAACAACACAAGTACGCGCACACATCAGGGAGATACAACAACACAAGTACCCGCACACATCAGGAAGATACAACAACACAAGTACCCGCACACATCAGGGAGATACAACAACACAAGTACCCGCACACATCAGGAAGATACAACAACACAAGTACCCGCACACATCAGGGAGATACAACAACACAAGTACGCGCACACATCAGGAAGATACAACAACACAAGTACCCGCACACATCAGGAAGATACAACAACACAAGTACCCGCACACATCAGGAAGATACAACAACACAAGTACCCGCACACATCAGGAAGATACAACAACACAAGTACGCGCACACATCAGAGAGATACATCAACACAAGTACCCGCACACATCAGGAAGATACAACAACACAAGTACCCGCACACATCAGGAAGATACAACAACACAAGTACCCGCACACATCAGGAAGATACAACAACACAAGTACCCGCACACATCAGGAAGATACAACAACACAAGTACCCGCACACATCAGGGAGATACAACAACACAAGTACCCGCACACATCAGAGAGATACAACAACACAAGTACCCGCACACACCAGGAAGATACAACAACACAAGTCTGAAACTGTTGTCATCATCGCCTGTGATGGACTCGGCTATAATTAGGAAAATCACAAAATAGAGCAAGCAGACAATTCACACACTGTACACATTCACACACTGTACACATTCACACAATGTACACATTCACACACTGTACACATTCACACACTGTACACATTCACGTACTGTACAGATTCAGACACGGTACACATTCACATACGGTACACATTGCACGCATTCAGATACAGTACACATTCACACTGTGTACATTCAGAAATTGTACACATTCACATACTGTACACATTCTGATAGGTACACATCCACATACTGTACTCATTCAGATATGGTACACATTCACACACTGTACACATTCACAAATTGTACACATTCACATACTGTACACATTCACATACTGTACACATTCACATACTGTACACATTCATATACTAATACGGGTGTTATATGTTTGTTGTTACTGAGGATACTTCAATACCTGTACGGGATGTTTGTTGTTGTATTAGTCCTTGTCTCGATTGATCCGCTCTCAGTAACTTTAGTACACAGTTTAAATGTCTTGACAAAATCGCATCTGTTTTTGGAGATGCGGTTAGTCAAGTACGGAAAATCTCGTGTACGAGAGTTGGCTAGGCGATTTGGTGCATGTGAACGGACTGGTTCAACGTTTTCACTCAAACATTTTTTAGTATTAACTGCCATGTTCTAGTCAGAAGAACATTTATGAATGAAAAAAAAGTCAACGCATAAATACACAAGACCTGCAATCCTTGGCAACTGACCAACAGGCATAGAGAACTATGACATCCGCCTTATGTGCCAAACTTGGCAAAAGATGAATTGACGGACTGTTCTAGTTTGCTAAAATAGAAAGGAGATTGAGTTAATACTAGGAACTTAGCAAAACTGTGGATAAAACAAAAAGTGGGTAGAACAAAAGGTGGTTAGAATAAAAGGTGGGTAGAATAACAGGTAAGTAGGACAACAGGTGGGTAGAATAAAAGGTGGGTAGAATAAATGGTGGGTAGAATAACAGGTAAGTAGGACAACAGGTGGGTAGAATAAAAGGTGGGTAGAATAAATGGTGGGTAGAATAACAGGTAAGTAGGACAACAGGTGGGTAGAATAAAACGTGGGTAGAATAAATGGTGGGTAGAATAACAGGTAAGTAGGACAACAGGTGGGTAGAATAAAAGGTGTGTAGAGCAAAAGGTGGATAAAACAAAATGTGGTTAGAACACAAGGTGAGTAAAACAAAAGGTGAGTAAAACAAAAGGTGTGTACAACAAAAGGTGGGTACAACAAAAGGTGTGTACAACAAAAGTTGGGTACAACAAAAAGTGGGTACAATTCTAAATAATTTTTTTCACACAAAAGTCATCAGATATCATGAAATGGAATTTAAGCAGGAAAACTGGCATATGACATTGTTAAAAAATGAAACAGGAAACCTAGCGTATGACATTGTTAAAAAGTTAAACAGGAAACCTAGCGTATGCCATTGTTAAAAAGTGAAACAGGAAACCTAGCGTATGACATTGTTAAAAAGTGAAACAGGAAACCTAGCGTATGACATTGTTAAAAAGTGAAACAGGAAACCTAGCGTATGACATTGTTAAAAAGTGAAACAGGAAACCTAGCGTATGACATTGTTAAAAAGTTTGAAAGCCCCATTCCTTGACTGAAAACATAGCAATGATTCTGATCTCACTGGCATATAAACCAGATTGAAATGACAGTTGCCATCTTGCGCAAACAATAACAAACTTAGTATAAATACTGATAACAGTACACAGAGAAATGCGGCGATAAATGTGCACGATAAATTTCATGTTCGTGACAGCCTCCCTATAATCATGAGCTCAATTTGAAGTGACGGATTTTAAACAGCGTTGCCACAGAGGGAGTTTTTAAAACTAGATTTTGATGCTCTTCACAGTCATCAGGGATGCTGAGGGTTATTGTGTCCCAAATTTGCGTTTCATGAAATCCTAGGAATGTTTATAAAAAATGAGTAATTCCATCCGATTTCCTACAACAGGTTCACCAAAAGTCTCATGAAGAAGAAGGAATTCGACACGAATGTTCAATTTTCCCATGTGGCCAAGAGACATATTTTTCTATTTTTCTTTTAAGTATGTTAACTTATAATACAAAGCATATTAGCTATAGCCTAATATTTATATTGATTTATATAGGCGGTGATTTTATAGTTTTTTGTTTTGTTTTATAGATGGATCTGGTGTTATTTCCAAAACCTTAGTGGTAGCACTGAATTTAAACAGTGTCAGTCTGTGTTGGATGTGGGCGACACAATCGATCGATGTTCTTCTCCGCTGATAGGACGAACGTTGGACATATTGGTCACAATGTGTTTTAGCAAATATTTTAATATTAGCGCGTTTGTTCGTTTAGGGATTGTGTTTTGTTCGAGGAATCATTCTTTGACCATGTTCATGTTATCTTGATTTGATTTCTAAGGCTGAAAAATCTGCCATTTTGAAAGCAGCTGCTCGTGAAATCTTACGCGCTTTTTAATTCGCTAATTTATTTGTGGTATTATATTGCAAAAACAATTTTATAAAGTGATGGTCTCTTAATTTTTCCGATTTGGATTAATAAATTATTGTGTTGTGTAAGCTATTATAAATAGATACTTCATACATCATGGCGGTCGCCGTTGGCTAGCAAAATTTCCAGTGTTGTGTCACGATGACCGATTTATCTTCTTAAAGTACCTACGCACATTGTGGAAGACGGATTTATCATGTTAATATAGCACATGTAGTATGGAGTACCTATATATCACCTTAATATTGCACACGCATTGTGGAATCCCGATTTATCACGTTAATATAGCACATTTTCAATGACCGATTTATCACGTTAATATAGCACATACATTTTCAATGACCGATTTATCACGTTAATATAGCACATACATTTTCAATGACTTATTTCTCATGTTATTATAGCACGTACATTTTCAATGACCGATTTCTCATGTTAATATAGCATATAAATTGTGGAGGACCAATGTATCACGTTATTATAGCACATACAACGTCAATGATCGATTTATCACGTTATTATAGCACATACAACGTCAATGATCGATTTATCACGTTATTATAGCACATACAACGTCAATGATCGATTTCTCACGTTCATATAGCAAATACATTGTGGAATCGCGATTTATCACGTGAATATACTTATTAATTATCCATTTCTAACGTTAACATAGAACAAATATTGTGGGAAGCCGATTTCTCAGGTTAACATAGAACAAATATTGTGGGAAGCAGATTTCTCAGGTTAACATAGAACAAATATTGTGGGAAGCCGATTTCTCAGGTTAACATAGAACAAATATTGTGGGAAGCCGATTTCTCAGGTTAACATAGAACAAATATTGTGGGAAGCAGATTTCTCAGGTTAACATAGAACAAATATTGTGGGAAGCCGATTTATGACATTAAATATCTACATGCACTGTGCGTGACTAATTGATCAGCTCAAATATTGACATTGGTCGGGATTGACTGATGTATCGTGTCAAAGTATCGGATAGGTAGTTTATAACTAATTGTTTGTACATCACATTATAATTGTACGGGATGTTGGTTATGTTCGTCCATCACATGATGATGATGGTAACCATTTATTACATGCACGTTTGAAATGCAGTTAAAGTTATGCCCTTCAGATTCCGTAGTTGGATAATACGCCCCCTATTCTGGCCGCAAATTTTTTTGGGCAGTTCAAGCATGAGATGTCCAGTGTAGAAGGTTTTTGGTCTACCCGTGACTTTCTAGGTGCTCTCCGCTGTTGAGTTGCTGCGTTTCTCCTTTTTTCGCAAAGTGATGCGCCGTTTTTTTTTACTGTAGAGCGCCATGTACCTTTATTTTGTGCAAGTTCTTCCCATAAAATATCTATATCCGTATTTACCGATGTATCGTGTTAAAATTTCTACAATTATTGGGTGTAGGTCTAAATGTCGATGTTCATATTCAACATGTAGACCGGCATTTGTAGAGTAAAATATTTTTATTTTCTATTATTTTCTAATCAATGGTCAAGTATTTCTTTACTAGTGTAATATTCAAGGATATTGTTATAACCCAATCATTGGATTCTGGGCAGATGCTGGGGTATGTAAGACAATCATTGGATTCTGGGCAGATGCTGTGGTATGTAATACAATAATTGGATTATGGGCAGATGCTGGGGTATGTAATACAATAATTGGATTATGGGCAGATCCTGGGGTATGTAAGACAATCATTGGATTCTGGGCAGATGCTGGGGTATGTAAGACAATCATTGGATTCTGGGCAGATGCTGGGGTATGTAATACAATAATTGGATTATGGGCAGATCCTGGGGTATGTAAGACAATCATTGGATTCTGGGCAGATGCTGGGGTATGTAAGACAATCATTGGATTCTGGGCAGATGCTGGGGTATTCTGCATGAGCAGATCCTGCTGTGTATTCACGCTGATGGTGCCAGCTACTCGCTAGTTATATTCCTTTTCTCTGTGTTCATTTTTAAACTCCTGCAGATTAGCAGGATATAGTCCGGAGAACGGAATGCAGTCTGTTATGGTTATACATCGTTACTGCGATATCTGCGACTTTCGGCCAGGTACATCCGTCTTCAGCATGGCTTCTGAATCACTTTGACCGTATATGAGATGTACTCATGCGTCCAGGATCTACAATAACAACAAATATCAACAAAAACAACAATTATTTGAACTTGAATTATTTCTTACCCATGATGCACACTTACATCCACCATTTCCATAGACAATGAAATAAACACTTTTACGAACATTGACGGGAGGAAAATCACCAGGCGTAGACAACATTCCAGCAGAACTCTGTCAATACGGAGGAATTAATGTGGTAGCTATTATGACCAAAATCTGCTAGAATATATGGAACACAAAACAATGGCCCACTGAATGGACACATTCACTAATAATACCAATTCCCAAGAAAGGAAATTTGAAAGTACGTACGAATTACAGAACAATTAACCTTATAAACAACCCAACCGCTCCCCCCCCCCGACCTCAACCCCCCCCCCCCCCCCCCCCGAGTAAAATGATGCTAAAAATACTACTGAACAGAATAAAACACAAGTCCGAGGAGGTAATTGCAAAAAAAATAAGCTGGTTTCAGAGCGAACAGAGGCACTGTTGAACAAATATTTCACATCAGAATTATTAGTGAAAAACATTCAATACCAGCGTGATCTATACCACAATTTCATTGATTTTACAAAGTCCTTTGACCGTGTTTGGCATGGTGGTCTGTGGCACATACTGTGACAATTTAATTTTGTCACCGCCACGATAGACATTGTTGAATAACTTTACAGAAACGCAATTGGAGCTGTCTTATCAAATAATGCATTTGGATAATTCTTTAAAACAAATGTGAGAGTTCGGCAAGGATGCATAATGTCTCCAGTACTTTTCAACATATACTTATAGCACATCATGTGGTGTAGGAGACATTACATGATTACTGCACGTCTATATCGATCGGAGGTCACCCTATTTGCAACTTGCGTTTTGCTGATGATATTGATCTTACAGCTGAGTCAGGGACAAAAATTACAGTATTTAACAACAAAGTTGGAAAAAGATATTCAACAACTCGATTGTCAGAAGTCAAGACTGGATCACGCTACTCAATAACTCGATTGTCAGAAGTCAAGACTGGATCACGCTACTCAATAACTCGATTGTCAGAAGTCAATGAATAATATAATATTAGAAGCTGCGAGGATTTATTCGTAAAAATAAAAATCATGCAGAAAACGGGATTTGAACTAAGTCCGCTCAGATGGCACCTACTCTCCTCGAAACCTTAGTCTACAGGTTTTCTATCTCCGACCACACATCATCTCAAATAAAGATGCGAGTTTAGTTCAGAATTTCCACGTGTATATTCAAAAGCTATAGTGAATATGGACCGGTCAATGTCACACACAGACTACACTGGTATGTAAATGCCTGGAACACGACAAACGTTTAGAATTACTTAGTGTCAGATTGCCTTAATACAGAAACAACCAAATTGGGTCTACATGTAAACATAAACAACACACACACAAATATAAACAAGTTTCATGTTGGTCACACCCTAGTATTGAGGCCTTCTATCACATATCACAATGTTAAACGCATGTGGTTATTCAGGAGTTTACATACCAAAGGTAAAATAACAAATATAGCCAATTCACAGTTATGGCGAATAATGGCAAACTCGAAAAACACAATTTTAATTAGATCCTTATTTTAAAATTTAGTATATCAGTTAAAATCATTTCAATTGCGTACTACGACATATAGATGTGTGCTCTCGTAAAGAGAGCTTCAGCAAATTGGCTTGAATTTTAAATTATTATTTTAATTGGAAAAAAAAATTAATAATCGAACGTTGTAATTTACTTCTAAATTCTGAATTTTGCTTCCGATTCCAGAATTATATTTCATATTCTTTAATTGTGTGATTCTTATTCCTGAATTGAGCTTGTTATTCCCGAATGGATAATTTTTAGTATCTTCTTCATTGATTACTTCCTCGTAGCCAGGACCAGAAGAAAACAACATGTTAATCTGGTTACTACTCACATATTACAAGGCTGAATTGTGGAAATATTGATTCATGCCTTAGACATTGCAAGCAGGTTTGTGTGTGTGTAAATTATTACTGCTGGTTTTTATTGTTCCGTAATATCAGGAGACTGCATGGCAGAGATAAGGAAGAGATTGGCAATGGCATGCTGTAAAATAACACGTTTGAAAAATATATGGAAAAACAACAAAATAGAAATGAAACTGTTAATGCTACGAACTTTTATTTTCCCGGTTGCAACATATGGCTGTGAAACATGGACCTAAGTAAAACTGTGGCAAAGAAGAGCAACGCCGTTGAGATGAAACGCTCAGAAAGATACTTAGAATATCATGGAAGGGCACAAAGAGAAACTCAGATATTATAAACATATTGAAGATTACAGAGTGTTGGTTACTAAACACAATAACAAAAAGAAAATTACACCTGTTTGGTCATATAAAGAGACACAACTGTTTCTATCTATCTATTGTTAAACCCTTTGTTGCCTTTCAGCGTCAGGGGTAGCATTTTTTTAGAGATGGCCCATTTGTGTGCTGAGTATATTACGGAATTTGTCGTCTCTTTTATTTCGGTGGTCCATCGTTTTCGTGGTCGGCCTCTAGGTCTGCCTTAACTCTAACTGTGTAGCATAGCTTGCTGTGGTATGCTGTCTGGTGGTAATCTGCTGATGTGTGCAAACCATTTGATCTGTTGTCTCTTGAAATATTCCAATAATGGGGGTGGTGCCGGTTTTTTGTCTAATGTCCTCATTCCTCACTGTCTCAGCGATATTCCTAGAATTTGGTGTAAGCATGCCATTTCAGCTGTCACAAGCTTACGTTTGCCTTGTGCTGTCGTTGTCCATGTTTGGCTTTGGTAGCACAGCGTTGGTATAATAATCGTTTTGAATAGTGTTATTTTGGTGTTTACATTTACGTTTTTTGTTTCTGAAGATTGGTTTTATTTGTCCTATTGCTTTACTACATCTATTGTGTATTTCTTTGCTGTTCTTGCCGTCTGTTGTTATATTACGTCATAGGTATGTGAATTCTGTCACTTGTTTAAGTGTTATTTCCAATATAAATATATAGGTATTTCTTTCTTATCTTACTATCTTCATTACTTCATTATTTTCTGTATGTATCTTCATGTTAAAGGTTTGGCATGTTTAATGTAATCTGTCTTTGTAGTTGTTCTTCTGATGATGCTACTAGCGCTTGGTCATCTGCAAATAGTAGTTCGTTTAAGTTATCCTTCAGATTGTTTTCTTCCATTGTCTTTGCTACTTTGCAGATGTGTTCAGTTTGGTATGGCAATAGGGAGGAGGGGAGATATAATACAAATACCTGTCTTACTATCGGATATACCTGTGTTCGTTCTTACTGAGCATTGACTATTGACGTGTATGCTCTGACATATGCTTATAAAATTTGAGAACTCCATATGTCTGTAGTGTTATCCATAGTTGTGCTCTATCCACTCTGTCAAAAGCTTTCACTTGGTCCACGAAAGCTAAACATAAGTCTTGGTTATGTTATGTCGCTCTTTCTGAAAGTTGTTTGATGGCGAAGATTGCATCTGTACAGCTTTTATTTTTCCGAAAGCCCAATCGATTGTTTGTTGTTGAGCTGTGGTTATATATATATGCGTGCATCCTTCTCTCAAGTATCCTGCTAAAGATTTTTCCTATGTGGCTTAAGAGTCATATGCCTCTATACTTAGTGCATTCCCTTTTACTGCCTTTTGTCTTCCAGATGGGAACAATAACCGCTGTATTCCACTCATGTAGTGTCTCTTGTGTCTTCCATATCACATTGAACAGTCTGTGTAGCTACTTTTTACTTGTCACTATTAGAATTTTTAGTAGTTATATAGATATGCCGTCTATTCCTGGTGCTTTGTTATTTGATGTATGTTTAACTGTGTTTTGAATTTCAGATTTCAGGATGTATGGTTCTAGGTCTTTTATTATATTTATTGTTGTTATCACTTCTTCTTCCTTGAAGTTTAACAGTTGATAAAAGTAGTTTTTCCATATTTCCATGATGTTCTGGGCCCTATTTAGTTTGTTGCCGTGTTCATCGTTGATTATTTCTGTTGGTTCGTAAGTGTCTTTTTTATTTCTCTTGTTTTGTACTTTCTTGTAGAACATCTTGGTGCCTTTTGTCTATCCTTGTTAAGCATTTCTCTCCATATTCTTGCCATGACTTAATTTTTGCAGATTTTATGATTTTCTTGGTGTTAATCTTTGCTGTCTTGTATGCTAATAACCTTCATGCATTTTGCTTGTTTCCAGTTGTTGTATTTTTGTTTTTTTTATCGTTCGTTGCGTGATTTACCTCTTCTGTCAACCAAACTGTTATTTTGGGTTTCGTGCCTTTATGATTTTTATATCCGCATGTTTCCTGCATTTTTTATGATGGAATTTTTGAAATATTTCCATTCTTCTTCTATGTGCTGGGTTTTTTTCTGGTAGCTTAGCGAATTCTTTGTCAACTTCCTGGATATATTTTTCGCACATGTTTAGTATTTTCAATTCTGTATATCGATTTGTCCTTGGTGCTTTGTGCTTTTCTTGTGCTTGTTGTTTTTCGCTCTGTTTGTTTTAATTGTTATTAGTACTGCCTTATAGTCCATGTCTGCATACATGTTATGTATTACTCGAACGTCTATTATTTTCTCTCTGTTGTTTCAACTGAACACAACTGAGACTGGACACTGTAAGGCAACTGAACACAACTGAGGCTAGTCACTATAAGGCAACTGAACACAAATGAGGATGGACACTGTAAGGCAACTGAACACAACTGAGGCTAGTCACTATAAGGCAACTGAACACAACTGAGGATGGACACTAAGGCAGCTGAACACAACTGAGACTGGACACTGTAAGGCAACTGAACACAACTGAGGATGGACACTAAGACAGCTGAAGATAACTGAGACTGGACACTGTAAGGCAACTGAAGACAAATGAGGCTGGACACTGTAAGGCAACTAAAGACAACTGAGGTTGCTGTTGACAACTGAGACTGGACACTGTAAGGCAATTGAAGACAATTGAGGCATGACACTGTAAGGCAATTTAAAACAACTGAGACAGGTCACTGTAAGGCAGCTGAAGACAACTGGACACTGAGACTGGCCACTGAGGTTGATGAAGAAAACTGAGGCTGGACACTGAGGCTACTGAAGACAACTGAGGCTGGACACTGAGACTGCTGAAGACAATTGAGGCAAGGCTAAACATGCAATACATTTATGGCCTAGCAATTTATATTTTAAAATAAATATGGTGACATACCCTACTCAGGAAGTAGCCATCATATCCTACTCAGGAAGTAGCCATCATATCCTACTCAGGAAGTAGCCATCATATCCTACTCAGGAAGTAGCCATCATATCCTACTCAGGAAGTAGCCATCATATCCTACTCAGGAAAGTAGCCAGTATATCCTACACAAGTTGTAGCCATCAATATAGCAAATCCTGCTCAGGATGTAGTCATCAACCCAGGTAGGTAGTTAATGAGTTTGCCTCTCTTTTGGAGAGGCGTGCCCCTTTCAACCAGCGGACAAAGTCCAATTAGGTTATATCAGGACACACTACCATAAAATATTAGAGGTAACAAAGACCCCATCAATATCTCATCAACCCAGCAAATCCTTCTCAGGATGTAGTCATCAACATAGCAAATCCTTCTCAGGATGTAGTCATCAACCCAGAAAATCCTTCTCAGAATGTAGTCATCAACATAGCAAATCCTGCTCAGGATTTAGTCATCAACCCAACATATCCTATTCAGAGTGTAGTCATTAACCGAGCAAATCATATTCAGAAATGGCAGAAAAATATCAAAATTACAAACGAAATGTCTCGTGTATGCCTTGTGGGCGAGGTATACCAGTATGTTCTCCGATATATACGTATTCGATACGCGTGTTCTAATGAAGATAGAGCCAGAAGTAACGAATAGTTTCAGTACTCAATTATGTTTTAGTAACGGTTATACAGCTCTATGCATGTTCTTCTCCACAGTAATCCTGCGCAGATTAAAACATCGTCACTTATCTTGTTAATCCAACTATTTTCATTGATTGTCATTGGACTTGTGTACGCAAATTACACAATATTAGCCAACATAACTGACGCTGTCTATGATTTCAGAGCATGGTTATTCTAGATCAGACTTGGCTCTGTCATCTTATCTGGTTGAACAGTTTCTACGTCTGCTGCACTGATTCTGTAATGACTCGATCAAAAAGAGAAAGAAAAACGCATCTTCTTTAACTAAACTTAACATCCACATAGAGGACTTTGAAACCGACATAAAATCGATGATTCCGTTTACCTGTCTGGCAGCTTTGGATTGTGTTTCAAGAACAATTGTTACCTCAACTATCTGTAATAAAGAAGTCTCAACAAGCATATTGAAGATGTTTACGAAAGATTTTCTGCATAATTATAACAACCGTGTTAGTGCCGAAACATTGTTTCGTCGTTGAATGCTGTTTAGTCCTGTCGCTTATTTTCCGATCGCAATTTTGAGACGTGCGTTGTTAACTCAAATAATAATGTTCACATCAAAAAATAAGTGTCTAAATAAGTATTGATAATGTTCACATCAAAAAATAATTGTCTAAATAAGTATTGATAATGTTCACATCAAAATATAATTGTCTAAATAAGTATTGATAATGTTCACATCAAAAAATAATTGTCTAAATAAGTATTGATAATGTTCAAATAAAAAAATATTGTCTAAATAAGTATTGATAATGTTCACATCAAAAAATAATTGTCTAAATAAGTATTGATGTATAACCCAGAAAAATACAACTGACACTAATTCTTGATTCTTGATTAGGAACAAGTGCCACAACACTGGGGGCATTCCCATATATGCTCTACTTGCCGTTCCGTCAGCCATCTAAAAGTGTATAAGTTCAATGACACTTAAAACGTGACAGAGTATGAAAAATGATACTTACAGAATAAGGACAATACAAATTAACGTTTCGGTTGCATACCTTTGTCAGAAATAACGATACAATAAGACACATATAAATATATATAATTTCGTGTGTCACCGGGCCCGAAATGGGAGTAAAGGATAGCAACACTGTTACCTGCAGCTCATTCGTAGGAGGCGACTAAGGAGGTTTTGGATTGGATTTCACTGTTCTATACCATATGGATTCATAGTGAGCTAAAAGCCATGCTGAAGGTGAATGCGTCAGGCCGAAAAGAGCTGAGATCACTGCTAAGCTGTAAACCATGGCATAAAGCGTTAATCACATAACTTCATTGGTCTTGCTAATCTGCATGCGTGTGAGAGAGAACCCGGAATAAGAAAACATGAAGATATATATATATATATATATATATATATATATATATATATATATATATATATATATATATATATATATATATATATATATATATATATATATATATATTGATAAACATACAAAGTACAAATAAAACGGACCAACGACAACAGTAGGTAGCAACAAGAATACAAATAATTACTAGAAAGCAAGAGGACATCTAACGATATCAGGTCGTAACTATAGATAATTCATTGTTATTATCTAATTTCTGTATTACCATTTTGTTTCTATTATCTTATCCTTCTCATTAATATTTTATTTCTGTATATTTTTGGGAACACATCAGTACATATTTATGTAATATTTATTGTATTATTCCTATTACTACGTCCCACGCACGATCGTACAATCATTTTTTGGGTTTATTGTGTTCATATAGTTATAATTTTGTTGTGTGTATTGCCATAATTTCTGTAGAGACGAGAAAAAACGAGAGTTGACAAGTCAACACTGGAAACAATACAATGGTTAGAAATATCCTCGACCGTGTGACATAACAATGAAATAGGCCTAATTTTAAACAATTTAGAATTTAAACCTAGATCTACGTCATGCAAAATGAGGTTTATCTTTTGTTTCTTTTCTGATCCAGTGGTCCATGGACCCATGCACTTTGGCCCAATGTATATTTGTAGAAATCCGACTTTATTCACATATTAACCTATTAACGCCATGGTGCTAATCAATCGATACAAATATATTCTTGAAGTGCCATAACGCGAATTGTTCGACATATTGATAGTCTATAAATATACGCATACGAATGTCAGAAAGGGATTAAAAGTGAGTAAGCTGAACAATGAAGCAACACAAGGCCGCTTTCAGGGTAAGACTCAATCGCAGAGTTCATTCTGGCTTCATTCCAGTTCTACAACAAGATAGCGACATTGACACTGTATCTGATAGTTCCTCTATTCGAGAACCAGCTTGTGGATCAGTTAAGAACGACCAGACGAAATATGCAAGACAGGAGGTGGTGAAGAGAGAGAAAGATGAAAAAAGAAATATCAAGGAGTCGGGAAAAAAAGAGGACAAAGATTCGGTGAGAGTGAAGCAAGAAATATGGCGCTACGGAGAAGGGATCATGCGACACGTGAACGAAGGGGAGCAGTATGATCTGACAGTTGATTCAAGTGTGCAGTTAGGTTTCAGTTTTAAGAAGAAAAGGAAAAGTTTTGGAAGTGAGAGTATGAAACGTCGTGGCGAACGATTTCAGAGACAAGAGATAGAAAAACGCAGAATTATACCTGTAAGTGATGACGGCGAGACCTCAAGCATCTCCGACTCTCATGTTTGTAATTTCCGGTGCCCTTTGATCTACCATGGACAGTGTCCCAACTCTCGTGCAGGGAAAGGCAAGACAAAGGGTGTGTATTGCATGCATTCATTCATTTATTCCAACTCACTTAATTCATCATAGACTTTGACATACTTTAACATGTTCAACTCGAGAGAAAGACAATGTGGCTTGTTTATTTGTGGCAGAACTTGAAATATTCTCACGCCGAAGACGGATGTGTCGTGCCATTGGCGCAAATAAAACGGCGACACAGCTCATTCCCATTCTCTGGACTACATCCTGCTGGAAATCTAGTAGGACAATGGCCCTGCTACAAGGGAGATCCAACAGGAGTTTGAGAATGAACGCTGAAAAAGAAGAAGAAATATGCTAACATGTTCAGAGAGAGAGAGAGAGAATGTGGCTTGTTTGCTTGTGGCAGAGAGAGAGAGAGAGAGAATGTGGCTTGTTTGCTTGTGGCAGAGAGAGAGAGAGAATGTGGCTTGTTTGCTTGTGGCAGAACTTGATCATAAGGTGCTTCTCCATTATTTTTGGTTATTCTACAATGAGCCATCTACCGTGAGCCATCTACCGTGAGCCATCTACCGTGATCTATCTACCGTGAGCCATCTATCGCAATTTAGTTTTTCCACTACTTCTTTTATCGTTGTGTGAATCAAGTGGAAAGTCAAATGCATCACCTTAGAATTATGATCACAGCATCCTTAATAATCAGCAGGATAAACCAACAAGATAAACCAACAGGATAAATCAACAGGATAAACCAACAGGATAAACCAACAGGATAAATCAGCAGGACTGTTTCATTGGCTAAAGACACGCTCGACCCTTCCCTTCCCCCCCCCCGCCCCCAACAACATAAAGTATTAATTCAGTTTCTACTTATATGCCTCGTCAAATTGACTATATCCGAAGTCGGATATGTCGGTCATGATCACAAATAAAAAGTCGACACAGCGTATTTCCATTCTCTAGACCACATCCCTGTAGAAGTCATGCTGACACATGGACCTGGAGTTCTTGTTTTTCGTTGGCTATGCTCCTACGTGGCAACATGAGCCTGGACTCTTGTTCAGGTTACAAAGAATAGGGTGACTGTCTTCTTTCCAGGCATGTCGTTGGAGGCGACTAAGGAAAGTTAGGGGCATATGCTGACAACCTGTGACAAAATAATCATTGTCACATCTTGTCTAAATTTCTTGCTTTTATCTTCTATCAAATAATCCCCACGGTCGATGACGAGATGCGGGCCAGCGGACTTTGTCGGTGATGACGAGATGCGGGCCAGCGGACTTTGTACCTTTCTATTTTTCTGTCAGATTCCTAGCTGTGCCATCTCTGAGGTGTGTGCTGCACTCGTCACAGGACGTGGACATTTTGAGTTTTTGGCGCAATAGAATGCCTTCCTTTGGAGATAATGTATTCATAAACCTCCCTTACCCAATCATATCTTTGGAGACAAATAATGTATTCATAAACCTCCCTTACCCAATCATATCTTTGGAGACAAATAATGTATTCATTATTTTGCCCACTGAAATACTACAATGGAAAAATCAAACTGTATAGGTCGCTGGTGCTTTCCGATGTGTTGTATGGTTGTGAGAGTTGGACATTCACTGCGGACATGGAGAGAAGATTACAGGCTTTCGAGTATAAATGCTACAGAAGAATTCTACGAATTTCCTATAGGGAACATAAGACCAATGTGTACGTAAGAAATAAAGTAGAGATGTGTGCAGGTGTCCAGGAGCCATTGCTTTCAATAGTGAAACGACGAAAACTAGCATGGTTCGGACATGTATGCAGGCACGATTCCTTGTCAAAAACAATACTGCAGGGAACTGTCGAGGGTGGAAGAAGCAGAGGAGGACAAATAAAGACATGGACAGACAACATCAAGGAATGGACAGGGCTAGATATTTCCACACTCATCCGCATCGCTGAGGATAGAATTCGCTGGAGGACTGTGTGCTGAAGCTTCCAATGTGGTACCCCTACGACCCTGAACGGTTATGGGTTTTATTGATTGATTGAATGTATTCATAAACCTCCCTTACACATCCATGTCTTTTTGATAATCATATGAGTCGGAGTGTCACCTCAGTTGTGTCATGTGACGTATTCTTTCCAGAACATAGTCTTTATTATGAATTTCCTGACATCCCCGCGATCTCTGGCAAGTTGTCCACCTTCGCTAGCGACATGTGCATGTATTTCAAAATATCTATGTATTTCTATATGTATATCTATATATTTCTATATGTATATCTATGTATTTCTATATGTATATCTATGTATTTCTATATGTATTTCTATATGTATATCTATGTATTTCTATATGTATATCTATGTATTTCTATATGTATATCTATGTATTTCTATATGTATATCTATGTATTTCTATATGTATATCTATGTATTTCTATATGTATATCTATGTATTTCTATATGTATATCTATGTATTTCTATATGTATATCTATTTATTTCTATTCATAAATATCTGAATATTCCTGACGTCTTGATCGGCCTCAACCTCTACTGCATTCTATCGCTGACTTCAAACAACACTGTTTCCACTCAGTGGAAATCATGTCTCTTCACAGGGCAGAAATTACCCCCAGCTTACTTCTTAATATGTTGTTTAAAAGCCAGCCTTCTAGAACGTTGATGTTTCTGAACGTTGATTATTCACCTCAGTTAATAACTAAAAGTAACTTGTGCTTTTGTCAGAAAGACTATGTCCTGTCAAGAGCTGCCGCTAACAGCTAAAGGGATTATTTCATCATCTTCATCATCATCACCATCATCCACAGTAAGGCATGCAAGCAGAATCAAAGAAAACCTTTATACATTGATCATTTTGATTATTTCCTCATTTTTGTTGATGAATATGCAAATATGTTGTGTTGCTGGCAACAACAACCAACGAAATTCACGGAAATAAACGAGAGCAGGACATATTCATTTTAAAAAAAAATTTCTCGGGCCTCTTTGTATATAGCCACGTTTCTAGTCTTGCGGTATTGAAACAGGGTACATAACTCTGTATAATTATTTTCTGCAAAACTGACTTTTATAAAGATTTTGCCCCTTGACTCGGAATAATGGTTCTACTTCTGCGCAGGTAGGCAGAGATACAAGCGGGGGAACGGGCCGTAGGTATGATTATCTTAAGAAGCATATCTTTTACAGGACTTAGCTATCAACCCAGCTTTTGTTGACTGTGCTGATTTTCTAGGCAATATGAATACGTGTACGGCTAGAACGCCGGCCTCAGATTCCTGAGGTCTCGGGTTCAATCCACGGTTGGGACAAGGATTTGTATCTTTCGGAGGTGCAATAAAAAATTCTTCCTGTACACGTCGCGGCGACAGCTTTGGCAAAGCGGCTCTTATTTCCAAGCCTTAACAGCCTCCCTGCACCTCCTTTACAGGAAAACACGCAGTAATGACAGTAGTAAACCATTTCTTTCTGAACGGTCCGAATGCACAATTGCCTGTGGTGGGGATCGAACTCGGTACGTTGGTCGTCACAGACACGCTCTGTACCACTTCGCCACAGTGCCGAACATGATTATCTTAAGGGGCAGAAATAGACAGCCATTTGTGCGCTTCGCGTGTAAGTTTCACAATATGACGGAAAATGTACAGACATCTTTGTTACAAATGACGGAAAATGTACAGACATCTTTGTTATAAATAGCCAATGAAGGGATTTTTACAGACATTTTGGCTAAGTTACTACTACTAAAAGAGAGGCTCAGATTTTATCAGGAGGGAGTTTGAATACCCCGAATCCTCTCCTTATCTACGGGCCTGAGTGGGAGAGTTACATCACTAGATGCACAGGTTAAAGTGTAGCACACGAGTGTACCACGAATACAAGAGGCTTGAGGTGTTGGAGGTCTGTTACAGCCAACTTTCGCTACGGAGACGGCACATAATCATGGTGGTGATTCTATCGAAGAATGCAAGGGCTGACAAAAGAGAACGTCATAACAATTATTTCCAGCTGCTTCCATGTTTCTTGACCAGCTCTGTGACCTGATGGTATAAATGGCATTCACTTTTTTGTTTGGATATTGTCTTCTTATTGCCCATGACTTGTGGCTTTGGTTATTACATCTCTGCACAGTCTTCTATGTTCTGTTAAAACTCTGAAATATTGTTTAGGAAGAATGAAAGCCAACAAGCACTTAAGAGAAGATACGAAATAAAAATATGTTTCTACGACAGTGAGAAGGAGATGATAGACTTAGGTCTATGTACTTATAATAAATTAAAACACACTACTACCACAAGATATAAAATGGGTACCAGTTGACAAAAGAATAAGAGAAAAACCATGCCCGTGTGTTGCCTAGGCCCGAAAGGGGAGCAAAGAATAGCAACACTGTTTACCTTCCACGCATATCGGAAAAGGCGACTAAGTAGGTTGTGGGATGAAGTTGGGATGTCCCATGCCATATAGGGTCAGTGACCCAAAGCCATGATGGTCGGATGTGTCAGGCCGAAAGGCGCAGATATCGCATCAATGCTGTAAACCATGACACAACGCATTCTGTTCTCCGGACTACATCCTGCTAATCTGCAGGAGTTTGAGAACGAACGCAGAAGAAGAAGAAGAGAAAAACCAAAAGAAACTCTTCGCAGAACAATTTCTGTGATGTATACACATCAAAGCAGAACAATTTCTGTGATGTATACACATCAAAGCAGAACAATTTCTGTGATGTATACACATCAAAGCAGAACAATTTCTGTGATGTATACACATCAAAGCAGAACAATTTCTGTGATGTATACACATCAAAGCAGAACAATTTCTGTGATGTATACACATCAAAGCAGAACAATTTCTGTGATGTATACACATCAAAGCAGAACAATTTCTGTGATGTATACACATCAAAGATGGTATGCCCTGACTATGTGTCCCAACAACATGCAAGAATTACACGCACTAGCATCACATCTCTCGAGCTGGAGAGCTCTGGTTTCCACTCTATGCACAGTATTCGGTGCTAAAGAAACATAGATATGATTGGGTGGATAGATGGACAGAACCATAGTATGCCTTCCTTCAGTCATGTGTACATATGTATTCTTCTTCTTTGAATTGACATTTCGTAGACACAACACATGTAGTCGAGATTTCATTAACATTAGATAATTCTATAAATCATCTTCAATCTTACCCACAGGACAAAGACGTTCAAGTTATACGTCGTCCACT
This sequence comes from Meghimatium bilineatum, assembly GCA_034231615.1. Lineage (NCBI taxonomy): Eukaryota > Metazoa > Mollusca > Gastropoda > Stylommatophora > Philomycidae > Meghimatium > Meghimatium bilineatum. The sequence goes on along the minus strand of CM067310.1, from coordinate 1,059,081 downwards.
TTACGTGAAGCAGCTTTAGCATCAGCGGCTTCTTTGCTAATTCGCCCTCGTCCTTTGGCCTCACTCAGCATAGATGACATCTCCGGACGTTCTGTTAGGAGTCCTGGCCTGCTCAGTACAACCTCCATGTGGAGTACCACTGACCTCCGCCGCAGTCTTGGCGCCCTGGCCAGAACTGATCTGGACACAGTCTCTCAGTAAGTTACATATTTATAACTTGGTTATGTTACATATTTATAACTTGGTTATGTTACATATTTATAACTTGGTTATGCTACATATTTATAACTAGATTATGTTAAATATTTATAACTATATTATGTTACATATTTATAACTTGGTTATGTTAAATCTTTGTAACTAGATTATGTTAAATATTTATAACTAGGTCATGTTAAATATTTATAACTACAGTATGTTACATATTTATAACAGATTCTGTTACATGTTATGTTACACCCTATTTTAGCTGTAAATGTTCTTGGACAGTTCGGACATGGAATGACCACTGTAGACGGATCTTGGTCTATCTGTGACTTTCTAGCTACTCTCCGCTGTTGAGCTGCTGCATTTCTCCTCTTTTCACAGGATAATTTTTTTTGACTGTAGAACGTTATGTAGATCTATTTTGTTCAAGTTCTTCCCATTTATCGTGGTCTATTTAAACACTTTGAGTGAGGTCTTCAACGAGTCCTTGTAGCGCTTCTTTTAACCACCTTGAGATCGTTTACCCTTTTCCAGCTCAAATAGAAAAGTATCTTTGGCAGGCGATAGTCTGGCATACGTACTAAATGACCTGTCCAATGAATCTGTGTCTGCATCAGGATAGTGTCAATGCTGGGGATACCAGATCTATCAAGGACAGTGGTATCTGGAATCTTGTCTTGCCATCTGATGTTCATACCGTTTCCGAGACAAGTTGTGTGAAAGTGATTGAGTTTCCTCACGTGACGTCTATACACAGTCCATGTTTCACTAGCGTATAACAGCACTGGAAGTACCACTGCTCTGTAAACTTTCAGCTTAGTCTGTAGGTTAATGCCATTTCTACGCCAAACATTTGCGTACAATCTGCCGAAACTACTGCTTGCTTTGGTTTAAAGTCGAAACAGCTCCTCAAGACTAAGCGAGATTGGTATAAAGTCGAAACAGCCCGTCAAGACTACGCGAGATTGGTATAAAGGTCGAAACAGCTCCTCAAGACTACGCGAGATTGGTATAAAGGTTGAAACAGCTCCTCAAGACTACGCGAGATTGGTGTAAAGGTCGAAAAAGCCTCTCAAGAAAAACATAATATATATATAAGAAGAGACCGATAAATCAACATCCAACTGGAACTGTCGGACTCAGCACTCTAATGGATTTATTGATAAGGGAATCGAACAACCTACAGTCGTGCCAGGTACAGTCTGATGATAACCTGCAGTGAAAACACAATCTAAAAAAAGTTGCCGGTTACAGCATAAGACATATGACCAAATGAAAATGAAAGATGCGATAGAGAAAGTTATTGAGGAGACACGCAAACATTGCAGAGAAATTGATCTGGAAATCTCATTGACCAGTTTTTAAAAACTGTCTTTTCTTAATTTAGTTTCTCTTTGGTGATTTGGAAATTAAATTGGCTTGTAACGTTGTCTGGCAGGATTATCAGTCCACCAGTGTTAAATTTAAGCAGATTTCCAACGTTTGGCGAATCCATGCCTCCTCATTAGTTTCTCCAAATGAAATGGCGGAGAGAGAGACACACACGGCGGATGTGGCCAGAAGTAACGATCGGAAAGATTTATGCTTTATGTACACAGTGTCAGTTTCCCAGTGAAAATATTTCGTTTCAGAATTCTTTGCAGAGACCACAGTTAATTCTCCTCAACCCTTCCACTTCCTTTTTTATTTTCAATAAGATGTGTTTGAACTGATATCTCCCGGGATAAGTCTGACATTTTATCAGTTCAATAACTTAACATTTTGGTTGCTCAAAAATCATTTTGGCTTCTTATTTCCAAAGTGGCATAGCATTTTTCCTCACAATTCTAGGATAATGCGTGTCCCTGGACATAATTGTAGATGCAATTTTTCCGGATAAATCGCTAGAATATCTACACGAGAATCTGTGATGTATTTTCTGTAAATATTTTCCATACAGTTCGGACACAAAGTATTTAAATGTGTGAAGTAAATGTCAGTTTTAAAAGTGGAGTTCATTTGAACACTCAAAAAACATACGATATGACCCCCTGTAGTGCCAGGTAGGTGCTGACATGTGATATCCAATTGTGGTTACTTTAGTTGTTGTTTTTTTAAAAATTATAGTTGAAGATTACATATATTCCTCTAATTCTTCATCGATCTTCAGTCAGTTATCAGATTATAGTATCAATAGCTTCAGTCAGTTATCAGATTATAGTATCAATAGCTTCATTCAGTTATCAGGTTATAGTATCAATAGCTTCATTCAGTTATCAGATTATAGTATCAATAGCTTCAGTCAGTTATCAGATTATAGTATCAATAGCTTCATTCAGTTATCAGATTATAGTATCAATAGCCTCAGTCAGTTATCAGATTATAGTATCAATAGCTTCAGTCAGTTATCAGATTATAGTATCAATAGCTTCAGTCAGTTATCAGATTATAGTATCAATAGCTTCATTCAGTTATCAGATTATAGTATCAATAGCTTCAGTCAGTTATCAGATTATAGTATCAATAGCTTCAGTCAGTTATCAGATTATAGTATCAATAGCTTCATTCAGTTATCAGATTATAGTATCAATAGCTTCATTCAGTTATCAGATTATAGTATCAATAGCTTCAGTCAGTTATCAGATTATAGTATCAATAGCTTCATTCAGTTATCAGGTTATAGTATCAATAGCTTCATTCAGTTATCAGATTATAGTATCAATAGCTTCAGTCAGTTATCAGATTATAGTATCAATAGCCTCAGTCAATTATCAGATTATAGTATCAATAGCTTCAGTCAGTTATCAGATTATAGTATCAATAGCTTCATTCAGTTATCAGGTTATAGTATCAATAGCTTCATTCAGTTATCAGATTATAGTATCAATAGCTTCATTCAGTTATCAGATTATAGTATCAATAGCCTCAGTCAATTATCAGATTATAGTATCAATAGCTTCAGTCAGTTATCAGATTATAGTATCAATAGCTTCAGTCAGTTATCAGGTTATAGTTTCAATATCTTCATTCAGTTATCAGGTTATAGTATCAATAGCTTCTTTCAGTTATCAGGTTATAGTATCAATAGCTTCTTTCAGTTATCAGGTTATAGTATCAATAGCTTCATTCAGTTATCAGATTATAGTATCAATAGCTTCATTCAGTTATCAGATTATAGTATCAATAGCTTCATTCAGTTATCAGATTATAGTATCAATAGCTTCATTCAATTATCAGATTATAGTATCAATAGCTTCATTCAGTTATCAGATTATAGTATCAATAGCTTCATTCAGTTATCAGGTTATAGTATCAATAGCTTCTTTCAGTTATCAGGTTATAGTATCAATAGCTTCATTCAGTTATCAGATTATAGTATCAATAGCTTCATTCAGTTATCAGATTATAGTATCAATAGCTTCAGTCAGTTATCAGATTATAGTATCAATAGCTTCAGTCAGTTATCAGGTTATAGTTTCAATATCTTCATTCAGTTATCAGATTATAGTATCAATAGCTTCATTCAGTTATCAGATTATAGTATCAATAGCTTCATTCAGTTATCAGATTATAGTATCAATAGCTTCATTCAGTTATCAGGTTATAGTATCAATAGCTTAATTCAGTTATCAGATTATAGTATCAATAGCTTCAGTCAGTTATCAGATTATAGTATCAATAGCTTCATTCAGTTATCAGGTTATAGTATCAATAGCTTCATTCAGTTATCAGGTTATAGTATCAATAGCTTCATTCAGTTATCAGATTATAGTATCAATAGCTTCATTCAGTTATCAGATTATAGTATCAATAGCTTCAGTCAGTTATCAGATTATAGTATCAATAGCTTTAGTCAGTTATCATGTTATAGTTTCAATATCTTCATTCAGTTATCAGGTTATAGTATCAATAGCTTCTTTCAGTTATCAGATTATAGTATCAATAGCTTCATTCAGTTATCAGATTATAGAATCAATAGCTTCATTCAGTTATCAGATTATAGTATCAATAGCTTCAGTCAGTTATCAGGTTATCGTTTCAATATCTTCATTCAGTTATCAGATTATAGTATCAATAGCTTCTTTCAGTTATCAGATTATAGTATCAATAGCTTCATTCAGTTATCAGATTATAGTATCATTAGCTTCATTCAGTTATCAGATTATAGTATCAATAGCTTCAGTCAGTTATCAGATTATAGTATCAATAGCTTCATTCAGTTATCAGGTTATAGTATCAATAGCTTCATTCAGTTATCAGATTATAGTATCAATAGCCTCAGTCAGTTATCAGATTATAGTATCAATAACTTCAGTCAGTTATCAGATTATAGTATCAATAGCTTCATTCAGTTATCAGGTTATAGTATCAATAGCTTCAGTCAGTTATCAGGTTATAGTATCAATCGCTTCTTTCAGTTATCAGATTATAGTATCAATAGCTTCAGTCAGTTATCAGGTTATAGTATAAATAGCTTCAGTCAGTTATCAGATTATAGTATCAATAGCTTCAGTCAGTTATCAGATTATAGTATCAATAGCTTCATTCAGTTATCAGATTATAGTATCAATAGCTTCAGTCAGTTATCAGGTTATAGTATCAATAGCTTCTTTCAGTTATCAGGTTATAGTATCAATAGCTTCATTCAGTTATCAGATTATAGTATCAATAGCTTCATTCAGTTATCAGATTATAGTATCAATAGCTTCAGTCAGTTATCAGATTATAGTATCAATAGCTTCATTCAGTTATCAGATTATAGTATCAATAGCTTCAGTCAGTTATCAGATTATAGTATTAATATTTTCAATGCACGTGTAATTCCCTTCTTCATCGGTTTTTAGTCAGTCATCAGGCTACATCGCCTCTAGTTTCAGTGAACTGTGTGATTCACTTCAGTCAATTATCAGGCTACATCGCCTCTAGTTTCATTGAACTGTGTGATTCACGTCTTCCTCAGTCCTCAGTTTATTATCAGGCTACAGCGCCTCTAGTTTCAGTGAATTGTGTGATTCACTTCAGACCATCCACTGAGTCCCCTCAGGTTCGGAACGGTGCCGTCATGTAAGCCACATTTTCTCTCTTTCTTGTTTTTGGTAGAGGTGACGTGCAATTAAGAATATGTTCTGCTGTCTGTGATCTAGCTGTCCACAGTTGCACATGTCTGTTTTATCCAATCTTTCTTTTCTAACCATCTCAATTTATTGTGATCAGTTCGAAGTGTCCAGATTATGATTTGATTTTTGCGTGACACAATATTTGGTGGCAGGGATCATTAAGCTCTGCGGTTGGGCGTGTCAACTTCCACTTTATCTGGCATTATACTTGTGTCGTACCCTTACATTCTGGGTAAGTGATATTCAGATGACAACTCACGCACATACTCTTGAAGAACGTAATACATTTTCCAAGAGAATCAATTATGTAAAGGTGATGCGAGATTCGTTTTTAATGTGAGCTTGTGTCTACGGAGACCGTGCTTTGTCGTATGTTTATTCAAGTAAGAAAGTAAGACATTAAATAGAATGGTGACCTCTAGAAAGTAAGAAATTAAATAGATTGTTATCATCTAGAAAGTAAGACATTAAATAGAATGGTGTCATCTAGAAAGTAAGACATTAAATAGAATGGTGTCATCTAGAAAGTAAGACATTAAATAGAATGGTGGCATCTAGAAAGAAAGTCTTCGTCACATTACTTGACATCTATCACCGTCACATTACATGACATCTTTACTCATCCCTTTATTCTGTCATCGCCATATTTTCTCATTTCCCTTTCCGTCATCACGAAATTTTCTCATCCCCCTATTCTGTCATCGCCATATTTTCTCATCCCCCTATTCTGACCTCTTGAACATGCCTCTTGTGTGTCACACACTTTCCAGTTTCGCCGTCAAACCGTTGTTCGATTTGTATTCCTTCGCCCCGTGCGCCGTAACATACCTTTTTTAATATCGGGATGGGCATTCCCTGCTGTTGCCTTTGATTATATGTTTCCGATGACAGTCTCCAATGTTACATTAACCGTTAGCTAGAGTAAACGAGACGCCATTTTTTTCACTGCATCGAAAATAGGTAGTTGGCAAGTAGGAACATAACTGAATGATTTACATTTTTCCTATAATCAGCTAACAAGAACAATCACAGATCCTACAGGATAGAGTTAAATTTGGCAACTCACTGTCTCCAGTAATAAGTTATCTACACCATCGAAACCGCGTAGTCCAGAGAAGACACAACTGTAAACATGAAAACACTTCCATCACATTCGAAACTGTAACAACAAAAACCTTGCCACTAAACAACATTATAACAAGCAAGCTGGGCTATTTAGCTTATGTAACTAGACATACCATCATGATCAGATTACGTCATGCAACTAGGCATAACAAAATGATCAGATTACGTCATGCAACTAGGCATGATCAGATTACGTCATGCAACTAGGCATGATCAGATTACGTCATGTAACTAGACACAACAGCGTGATAGATAAATATTGAACGCCGATGCTGCTGGTAACAGAGGTAAGGGATTACTAAGACGACGATAGACAAGAGATTCCTTGATTCTTGATTAGCAAGCATAACTGCACAAGATGCAGTCCCTAAAGTATTGTGATTGTCATTACATCACCCATTTAAGAGAGCCATGTAAGAGAGACATGTAAGAGAATATAAGCGCTTAGTGTAGTAACCACTTTTTGGTTATGAGATCTTCTGATCTTGTCAGAGAGAAAGCACTTTCTCTTCTCTCTCTCTCTCTTTCTCTCTCTCCTGATCACTCCCATTTCTATGACTTCTTCCCACCTCTCTCTTTCCTGATCACTCCATTTCTATCACTTCCTCCCTTCTCTCTCCTGGTCACTCCCATTTCTATCATTTTCTGTAATTTGTTTCTTTCCATCGAAGCGCGGATGTCTCGGGCCATTGACGCACTGTGCGTTGCACGCCGATCAAATGATCGGTAGCAGACGCTGCGTGTGTTCTTTTTTATCTCCGCGTCACGAAAACTGTAGGAAATCAAGACTAATATTAAAAAGTTGGAATGTGTGTGGACACATTATCCCGTCATGAACCGTAAAGGTTTGCATAGATGTCTAAAAGTAAACGTTGATGTCTAAAAGTCAACGTAGATGTCTAAAGGTATACGTAGATGTCTAAAGGTATACGTAGATGTCTAAAGGTATACGTAGATGTCTAAAGGTATACGTAGATGTCTAAAGGTATACGTAGATGATTACGATGTATAATCTGACAACTGTTGATTTCTTTCCTCAGCATGGGAACAGCTAGTCTGTCCAATTTCAGTGGCAGCTTCAGCGAACGTATGCACGAGCTTGTTCGTGCCTTCTCAAGCCGGACACAGAGAGTCAAAGAAAAGATTTCTCAACCTCCCACACCGTCATCGGAATCGGATTATGATACAAAATCTGGTCAGTCGAACTTGTTATAGATAAAGTGTTAAATTATGTAATAGAAAGTTAAATTGTGTAATTGTGAGTTGATTGGTGCAATAGAAAATTAAATGGTGTAATAACGTGTTCCACGATGTAATTGTAGGTTAAATTATGTATAAGAGAGATAAATGGTGTAATAAAGAGTTCAATGGTGTAATAGCATGCTAAATCTTGTAATTGTTAAATGATGTAATAGGTGAATAAATGTTGTAATAGTTAAATTGTGTTAATAGTTAAATGATGTAATAGTGGGTTAAATGATGTAAATTTAAATGTTTTAATCCCGCTGAAGATGAATGTGTCGGGCCATTGGTGAAAATAAAACGGCGACACAACGCATATCCACTCTCTGGACTACATGCTGTTGGAGATCTAGTAGCATCATAATCCTACTACAAGAGAGATCTAGCGGGAGTTTGAGAATGAATGCTGAAGAAGAAGAAGAAATGTTGTAATAGAGGGTTAAACGATGTAATAGTTAAATAATGTAACAGAGATTTAAATGATATTGGGACCTTGTAGAGTTCTAACATACGCTGATGATATCCTACTATACAACATGGACAGGAACAGAACTTATATATCGCTGACAGTGTACAGGGCGGACTAGATCAATTGTTATACAACGCAGGCAGGGACATAACACAGATATTGCTGACAGTGTACAGGGTGGATTAGAACAATTATCGATATGGTGAATAAAACACACGGCTGTGATTACTCCCTCGAAAGCAAAGGTTTTCTGGTACTCCACTGATACACACTACCAGGTATCAGTTGCATGGGTTCATTCATTGACAGAGACAGGATCTTAAATATACGGGGACAGACTTTTATAGATGTCTCTCATTCAACAAGGATGTCAAGGGTGTGATTCTGACGGCAGAGATATCAGTGTCATCACGGTTATGGACACCAAGGACATGCAGCAATCGGTACTCTTTCTAAAAATGTTCCACTAAGACACGACGGACTATCACAAAAACTAGGGGATTATAATGAACAAACAATAAAACATATAAATTACAATACACAAAACATTTTCAACGTTTAAACCAAAAGGTCTTTATCAAGATACGCACAAAACATCAAAAGACGACGAATTGAAATTATCACAACACACACACAAAAACAATGTTACCAACCGAAATATGGTAGTGAAATGTGTGAAGGACAGGAAGTACATAATAAAACTACAATGCTGGTGCTATCTGTCATAAATTATGGCCTTAGCCTACTGACACTGTCACAGATATAAGGCGATAGAATGGAAAAAATCCAAAACGAGCCAATTGGAGAGGTAGTGGGGTGTACTAGGGATACGCCCATCACTACAATAGTATTTTTGTTCGATCTCCCCAGTATTAGAGTGCGACATCAAGTAGCGCAAGTGAAGTCATATCTAAAAGTAACAGAATATACTCACCACCCATTACACCAACGTCTGCATGAGATAAAGGGAAAACAAATCAAGAGGGGTAGGCCATGGGTGGCAGAAGCTGAAGACACACTGCGAAGAATATGTGAAAAAGAAGAAACGGCAGTAAATGGGAGGAGGTAGACATTGAGAAAACATCACTGAGTAACGTAATAATGAGGAGGTAGACATTGAGAAAACATCACCGAGTAACGTAATAACGAGGAGGTAGACATTGAGAAAACATCACTGACTAACGTAATAATGAAGAGGTAGACATTGAGAAAACATCACTGACTAACGTAATAATTCAACTAGATAACTCGTGGCGGAAATAAACTGGTATCATGGCAGAAGTTACAGTACAAGAACTCGCCCAGCAACACTGGAAACTTAACGACATAATTATATGGCCAGATGGTTCAGTCAACATGAATATAAATAAAAGTGGTTGGGGTTTTGTTGCCTACACAAACGGTTTGATGTTGATTGAGTCATCATCTGCATCCTCCACTGTCACATCGAGCATGAGGATGGAGATAGAGGGAGTTACAGCAGCACTAAATTGGCTGATAACTGATACATCAACACACTCGGTAATACTCACAGACTATCAAAGCATGCTGCGCAAGATAGAATATGCTGAGAATGGAATGGTTATTGAGCAACTCAATTGTGCAGAGCATTACATGGATATACTGCTCGGGTCACGCTGGAGTCAGAGGGAACGAAAGAACCAACTCATTGGCAGATAATGCTGCGATGGACGGTAGAGTACTGAAAGAAGATAAAGCTGACTTAATTAAATCAGTCATACATTCATTACAAAATGAAAATGTTGACAATTAGACTGAAAACATTCACAAACAAATAATGACAGAAATGGAAGTGATTAGAGGAGAGGAAATGACATGTACGTTTTTTGGAAAGAACAGAAGATCACATAATCAACATCTGACTGGGACTTTACATCTACATACACTCTAATGGCTGCTGGAACGGAGAGCGGAGCATTTATGGGAATGTCCCGTGTGCTATTATGTTAGTTTCTAATCAAGAATCAAGGAAGGAGGTTTGAATGGTGAGAAAATTGTCCGGATAGACAAATGCAATGTGCGGACAAATTGGAGAATCACTACATTGAACAACATGAAGAGAGTAATCAAACACAGGATATAAAAATAACATCGATAGATTGGATTACCTAGCGCAGCTGAAGCTCTATACGTGTACGCATGATAACTTGTATGCATGATAACTTGTACGTATGATACCGCGCTCCATATCTGACATAACACTCACTTGATTGATATGATCACGTGCACGGCTATGCCTGTAACTGATTGACAGTAATACAGCGGTATCCACATAACGCTGTAACAGATTACTGCGCTTAATGGACGGATATATCAGCTTTCATTTCACTTCTCAGAAACAGCTATTTAAAGCTATCTCATCCATTGTCCCGTTCATAAAGCAACGGCAAACTACTGAACGTATTAATATTGCTTAGAAAATCACTACAGTCAAAAAATGTTGGGTTGATGGCTATGTCCTGAATAGGATATGTTACCAAACATCCATTGGGTCACTCTTCTCAACAATGTGCAGAGCATTACATGGATCTACTGTCCACGTCATGATGGTGTCAGGAGAAGCAAAAGAACTGATGTGTTGGCTGGTAAAACCTTGGTTAACGGCACTGAGATAAGAAGAGACAGGATTGAATTTATTAGACCAGTCATGGATACCCTACGAGAAGACGAGGAGAAGGTCGAACGAGACAGTGTACATATTCAGAGAATAGTAAAAATAGCAGTGACTAGAGGCGAGGAGAGAAAGTGTTCCCTCTCCGGAAAGATCAGAAGAACGTGCAATCAGCAACTTACTGGGACACTGAGCTTATACACTTTTAGATGGTTGACGGAACGGCAAGCAGAGCATATATGGGAATGCCCCCAGTGTTGTGACGCTTGTTCCTAATCAAGAATCACACATTGTGATTTTTATGGCAGTGTCATCTTGTTTCATATTTATTTTTATGAATATTCGTAGCGACACGATAATCGCAAAATATTCTATGACCAAAATGACATTGGGGGGGGGGGGGGGGGGAATCTGTCCATAAATTATATCAACAATTTGGGGGTCGGAAAAAGTTGGATAGGTTTTTCACAAGGGTGTGAGGGGAGGTAGGGGGGTTTGGTTTGACGAGCTTTGTCGACAGATTCAAAACGTTTTTTGAAGAAAAAAAATATTTAGATACAATTTGGTGAAATTAAAAAATAAGTTACATTTGTAAAATATATGTGGGTGTCCTCCAACTATTTATTATTACATAAATTGGTTGGGGGGGGGGGTGTGATTTAAAAATAGACATACATTCACAGGAAGGGGGAATTCTTGACAAGTTGTGGATAACAGGAAGGGGGGTGGGGGTCAAAAATTGTCACAAGAGTGTTAGTGTTAATGTAATTTCCTAACAGTTATCCCCACCGCTTAATCGTGACTGTCTGGATATACAAGACATCTCAATCAATCAATCAAGTGACATACCGATTGGAGTAGGCGATCATGTTTCTCCACAACTCTCTGTCTCTTGTGTTGTTAATAAGTTCTGTTTGTGACAACTCATCCAGAATGTTCTCTCTCTCTCTCTCTCTCTCTCTCTGTCTTCCTCTGTGTCTTCTCCCTTTGATCTTTCCGGTTGTTACTAAATGTTCAAGTATTTCCTTTCTCATCACATTCCCCCTAAACAATCTGGATTGTCTGTTTCTAATAAATGCTGTCATTACAAGACTTCTACACAAAATTAATCATGAGTTCATTCGTTCATTTTTTTTCATTATTTATCTTTTTTTAAACATGTGAGATGGAATGCTTGAGGATAGCCGCAGGGGTCGCCGGGCTCGATAAATTACGAAATGACGACATCAGGGAAAGAATAGGTATAATACCTTGTACAGAATACATAGAAAGGCATCAGATTAAGTGGTTTGGTCACATTATGAGAATGCATCACGAAAAGTTGCCCGTACAAGCATATAACCAAATGAGATCAGGGTACAAAGCCAGAGGAAGACCGTGAGAAAGGTGGATAGAAAACGTGAGGGACATCCTGAATAGACACGGTCATAGCACAGCCGAGGTTACACATCTGGCTTTAGAACGCAATCTCGAGCTCCAATCATCCCTACGCTTAACGGCAAGAGTGGATTACAAACCACCTGGGGAAAGACAATATACTTTTTTTTAAATTATTGCATTCATTCGCTCCTTTTCTGGATTATTGTTGTGATTTACGTTGATCACTATTTATATACTTGGAGTCGTCTTGACTATTTTTTGGCGTGCGATTACAAGTATAGAAATAGTGACCAACGGAAACACGACAATACTCAAGAAAAGGAATGAATGAAGACCAGGTGATTTGTGTGCAGATGTCATCTATTGCAGACGGCCATGTTTGAGGATATAAATTGCTAGAGGGTGTGTGTTATCTTATTCAATGTTGTATCCGTATGCCTCTGACGAGTTGATGGGTTGACTAGTTGATGGGTTGATCGGTTGACGAGTTAATGGGTTGATGGGTTGATATGTTGATGGGTTGACAGGTTGATGTATAGATGAGTTGATGTTTTGACGGGTTCACAGGTTAATAGGTTGTTGGGTTTATGAGTTGACGGGTTGATTGGTTGATGGGTTGATGTATTGACGGGTTGAAGGGTTGTTGGGGTGATGTGTTGATTAGTTAATGGGTTGATAGGTTGACGGGTTGATGGTTTGAAAGGTTGATGGGTTCATATGTTGACGGGTTGATAGGTTGACGGGTTGATGTGATGACGGGTTGATGTATTGACTGGTTGATAGGTTGACGGGCTGATGTGATGACGGGTTGATTTATTGATATGTTGACGGGTTGATGTATTGACTGTTTGATAGGTTGATGGATTTATGGATGGATGGATGAAAACGAAGACTGAACATCAAATGGAGGGTGGAAAATCTCCACGTATTTATATTGTTACTGTATTCATCTTCCTTTGTCTGTTCTACTCGTTCTTCATCGTTCATTCTCAAACTCCCGCCAGTACCCTCGTATAGCAGGACAACATTCTCAAACTCCCCCCGGATCTCTCGTATAGCAGGACAACATTCTCAAACTCCCGCCTGTACCCTCGTATAGCAGGACAACATTCTCAAACTCCCGCCAGTACCCTCGTATAGCAGGACAACATTCTCAAACTCCCGCCTGTACCCTCGTATAGCAGGACAACATTCTCAAACTCCCGCCAGTACCCTCGTATAGCAGGACAACATTCTCAAACTCCCGCCAGTACCCTCGTATAGCAGGACAACATTCTCAAACTCCCCCCGGATCTCTCGTATAGCAGGACAATTGGAGCTATTAGATTTCCAGGATGTAGTCTAGAGAATGTAAATGCGTTGTGTCGGTGTTTTGTATCTGCCAATGTCCCAACACATCCGTCTTCGGTGGTTTTTGCCGGTATAGATCTATATACTTACTTTTTCTTCTTCTTCTTCGTTCGTTCTCAAACTCCTGCAGACTAGCAGGATGTAGTCCGGAGAACGGAATGCGGTGTATCATGGTTTACAGCATTGCTGTGATATCTGCGCCTTTCGGCCTGACACATCCGACTTCAGCATGGCTTTGGGTCACTGACCCTATATGGGATGGGACAGCCAGCTCCATTCCATAACCTCCTTAGTCGCCTTTTACGACATGCGTGGAAGGTAAAAAGTGTTGCTATTCTTTGCTCCCCTTCCGGGGCCACGGCAACACACGGACGTACATACTTACTATGTCTATTTATTTCATTTTCTCAGTTGCATCAGGACAGGATGAACCGAAGGCACCAAGGACTATCCGCTTCGGTTCCTTCGTGCCGGCTGGTTCTCAAGGAAGCGATGCCCTCACAGACGACAATCATGACAACTTTGTTGGTGTGTGGCACTGCAAGTTTAGAACTCCCAAGTTTATCAAGCGACTTCAGTTTCCAGAAACCGTGGAACCGCATAGTAAGATATAACGTTTATTGTCCTCCATTTCTTGTAATATTTTTTCTTGCAATATTTTTTCTTATGAGTTCTTTTCTTGTTCATAAAGTGAATGCAATATTCTTTCTAAGTTCTTGTCTTGTTCATAAAGTGAATGCAATATTCTAAGTTCTTTTCTTGTTCATAAAGTGAATGCAATATTCTTTCTAAGTTCTTTTCTTGTTCATAAAGTGAATGCAATATTCTTTCTAAGTTCTTTTCTTGTTCATAAAGTGAATGCAATATTCTTTCTAAGTTCTTTTCTTGTTCATAAAGTGAATGCAATATTCGTTTTATTTGTTATTATGGTTTTTTTTCTTTAAGAAAATTCAAAAATTGAATAAACGGCAGACTGCAGTAAAACTGTACACCGATTGGTAAGTAAACAGAGAGACGAAATGTAAGTAAACAATATAGACAGATATTGGTAAATAAACAGAGAGACAAATTCGTAAGTAAACAATATATACACAACATTTGGTAACTAAACAATATAGACAAATATTGGTAAGTAAATATAAAGGCAAAATATATGTAAAAAATTGTTACATTGCAATACATAGAATCATAAAATTGTATTTTACTGTAATTGTTTATAATTGTATTTTGCACTGGAAAGATCAAGGGGAGAAGAGATAGGGGACGACAAAGAGAAAAGTTACTAGATAGACTTGTATCGTGGCACGGTAGAAGCTCACCAACCGAGCTTATTGACAACACAAGAGACAGAGAGTCGTGGAGAAACATGATCGCCTACGCCATTCAGCATGACAATTGATTGATTGGCACCAATTTTTAATCACATATCTATCCCGATGGAAACCAAAAGGCAAATCATAAATTCAATCTTCATACCAGCACTGTGTTATCAATGTCAAACATGGACAATAACTAAGGAACAAACATATTAATACGTGTAAAATAAGAGGTCTAAGAAAAGCAGCAAACAGAACAAGAAGAGATTATCTGAGGAATGAGGAGATTACAAGAAGAGATTATCTGAGAAATGAAGAGATTACAAGAAGAGATTACAAGAAGAGATTATCTGAGAAATGAAGAGATTACAAGAAGAGATTACATGAAGAGATTATCTGAGGAATGAAGAGATTACAAGAAATGTTAGAACAATGTCTGTGCTCAAATATAGAGAAAAACAGAGACAAAAATAGTTCGGCCACTTAATGAGAATAAACCCATATTGGCCAACAGCAAAGAGCATACAACATGAACATGTAAACAAGAGGTAGAGAAACACCAAGAAGAAGTTAGATTCAATGATTCATAATACTACTACATATTAAATGAGCAAACGTGGCACAGTTGGAGAACCGTTCGTCATTGAATCCTGCAAAACCTTACAGAAGTCGCAGGGTAAAGATGATAGTTACTGCGATGTTGATCTTTTAGTTGTAACCTGCTTTGTTTAATTCCATTTATAAGACTGCCTACCTCGTGTATTGCTACCCCTAGGATGCCATAACCTCTGTGGGATGTCAGAACATCTATGGGGTGCCATAACCTCTGTATAGTACCATAACCTCGGTGAGATTCCATGGATGGGGTATCGGATATAATCTCTGACCAGAAAGATTACGTTTATATTCGTGCCCATATATGCAAGATTTGAGCGAGCCGCGACTAAGGCGAGCATGACCACAATACCAACGAGAAACACAATGATTCCATCTGACATGTTGATCGTTCATCACATGATGATGATGTATGTGTTGTTCGTCCATCACATGATGATGATGTATGTGTTGTTCGTCCATCACATGATGATGATGACCATTTGTTACATCCACTTTTGAGAATTCAATTTTAGTTATGTCCTTGATTATGAGTTCGTAGATGGCTAATGAGCCCTATTCGAGCTGTAAATGTCCTTGGACAATTTGGACATGGAATTACGACTGTAGACGGATCTTGGTCTATCCGTGACTTTCTAGCTGCTCTCCGCTGTTGAGCTGCTGCATTTCTCTTCTTTTCACAAGATGATGCGCTCTTTTTTATTTTAGAACGCCATGTAGATCTATTTTGTGCAAGTTCTTCCCGTGTATCGTGGTCTATTTCAAAGACTTTCAGTGAGTCCTTTAACGAGTCCTTGTAGCGTTTCCTTTGGCCACCTGACATAATTAATAGATTTGAGTGACGTCATCCAGTTAGAAAAGGTTCGAAAGTGTTGATCATGTTCCCTCTCAGGACCTCGTGACTAGTTTCTGATATTGGTTCATTCACATAAAATATATACGAAATAACCAATGGAAGTCACGAGAAACAGTCAATTCTCGTCTTAGAAGGACAATAAGAAGAAGAATTTCCATTGAGTCCGCAGGATTGTATTATCACGGGACTCCTTGACTCTGATTTCTGAAGCATGATCAAGTTATTTTATTTGAAACACCCTGATATTTTATCATTTCTATTTGCCAGGTAAGATGTATGTATCATGGTTATTCCTGGTCAGCCTGGCATTCCTGTACAACTCTGTGGTGATTCCCCTACGAGGAGTTTTCCCGTACCAGACTTCTGATAACCTCAAGTATTGGCTGATATTAGACTACCTATGTGATTTTATTTACATATTGGATATCTTCATTTTCAAGACAAGACTGCGCTTTGCAAACAACGGTATTATTGAGGTGAGTTGTATGCGTTCTGGTTGTAGTCTTGTGCCAGTTAGCATTTCAATTTGTTATGTGCACTGTTTCTGTCATTTCAATTTGATATGTACACTGTTGCTGTCATTTCAATTTGTTATGTGCACTGTTGCTGTCATTTCAATTTGTTATGTGCACTGTTTCTGTCATTTCAATTTGTTATGTGCACTGTTGCTGTCATTTCAATTTGTTATGTGCACTGTTGCTGTCATTTCAATTTGTTATGTGCACTGTTGCTGTCATTTAAATTTGTTATGTGCACTGTTGCTGTCATTTCAATTTGTTATGTGCACTGTTTCTGTCATTTCAATTTGTTATGTGCACTGTTGCTGTCATTTCAATTTGTTATGTACACTGTTGCTGTCATTTCAATTTTATATGTACACTGTTGCTGTCATTTCAATTTGTTATGTGCACTGTTGCTGTCATTTCAATTTGATATGTGCACTGTTGCTGTCATTTCAATTTGATATGTGCACTGTTGCTGTCATTTCAATTTGTTATGTGCACTGTTGCTGTCATTTTAATTTGTTATGTGCACTGTTGCTGTCATTTTAATTTGTTATGTGTACTGCTTTTTTTAAAAATTTCACTTTGTTATGGGCAGTGCTATTTTTATTTCAATGTGTTATTGCTGTTATCCTATCAATGTATTATGCGCGCTATTGTTATTGTTTCATTTTGCTATTGGCACTGCTGTTATTATTTCTGTGGCTAAATTAACTTTTCATTAGAAAATGTTGATATTTTATAGAACATCTATGAATTGTTGTTTTCATCATTTACACGGTTATTTAGCACGTTCTTGTGTTGAGGTTGTGCTAACTACATAATGGATCAGTCACTGCTCGTGTGTGTTGAACTTTGCTTTACGTGTATGTCACTTGTGATGAACTTTGCTTTACGTGTATGTCACTTGTGTTCTAGTTTGTCCCTCAAAAGTGTTTCAATAGGTTCTACACCTTCATGCACTACAATCCTGTACCACAATTTTCCAGCATTTTTTAAATCAATAGAAAAGTCAATGCTTTTCTTAAGTCTTTGCATCTCAGAAGTGGTCCACTGTTTTTCTCTTCTGAAAGTTTACCACACAATATTTGCTATTTGCTGCGGGATACTGCAGTTGTAGTTCATTCTTCTCATACGACCCAACATCTACGTCATCTGCTACTGGGTACCCCTATAACTGTAGTTTTACTCGCTGAAGTAACTCAGTATTTGTGGGGGGTTTTTTGTGCTAACACTTGATGTTCGTTATTTTGCGAAGACATCGAAGGTTAAATATATTGCGTCTTCTCACATTTCTGGAATATGATGTTCATGTTTTTGATTCATATAATAACGTGGCGAGAACACACGCCCGATAGATGTGTAGACGCATGTGGTTGCAAACAAACAACCAACCAGCCAGCCAAACAAACATCCAAACAACCAAACATATAAACAATGTAGAAAAAAAAGTAAAGTAACCCATATCATTTATTAAAGCCGTAGGGGTGTGAGATGTTAGCGTTCTCACATTTCAGAGGCTCTGCAAATGAGGGCGGTAGCCATCTCCTCTCTCTCGCAGTCTTTACTTCCCGGATTAATCACGTACCTATTTAAGGCTGGGTCGATCTGGGAGCCGTTGCGATCTGAAAAACATTTCCGTCTCAACTGGGGAATGAACACAGGACCACTCATATGCGAAGCCAGTGCGCTAACCACTGCGCTATGCGGCTCCCATATAAACAATGTAACAACCAGCCAAAGAACCAACCAGTCAACCAAATAAACAACCAAAAAACCAACCAACTAAAAAACCAATTAACCAACCAACCAATCAAGCAACCAACCATTCAACAAAACACACAGCTAACCAACCAAATAAACCATCCAAAAAAACCTACCAATTAACCATCCAACCAAATAACTAACGAACTAATCAACTAACCAAACAACCAGCCATCTAACGAACAACCAACCAACTCACCAACCAGTCAGCCAACCAAACAAACAACCATCCAAACAATCAAACATAAACAATGTAACAACCAGCCAACCAAATAAACAACCAACAAACCGACCACCCACCAGACAACCATAAAACAAAATAACCAATCAACCAACCAACCAATCAAGCAACCAACCATTCAATCAAACAAACAAACAATTAACGAACCAAACAACCTACCAATTAACCAACCAACCAAACAACTAACAAACTGACGAACTAACCAACCAACCAAACAACGCACTAACCAAAGAACCAACGATTGTTTTGTTTTTTCAGATTAATCTTTCTTTTTTCATGTTCCGTCTACTGTCTCTTATTTCTTCCATCTTACCTATTTTTTCTGCTTATTCAACGCTTGTGATTTGTTTCAGTCCAACCGAAAGGCAACTACAAAACATTACCTCAAGAAATGGATGTTCAAGGTAAGCTGACAAATCATAGATTGGTTTATTGTTGTTTCTGCTTGAACTCAATCAAGGCTGTCTGTAAACCACGTCTACACATTTTCCCCAAATCTGTACCCCTCTCTCTTATCAAAATCAGTCAATAATTCGATGACTTCTCCGTTTCATTTTGTCCAAAAATTATTCATCCCACCAAGTTAGTTAGTTTCTTTCATGCCACAGGTGGCACATAGGGCAGAGGTTTTGATTCTCCATGTGTTGCCTTCCGCTGCCTGCAGTTTCAGTTCTTGTTCGTTCTTGCAGCCTAGCATTTCCTCTTCTTTATGTTAAGTGTGTTTTAGTGTTGCTTTAGGCTTCCCTCCTTTTCTTTTACTTTCAGGTGTTCATATAAGGACTTATTGGTTTATTATGTTTTCATCTAGTCTTAAAATGTGACCCAGAATATGCGTTTTCTTATGTTTGAAACCTATTCTTGATGTGTTTTGTCTCTTAGATCACTATTTGTGACGAAATCGCTCCATTTTATGTTCATCAGTTTCCGGAGACATTTGTTTTCGAAGCTGTTTAAAATTTGTGCTTGTTGCTTGAGTTGATTTCCATCTTTCACTTCCGTACGTTAATACTGAGACAATACAAAAGTTGAATAGCTTTAGCTTGGTATTTCTTCCTAGATCTTAGAATTCCAGATATTATTTAGTTTAGTGAATGTGCTAGCTGTAACTGATATGCGTGTATTTATTTCTTTCATTCCACAAACATTCGGTTGCCCAAGTAATTAAAGTTGGAGACTTTTTTTCTAGTATTTGGTTGTTTACTGAGGTATTATTTATTGAACTGATAATTTCCATGATTTTTTATTTGGATGTATTGATCTGGAGGACAATTTGATCTGGAGGACAATTTGATCTGGAGGACAATTTGATCTGCGAGTGTGAATAGTTTGTTGGTTATATCTTGTGTTTGTTGGTTATATCTTGTGTTTGTTGGTTATATCTTGTGTTTGTTGATAAGTGGAGTTTAAGATTGCGATCCAATTTAAGAATGCGATCCAGTTTA
Organism: Meghimatium bilineatum; assembly: GCA_034231615.1. Classification (NCBI taxonomy): domain Eukaryota; kingdom Metazoa; phylum Mollusca; class Gastropoda; order Stylommatophora; family Philomycidae; genus Meghimatium; species Meghimatium bilineatum. The sequence goes on along the minus strand of CM067310.1, from coordinate 1,038,843 downwards.
AGATTGCGATCCAGTTTAAGATTGTCATCCCACTCCCATCCTGACAATATTTTACCTCCTAAAATGTGAGAAACATCCGCGTAATTTGTTTCAATGTTCAAACTGTAATTTTGCTCCCTGAATGAACTCAGTATTTGTGTTTTTGTGCTAACACTTGATGTTCGTTATTTTGCGAAGACATCGAAGGTTAAATATATTGCGTCTTCTCGCATTTCTGGAATATGATGTTCATGTTTTTGATTCATATAATAACGTGGCGAGAACATTCACCCGATGTTGGCGTAGTTTAATTAATATACAGAGATATTTCTGTCGACAATATTATCTTTTTTTTCTTGTTTTGGCGACAATCTGTACCATTGGTATTACTTACCGTTTGGTGTATATATTTTATTATTTTTCCTAGACGTTTCCAGGGTGCACCAAGAGAAGGTACTTTTAGGATCTTGGTTATCTTCTAACCCTGGGTCCGCACGAGAGCAATGCTAGACTATGTCACCACTAGGGAAACTGAATCTATCTAGTCCTCAATACTATCAATCCATACTTTCTGTCTGCTCAATCTCTTTCTTCTGTCCGCCTATATATGTTCGCTAGAGCATCATTTTGGAATGAGGATCGTGACTCACCACGTTGTCCAACCCGAGCCCCTTAAAAAGGGGGATTTGGGGTTTTAAACCTACCTCCCCTAGGAAATCAGAACATATCTTTACGTATTTGGAATTAAATCGTTGGTTGGTTGAAACCCCCCTCTCTTCCCCCCCCCCCCCATAAAAAATCCCCTTAAAGATCTTGACAAAAGATCACCAATTTTCTAAAGAAAATGAGGGAATTGCAAACACAAAACACGGACGACTGAACCTAAATGTGTTTTAGCAACCCATCCACCTGCCATACTGAAGACGTATTCACGACCCAGGTCCAACTAGACCTAGTTAAATTTGATATTACTCAACATTGATTGGTTGTAATGATATTACTCAACATTGATTGGTTGTAATGATATTACTCAACATTGATTGGTTGTAATGATATTACTCAACATTGATTGGTTGTAATGATATTACTCAACATTGATTGGTTGTAATGATATTACAGTTTACTAATCAACATGTCTTTCATTCAATGTTTCAGTTTGACATCCTGTCGCTGACGCCTCTTGATTTTTTCTACTTCATTGAGGATGTTGGTATCAATCCTTGGCTGCGTCTTCCCCGTGTGCTCAAGGTGAGTCCAGAATTTTGTTCATTTCAAATCAATTTTATGGATACCTTATTGTACGCTGCCAACACCGCTGTTACAGCAGAACTTGAGTTTGTTAAGCCTACAACATAACTTGAATTTGTTAGGCCTACGACATAACTTGAATGTTGCCAGATATGTCGCTGAGGACGACTACGGAAAGATGGGGGATAGGCTGAAGTCACACAACGTGAAAACAATCTTCATTGTCAATGCATGTCTTGTCTCAATTGCTTACCTTTATTTTTCTGTTACGTGGTCGACATGGATGACCAAGGGATGCAGACCAGTGGACACTCCACCTTTATCTTTTTTTGACAAACTCCTAGGTGGTGAGGAATGACGACATTACGATAAGAACTCTTTTTTAAGGGGGGGGGGGGGGTCATATAATAAGACATAAAGACATGGAAGAGGTAATAATAGAGGGTATGGTTCCTCGTCATAGCGGCTAATCCCCCCCCCCCCAAGACGACGATGGATAAGATTTATCTCATATGGTGTAAACATGCCTCTAGCTGCGTCAGATCATCTCGCCCGGAATTGTTTGGGAGTTAAGAAGATCCAGGAAGACTACATTCTAGAAAAAATGTGCCAAATAAAGAAGCAAGCAAGCAAGGTTGATCCATGTTATCCAACAATCCAGTTAAGTTGATCCATGTTATCCAACAATCCAGTTAAGTTGATCCATGTTATCCAACAATCCAGTTAAGTTGATCCATGTTATCCAACAATCCAGTTAAGATGATCCATGTTCATTCAATACTTTTTGTCAACAATTTTTTACAATTTACAAATGTTACGTTACTGAAATGATATTATCTAGAGCAAGAACTTAACAAAGTTTAATCTACGTGCGTGATCTTATTTCTCGTATTTAATCTACGTGCGTGATCTTATTTCTCGTATTTAATCTACGTGCGTGATCTTATTTCTCGTATTTGATATTGTAATGTTGCATCATTTTTCTACGGTTGAATAACCAATGATTACTTAAATTTTTCTGGAAAATGGTTTTCTCATTCATTACCAGATTCAGACTTACTGGGAGTTTTACGAAAGATGTGATCAGGCATCCAGATCTTCAGCACATGCTATCAGGTGTGTATGAATCTATGTTTGTATATCAGGTGTGTATGAATCTATGTTTGTATATCAGGTGTGTATGAATCTATGTTTGTATATCAGGTGCGTATGAATTTATGTTTGTATATCAGGTGTGTATGAATTTATGTTTGTATATCAGGTGTGTATGAATCTATGTTTGTATATCAGGTGCGTATGAATTTATGTTTGTATATCAGGTGTGTATGAATTTATGTTTGTATATCAGGTGTGTATGAATTTATGTTTGTATATCAGGTGCGTATAAATATATGTTTGTATTTGCTAGTCTATTAAAAAATTTAAATATTAAAAAAAATTAAATTAAAATAACCTCTGACTTACCGGGTTGTGTAGAAGTAAACTCTGACCTACCTGGTTCGGTACAAGTAAATCCTGGCTTACTTGGTTCGTTCTGTAGAAGTACATTCTGGTCTACTTGGTTCGGTAGAAGCAAACCCTGTCTTACATGAGAAAGTTTCTCTTACTTGTAGAGTAGAAGCAAACCCTGTCTTACATGAGAAAGTTTCTCTTGTAGAGTAGAAGCAAACCCTGTCTTACATGAGAAAGTTTCTCTTACTTGTAGAGTAGTAGCAAACCCTGTCTTACATGAGAAAGTTTCTCTTACTTGTAGAGTAGTAGCAAACCCTGTCTTACATTTGTTGGTTAAAGACACAACTTTGACTTCCTTTCTAATTTCTCTACAGGATTATCAAGACGGTGACGTACATGTTATTTCTAATTCACGTGGAGGCCTGTGGCTACTACGCTGTGTCAGTGTATGAGGGCCTCGGTACAAATGACTGGGTTTACAGTGGAGAAGGTATCGCGTAAGTATCTATTCAGCTATCCTCTAGTATATCTTTATATATGGGTCGTGTGGAAATATGGGTCGTGTGGAAATATGGGTCGTGTGGAATTATGGGTCGTGTTGAAATATGGGTCATGTGAAAATATGGGTCGTGTGAAATATCGATAATGTGGAAGTAGTGGACATGTGAAAAATATGGGTTGTGTGGAAATTCGGGTCATGTAGAATTATGGGTCGTGTGGAAATCTGGGTCATATTGAAATATGGGTCATGTTGAAATACGGGCCATGTGGAAATATTGGTCGTGTGGAAATATTGGTTCGTGTGGAAATATTGGCTCGTGTGGAAATATTAGTCATGTGTCAAGAATGAAGAACAATCGTATCACACAAGCAGATTTTGTGTTGAAGAAATTTCTGAAAGGAAAAGAGTTAGAGGAAGACCCACTGCTGAGATAAAATGATATATACAAGATCGTCAATGAAAGAGTGTGTAAACATTTTAATTTGAAATAGATATATCACGCGTCTAATCACACAGTAGTACGAGGGTTTCTTTTCGTTAGCCAGATTTCTAAAGTTTAAACAGCTAAATAAGTTAATACTAATTCATTTACGATCGAAGCAAAGCAAATTTAGATGGCATATCTGTAAGACCGATACATCGTGGATACGTCCGGATAGGTGAGATCACTCTCTGCCACGATATATCGTGTTTACGTACGGAATGAGCTAAATTAAGTTGCAAGTTGAGTGAGTACCATCTAGTGTATGATTTACGTATAAGCTACACACGTTATAGCTTAGCCCCCCCCCCCCCCACTGTCCTGAGCAATTGTCATATATACTTAAATATATTGCAGCATTATTTGTCCTAATGACGCACGTCCGGAAAGCTTGGGCCTTACCAAGTCTAAATCCGGCTCTGGTACCATCTGAGCGGACGCGGTTCAAATCTTCGATAGTTCTATATTATACTATTATTGAATACAGGAAAACCTTTGGTACAGTGAATAGAAGCTCTCTATTTTATGACATAATTACATGTGTGTCCATAGCTAATATTATTTATAAGTCATGTGGTCTACTTTGAAAACGACTTTCTGTGCTAAATGTTGGTTCTATAAATGTTTTAGATACATCCGTTGCTTCTACCTAGCAACAAAAACAGCTACATCCATTGGCAATAACCCTACACCGACCAATAAGCTTGAGTATAGCTTCATGACGTTCTATTGGCTGTCTGGTGTTTTTGTGTTTGCTTTGCTGATTGGTCAGGTAAATATTTTTTTATTCTGTTTCACTGGCAATTTTAACTCATATTTTATCTTTAATCAGATTCAAGACTTTCAAATACAGTGTATCATCATTTAACAAAATCTAAGACCTTCAAATACAAGATATTATTATTTCTTCTTCTTCAGCGTTCATTCTCATACTCCCACTGGATCTCTCTTGTAGCAGGACACATTCTCATACTCCCACTGGATCTCTCTTGTAGCAGGACACATTCTCATACTCCCACTGGATCTCTCTTGTAGCAGGACACATTCTCATACTCCCACTGGATCTCTCTTGTAGCAGGACACATTCTCATACTCCCACTGGATCTCTCTTGTAGCAGGACACATTCTCATACTCCCACTGGATCTCTCTTGTAGTAGGACACATTCTCATACTCCCACTGGATCTCTCTTGTAGCAGGACACATTCTCATACTCCCACTGGATCTCTCTTGTAGTAGGACACATTCTCATACTCCCACTGGATCTCTCTTGTAGCAGGACACATTCTCATACTCCCACTGGATCTCTCTTGTAGCAGGACACATTCTCATACTCCCACTGGATCTCTCTTGTAGCAGGACACATTCTCATACTCCCACTGGATCTCTCTTGTAGCAGGACACATTCTCATACTCCCACTGGATCTCTCTTGTAGTAGGACACATGCTCATACTCCCACTGGATCTCTCTTGTAGCAGGACACATTCTCATACTCCCACTGGATCTCTCTTGTAGCAGGACACATTCTCATACTCCCACTGGATCTCTCTTGTAGCAGGACACATTCTCATACTCCCACTGGATCTCTCTTGTAGTAGGACACATTCTCATACTCCCACTGGATCTCTCTTGTAGCAGGACACATTCTCATACTCCCACTGGATCTCTCTTGTAGTAGGACACATTCTCATACTCCCACTGGATCTCTCTTGTAGCAGGACACATTCTCATACTCCCACTGGATCTCTCTTGTAGCAGGACACATTCTCATACTCCCACTGGATCTCTCTTGTAGCAGGACACATTCTCATACTCCCACTGGATCTCTCTTGTAGCAGGACACATTCTCATACTCCCACTGGATCTCTCTTGTAGTAGGACACATGTTCATACTCCCACTGGATCTCTCTTGTAGCAGGACACATTCTCATACTCCCACTGGATCTCTCTTGTAGCAGGACACATTCTCATACTCCCACTGGATCTCTCTTGTAGCAGGACACATTCTCATACTCCCACTGGATCTCTCTTGTAGCAGGACACATTCTCATACTCCCACTGGATCTCTCTTGTAGTAGGACACATGCTCATACTCCCACTGGATCTCTCTTGTAGCAGGACACATTCTCATACTCCCACTGGATCTCTCTTGTAGCAGGACACATTCTCATACTCCCACTGGATCTCTCTTGTAGCAGGACACATTCTCATACTCCCACTGGATCTCTCTTGTAGTAGGACACATGCTCATACTCCCACTGGATCTCTCTTGTAGCAGGACACATTCTCATAATCCCACTGGATCTCTCTTGTAGCAGGACACATTCTCATACTCCCACTGGATCTCTCTTGTAGCAGGACACATTCTCATACTCCCACTGGATCTCTCTTGTAGCAGGACACATTCTCATACTCCCACTGGATCTCTCTTGTAGCAGGACACATTCTCATACTCCCACTGGATCTCTCTTGTAGCAGGACACATTCTCATACTCCCACTGGATCTCTCTTGTAGTAGGACACATGCTCATACTCCCACTGGATCTCTCTTGTAGCAGGACACATTCTCATACTCCCACTGGATCTCTCTTGTAGCAGGACACATTCTCATACTCCCACTGGATCTCTCTTGTAGCAGGACACATTCTCATACTCCCACTGGATCTCTCTTGTAGCAGGACACATTCTCATACTCCCACTGGATCTCTCTTGTAGTAGGACACATGCTCATACTCCCACTGGATCTCTCTTGTAGCAGGACACATTCTCATACTCCCACTGGATCTCTCTTGTAGCAGGACACATTCTCATACTCCCACTGGATCTCTCTTGTAGCAGGACACATTCTCATACTCCCATTGGATCTCTCTTGTAGCAGGACACATTCTCATACTCCCACTGGATCTCTCTTGTAGCAGGACACATTCTCATACTCCCACTGGATCTCTCTTGTAGCAGGACACATTCTCATACTCCCACTGGATCTCTCTTGTAGCAGGACACATTCTCATACTCCCACTGGATCTCTCTTGTAGCAGGACACATTCTCATACTCCCACTGGATCTCTCTTGTAGCAGGACACATTCTCATACTCCCACTGGATCTCTCTTGTAGTAGGACACATGCTCATACTCCCACTGGATCTCTCTTGTAGCAGGACACATGCTCATACTCCCACTGGATCTCTCTTGTAGCAGGACACATTCTCATACTCCCACTGGATCTCTCTTGTAGCAGGACACATTCTCATACTCCCACTGGATCTCTCTTGTAGCAGGACACATTCTCATACTCCCACTGGATCTCTCTTGTAGTAGGACACATTCTCATACTCCCACTGGATCTCTCTTGTAGCAGGACACATTCTCATACTCCCACTGGATCTCTCTTGTAGCAGGACACATTCTCATACTCCCACTGGATCTCTCTTGTAGCAGGACACATTCTCATACTCCCACTGGATCTCTCTTGTAGCAGGACACATTCTCATACTCCCACTGGATCTCTCTTGTAGTAGGACACATGCTCATACTCCCACTGGATCTCTCTTGTAGCAGGACACATTCTCATACTCCCACTGGATCTCTCTTGTAGCAGGACACATTCTCATACTCCCACTGGATCTCTCTTGTAGCAGGACACATTCTCATACTCCCACTGGATCTCTCTTGTAGTAGGACACATTCTCATACTCCCACTGGATCTCTCTTGTAGCAGGACACATTCTCATACTCCCACTGGATCTCTCTTGTAGTAGGACACATTCTCATACTCCCACTGGATCTCTCTTGTAGCAGGACACATTCTCATACTCCCACTGGATCTCTCTTGTAGTAGGACACATTCTCATACTCCCACTGGATCTCTCTTGTAGCAGGACACATTCTCATACTCCCACTGGATCTCTCTTGTAGTAGGACACATTCTCATACTCCCACTGGATCTCTCTTGTAGCAGGACACATTCTCATACTCCCACTGGATCTCTCTTGTAGCAGGACACATTCTCATACTCCCACTGGATCTCTCTTGTAGCAGGACACATTCTCATACTCCCACTGGATCTCTCTTGTAGCAGGACACATTCTCATACTCCCACTGGATCTCTCTTGTAGTAGGACACATGCTCATACTCCCACTGGATCTCTCTTGTAGCAGGACACATTCTCATACTCCCACTGGATCTCTCTTGTAGCAGGACACATTCTCATACTCCCACTGGATCTCTCTTGTAGCAGGACACATTCTCATACTCCCACTGGATCTCTCTTGTAGCAGGACACATTCTCATACTCCCACTGGATCTCTCTTGTAGCAGGACACATTCTCATACTCCCACTGGATCTCTCTTGTAGCAGGACACATTCTCATACTCCCACTGGATCTCTCTTGTAGCAGGACACATTCTCATACTCCCACTGGATCTCTCTTGTAGCAGGACACATTCTCATACTCCCACTGGATCTCTCTTGTAGCAGGACACATGCTCATACTCCCACTGGATCTCTCTTGTAGCAGGACACATGCTCATACTCCCACTGGATCTCTCTTGTAGCAGGACACATTCTCATACTCCCACTGGATCTCTCTTGTAGCAGGACACATTCTCATACTCCCACTGGATCTCTCTTGTAGCAGGACACATTCTCATACTCCCACTGGATCTCTCTTGTAGTAGGACACATGCTCATACTCCCACTGGATCTCTCTTGTAGCAGGACACATTCTCATACTCCCACTGGATCTCTCTTGTAGCAGGACACATTCTCATACTCCCACTGGATCTCTCTTGTAGCAGGACACATTCTCATACTCCCACTGGATCTCTCTTGTAGCAGGACACATTCTCATACTCCCACTGGATCTCTCTTGTAGCAGGACACATTCTCATACTCCCACTGGATCTCTCTTGCAGTAGGACACATTCTCATACTCCCACTGGATCTCTCTTGCAGTAGGACACATTCTCATACTCCCACTGGATCTCTCTTGTAGCAGGACACATTCTCATACTCCCACTGGATCTCTCTTGTAGCAGGACACATTCTCATACTCCCACTGGATCTCTCTTGCAGTAGGACACATTCTCATACTCCCACTGGATCTCTCTTGCAGTAGGACACATTCTCATACTCCCACTGGATCTCTCTTGCAGTAGGACACATTCTCATACTCCCACTGGATCTCTCTTGTAGCAGGACACATTCTCATACTCCCACTGGATCTCTCTTGCAGCAGGACACATTCTCATACTCCCACTGGATCTCTCTTGTAGCAGGACACATTCTCATACTCCCACTGGATCTCTCTTGTAGCAGGACACATTCTCATACTCCCACTGGATCTCTCTTGTAGCAGGACACATTCTCATACTCCCACTGGATCTCTCTTGTAGCAGGACACATTCTCATACTCCCACTGGATCTCTCTTGTAGCAGGACACATTCTCATACTCCCACTGGATCTCTCTTGTAGCAGGACACATTCTCATACTCCCACTGGATCTCTCTTGTAGCAGGACACATTCTCATACTCCCACTGGATCTCTCTTGTAGCAGGACACATTCTCATACTCCCACTGGATCTCTCTTGCAGTACGATGTAGTCCATAAAATGAAAATAACTTATGTCGCCGTTTTCTTTGCGTCAGTTGTCCGACATACCTGTCTTCGGCAAATATTATTATTATTATTATTGAATTAGAAATATATGAAAAATTCAAATATAATGTAGCATAATGTAACATAATGTAATATAATGTAACATAATGTAAAATAATGTAATATAATGTAACATAATGTAACATAAAATGTAACTGGATCTAAGATTGTTCAATCCCAATCACTTTCTAATTTGAACAAAGATTATATAAATATAGCCTTGATTCTTGATTAGAAATTGGCCTCACAGCATGTAGGCATTCCCACAAGTGCTCCGCCCTCTGTTCCAGCAGCCATTCGACTCGATGGTGTTTCGAGTCTAATGTTGCCGAAACATACGTCGACATCAGGGCACAACACTTGCCCTTGCGACAGGTTTCTTTGTTGTTCCTCCCATCCACGCCGTGCCTGTAACTAGTTCAAGCACAACATCGGCCTGTCGGAACAACATGGTTACTGTTATCGAAGGTTAGGTTACGACTACAGGATCTACAAATAAAGCCTATCATTATCTATCTAAAGCTAAGATCTACAAATATAGCCTATCATTATCTATCTAAAGCTAAGATCTACAAATATAGCCTATCATTATCTATCTAAAGCTAAGATCTACAAATATAGCCTATCATTATCTATCTAAAGCTAAGATCTACAAATATAGCCTATCATTATCTATCTAAAGCTAAGATCTACAAATATAGCCTATCATTATCTATCTAAAGCTAAGATCTACAAATATAGCCTATCATTATCTATCTAAAGCTAAGATCTACAAATATAGCCTATCATTATCTATCTAAAGCTAAGATCTACAAATATAGCCTATAATTATCTATCTAAAGCTAAGATCTACAAATATAGCCTATCATTATCTATCTAAAGCTAAGATCTACAAATATAGCCTATCATTATCTAACTAGAACATAAATCTACAAATACAATTGATCTTTATTCAACTAGATACGTGACATAGTTGAAGCTGCTGGAATGGTCAAGGACAACTATCGTAAAAAGATGGACTCTTGTCTCTGGTACATGCAATCTATCAATCTACCACAAGAAATGAAAGATCGAGTCAGAGAATGGTTTCTGTACAACTGGAATCAGCAAAAAACTATCGGTAAGTAAATCTGATTTCTTATTTACAATATGGCTATGTGTATGGGGGTCAGTGTGGTGTAGATATACATGGGGGGTCAGTGTGGTGTAGATATACATGGGGGTCAGTGTGGTGTAGATATACATGGGGGTCAGTGTGATGTAGATATACATGTTTAAAATATGGCAATCTTTGTGGTGTATTTGTGATGCTCTCTTTGGTAATTAGTTTGGGTTCAATTCTCTTAAAGTGACCGAACCATTTTACTTGCTGCCTTTCGATATGTAAAATACATGTAATATACCAACTCTTCTCCTAATTTCTTCATTTCTTATGTTATCTAATTTAGGGGACCGTGTTTGTTTGATTTGTTTGTTTTGCGTTCACTCCATTGTAACCAGCACGGATATCCGTGCGATTTTCGCCGGGAGCGTGATTACGTTGTACCACCGTTATGCGCCTTGTAGGCCTAGCACATTCGATTTCGGCATGCCTTGACAATTCGGGTGGGCTACCCTAGCCTGTGACAGCCTCCATATCTGTCTCAGGCATGCGTGCATGTGGTGACTCTTCGCCCAGACGATTTTTGCTTTCGTCTGTCTTGCACGAGGTGTTCCACTGTCTAGGAACTTGCCTCGTGTAATTGGACGTACTGTGCCTGTGCCCATCGGGTACTGAACCGTTTCTCATACGTGAGCCTGGTTCCTTAAGGGGAAGAACTCAACAGAAGAGTTGGACACCTGGCTCTTTCGCCTTCTTAGCCGAGGTGTCATTCACCGATATCGTGTACCTCTTGTCCACGTTCGAGTCTCACACCACGCGTTTGAGAGCAAGGCGTTCTCTGGCTGAGCGACCTTGTCCCAATAGCGCCTGAGCCCATCAGGTACTGAACCTTTTCTCTTTGCAAGTGTATTTCCGGTATAGGAAAACTTGACAGTAGAGTTGGGCCAGGACTGCCATCGTTGTCCCTTTCTTGTCTAAGCCCATCGGGTACGGGACCCTTTCTCTTCGCGAGCATATTTCCGGTTTAGGAAGGCTCGACATTAGAGTTGGGTTAGGTCTTCTTGCTTTTCCGAATGCCAATGAATGGGTTAGGTCTCTCTCTGTACGGAGCACAGGTAACTAGAAGCTCGTCTCGAGCTGACGGAGCTTGTAGTTCCCCTTTCCTAGGAACTTTTCACTTTCTATTTGCAGTTCGCGCTGCCCTCTAGCGCTGTTCTGCCTTTTCATTGTTTCATTGTACTCAGTGTGAAATCTATTTGTCTCTCGCCATGCACCTACCTTTACGTGCATTTTACATTGGCCGCCCCTCCAATGTTCAGACTGGACTGACTAGCTTCACTGTATATCGACAGTGTCGCTATATGTGGTGATGCTGGCGGTGTCGGAGATATTGTCTGTCTCTTGTGCAGTGAAATCTCTTTCCATCTGCTACCTCCACATTCTCGGACACGATCCCCAAAAGATTTGGCCAGAATCAGCACGAGCTGCTGTATTTCTGTTTCCAGGGTGCACCGCGAGGAGGTACATTTGGGATCTTGGTTATCTGCTAACCCTGGGTCCGCCTAGCGCAATGCGTTCCCTTTGCACCCCAGTGACCATGTTTGACATTGGTTGCAGAGTGTTGGTATAACAATTGTAGATATTATTGGTTTTTTTTTTAATTTCCATCTTGATCTTTTGATGAAGACGTCAAGATGAAAGTTGGTATGTGACTGTGTTTGCTTTCTGACAACTTTTTTTCTATTTATTTATCTAATCTTCTATTTTCGGAAAAACAAATGCTGCCTAGATATTTAAATTCTTTAGCTAGTTTCACTTTGGTGTTATCTATTGTTATATCCATCGGCGTTGCCGTTTTGCTAATTTTCATAACATCTGGGGTTTTTTATATACATTTTTATGTTGTACTTTTTTTTAATGCTTATAGCAATGCATTACTGTTGTTTTGCAAATTATTCTCATTCGGTGATTATGATGTAGGTGTTAAATAACTCCCCTATCGTAAAAGAATCCTGATGTAACTGTTAAGTAACTCCCCTAGCGTAAAAGAATCCTGATGTAACTGTTAAGTAACTCCCCTAGCGTAAGGGGATTCTGATTTAGTTAAGGAGCTCCATTGCCTAACGGGATCCTGATGTAGATAAGGATTTTCATAGCCTATGGGGATTCTGATGTAGTTGCTAATAATCTCCCTAGCGTAAAGGGATCCTGATGTAGTTGCTAATAATCTCCCTAGCGTAAAGGAATCCTGATGTAGTTGCTAATAATCTCCCTAGCGTAAAGGGATCCTGATGTAGTTAAGAAAGTTTGTAGCCTAAGGGGATCTGATGTAGTAGTTAAGGATATCCCTAGCGTAAGGGGATCCTGGTGTAATTAAGTAACTCCCGTAGCGTAAGAAGATCCTGGTGTAATTAAGTAACTCCCCTAGCGTAAGGGGATCGTGGTGTAAGGGGATCGTGGTGTAATTAAGTAACTCCCCTAGCGTAAGGGGATCCTGGTGTAATTAAGTAACTCCCCTAGCGTAAGGGGATCCTGGTGTAATTAAGTAACTCCCCTAGCGTAAGGGGATCCTGGTGTAATTAAGTAACTCCCCTAGCGTAAGGGGATCCTGGTGTAATTAAGTAACTCCCCTAGCGTAAGGGGATCCTGGTGTAATTAAGTAACTCCCCTAGCGTAAGGGGATCCTGGTGTAATTAAGTAACTCCCCTAGCGTAAGGGGATCCTGGTGTAATTAAGTAACTCCCCTAGCGTAAGGGGATCCTGGTGTAATTAAGTAACTCCCCTAGCGTAAGGGGATCCTGGTGTAATTAAGTAACTCCCCTAGCGTAAGGGGATCGTGGTGTAATTAAGTAACTCCCCTAGCGTAAGGGGATCCTGGTGTAATTAAGTAACTCCCCTAGCGTAAGGGGATCCTGGTGTAATTAAGTAACTCCCCTAGCGTAAGGGGATCCTGGTGTAATTAAGTAACTCCCCTAGCGTAAGGGGATCCTGGTGTAATTAAGTAACTCCCCTAGCGTAAGGGGATCCTGGTGTAATTAAGTAACTCCCCTAGCGTAAGGGGATCCTGGTGTAATTAAGTAACTCCCCTAGCGTAAGGGGATCCTGGTGTAATTAAGTAACTCCCCTAGCGTAAGGGGATCCTGGTGTAATTAAGTAACTCCCCTAGCGTAAGGGGATCCTGGTGTAATTAAGTAACTCCCCTAGCGTAAGGGGATCCTGGTGTAATTAAGTAACTCCCCTAGCGTAAGGGGATCCTGGTGTAAGGGGATCGTGGTGTAATTGTTAAACTGTTCGCTGATCTTGTATACTCATATATTGATAAACACATGGTTCTGTTTTCACCTTATATTGCCCTGTCTTGCCCTAGCCTTCAAACATCTAGTATGTTTCGTTTTCACCTTATATTGCCCTGTCTTGCCCTAGCCTTCACACATCTAGTATGTTCCGTTTTCACCTTATATTGCCCTGTCTTGCCCTAGCCTTCAGACATCTAGTATGTTGGGTTGGTGCCCGACAATGGAGATTTACCTCGTCCTCTCGGAACCCGGCGTGCAGCCTCACATAATGGGACGCAGTACATATGGGGTACCCCAAAGGCAATGAAATCAATTCTCTTACGTCTTATTTCAACATTTTCAACTGTACAAATACTTGAATATGCTTGTTACAGATGAAAGGTCATTAGTGTGCTCGCTTCCAAAGAAACTACAGACAGATCTAGCCATAAATGTGCACTTCAACACGCTGTCTAAGGTCCAGCTGTTTCAGGACTGTGAGAGAAACCTGTTGTATGACTTAGTCTTGAAACTCAGGCCAATTCTATATTTACCTGGAGATTTTATTTGTAAGAAGGTGAGGCTCGCTAGTTGTGTTGTAAGAAGGTGAGTCTTGCTAGTTGTGTTGTAAGAAGGTGAGTCTTGCTAGTTGTGTTGTAAGAATTTGAGGCTCGCTAATTGTGTTGTAAGAAGGTGAGGCTCGCTAGTTGTGTTGTAAGATGGTGAGGCTCGCTAGTTGTGCTAGTTGTGTTGTAAGAATTTGAGGCTCGCTAATTGTGTTGTAAGAAGCTGAGGCTCGCTTGTTGTGTTGGTAATGCTAAATCAATAATGTCATTCATTCATTCATTCATATTCCTTTTGCGCTGAAGTTAGCGCATAGGGCAGAGGTCAGATCTCTCCAATTCTGTCTGTTCAAAGCTATTCTGTACAGTTCTTGAATAGTATGAATATTAGTTGTTTGACTTTCTTTAAGTATTGTTCTTCTGAGTATTTCTTTTGGTCTTCACCTGGCTCTTTTGCCTGTATGTATCCATTCAAGAGATTGGTGGTGTATTCTTGTGATGTCTGTGCGTAGGACATGCGCGATGTCGGACCAACAGCGTTTTCTGATAACATCTGTGATGAAATTTTGATGTGTCTCTTCTCTGATTTTATCATTCGATTTGAATTCACTCCAATGTGTGTTAGTTATCCTACGAAGACATTTGTTCTCGAAACTCAGTAATTTCTTAATGTCATGTAGAAACTCAGTAATTACTGAATGTCATGTAAAAACTCAGTAATTTCTTAATGTCATGTAGAAACATGAAACAAAACATAAACCGCAAGCGGGATTGAACTAGATCCGCGTAGATCGCAACTAGTCGCCTCGTAACTAGATTCACATTTTCGTCTCCGAGCACACCACATCCTCAGAATATGGTCATCTTTGTCATGAATAGGATGTCATGGCAAGGTTGAATATGGACAAGAAAGATGAGTCTATTCAGATCTGCTAGAGCTAAGAATGCTATTTGTACGGATGTGAAAGTTGGAAACTCAATACAGACACAGGAAGAACAAATCAGGCTTTTCGCAATAAGTGTTACAGATATTTGTTAAGAATTAGATATATAGAACACACGACATATATATTTCTCCGACAGCAAATTAACAAACGGGCAAGTTGTCTTGAGCCACTGTTGGCAGGATGAAACGGCATATACTGATTTGGTCAAGTAACGAGACGAAGCTGACTTTGTAAAATTATTTTGAAAGGAACAGTCGAAGGTGAAAGGAGAAGTGAGACAATCGTTGATTGATAACATCAAGGAACAGTCGAGGGTGAAAGGAGAAGTGGTGTGTTCAGGATATTTCTACGTCTCAGAATTACTGATGACAGAGATGTCTGGAGAGTTTTTTGTGCTGAATTATCCAGTGTGGCAACACTACAACCCAGATGTCTCCAGTGTGGCAACACTACAACCCAGATGTCTCCAGTGTGGGAACACTACAACCCAGATGTCTCCAGTGTGGCAACACTACAACCCAGATGTCTCCAGTGTGGGAACACTACAACCCAGATGTCACCAGTGTGGCAACACTACACACCAGATGTCTCCAACTGAACTTAATGACAACGCAAGAGACAGAGAGTTGTGGAGAAGCATGATTGCCTGCGCCACTCGGCCTGACACAAGATTGATTGTGTTTACTGTTAACTTCTGTTTCACATCTTACATCATGTGTGATGACATGTCAGGTCATGTGTGATTACATGTCAGGTCATGTGTGATTACATGTCTGGTCATGTGTGATTACATGTCAGGTCATGTGTGATTACATGTCAGGTCATGTGTGATGACATGGCAGGTCATGTGTGATTACATGTCAGGTCATGTGTGATTACATGTCAGGTCATGTGTGATAACATGTCAGGTCATGTGTGATGACATGTCAGGTCATGTGTGATTACATGTCCGAGATATTGGTAATTTTCTACTTGTTGTAGTTTGAATGTTTAACATTTGTTGCTATGACTCATGTATTTGTTGTCTAGGGTGAAGTCGGTAGAGAGATGTACATTGTAACACAAGGGCAGGTGGAGGTTGTGGGTGGAGAGGATGGCCTGACAGTGCTGGCTACTTTATATGAAGGAAGCGTTTTCGGAGAGATCAGGTAATGTGTGTATGTGTTTATGTATTAGAGTACATGTGTGTGTGTATATATACTCGTTATATCAGAAGGATGACGATAATGGTAGAATCCCGAGAGAATACGATATTGCTAGTGATATTCTCTATTTTTCGATAGAATACGAGATTGCTATTGATGTTCCCTATTTCCAAGGGAGAATGCGAGATTGCTAGTGATGTTCTCTATTTCCCGAGAGAATACGAGATTACTAGTAATCTTCTCTATTTCCCGAGAGAATACGAGATTGCTAGTAATCTTCTCTATTTCCCGAGAGAATACGAGATTGCTAGTAATCGTCTCTATTTCCTGAGAGAATACGAGATTGCTAGTAATGTTCATGAAAAGTGATGAATTGAGTTTGTGAGATGGGCTAACTAACTACTCTACCACGGAAATAACTAAACCCTACATGGAGTCTATGGAGTGTATGCAATTTTTTTGAAGGTCACGGATAATATAGCAGAGATTAGCTGAAATACTGAAAACACTGTAGAATGTGAAAGATGAGTTTGTTCGTTCTCACATTCCTGCAGATTAGCAGGATATAGTCCGGAGAACTGAATGCATTGTCTCACCTTCTACAGTTGCGATATCTGCGCTTTCGGAGTGAGTCATCTGATTCATTTTGACCCTCTATAGAATTGGAGAGCCAACTCCACCCCATAACCTCCTTAGTCGTTTCTTACGGCATGCATGGAAGGTAAACAGTGTCGTTAATCTTTGCTTCCCTTTCGAAAATCAGCGTCACACAGTCGAGCTTTTAATTAGCAAACAATTTGGACCTAGTTAGGTTTGTGAAACGAGCACTACTAACCACTCGACCACTGAGTCCGTGAGTGAATTGATAATCTATTTCTGATATTCCCCATTCACTTCATAACTTCGCTGAATTCTTATAATATACATATTCTAATTTAGCTTGCTTGCCATGTCTGGCCGTGGGAACAGACGTACAGCAGACGTCAGAAGTAAAGGTTATACAAACGTGTTCACATTGTCCAAGCATGACTTTGAGATGGCTATGACAGAGTATCCGGATGCTCAAGCTTTACTGAAAAGAAGAGCAAAGTAAGTCCCTTATTTTATGCTATTTTTTCTTTTCACATTCCGTATAAAAAATGAGGAGTGGGATTTGGGGAAAACAACAATAAGTGATCAATGTTTGTCCACTTCCAAAAGTATCATTGTGTATATATCATGTTTGTCCACTTCCAGAAGTATCATTGTGTGTATATATGCATGTTTGTCCACTTCCAGAAGTATCATTGTGTATTTCAGCTCAAAATAATCCCAACATTCTTTAATTTAATCCCAAATTATTTATAAACAATACCTCCCTAAGTGCTCCAAAGTTGTCCAAGACTAAGGAAAATGGTACAATATCTTCTGGGAAGTGAAGACGGTAGCCTTCATGCTGACCACACTATTCACAGGTATGCCGTTGGTCATGAAAATAACACCAGCCTATCACCGCTTTAAACATGGACCTGTCACTGCTTTAAACATGGACCTGTCACTGCTTTAAACACCAGCCTCTCATCACTTTAAACACGGGCCTATAACCACATTAAACACGAACTTATCACTGCTTTAAACACCAGCCTCTAACCACTTTAAACACCAGCCTATCACCACTTTAAACATGGACCTGTCACTGCTTTAAACATGGACCTGTCACTGCTTTAAACATGGACCTGTCACTGCTTTAAACATGGACCTGTCACTGCTTTAAACATGGACCTGTCACTGCTTTAAACGCGAACTTATCACTGCTTTAAACACCAGCCTCTCATCACTTTAAACACGGGCCTATAACCACATTAAACACGAACTTATCACTGCTTTAAACACCAGCCTCTAACCACTTTAAACACGGACCTATAACCACATTAAACACCAGCCTATAACCACATTAAACACCAGCCTATCACCACTTTAAACACGGACCTATAACCACATTAAAAACGAGCTTATCACTGCTTTAAACACTGGCCTATTACCAATTTAAACACGGGCCTATAACTGCTTTAAACACGGGCCTCTCACTGCTTTAAACACGGGCCTATCACCTATAACCGCATTCAACACGAACCTATAACCGCTTACGAACCTATAACCGTTTTAAACACGGACTTATCACAGCTTTCACTTATCGGACTTATCCACTGATCAATTCCAAGCCGGGGTTCAACTGATCAATTTCAGAACGTGTGTTCCACTAATCAATTTCAGAACGTGTGTTCCACTAATCAATTTCAGAACGTGTGTTCCACTGATCAAGTACGTCATCAGTCCGTGACAGATCTGTTATCCCCAGCATTGACACTATCCTGATGCAGACGCAGATTCATTGGGCAGGTCATGCGGTACGTATGCCAGACCATCGCCTGCCAAATATGGTACATACAGATGCTTCACTAATGCGAGCTGGAGAAGGGTACACGATCTCAATGTGGCCAAAAGAAGCGCTACAAGGACTTGTTAAAGTACTCACTGAAAGCGTTTGAAATAGACCAAGACACATGGGAAGAACTTGCACAAAATAGATCTACATGGCGCTCTACAGTCAAAAAGAGCGCATCATCTTGTGAAAAGAGGAGAAATGCAGCAGCTCAACAGCGGAGAGTAGCTAGAAAGTCACGGATATACCAAAATCCGTCTACAGTGGTCATTCCATGTGGAAACTGTCCACTGACATCTGCAGCTTGAATATGGCTTATGATATGGCTTATGATATGGCTTATGATATGGCTTTTGCTAAGGTCTTAGATGTCTACGAACTATTATGCATGGGCATATTTATAATTGAATTTTTAAAAGTGAATGTAACAAATGGTCATCATCACTTGCGATGAACAACCAGCACACCTCTATTTTATTTCTAACATACATATTTTTATTATGCTCTCTATCGAAGATTCGTTGAATTCTTCTGTAACATTTGTACCATGTAAATGAGGGAAACTTGACTTCAATTCTTCTGTAACATTTGTACCATGTAAATGAGGGAAACTTGACTTCAATTCTTCTGTAACATTTGTACCATGTACATGAGGGAAACTTGTCTTCAATTCTTCTGTAACATTTGTACCATGTAAATGAGGGAAACTTGACTTCAATTCTTCTGTAACATTTGTACCATGTAAATTAGAGAAACTTGTCTTACAAAGTTGTTCTACAGTCTACCATTGATTGAATTGTTTTGTTTTTCTTCAGGAAACTGTTGAAAGCAAATGCTAAGATGGAGAAAAAGAAGAAAGCCGAGGCAGAAAAAATTATCAAAACACCGCCAGAAACACCGAAGCTGATACAAACTGTTATACAAATTATGGACCCAGACTCACGTTTTGTCAAGCATCTCAATACAAGTATCAGAAGCAGTCATAGAAATCTAAGACCTCATTCAAGGTGAGATGATTTAAATCTCATATCTAAGACCTCATTCAAGGTGAGATGATTTAAATCTCATATCTAAGACCTCATTCAAGGTGAGATGATGTGAATCTCAAGTGAAGTCTGGTTGTCTGTTGTGTTAAGGGGTTCATTATAGTTTGTCTTATTTTTAGAACTATCATAATGATGATACATAGATCCACTTCTATTATGTAGAAGCGAATCATGGACAATAAATAAATAGGAAACTAAAGGCTACACAATTGTTGCTCCTGAAATTGAAGAAGTTTTGACTAAAATCGCATCTTCATTGTGATGCTGTGTGATCTAAGACGGAAATCTTGTCGGCGCAAGTTGCGAGGCGAGTTGGTGCCATCTGAGGGAACCTGGCTAACATCCCGTTTGCTGCATGACTTTTTTTTTATTCAACCATCTTCTGGCATTTTCATGCAGTTCTGCTTATGTTCAACCGTATTGTCGTTGTCTTTCTCTTGAAACAAACAAACAGATGGAAGACCAGACTAAGTGAATATAGACAAGGCACTTTCTACATAAAACCTGCATGGAATCATGTGTGAGTGTCCGGGCATAGAATCATGTGTGAGTGTCCGGGCATGGAATTATGTGTGAGTGTCGGGGCATGGAATCATGTGTGAGTGTCCGGGCATGGAATCATGTGTGAGTGCCTGGGCATGGAATTATGTGTGAGTGTCCGGGCATGGAATCATGTGTGAGTGTCCGGGCATGGAATCATGTGTGAGTGTCCGGGCATGGAATTTTGTGTGAGTGTCCGGGCATGGAATCATGTGTGAGTGCCTGGGCATGGAATTATGTGTGAAATTTTGAAGTCGTCATGGTCCATTCGAACTTTTACTATGTCCTTCTTTCTGTTCGTCTGTAAAGGTGAAACAGACTATCATTAAATCATCATTGTTAATCATCCTCATATCATCATTGTTGACCATCATCATCGCTAATCATCATAAAAAATGATCGATGACCATCACATCATGATTGTTGACTATCATCAAATCATCATTTTTTGACCATCATCAAATTGTCATCGTTGACCATTTTCTCATATTTGATCATGTTTGTTTATTATATGAAAGTTAACATTTGCTATCTCTGGTCAGATCACATAGTCATAGGCTGGGTACCTCTACATCAAATCTCCACCACCTGACACCACAACGCAGTCATAGTTTTAGACTGTCCAGTCAGCCGTCCACTACATCGGTGAATCCTTCGTTGAGTGTTGACAAATCTGGCTCTCAGACTAACGGCTATGACACAGATGACGAGAACGATGAGCCAATGTTGACGGACAGTTCTGATGATGTAAGTCTTATTCTGTTTTAACTTGCCAGTTACGATGTATGGAATAAGGGCAGTTGATGAATGGAATAAGGGCAGTGGATGTATGAAATAAGGGCTATGCATGTATGAAACAAGGGCCATGGATACATCTTTAGTAAGGTGGAGGGTGTGGTTTCCTAAAATAATAAATTAAGTTATCGTCCGGTTTTCTATCTTTTCCTATGGATTCCTCTTTACCGGTAGATTTTTGATGAGCCTTCTGACGAACAATCGGTTAACGGGAGGACATACTTATATATAGGAGAGATTTACCCATCTATAGGTTCAGTTCACACAAACTAACGGTCAAGTTTAGATCTTCTAAATGGGGGATAGTTCAACAGTGTAAGGAGATTTATGTTTTAGTTGATAGTTCAATAGTGTAAGGAGATTTATGTTTTAGATGATAGTTCAATAGTGTAAGGAGATTTATGCTGCAATTAATAATTCTCACTTCACATATTCACAATTCACATATTTGTCCTCCACATTCTCACACTTCACATGTTCACACGTCACACTCCCACAATTAACATTCTCAGACTTCACATACTCACACTTCACTTTCTCATTCTTCACATTCACACATTTCACATTGTCATACTTCGCATTCCTATACTTCACATATTCATATTTCACATATTCACACTTCACATGTTCACACTTCACATATTCACACTTCCCATGTTCACACTTCGCATGATTATGTCTCCCTTCAGGTCTCCCTGTCAGAAGTTCTACACGATGCCTTAACTACCAGCAGCTTTGATGATGAGTGTGACGAAGAGGATGGACAACTACTCACCGAGCGCTATGGAACTCATTCAGAGCATGCGAAACAAATACGCTGGAATCAGCATTCACCGCAGAAACATGCTTCAGGTTTAAACAAGTCTGATAGCAGCCAGGACAGGAAAGATAACTTTTGGGACGTGAATCAAGTTCATGACAGAGTTATTGATCATAATACAGAGATGTGTACTCAAAATGGAAACGTACAGAATCACAGCAACGACAGTTGTAAGACAGATGAGAGTTTGGTGAATGGAGGTGCTTTCGATTCAGGTACGTACAAAACCTTCGTAAAGTTGTACATTTCAATAGCAATGCACAAACAACACAAATTTGATGCTTTGTATAAAAGCCGTTATCGGCACACAACACAAAATACATTGAGTGAAAGAGTATCCCCAATCACGGCTTGACCGACTACATTGAGTGAAACAGTATCCCCAATCACGGCTTGACCGACTACATTGAGTGAAAGAGTATACCCAATCACGGCTTGACCGACTACATTGAGTGAAACAGTATCCCCAATCACGGCTTGACCGACTACATTGAGTGAAAGAGTATCCCCAATCACGGCTTGACCGACTACATTGAGTGAAGGAGTATCCCCAATCACGGCTTGACCGACTACATTGAGTGAAACAGTATCCCCAATCACGGCTTGACCGACTACATTAAGTGAAACAGTATCCCCAATCACGGCTTGACCGACTACATTGAGTGAAACAGTATCCCCAATCACGGCTTGACCGACTACATTGAGTGAAACAGTATCCCCAATCACGGCTTGACCGACTACATTGAGTGAAAGAGTATCCCCAATCACGGCTTGACCGACTACATTGAGTGAAGGAGTATCCCCAATCACGGCTTGACCGACTACATTGAGTGAAACAGTATCCCCAATCACGGTTTGACCGACTACATTGAGTGAAACAGTATCCCCAATCACGGCTTGACCGACGACTTGAGTGAAACAGTATCCCCAATCACGGCTTGACCGACTACATTGAGTGAAACAGTATCCCCAATCACGGCTTGACCGACTACATTGGGTGAAACAGTATCCCCAATCACGGCTTGACCGACTACATTGAGTGAAACAGTATCCCCAATCACGGCTTGACCGACTACATTGAAACAGTATCCCCAATCACGGCTTGACCGACTACATTGAAACAGTATCCCCAATCACGGCTTGACCGACGACATTGAAACAGTATCCCCAATCACGGCTTGACCGACTACATTGAAACAGTATCCCCAATCACGGCTTGACCGACTACATTGAATGTTGTGAGCATATGATAGAGCTAGCTATTTATCTTTTATTGTTATGTTTAAAAGTGAATTGTTTATTCCGCCCCCCCCCCCCACCACACTACCGCCATCATTCTCTGTTACTCAGTTTCTCTGTTGCAGCCAATCTTCGTTGCTGAGACGGCACTTGATGATGATGATGAGATATTCTTGAATCATGGAACGGATCATTTGTCACTTTGTCACTCGTGACATATCACAATATAAGACCTACTGGTTAAGAGAAAATCAAACCTTCTTAATAACTCATTTGATTATTCCTGCGATTTTTAATTGGTCAATATGATTATACTTTGTGTGACGGCCAATGAAAATCAAGGGAACAGTCAAAAGAGTCATTTTAAAAGGCTGGATTTCTGATTAGCTAGTAGGTCTTATACTGCCTATGCTCACGTTTTGCGTATACGTTATGTCGTCATCCAATGACAAGCACGGGAAAATCCGGGAATAATATGACAAATCACGCTGAATGAGATCGTCGTGCAAGTATATCATGGAGAAGTCTAGTTTTTTTTAAACTAAGCTTGTGAGAATTGACTCAACGAGAGAAATCCCGAATGAAATACCCCTTAAGTGTGACGTGTGTGTAATCCTTGCATCTAGATGACTGTACCCTATCCACACAAATAACGCTAAATCCAGTCCCCGACCCTAAATGTTGCAACTTCTGATTTGAATTAAGTTTTGCTAGACCTGATTGCATGTTTGATGTCAAGAATTTCCATTCTGATTTTCAGATTTACCATTCAAGAAAGATAATGCTTCCAGTGATGGCCAGAGTTTGAATAACTACATTAGAAGGTCCTCATCCACCAACAGAAACAGCAGGAGTACCAGCAGTCAGAACACAACACATGATGGTGCGCACCGCACCAATCAAACACCGCATAATCATGTTGAAAGAACAAGAGACAAAGGTGTGCAAAATTTCAACTCTTCAGATCTTTCTCCAACGAAAGCTATGTCGCCTGACAACCTGGAACAACAGAGTTTAACTGACAAGATTTTAAACATTCCAAAACAAAATCCAGACTGCGTTCCTCCCACAAATCTCACTGTAGGAGGCTCAAGCAATAATGACAAAGAGAACAATGGTGGAAGGGTCAGAAAACTATCTGTTGTTAGCCCTCCTATGTCTCCAGTATCACCAAGAGATAAACATAACATTATATGGATGCCGGGTAACCTGCAAGTTGTCACCCTCAGGGATAGCGGTTCGGATCTAATTATGAGATGTTTTACCCCTGTTGAGAGCCCATCTATTCCTACAATTCCAGTTATTGAACCTCTACAAATACGGTCTTCCCCTGACATCAGCAGTTCTCCTTCAGTTATAACAAACAATCCTGTCATTACAAACGGTGTCCAGGAGATTCGTGAAAGCAGCCCAGTTGTGGACATTCCAGCGGAAAACCGTGTCACTTGTGCTGCAGAAATACACAGACAAAAAAGTGCTAGCAGCAGTTGTACAGACATTCAAGGACACTTAGAGACAACACTCTAGAATGTCTATCATTGAGACAACACTATAGAATGTCTGTCAGAGCTGTCAACAATTACTGACCTGTATCAAGCATTTTAGTAGTGTCGGGCAGCAAACAAAGACAGCTAAATACTTATGTTTATTGTCAAACATCTCGCAAGTTTGATCAAACATCAGTAATTACCAAACATCTCTAAGTGATGTCAGACATCTCTGAATATCGTCTAACATATGTGTGCTGCCAAGCATCTCTGAGTACCAGCAGCCATTTCAAAGTGCTGTCACACATCTCCGTGCTGTTAATCACCTTTAAGTACTGTGAAACATTTTCCAATGCTGTCACACGTTTATAATTGTTACAAACATCTGTAAATACCGTCAAATATCAATACGACAATCGATAATACGTTATACTGATGTAAAACTGTATAGCAGTAGTGCTTACGTAGAACACAAGTTTTGATGAGTGTTTCGCTGACCGCACGACTACCCAACTGTAGGGTATTGGTACAAAAATATTCAAAGAACAGTATACAATATATTTTCTATGTTTCTACCTTACACGTATAGCAGTGGCAGCTGGCACATTTGCTAAATTAACTAATATCTGGAAATCAAAAGATCTAGGGACAAACACCAAACTAAAGCTATTTAACTCATGTATTGTCTCAGTGCTAACGTATGGTAGTGAAAGCTGGAAATCAACTCAAGCAACAGACAACAAACTAAACAGCTTCGACAACAAATGTCTTCGCAAACTGATGAACATAAAATGGAGCGACTACGTCACAAATAGTGATCTAAGAGACAAAACACACCAAGAGTATGTTTCAAACATCATAAAAGAACGAAGATGGACATACCTTGGCCACGTTTTACGACTAGATGTAAACAGAATAAACCAACAAGCCCTTATGTGGTCACCTGAGGGTAAAAGAAAAAGAGGAAGACATAAAACAACCCTTAAAAACACCATTCTTAAAGAAGGGGAATTAATAGACTGTAAGACCATGCAGGAACTAAAGCTGCAAGCAGCGGACCTCATCATATGGAGAACCAAAACCTCTGCCCTATGTGTCGCTTGCGGCACGAAAGGAACAAACAAACTAACTAACCTTAAGGTCTTTTTCCAGAAAATACAAAACAAACAGTAACAATAATGTCGCTCTCACAAAAATATTAGGCGGCAGACATTTAACAGCACAGACATCCAAGGTAACAATCAATTGTCATGATGATGATGATGAATTGTGAAATTCAGTTCAGAGTTATGTCCTTGATTATGAAATTCAGTTCAGAGTTATGTCCTTGATTATGAAATTCAGTTCAGAGTTATGTCCTTGATTATGAAATTCAGTTCAGAGTTATGTCCTTGATTATGAAATTCAGTTCAGAGTTATGTCCTTGATTATGAAATTCAGTTCAGAGTTATGTCCTTGATTATGAAATTCAGTTATAGTTATGTCCTTGATTATGAGTTCGTAGATGGCTAATAAACCCTATTCTGGCCCGCAAATGACATTGGACAGTTCGGGCATGAGATGACCACTGTATTTGGTTTCTTTATCTACCCGTGAATTTTTCGCTACTCTCCGCTGTTGAGCTGCTGCATTTCTCATCTTTTCACAAGATGCTGTACCTTTTTTTTAAAGTAGAGTCATTGAAGCTGTCGTCACAAAGTGAACCAATGAAAATCACGGAAAGAATCACATGACTCACTTTAGAACGTTGTTTTCCAATGAGACAGCAGATCTTATATCGTCGATTTGTCAGGTTTACACCATGTTTATGAATCCGGAAGAGCACCCATCCTCCCCCTCCTGCCCCCTTCATCCCCAATAAATATCTGGTAGATAGTGTCAAATACACTTATATTTGTGTGTGACACGATATTGGTAAATCGATTATTACCAACATAAATACACTCTTGACAAACTCATTGATGCTGATTCTCCCCTAGCAGGTATCAAATGGTATGCATGCTTACAGTTCCTGTAGCTTGCTAGTTAAACAGTTAATGTTCTACTACGTAGGAGCACAGTCTTACTTGCGATATATATAATGTCGGTTTCTTCCAATTGAAGAATATATTAGCCATCAACAGCAGTGTTTACATCATGATTGTTGACAATATAAGACATATTGTCTAATGGAAAATATAACCTTCTTAATGACACATTTAACCATTCTAGTGATTGTCATAGGTTACTAAGATTATACGTTGTGTCACAGCCAATTAAAAAAATCGCAAAAAATGTCATTCTAAACATCTGAATTTTCTAATAGTCAATAGGTCTCATATTGTAGATGGTCAGGGTCCACATCTAACAGCTGATTTTTTTAGCAATGTCAGCACATCTCCTCTATCCATCAACTTCAACACATCTCCTCTATCCATCAATTTTAACACATCTCTATCCATCAACTTCAACACTCCTCTATCCATCAACTTCAACACATCTCCTCTATCCATCAACTTTAACACATCTCCTCTATCCATCAACTTTAACACATCTCCTCTATCCATCAACTTCAACACATCTCCTCTATCCATCAACTTCAACACATCTCCTCTATCCATCAACTTCAACACATCTCCTCTATCCATCAACTTCAACACATCTCCTTTATCCATCAAGTTCAACACATCTCCTTTAACATATCTCCTGTATCCATCAATTTTAACACTTCTCCTTTATCCATCAAGTTCAACACTTCTCCTTTATCCATCAAGTTCAACACATCTTCTTTATCCATCAAGTTCAACACATCTCCTTTATCCATCAAGTTCAACACATCGTCTTTATCCATCAATTTTAACACTTCTACTTTATCCATCAAGTTCAACACATCTCCTTTATCCATCAAGTTCAACACATCTCCTTTATCCAACAAGTTCAAAACATCTTCTTTATCCATCAATTTTAACACTTCTACTTTATCCATCAAGTTCAACACTTCTACTTTATCCATCAAGTTCAACACTTCTACTTTATCCATCAATTTTAACACTTCTACTTTATCCATCAAGTTCAACACTTCTACTTTATCCATCAAGTTCAACACATCTCCTTTATTCAGAAATTCGTAAGTTGCTGTCTGTACAAACAGTCAGGAAGCAATAGAGACACACAGTCGCTACGTTTCACAAATGACTGCTTGTACTGGCACGTTTCACGTTCCATGCCTGTTTGCAGTAATACCCTCGTGGCTCTGTTTATTAGTTCCAATGTTAGTATGTAGTAGGTAGGTAGGTAGGTAGTTAATGAGTTTGCCTCTCTTTTGGAGAGGCGTGCCCCTTTCAACCAGCGGACAAAGTCCAATTAGGTTATATCAGGACACACTACCATAAAATATTAGAGGTAACAAAGACCCCATCGATATAACCAATAAACAATGTAAGTTTGTTTGTTTTGTTGTTTGTTTGTTAAGTAGTGGATTCGACTAGGCCATCTCGGGATGCCTAGTCACGTCACTTTCAACCTAGTCCTAAGAAGGACTTTTTGGTTATATCGCGACGCTGGGTGCTGACAGGGAACTGACGAAAAGTTCTTGAGCCTTGTCAAAAAGGCTGTCGAAAGTTTTGCTGAAGCTTGTCTACAATCTCGGGACGTACTGCGGATAAGAAGAGTCTTTCCTCTCTTGGAAGTTTCCAAGTCCACAGCAGGTTCCCCCTTCAGCTGGAGATCGTCCGATCCTTGCTACCTTGGCCAGATTTCTCTGTTGCCCAGGGTGCTCCGCGGGGAGGCGTAGCAAGGTCTAGACCAGTATGAGTCCTGGTCCTGGCGAGCGAAGCGAGCACAGGTGCTCGCTCCAACGTCTCTGCACCCCATAAACAATGTAAGTCAATATGCTTGAAAACAAGTAGAACTGAAGGACATACCAGAATCTGGTTTAACACATCATCATCTGCCTTAGAGTTTATTCTCTGTATTTTACGTAGGGGTTTACTCCCTTAGTCTAAGATACTCCTGTGTTAACCCGTAGGGGTTTACTCCCTTAGTCTAAGACACTCCTGTACTAACCCGTGAAGGCAGCGGGTGAATAAAAAGAATGTAACTTATGAACTTGTTTTATGAATAAAGTCAAATTGTAAACAATATAATGACATCTCGTGTTATTTATATATGATATTTATACCATATAGTAACAACATCATCAGGTACCACATCCTGCATAGGATGTAGCAGTCATCACAGACTTTCGAAAAATCTGTCGATCTTGAGCCAGTCTTCCTGCTTCTGTTACTGTCATGTTCAGTTGGTCTTTGATATTTTGCGTTTATCTTCTTCTTGGTCTGCCTCTTGTTCGTCCCTCTGGCATCCTGCCCTCCATTATGATCTTTTCTAGACTGCCATTTCGTTTGATATGGCCAAGATAGTGTAGCTTTCTGAAAAGAACCATATCGTATAGCCAGTTTTCTTTTACGTTAATTTCTCTCCGGGTGGCTATAATTGTGATCTTTTTGGTCCATGGTATTCCGAGGATTTTTCTGTCACATTTTGTTTCAAATGCTATTTTTCTTATCACTTTGTTGGTGATTGTCCATTATTCACACCCATATATTATCACTGGGAATATGCAAGCTCTTATGAACGTTAGTTTTGTTGTTAACGTTAGTTTTAGAACGTTAGTTTTTACATTCGTTGCAGCAGCTCAGTCATATGTTTTTCATTTGTAGCAGCTTCTTTGACGCGATAGCAATCATTGCATCAACTCAATATTTTTCTCTTATTTCATTTAATCTGTGAGAGTTAGGCTGTACAGTAACATCATTGTATCAACTTAGTATTTATCGTTAAGAAATTAAAACTTGGTCTGAACGTGAACTTTATTAATTTTTTAATTGGACAACAACTTGAAAAGGTACACAAATTCTTCTATCTCATCATCATCATCAAGTGCCGTCTCCGCAACGAAGGTTGGCTGCAACGTATCTCCAACATCTCCTGTCTCTTGTCTTGGTGGTGCACTCTGCTAGACTGTAACCTGTCCATCGTGTAATGTTACTCTCCCACTTGTATCTCTGCCTACCTCTTGCTCGCTTCCCTTTGACTTTACCCTAAAGTAAGGTCTTCAATAGGGTGTCATGTCTTTTAATGTGTCCGAAGTATTTTATTTGCCTGATCTTTATTTCTCTTAGTAGTTCTTTCTTCATATTAAGTGTTTTTAGCACCTCTTTATTTGTTTTCTTCTCTTTCCATGATGTTCTCCCTATTCTTCTATATACCCACATCTCAAAGGCATCAATTTTGTCTTCTAATTGTTTATTTAGTGTCCGTGTTTCTGAGCCATACATTAATATGGAATAGATGTAGCATTTTATAATTCTCATTTTTAACTTCTTCTATCTAGGAAGCAAATTAACACTCGACGGTGATGTCATGTCAGAAATTACAACTCGCATTGCATTAGTATCAAGTGCCTTTAACCGACTGTCTAATATCTGACGGTCAAAGTCAATCAGCACACACACGAAAATGCGCTTATATATTTCCTGCGATATCCCGGTGCTATCATATGGATGTGGGAGCTGGAAAATCTCTTTATCTTCAGAAAAGAAATTACTGAGTTTCGAGAACAAATGTCTTCGTAGGATAACTAACACCCATTGGAGTGAATTCAAATCTAATGATAAAATCAGAGAAGAGACACATCATAATATCATCACAGACGTTATTAGAAAACGCCGTTGGTCCTACATCGGGCATGTCCTACGCGCAGACATCAACAGAATACACCACCAATCTCTTGAATGGATACCTAAAGGCAAAAGAGCCAGGGGTAGACCAAGAGAAACACTCAGAATAACAATACTTAGAGAAAGGAATACAATCAATATCCATACTATTCAAGAACTGCACAGAATAGCCTTGAACAGACAGAATTGGAGAGATCTGACTTCTGCCTTATGCGCTAACTTCAGCGCAAAAGGAAAATTAATGAATGAATGTTATTTACGCGATCATATCTAAACGCTGCGGCAAGCAATGCATTGGGGAAACCAGCTAAAGATTGATCGACTGTTTCTGTAACCATCTTCATGCCATCAAGCACAGAACACCCACTTCTGTTGCCACACACATCAACTTCGATTGCCATCATGGTGCTCTTTATATTCAGGTCACTGCCATCAGATCCTGCGCCACCAATGATAGATCTAGGTACGCTCTAGAAAATCGTGTTATTGTTTTAAAAGTTGGGTATCCTCAAGTCTTTTTATTCTAGTTCTTGGTTGGTGTGGTCTTTGTCTTTATTCATTTTAATTCGGTCATTTACGTCATCTTCACATGAGTGACTAAACTAGATAAAATAAGAAATGAAGAAATTAGGAAAAGAGTTGGTATAATATCATGTATTCAACATATCGAAAGACAGCAAGAGAAATGGTTCGGTCTAATGAGAATAAACTCA
The DNA here is from genome assembly GCA_034231615.1 of Meghimatium bilineatum. Classification (NCBI taxonomy): domain Eukaryota; kingdom Metazoa; phylum Mollusca; class Gastropoda; order Stylommatophora; family Philomycidae; genus Meghimatium; species Meghimatium bilineatum. The sequence continues at coordinate 1,007,707 of CM067310.1, read as the reverse complement.
AATCAAATACCAATAAGAGCATATACAAAATGAATATCCGGGCGTAACGTCAAAGGTAGACCAAAAAAAAGAAGGTGGATAGAAAACATCAAGATAGCTTTGAACAAACATGGACTAAATGCAACCACAGCGACACATCCGGCCTTAGAACGACAGCTTAAGCTGCTACCCCTACACTTAACGGCAAGTGTGAATACGATCAACCATTATTCACCTGAGGACAGACAATAGACAATATGTGAAATACATTGTTAGTTGATGTGATTTTGTGACAAATAAACATTATGTGTGGTGTTGCAAATACTCCAACAATTCAGAAACACACAAATGAGCTTGGAGGATGGGAGATCGATTTCTAGCGAAATATCAAACTGTTTCCAGCTTAGTTTTATAGGCTATATCAATATATTTATTCATATTTTCAAGTAATCAATTGTGTTTGTGTGTTGTATATAAGTTGGGGGGGGGGGGCTTTCACTGGCTGTAAATATAAGCATATACAAATTTTGTTTCCTAGAAAAAAAAGTAGTGTATCTATAGGCCTATATCTGTCTGTCTATCTATTTATCTAATGTTCTTTCAGCGTCCAACTAGTTGCATATGACAGGAAATCAAAGCACTCGAGTTCCAGCTATGTGGTGCTAATCTGTGAAATTTTTGCAGACACCCACAGTCATACCCTCTTTGATGATTGTACTGTGAAGAGTCTCTCTTCCTTTTTTCTTGTGTCATCTGGTACCTATTCTAATGCTTGTAGGTGATTGTTTTCTTTTATTATAAGTAGACCTACATGCCAGATATATGTCCACTGTTTTCTGCTTATTATTGCAGAGACATATTGTTGTTTGCTGTCTTCTTTTACTTGCATGTTTGACTTGAATTGTTCCCAACCAATATTTCAGAATTGTTTAAGACATTTGTATTCAAAAGAATTTCTTCTCCCGTGTTTGTATTATTTGCTTACATAATAAAGGTGATACTTCCGGTTTCGTTTTTCACGAAGCACCTTCTGACGTCATCACAGTTTGTAGAATTGCAGCAACAATGGCCGAGTAGAAGATGTACATCTCATCAAGTTTCTACCATAAGGTACGTACTATTTTTGTAATAAATGTTTCCGCGTACCAATGTTTCCACCTGCAACGGTATCGTTGTGGGATGATCGGATTTTTGAAAATGTACAGGAGCCTAATTTATCCCATTGTTTTAATGCAAGTTGTTCGTTCTAACATAATTCATATTATATTTAATTTATAAATAATAATATGTCAATAATATGATTATAATATAATATAGCCTATATAGGCCTCTATATATTATATTAATATATACTAACAGTAGGTAGGAGTAACAGCAGGTAGGGGCCGACCTACTTAGACCCTAATGTACACTACATAGTGTGTAATGACCATTTCGTTTTTTAAATTAAGTGAACCAATATATAATGTATACGTGATGGTAATAAAATAATATAATAATAATGTTATAATTGTAAATATTCATTATATTGAATAGTATTGTGCCAGTGGTGAGGTCTGGTGTGACTGGTTGTTGACTGCTGTGTTGGTTGAGTGCCAGTGTTGTCTGGTGTTGTGTGGAGTGGTTGTGTTGAGTGCAGCTGTCTGCCTAGCGTTGACACATGACAGTGTCAATGACGCTAACTGAACTATATTCTAATGCAGACAGATTCGTTTGGCAGGTCATGTGTTACTTATTAAGTTATTATACTAGGTCATTGCCTAAAAAAGAGACTTTCTCTCTATGGTCACTAGTTTAGTTGCAGTACGACACAGTACGTTGTCAAAGTGACCAAAATAGTAATACAATACATACACTAGCTAGAAGACCTCACTGCAAGAACTGGCTTAATTTAATGTAAACATATTTTTATTTTAATTAGGCCCTATAATACAGTTAAACTTGAAGACCTCATTGACAAAAAAGCCTTTGAAATAGACCAAGATACTTGGGAAGAACTTGCACTTAATTGACACAGTAAAGTAAAGCTACATAGATCATAGAGCTACAGTAAAAAAAAAAGGGGGGAAGTGTCTGAGGAAAAGCAGAAGTTCAACAGCGGAGAGAAAATCAAAGATAGACCAAAAACCATCTACAGTGGTCATGCCATTCCCAAACTCTCCAAGGACATTTGTGGCTTGAATAAGCCATTTTAGCCCTGTACGATCTCATAGCCAATGACATGGGCCTATCTCTAACTGAATTACAAAGTGGATATAACACAAATGGTCATCATCACTTGTGATAGATGCACAACAACAGTTTGTATGATTTTCACTGGGGAGTATGAAGTACCACACTCTATCTGTCATGTTGTTTATCAGAGAATGAATGCAAAATTCTGATAATCAATAATTGACAGGTTAGGTCTACTGTGAGTGTGGGTTTTGGGTTCAGTAACAACACAACTGAGAGCTGTACAGTAACAACACAACTGAGAGCTGTACAGTTGAATTATATTTGTATGATCTATATTTGTTCTAGGCTGACATGGAACAGTTTACAACCCTGAAAAAGGGTGACGTCCTCCCCCCCCCTGAATTACTGATAATGTATTAGACTAGGTCTACATAGAACTGTTGACCACCTCAACAAAGGGTGATACTGTAGAAGTTTGGAATTGACACAGAAGAAGAAGAAGAAATTCAGTAAATGAGACCTGCTTTCCTGACGCAAGAATGATGATCTACAGATTCAAATGAGCAATTCAATCTTCGGATAGTCCCTGCCATGTCACATCACTTCTGATAGTCCCTGCCGTGTCACATCACTTCGGATAGTCCCTGCCGTGTCACATCACTTCGGCTAGTCCCCGCCGTGTCACATCACTTCGGATAGTCCCTGCCGTGTCACATCACTTCGGATAGTCCCTGCCGTGTCACATCACTTCTGATAGTCCCTGCCGTGTCACATCACTTGTGATAGTCCCTGCCGTGTCACATCACTTCGGATAGTCCCTGCCGTGTCACATCACTTCGGATAGTCCCTGCCGTGTCACATCACTTCGGATAGTCCCTGCCGTGTCACATCACTTCTGATAGTCCCTGCCGTGTCACATCACTTCTGATAGTCACTGCCGTGTCACATCACTTGTGATAGTCCCTGCCGTGTTACATCACTTCTGATAGTCCCTGCCGTGTCACATCACTTCTGATAGTCCCTGCCGTGTTACATCACTTCTGATAGTCCCTGCCGTGTTACATCACTTCTGATAGTCCCTGCCGTGTCACATCACTTCTGATAGTCCCTGCCGTGTGACATCACTTGTGATAGTCCCTGCTGTGTGACATCACTTGTGATAGTCCCTGCTGTGTGACATCACTTGTGATAGTCCCTGCCGTGTTACATCACTTCTGATAGTCCCTGCCGTGTTACATCACTTCTGATAGTCCCTGCCGTGTTACATCACTTCCGATAGTCCCTGCCGTGTCACATCACTTGTGATAGTCCCTGCCGTGTTACATCACTTCTGATAGTCCCTGCCGTGTTACATCACTTCTGATAGTCCCTGCCGTGTTACATCACTTCCGATAGTCCCTGCCGTGTCACATCACTTGTGATAGTCCCTGCCGTGTCACATCACTTCGGATAGTCCCTGCCGTGTCACATCACTTGTGATAGTCCCTGCCGTGTCACATCACTTCTGATAGTCCCTGCCGTGTCACATCACTTCTGATAGTCCCTGCCGTGTCACATCACTTCTGATAGTCCCTGCCGTGTCACATCACTTGTGATAGTCCCTGCGGTGTGACATCACTTGTGATAGTCCGTTCCGTGTGACATCACTTGTGATAGTCCCTGCCGTGTGACATCACTTGTGATAGTCCCTGCTGTGTCACATCACTTGTCACAGTCCCTGCCGTGTCACATCACTTGTCACAGTCCCTGCCGTGTCACATCACTTGTGATAGTCCCTGCCGTGTCACATCACTTCGGATAGTCCCTGCCGTGTCACATCACTTCGGATAGTCCCCGCCGTGTCACATCACTTTGGATAGTCCCTGCCGTGTCACATCACTTCGGATAGTCCCTGCCGTGTTACATCACTTCTGATAGTCCCTGCCGTGTTACATCACTTCTGATAGTCCCTGCCGTGTCACATGATAGTCCCTGCCGTGTCACATCACTTGTGATAGTCCCTGCCGTGTCACATCACTTCGGATAGTCCCTGCCGTGTGACATCACTTGTGACAGTCCCTGCCGTGTGACATCACTTGTGATAGTCCCTGCCGTGTGACATCACTTGTGATAGTCCCTGTCGTGTGACATCACTTGTGACAGTCCCTGCCATGTGACATCACTTCTGATAGTCCCTGCCGTGTGACATCACTTCTGATAGTCCCTGCCGTGTGACATCACTTCTGATAGTCCCTGCCGTGTGACATCATGTCATGTGACGTTGGGTATCATGTCTATCCATGACTTTTTATTTCTTGTGTTGTGAATTATTTCTTCTGATGATCCCTGCCGTGTGTTGTTGGTTATCATGTCTTTTCACATTTATTTCATGTGCTGTCAATCATTTCCAATACCAATGTTCTCCCATGCCACAATTCCAGGTTGTCAAGCATCTTCTCTCTTGGTCTTCCTCTACCTCTCTCGCTCTTCAATTTGCCTGTTGTTACAATGTGTCTATCTTACCTTTTCTTGTGATGTGTCCATAAAATGTGGACTGTCTCTTTCTGATGCGGGTAAGCAGCTGTCTTTTTAAATTAACTTCTTTCACAATATTTTCATTACGCTGTTTGTCTGTGCATGGTGTTCATAACATTCTTCTATAAAATCACATCCCTGCTGTCTCAATATAATTTTTTACTGTTCTGCTTATTGTCCAAGATTCACATCCATACATCAGAATTGGTTCTATATAACTTCAAAGAACTCACTTTATCAGCTGAATTGACAAATATTACATAAGATTTTCATCATCTTGTGAAATGTTGCTTTTGCGTGAAACAATTCTACAATTGACTTCTTTAATAAATCTTCCATCTGATGTTATTAATGTATCCACATATTTGAATATGTTGACCTCCTTCAGATTGATCCCATCTACTTTGATGTTGCAATTTAATATTAGAATTCATTATTTCTAGCTAAACCTCATAACAAACTGTTCCGACTATTTCATATTTCATATTTCAGTTTCATCAACATCAGATCATATTGGGAGAATCTTCTTTCATACATGGATGTACGCTTGAGATATAGGTCAAGATGGCGTCTCATATTCCTCATTCAGCAGTCATCATATTAATCTTGTTCTACGTAGTGACTCTGTTTAGTAAGTGTGTCATTTAATGCATAATTAACATAAACATTTGTTTGTATTTCTGCAATAAATATTAGTAAACTTAGACATCTACCATTATCTAAACCTACAGGGACATGTTGCCATACTTTGCCTGTGACAGATCGGCAACAGGGACATGTCGCCATACTTTGCCTGTGACAGATCGGCAACAGGGACATGTCGCCATACTTTGCCTGTGACAGATCGGCAACAGGGACATGTCGCCATACTTTGCCTGTGACAGATCGGCAACAGGGACATGTCGCCATACTTTGCCTGTGACAGATCGGCAACAGGGACATGTCGCCATACTTTGCCTGTGACAGATCGGCAACAGGGACATGTCGCCATACTTTGCCTGTGACAGATCGGCAACAGGGACATGTCGCCATACTTTGCCTGTGACAGATCTGCAACATGCACTTGTAGAACAGATGAAGAAACCTTTGAACATTTTCTGCAGAACTGTCCCCGGTATGAAACATTGAGTAAGACTCACTCACCCACACCTGCAAGCAAATATATATGGAACCAAGGAACAACTTTAGACAACAAACCATAAGACATGTCTGATGGTGTGGACATCAAGTAAATGAATGAGTGAAATACTTAACATATATATACCACTGCTGAAGCAGAATGTGTCAGGCCATTGACACAAATAATACCACAACAATTCATCTCTGGACTATATCTTTCTGGTAATCCAATGGGGCTTTTGTATGCTAAGAGTGAGATTCAGTAGGATTATTGTCCTGCTAGTCCTGCTACGAGTGAGATTCAGTAGGACTATTGTCCTGCTACAAGTGAGATTCAGTAGGACTATTGTCCTGCTACAAGTGAGATTCAGTGGGACTATTGTCCTGCTACAAGTGAGATTCAGTAGGACTATTGTCCTGCTACAAGTTAGATTCAGTAGGGTTGTTGTCCTGCTACAAGCGAGATTCAGCAGGAGTTGGAAAACAGTTTTAAAACAATTTTCAATAACATTACAATGCACACATGCTCACCTTACTATAGAGTGTCCTGCATGGCCGAGAGGTTAGATTATTGGTCGCGTATCAGTGAGATGTAGGGTTTGTCTCCCAGTAAGGACTGGGTTCTTTTCTGTTGGAGAGTAAATTTTAAAACTCACCCTGTACATGACATGGTAACAGGAAACATTTATCACGCAGTCACAAGTACCACTTACCTGCGACATTCCCTCAAACGTTATTCACTTATCTGTAGTAGTTTGAGCAGTGATTCGCTATCTGTAGTAGTTTGAGCAGTGATTCGCTATCTGTAGTAGTTTGAGCAGTGATTTGCTATCTGTAGTAGTTTGAGCAGTGAATGTTTTCATTGTGGGTATCTGCTGCCTAAACACATTTTTTAACTAAGGTATTTTGCTAGAACTTTATTTTGCTAGAATTTTATGCGTGCATTTTGTGATCGATACTCACTTGTGATATGAGAGGCTGTGCACCTTAGAGGGAACATTGCCTACCAGCAACTCCCCAATGGGAAACATGCAGTATTGATAGTTTTTTTAGTCACATGACTTGTTTGATAACATGATCACTAACTTGTGTTTTTATTGTTTGATAACATGATCACTAACTTGTGTTTTTGTTTACAGCTGATGCTCTATCTCTGGAAGACTTACCAACAGGTCAGTTATACAGAATACATTCTTGTTTTTTTTTCTTTTGGGTTCCTTATAAATGCTTAGGTATATATTTCTTCTTCCGCATTCATTCTCAAACTCCCGCTGGATCTTTTGTAGCGGGACAATGGTCCTATTAGATTTCCATTAGGATGTAGTCCAGAGAATGGAAATGCGTTGTGTCACTGTTTTATTTGCGGCAATGGCCAGACACATCGGTCGTTGACGTAAGATATATATTTAAAAAGTTAAGTTTGTATAATATTTCTTCTATATTAATTTTGATGATTGACAAAATTGAAGAAAACAGTTGATAAATATTAAAATACATGGAGAGATGCTAGAACAAGTAGATAATTTCCAATATCTCTGACACATAAACACAAATCATGTTTGATGTGTTAGAGAAGTTAACAGGAGAATTTCAATGGCTAAAAGTACTTTCAGTGACATGAGGAAAAAACACCATGTGATGTGTTCTAGTGCCACCAGACATGTAAAAGAGTGCACTGTGACTTAATGGACACTTAGTGTGTGTGTTTATATATATATCTCTAGATGGAAAATTGTTCAACCTTCGGCGGCTTCGAGCAAAAACCAAATTAAATCACACACAATCAGGGATCTTCTATTTGCTGATGACTGTGCCCTAAATGCCAACTCTGAGGCTGATCTACAATGTATTATAGACAGATTCTCCAAAGCCTGTACCAGCTTTGGGCTTACCATTAACACAGAGAAAACAGAAGTCATGTTACAACCAGCACTTGGCAAAAGCTATCTCGAGCCCTGCATAAAGGTAAATGGTGTAGCACTGAAAGTTGTGAATAGATTCACATATCTAGGCAGTACGTTATCACAAAATGCCAACGTTGATGATGAAGTGTATACAAGGATCGCCAAAGCAAGCAGTACTTTCTGCAGATTGTACGCAAATGTTTGGCGTAGAAATGGCATTAACCTACAGACTAAGCTGAAAGTTTACAGAGCAGTGGTACTTCCAGTGCTGCTTTACGCTAGTGAAACATGGACTGTGTATAGACGTCATGTGAAAAAACGCAATCATTTTCATGCAAATTGTCTCAGAAAAGTTATGAACATCAGATGGCAAGACAAGATTCCAGATACCACTGTCCTTGATAGAGCTGGTATCCCAAGCATTGACACGATCCTGATGCAGACACAGATTCGTTGGGCAGGTCATTTGGTGCATATGCCAGACCATCGTCTGCCACAGATACTTCTCTATGGTGAGCTAGAGAAGGGTATACGATCTCGAGGTGGCCAAAGGAAGCGCTACAAGGACTCGTTAAAGGACTCACTGAAAGCCTGGGAAGAACTTGCACAAAATAGATCTACATGGCGTTCTAAAATAAAAAAGAGCGCATCATCTTGTGAAAAGAAGAGAAATGCAGCGGAGAGCAGCTAGAAAGTCACGGATGGACCAAGATCCGTCTACAGTCGTTATTCCATGTCCAAACTGTCCAAGGACATTTACAGCTCGAATAGGGCTCATTAGCCATCTACGAACTCATAATCAAGGACATAACTAAAATTGAATTTTCAAAAGTGGATGTAACAAATGGTCATCATCATCATGTGATGGACGAACAACACATACATCATCATCATGTGATGGACGAACAACACATACATCATCATCATGTGATGGACGAACAACACATACATCATCATCATGTGATGGACGAACAACATGAACATATAGGTAAAGTTTGTAACAGGGTAATGGATTTTTTGTGATTGCTAGAAACACACATAATAACACACACAAATCGACATTGCGACCAAAAGGTCTTTATCAAGTATATATACACAGCAAAAATGATGAGTAAGATATATATACACACACACATGCATAGGCTTACATATATGCATATATACATGCACACACACACACACATAGCGTGTTATCATATTCCATATTCTGTTGTCACAGAATATGACATCTGCAGTCAAGAGTCGGCTCAGATCAAGGCTGCGCTCTCACATCCAGGGGACTTCATGTACATTTATGTCAACTGGACACACCAATCTACACTATATGATTCTGATTCATGTGTGGCAACCTTTGAAACCTGCGATCACTGTCGTATCAAAGTCAATAGTGCTGAACCTCTGTTTCATATTCCAGAATGCCATCAAAATGGTGGAATTAACCGCAGTTGTGTTCCTGGGTAAGTATTTTAGTTGTGTTCCTGGATAAGTATTTTAGTTGTGTTCCTGGATAAGTATTTTAGTTGTGTTCCTGGATAAGTATTTTAGTTGTGTTCCTGGGTAAGTATTTTAGTTGTATCCTGTCTCTTTAGTAGTTGTGTTCCTGGGTCAGTATTTTAGTTGTATCATGTCTCTTTAGTAGTTGTGTTCCTGGGTAAGTATTTTAGTTGTGTTCCTGGGTAAGTATTTTAGTTGTATCCTGTCTCTTTAGTAGTTGTGTTCCTGGGTAAGTATTTTAGTTGTGTTCCTGGATAAGTATTTTAGTTGTGTTCCTGGGTAAGTATTTTAGTTGTGTTCCTGGGTAAGTATTTTAGTTGTGTTCCTGGAGAAGTATTTTAGTTGTGTTCCTGGAGAAGTATTTTAGTTGTATCATGTCTCATTAGTAGTTGTGTTCCTGGATAAGTATTTTAGTTGTGTTCCTGGATAAGTATTTTAGTTGTATCCTGTCACATTAGTAGTTGTGTTCCTGGATAAGTATTTTGGTTGTGTTCCTGGATAAGTATTTTAGTTGTATCCTGTCTCATTAGTAGTTGTGTTCCTGGATAAGTATTTTAGTTGTGTTCCTGGAGAAGTATTTTAGTTGTATCCTGTCTCATTGGTAGTTCAATTAAAGTCCACATTAGCTTTCATTTCTGGCCATGCCAAATTTTAAACCCAACAACTACTTTATTCTGTACATGGGCAAGAAATCGTCATCCTCTTTAATTTACTGACCCCCTGTTTCTCATAAGTAGTTCAGTATGTCAGTGGTATCCATTTTTTACCACCCAACACATTAATAATAAATGCCTGCCAATCTGTGCTTTCATTGCCGTGAACACCTTCCTGAAGTAACATCTTCCAAATTCAAACTTTCCTTCTATGTCAAACCACAGTTGACAAATGCTGCCTCTGCTTCCTGTTTTATTTGGTGATCTATCTCATTGTTTGATATTATATCTAATATTACGTCGAAGTCAGATGTGTCGAACCATTGGCACAAATAAGACAGTGATACAGCACATTTACTGTTGTCCAATGTATATTGTCCTGTTACAAGAGAGATCTAGCTGGAGTTTGGGAATGAACTGAAGAAGAAGAAGATAATATCCTATATTCATATTTTCTCTTTGTTCTGTATATCTAATCTCATGCCCTGTATATGATGTTCTATCTAATCTCATATTCTGTAAATCCTGTCAAAGATGGATGTATCAGGCCATTGGTGCAAATAAAATGGCAACACAACAAATTTCCATTCTCTGGACTACATCCTGCTGGAAATATAGTAGGGCCATTGTGCTGCTACAAGAGAGATCCAGCGGGAGTTTGAGAATGAAATCTAGTAGGGCCATTGTGCTGCTACAAGAGAGATCCAGCGGGAGTTTGAGAATGAACACTGAAGAAGAAGATATTCTGTAAATGATGTTCTATCTAAACTCATGTTCTGTCTAATCTCATGTTGTGTATATCACCAGCTGTGTGTATCTTCTACTGAGTGATGCCAAGTACAAGTCTGTGATGTGGAGAAGAGTTTCAAGTTCTCTAGCAGCCAAAGGATATGAGAGTTTGTCGAAACATCTGCAGGTTGTCGCTTGTGCCAACCATGTCTTTCCATTAAATATAACAATGAGACTTCTACTAACTGTGGTTGGTAAGTTCAACCGTGGGTTGATATGGCCTGTCAGGGGAGTAAAGAATAGTCACACTAACTTCCATGTATGTTGTTAGAGGTGATTAAGGAGGGGAGTAAAGCATACTGACACTGTTTAACTTCCATGTATGTTGTTAGAGGTGACTAAGGAGGGGAGTAAAGCATAGTGACCCAAACGTCATGCTGAAGTTGAATGTGTCTGGCCATAAGGTGCAGATATCACAGCAAAGCTATAAATTAAAACAATATATTTTAACCTATTGGACGCCCTCGTAAAAGGTGGATAGATAGTGTATTAGAGACACTTGGAAATATAACAGCAGAGGAGGCAAATAGAAGGGCAAAAGACCGTACACTCACTCTCCCCTCAACACCGAAAGGTACATGAGGACAGAAAGAAGAAGAAGATATTTTGTTCTCTAGACTGTGTCCTGCTGAACTGTAGGAATCTGAGAATGAAAGAAGAAGAAGAAATGACACTTTTACCTGTTATCATGAACGTTGTAACCTTGTTGCAAGACTAAACATTTTTTTGGTGTGGGGGACGAAGTGGAGTTACCTGTCCCATCAATGTCACAGTATCCCATAAACTATGCTGAAGTCAAATCCATCAGACCAAAAGGCACAGATATTGCAGCCAAACTGCAAATCATGACTATGCATTCCGGACTGTTTCCTGCTAATCTGCAGGAGTCTGAGACTGACTGAAGAAGAATTCATTGGTAAATCATGTTTACACTTTTCGCCTCCTTGACAAAAATCCTGGTGACTGTTTCAAATTGATGAAGGTTTCTGTGGACAAATTGATGAAGGTTTCTGTGGACAAATTGATGAAGGTTTCTGTGGACAAATTGATGAAGGTTTCTGTGGACAAATTGATGAAGGTTTCTGTGGACAAATTGATGATGGTTTCTGTGGACAAATTGATGATGGTTTCTGTCAACAAATTGATGAAGGTTTCTGTCAACAAATTGATGGTTTCTGTCAACAAATTGATGGTTTCTGTGAACAAATTGATAAAGGTTTCTGTCAACAAATTGATGATCTCTACAGTAAATCTATAATACTTGATATGTGAATAAATTAAGAAATTCATGATTTCGGAGGACAAATTCATAATTGTTTATGATCAAAATTGAAAATTTGTGAATATAAATTGAAAATTTGTGAGATAAGTTGAAAAATTTTGGAGAAAAAATGGATAATTTTTGAAGATAAATTTATTGTTCTATGTTTTATTTTCAGATCTAGTTGTTAGGTTCTTGATTATGTTCTTCTAGTGATTCCAATCATCATATATGAATTATTTTGTTGAAGTTTTCTTTCTTTGTTCACTGTTCCAGAAAAAGTTCAAGTAATTAATAGCAACATATATCTATCACGCTCTCAACGAACGATAACCAGCCCAGATTTTCCGAATCCTTATTTGGCAAGTGATGAACAGTTTGTATACATGTTTCAGGGCTCCTGGCCGAATTTCTACATTACAGTAACATTTGATGACTGGATGCTTGCCCCGTATTCTACCATACAGGTTTGATGATTACAAATAAGTCAGAATTAGTTTTGATCTATCTATTGTCATTTCCATCTATCTATTTGGTTTCCATCGTAAGAGATGTGTGTTTGAATTTTGTAAGTTTGTAATTTATGTAGTTTACTTTTGAATTCTTTCCTAAATCTCTCAGTTCATTCTTCTGTCTTCTAAAATAATCCCAAAATATTTAAATTCATGCACATACAGTATAACATTCTGATTAAAACCTTTAAATATGAAATCTCCTTCAAATTTCTTAATTTTTCTATTTCATTCAGGGAACATATTCTTCTATTTCATTCAGGGAACATATTTTTCTATTTCATTCAGGGAACAGATTCTGCTATTTCATTCAGGGAACATATTCTTCAATTTCATTCAGGGAACATATTCTTCTATTTCATTCAGGGAACATATTCTATTTCATTCAGGGAACATATTCTTCTATTTCATTCAGGGAACATATTCTTCTATTTCATTCAGGGAACATATTCTTCTATTTCATTCAGGGAACATATTCTTCTATGTCATTCAGGGAACATATTCTTTTATTTCATTCAGGTGCTATTTCTGAATGTGTTGACCAGCTTCAGCTAAGGGCATATTTCTGAATGTGTTGACCAGCTTCAGCTAAGGGCATATTTCTGAATGTGTTGACCAGCTTCAGCTAAGGGCATATTTCTGAATGTGTTGACCAGCTTCAGCTAAGGGCATATTTAAACAATCTGAGATATCTCATATACATCGTCTTGGATGTTACCCCTGTTACCAACGAGGGTGCCTTCAATTATGTTGTTGTTATGTCCATGTTGTTTTGTCTCTTTATATGACAGAAAAACCTCAGCTTTTATAATATTGTTTAGGAGTCAACAATCTTCGACATTTAAAGCGCTTATCATTATTGATTCATATTTTGTGCTGTCTGTGGTATTCTAAAAATCCTTCTGTAGTGTCTCATTCTAATCGCAGCAATTCTCTATGCCAATGTTTTATAAGTGTCCATGTTTCACAACCATAGATTGCTACTCGAAATATGCTTTCTTATTTATAACATATAAATTACTTATTTATTTTCATTGTTTCTTGGTTATTTGGTTATGTTCTTTTTTTAAAATAAAAATTATATTATATTAATACTGTTAGCTTTTTTTGTATTTCCAGTTCGAGGGAGCTAATGTTGTCAACCGAATTTCTGGATTAAATATACGACCTTATATCGTATCTCATGGACAATCAATGAACATGACTTTTAGCACCGGGGAATACAGAAGAGTATTTAGTAATCTAAGCTTTCTAGGATTTAAAGCTGTGGTCAGATTTTATAACAGTAAGATATTTCAGCCATATTTTTTTTAATCTGAACTATTAGTGAATATATATTTTTTTTAAATCTGTACAACCTGAACTATTAGTGAATATATATAATATATCTATTGTCATTTGCACTTGTGACATTAAGCATCATGGGAGGAAATTGGAATTGTCTGTCTGTTGCCATTTGGGTCGCATTGGCCATGGCCAAGAAACAAAGTATCTTTGATTGTCTCCACAATCTAGTTCTTGATCATTCTCATGCCTTGCAGCCAGATTTACTGCTGTTGTAGGCATGAAGTGCTAGTTCTTGTAGCCAGATCTACTGCTGTTGAGGCATGAAGTGCTAGTTCTTGTAGCCAGATCTCATGCTGTTGTAGGCATGAAGTGCTAGTTAAATATAGTGTGACCAAATCTCCTGGTTTGCTGTCTCTTGATGTAGTCTTAACTTGAGATGGTCTTTATTTCTTTCCTGATATCTTCATTTCTCTGTCAATCTCTTCGTGACTGTTCCTCAGCCATGTCAATGAAATAAAAGACAGCAATCACCTCCCAGACAAGAGACAAGAACTGAAAAGAGTAGAAAAATGTTTACCACAACAGGCATGTTTTAACATGCCAGAAATCTAGACACAATTAAGAGATAATACAGCGAAAGGTTCCAACCCAGGAAGTCTTATGAAAGCAAAACAGAAAACAACAGACACCCAGAATGGATTCATGTCTATACAGATGGGTCTGCTTTCAAAACCATCATCAATGCAGGTTATGGTGTCTATATAGAATATCCAGACAAAACATCTGATGAATTGTTTGATGCCTGTGGGGATATATGTTCTAACTATGAAGCTGAAATAACAGCACTAGAAGTTGCCTTGTACCACCTGAAGCTCATATTTTATGCCTTTCCATCAAAAGTCCAAAACATTTTTACAGACTCTATGTCCACTCTTCAAGCACTATAATGTGATCGGCATTGTAAACCTGAACTAGTTCAAATATATCACCATGCCAACCAGCTGCTTACATCTTATGAAGTCAGCATTGTTATGTAGTGGATTCCTGGTCACTCAAACACACATGGCAATGACAAGGCAGACAGACAAGCAAAGATGGAAGCTCAACAAGAACAGCCTTATACACAAACAACCATGCACAAAGTTAAAATGATGTTGAAATCTGTGAACAAAGAGAATTGAATGAACAGATGGGCCATTGGGAACACTTGTAGAGAAATCTATAAATATATGACCAGCCCATATCCTAAAGACAACATCAACCTCCTGGGAAGGAAAGACCAGAGTATGATTTTCTGACTTCACACACATGTACAGCTTGACAATCTCTTGAACAGAATACAACCACTATATGCTCCGGGCTGTGCACACATCCCTATGAAACAGTTGACCACCACCTTTTTGGATGACATCAGGAAAATGCTTCTCCCTCCAGGGCCAGATAAATGGAACACATTATATGGAACAAACACTGACAGCTCACAAACACTGAATCAGCAACCAACCATCCATAACCATCTTGTGCATGCAGGCGTGACAAGTGTTGATGATAATATTGATTTTAGTTTTAATTATGTAATGTTTTGGTAATGCTACCATTTTTCCCTTAAATTTTCTTTAATTTTGTCATTTTTATCTTTTTGAGTTATACAGTTTTTGTCCATTTTTTTTCCCAGGGCTTATAGACATACCTCATGTTGTGACAGGTAAGATTTTGTTTGTATCAGTCCCTGGAAATATGATCCATAACACTCTTGTACCCTTGTGTGCAATGGGGAAGCTTCGTCAAGATCTTTATTTCATACCCAGAAGAAACTCAAATCACTTGGTGTGCACCAAATGTCAGCGGTGTGTACCAAATGTCAACGGTGTAAAATGCTATGAGGAGAGGTCTCCTACTGGGAGGGGGGGGTGTAAACTCCAGGGAATTTGTGGCTATTCTATCTTTCTGCAATATGTGAATTTGGTGTCATGAGTTTGTCTCCTACCACAGATCCTTACGTGTTGGAGGAGTCCTTAGCAACCCAGCTCCGGACTCAGGTCACTGGGGTGGATGGGACAGCCATCTGTGCAGTCCAAGATGGTTATCCAATTATGCAAGTTTAATATGTTTGCCTGATTCTGGACTCTTCCAAAGAATGTCACATGTTGCTTGGATCTGTCTTTCATAACGATCCATGTGCCATCACAGCTAGGGAACCATGAAAATGTCGACTGCTGTGGCCATGGTCACAGCTGGAGTTTCCCAAATTTATTATTCAATGCTGGGTTCTCTGAATGTTGCGCACCATCAAGGGAAACAAACAGCGGTGATTACTAGCATGATTATTTTTTGTAGTATTTAGGAATAACTGTTTTATATAATATTCCCACATCAAAAATTATAATGTGGATCAATCATGCATTTTGTCTCAAGTGTCAGAATCTGAAATGGAGTAAATCTTCCAAAATATCATATCTCATATATGCTTTTTGCATCTATCTAACACTGCCACCAGGTCTCTCTTGTAGCAGGATAGTCTCACTAGAGTTCCAGCAGGGTGTAGTCCAGAGAACAGAAATGTATGATGTCGTTGTTTTATTTTTGTACCAATGACTCAACACATCCATATTTGCTACTGGTGACTAATACATTCTGTGTGTATACCACTGAATGGTGGGTGTATACCACTGAATGGTGGGTGTATACCGCTGAATGGTGAATGTAAGTAACTATATTTCTAGTAGTCCAGTCATACATTGCAACCTGTTTCCCGTACTGCACATGGGGCATCAACCTCAAACCCGCTGTCAAACTTGTTTTACCATTTTTGCTGTTTTCGGTGTCACTATTGACATCACCCACACTTTCTGTGTCACTATTGACATCACCCACACTTTCTGTGTCACTATTGACATCACCCACACTTTCTGTGTCACTATTGACATCACCCACACTTTCTGTGTCACTATTGACATCACCCACACTTTCTGTGTCACTATTGACATCCCCCACACTTTCTGTGTCACTATTGACATCACCCACACTTCTCTTTCTGTGTCACTATTGACATCACCCACACTTCTCTTTCTGTGTCACTATTGACATCACCCACACTTCTCTTTCTGTGTCACTATTGACATCAGCCACACTTCTTTCTGTGTCACTATTGACATCACCCACACTTTCTATGTCACTATTGACATCACCCACACTTTCTGTGTCACTATTGACATCACCCACACTTTCTGTGTCACTATTGACATCACCCACACTTTCTGTGTCACTATTGACATCACCCACACTTTCTGTGTCACTATTGACATCACCCACACTTTCTGTGTCACTATTGACATCACCCACACTTCTCTTTCTGTGTCACTATTGACATCACCCACACTTCTCTTTCTGTGTCACTATTGACATCACCCACACTTCTCTTTCTGTGTCACTATTGACATCACCCACACTTCTTTCTGTGTCACTATTGACATCACCCACACTTTCTGTGTCACTATTGACATCACCCACACTTTCTGTGTCACTATTGACATCACTCACACTTTCTGTGTCACTATTGACATCACCCACACTTTCTGTGTCACTATTGACATCACCCACACTTTCTGTGTCACGATTGACATCACCCACACTTTCTGTGTCACTATTGGCATCACCCACACTTTCTGTGTCAATATTGACATCACCCACACTTTCTGTGTCACTATTGACATCACCCACACTTTCTGTGTCACTATTGGCATCACCCACACTTTCTGTGTCAATATTGACATCACCCACACTTTCTGTGTCACTATTGACATCACCCACACTTCTCTTCCTAACAGCAGAAGCTAGAATTGTTTACTTTTATTCATCTTCATCAAGTGCCATCTCCACAATGAAGATTGCCTGCAATTATTGTTATTATCTTTAATGTTTCAACATTTGATTATACGGCAGTGCAACATCTGCATTACTCTTTTCTCAAGGATCTATATCTCTGCTGCTTGAAGTCACTTATTTGTTTACTCATTGTCCATGATTCACATTCATAAAGTAGCAATGTTTTTATATAAATAATATTGTGTTGCTGCAGGCTGTGATTATATGGTTACTGCATCTGAGGGAGGGATTATGCACTTGAATGCTGCAGCTGATGGACTGAACCGAGATTGTATATGGATCATAAAGAAAGTTCCCAGCTATCATGGTGTTTACTTGAAGATTATTCGATACAAGACTCGTTATGGTAAGTCAGTGTCAATCTTTCTGATTTAGTGTTTTTGCAAATTTAAAACACTTTCTATTCTGACAAATTTAAAACACTTTCTATTCTGACAAATTTAAAACACTTTCTATTCTGACAAATGCCTGAATTCCAGTTAACCCAACTACATTTCAGCTCAGATATGGCTCCTCATTTGTGTGTCTGCTTGTGTAAGACTTGCCAATCCCCAGGAAACAGCTTTGACTAGATGGTTGAAATACATAGACCTTTAAAATAGGGAAATGTCCCAATCCACCAGTACACAGAAGATAGTACATGGCTGGCCATAACATTTTTTTGTATACAGTCTTCACATTCCAAGTTGCTATATATGGATGTGAATCATGGACAATCACCAATTAATGAGAACAATTGCAGCATTTTCAACAAAATGTTACAGAACTTAGAATGACAGATAATATCTATATTGAAAGTAAAACATAGTGGTGGCTAAACAACAAGGTTCTTTTCAAGAAAAAATACTCCATCGAGACCAGCACCGTGCAGAGGTGATGGGGCTTAGTTCAGCCATCAGGGGCTGGAAACTAAGACTGGTCGGGCAGTCCCACTCGAGCAGGACCATAGTCCTGCCCTAGTAAGCAGAGTGCTGAAGACGGAGGCATCCAGCCAAAAGGCGCACAGATAATCAGGATGCCACGCACAAAACACAATGGAAACATGTCTACATCTATAAATAGTTATGGTGCCTGCCCTGTGGTGGACGTTCAGGCAGGGACGGTGCCGGGCCCTATACCTCGAAAGGGCCCAACCTCAGTTACTGGAAGTCCTTTTCAATTGCCCCGAGGAGCCAGGAGGCAAGGGAATAGAGCTACTGGCCAAACAAACAAACGACCAATAAAAATAATGCACTGGAATGCTGAGGGTGTCAACAGTAAAAGAGATGGATACAGCAAAAAATTGGAACTTGAAAATGTCCTCAGTGAAGAACAAGTTAACATATGCTGTATCCAAGAAACACACCTCAGCAGCGACATAGCCTTCAAAATCAGAGGCTACCAGTGCTACCGATCTGACCGAAAGGAAGGCGAAAGGGTGGAATTCTGACACTTGTTAAAAACAATATCAGCGCATGTCAGCTTGAAGTATATATGGAAGGGGCAGAATACCAGATGCTCCACCTAAAAACAGACAGTGCAGAATTCCATCTCCTGAACTACTACTGCCCAAATGATAAACCATTGGCACTAGACACAATTCCAGACAAAGAGAGACTTATGGTGTGTGGTGACTTCAACAGCCACTCTCAGAGCTGGGGCTACGATCATATCGACAAGAGAGGTGAGGAACTTGAGAGCTGGCAGGATGAAAATAATCTCATCCTTATTAACCAGCCAGCAGACTCGCCAACCTTCTACTCGAGAGCATGGCACACCACCTCTACACCAGACCTAGCATTCCACTCACCAGGCTTGGAATGGAACATCACACGTGTTGTTGGAAAGCAGCTTGGAGGTAGTGACCACAGACCAGTATTTCTGGAAATCCACAATGAATTTACCACGGACAGCAGCACGCTCACTAGGTGGAACTATAAAAGGGCAGACTGGAAAATGTACCAGCATTTAACCAGTGTTCTAGCTAAGGACATGAACTTGGACAAAGACATCAATAGAGCAGTGAGTGAATTTAATAGATGTATACTACATGCTGCTAGTAAAACCATACACAGGGGAGCACGCAAAAACTACAAACCCTACTGGAATGATGAACTGGAAAAGCTGCAAAATGAGATGGAAACATCTAGACAGCA
Source organism: Meghimatium bilineatum (assembly GCA_034231615.1). Lineage (NCBI taxonomy): Eukaryota > Metazoa > Mollusca > Gastropoda > Stylommatophora > Philomycidae > Meghimatium > Meghimatium bilineatum. Next base: position 987,997 of record CM067310.1, on the reverse strand, counting down.
GGCTGAGAACAGACCTAGCCAAGAACATCACAACAAATATCAGCAAACAAAGGCTAAATTTCAAAGAGCCAAGTTACAAGCCAGACGGAGCAGCTGGAAAGAAAAAACAGAGTCGCTGAACCTAGAAAGAGATACTAGGAAATTATGGAAACTTGTAAAACAACTAAATGATGAAGGTACAGGGAGAAATACCAGGATCACACTTTATAAAGATAGAAACATTTTAACAGGTAAACATGCAGCTGATTACTTTGCAGAAGACAATAACGTCAAAGTCAGCCCAGACAAACAACAGGAGGTTCGAGAGAACCAGCAAAACATTGGACAAGGTGAACCTATACCTGAAGTCATGGAGGCACCAATCACAATGAGAGAACTGGAGCATGCAATATCCAAATTGAAAATGAAAAAGTCCCCTGGAGCTGATGGAGTGTCCAATGAAATGATTAGAAACCTGGGAATTGCAGCAAGAGCAAAGCTACTGCAGATCTTTAACACAAGCTGGTCCACGGGTAATGTACCACAGGCGTGGAGAGAAGCAATAATGATACCACTCCTCAAATCAGGAAAAGATGGCAACACAGTCTCCAACTACAGGCCCATCAGCCTCACAAGCTGTCTATGCAAAACAATGGAACGCATTATCAATCTTAGGATGCAGTGGTACCTTGAAAGTGAAACCTTCTGGTATCACAGCAAACAGGTTTCAGACAGTGCTACTCTACTGAAGATCAGGCAACCTACCTCTCCCAAGAGATTGAGGATGCCTTCCAAGAAAAGAAACTGGTACTAGCAGCATGGATAGACCTCAGAAAAGCATTTGATAAGGTCTGGAAAGAAGGGCTCCTAAAAAAATTGCGAAATTGCAGGGTTAGCTCAAGAATGTATAAATGGGTAAAAGCATACCTGCATAATAGAAGAGCCAGGGTACAATTAGATGGTCGCAAGAGCAAGAAAGTTCTACTGCGTCATGGAGTCCCCCAGGGAGGAGTCCTGTCGCCCACACTTTTCTTGGTTTACATCAATGACCTAGTTGCTGAACTACCACACGGGATCAAAGTGGCAATGTATGCTGACGACCTGGTGATCTGGTGCACAGAAGAACATGCGACAGTGGCCACTAACAAATACAAAGAGCTATCGATGCCCTAACCTTATGGGCTAATAGATGGTGCGTCAGCATTAACACAGATAAGTGCAGCACTACACTTTTTACCCTCTCACCAAAACAAAAAGCCGGTCATATCAAAATAGATGGAGAGCTCTTGAAAGAAGACAAACAACCCACATACCTCGGAGTTACTTTTGATGATAAACTGACATGGAAGCAGCACATAAACAAAGCAACAACAAAAGCCAGGAGGAAGTTAGCTATCCTGAGAAAACTAAGTGGAACCACATGGGGAGCCAGTGGGAATATACTCAGTAAAGTTTACCAGCAAGGCATAAGACCACACCTGGAATATGGTTCAGCTGCGTGGTGTCCTGCATCAAACACCACATTACAAGATCTAGATAAAGTGCAAAACCAGGCACTTAGAATAATGTTGGGAGCAATGAAATCAACACCCATAGCAGAGATGCAGAAAATGGGAAGATTGCAAACACTTGGCGAACGCAGAGACACAAAAGTACTAATTCAAGCAGAAAAGTTTCAGTGTATGCCAAGCCATCCAATGAAGGAAAGATTCCAAAATCTAGCAATGGGACGACTGAAAAGGAGCAGCTTTATCCATCAAGCTAAACGACTCCGTAGACAACTTACAGACCTACCTGAAGTTGGCAGCCCCTTAAGGTCTGTACCAGAGCAAACCCCGTGGAGTGAAAGCCATGGAATGCCAATATACATTCAGACCCATGTGAAAGGAATACTAAGCGAGGACGAACAGAACAGTGTGCAGCGAATGACAGTCACCCTCAGTTTCCTGGATGAGGAATATCCACAAGATATATGGGTCAGAGTGTACACAGATGGGTCAGCACAGAATGCTGTGAGGAATGGAGGTGCAGGTGTATATATAGAATATCCACACAAGCCTAGAGATACAATCAGAACACCGACAGGAAAATTCTGCAATAATTATGATGCAGAAATCCAGGCAATTAGTGTGGCAGCTAAATAACTGCTGAACTCCAACTCTGACCTACAGCCTGTGGTATTCCTGACAGATGCAAGGTCAGTGCTTCAAGCTCTCCAGTCTGGAAAACTAACAGACTTGAAAAAACTACTTAGCGAATTGTCTTACCAGTATAGGGTAACCATGCAGTGGATACCCTCTCACTGTGGAATACCAGGAAATGAAAAAGCAGACCAACTGGCTAAGGAAGGTGCTGCTGAAGACCAACCAGATATACCAATCACCTACCATCAGAAAAAACAGATAAAGTCAATAAGAAAGCCACAAACACCAACACAAGATGACTATCACAATATGAACAGATCAGAACAAGTTATAATTCTACGTCTCAGAACAGGACACAACCGACTCCGCAGTCACATGTATACAAAGTTCAAGATTGGCAACACGGCCATGTGTACATGTGGACAGGCAGCACAGAGTGCCAAACATATACTTCAAGAGTGTTCTGAGCATGAAACGCTGAGGCAGACATATTGGCCAGAGGAAACAACACTGGAATCAAAACTCTATGGGACACTGTATGAACTACAAAAGACAGTGAGTTTTATTAAGGAGACAGAATTACAGATATAGACATGTTTCAAGTGAACGAAAGAAGAAGAAGAAAAAATAATATTTTAACCGTATCAAACAGCCTAGAAAAAAAAATAATGTAGGGAGTTTGTTTATATACACACACACACACACACACAACCTTCACACTTTTTATGAAATCTGTGCTGATACAAAAGATTGTAATTTTGTGCCATCACTGAATACTGATTGAGACTTGGATACAAAATGGCTACCATTAGAATGTTGAGTTTACTTGTGACCAATAAAGATGCAGTATGCATGTTACAGTTGCGAGGATTGCTGCGGATGCAGAAAGTCCTGTTACCCACTGAGAGGAACACCCCTCCCCATTGTGAATACTGCCCACTGAGAGGCCCACCCGTACAATCCTCCTAAATGAAATATCTCGAGCTCCAGCCAGTGATCAGAAATTGTAGCCAAGGGAAATAATCATGAGAAAACAATTGTCTCTCCTGTGACATTTATTTTGTTTCGCATGCCGTAAAAAAGGTAGACCCTTATTTTGGAAATGGTCCCTTTTTTGTATAATTATGGAAACTAGTTTTTACAGCAGCAAGAGGTTGCTAGAGCATAGTGGTAAAGTCACTTACAAGCAACTAACACATCATCTTACATATATTGTTCATGGTGCATGCAGTATCCTAAATTTCCATGTATAAACCCATCCAAAAAATGCAATGGATGTGATTTTGGCATCTCGAAAGTGTCCAAAGTCTAAAATCTGTTTATAGACCAAGGTGGAGAAAATATAATAATGCATTCAATAATATTGTGTAATCTCGTTATTATAAGGATGAAGGGACATACTAAAAGGAAATTAACACACAACCAACGACGTACATAGCCAAACATACACCCACACACACAACTAGCATGCCACTACATCCTCCTACTTTCGTAAGTTATATTAGATTTGTTTTCCTTCTAATTTTTATATCAGATTTTTTTCCTCCCCTTCCTTTCACAAATGATGCTTTATATTTTTAAAGAATTGATGGACTCCTGTGATTACAGTCTGGAAGTTCGGGGAGGCCTTACATCCACAGAAGAGCAACGTCTGAAGATGAGACCTAATGATCACATTCTCAGCGATGCAGTGCAGAGATCTCAGAATGGCTTTTATATTCGAATTAAAGGCTGTTACGTAGACGATTCTGTAGTTATATCATATGCAATGTATTCATATGGTAAGTAAATACTGGGTGTGTACATGTCATCAGCGAGGACAGCTTGAGTTACATGCATTTAAAAATTTAGATTTTAGTTGTAGAACCAGTATTTTGTGTATTATTTTTTTTGAAGACGTTATTTATTTGTTTACATTATTTATTTGTATTGTGTGATACTATTGTTGCTGGAGGGTCTCTAGGCCTGGTGTCAGCACCAACTCTGCACCTTTGCTTGCTTGGGTAGGACTATGGTCCTACTTGATGTAGGGAAGGGCATGACTAACCTTAGTTTCCAGCCTGTCACATCTGACTTTGAGGGACAAGAGAGATCTGGTTACAAGCTGGATATGTATGATACAGGAATCATGGGTACAGGATACCAGAAATCCTGTAGCATGGAGAGGAAAGATTAGGATTTGGGGGAGGGGGGTTAAGCAGGTAGATCAAGGAAGCATAATACTTAGATTTTATGTGCATACTACAAAAATAATGGAATTTTAGTTAGTAGTTTAATTAGAAGTATTTCATTTGTAGATTGCAACATATTGTATGAAAATGTCAAATGCCTGCTTGCAGATTGCAACAAATTGTTTGAAAATGTCAAATGCCTGCTTGCAGATTGCAATAAATTGTTTAAAAATGTGAAATATTTGCTTGCAGGTTGCAGTGACTACAGAGAGTATTACAAATGTGACAATGGGCAGTGCATATCTGAGCATCTGAAATGTGATTCATATGATCACTGCGGAGATAACAGTGACGAGATCCCGAGCATGTGTGGTATGTAGTTTTCCTGGTATACATATTTCTCGGATTTCTAAAAAAGTACAAACTGAAAGATTTTTTAAAAATCATTTTTTTGGTTTTTGATTGGAACAATGAAGGATAAGTGTTCCTTAATTAACAAGTGATTCAGTCAGACAAGGATGTCTGGAGTGAGATTCATCAAGTGATTCAGTCAGACAAGGATGTCTGGAGTGAGATTCATCAAGTGATTCAGTCAGACAAGGATGTCTGGAGTGAGATTCATCAAGTGATTCAGTCAGACAAGGATGTCCAGAGTGAGATTCATCAAGTGATTCAGTCAGACAAGGATGTCTGGAGTGAGATTCATCAAGTGATTCAGTCAGACAAGGATGTCTGGAGTGAGATTCATCAAGTGATTCAGTCAGGCAAGGATGTCCAGAGTGAGATTCATCAAGTGATTCAGTCAGGCAAGGATGTCTGGAGTGAGATTCATCAAGTGATTCAGTCAGGCAAGGATGTCCAGAGTGAGATTCATTAAGTGATTCAGTCAGACAAGGATGTCCGAAGTGAGATTCATCAAGTGATTCAGTCAGACACGGATGTCTGGAATGAGATTCATCAAGTGATCCAGTCAGGCAAGGATGTCCAGAGTGAGATTCATGAAGTTTCTCTCGAAACAGTTCAGTTCTGTGGTGGATAAGCAGATTACACGCCTCAGACAGCCAATATACCAGGTTCAATTTCCACCACAGACAGTTGTATATCTGGACCATTCAGAATACAATGGCAACCTACTGATGTAAATATTGCCTATGAAGTCAGTACAGCCGAAAATACTGGATTGATCGTTTCATTCTTAATAGGATTATTTATTACCTATCCACAGGTGAATGATGGTTGATAGCATCCACACTTGCCACCATTAGGCATAGAAGTGGGAGCTTCAGTTGTCATTCTATGGCCAGATGTGTCCTTGGTGTCATTAAGTCTATGTTTGTTCAAGGTGATCTTGATGTTTTCTATCCACCGTTTTCTTGGTCTGACTTTGGCCTTATGTCTGGATATTCTTTTGTTATATGCTCTTATTGGTATTTGGTTTATGTTCATTCTCATAAGGTGACCACACCATTTTACTTGCTGTCTTTCAATATGTGATATTATACCAACTATTTTCCTAATTTCTTATTTGATCTAGTTTAGTAAAACCATTGCAGCTTTTCTCTGACACTTCATTTCACTTGTCATGATTTTCTTCTGCTGCAAAGCTGTTAAAGACCATGTCCATGTTTGACATTGGTAGCAGAGAGTGTTGGTATAAAAATTGTAGATATTGTGTCTTTTGATTTTTGGGTGGAGAAGTAATGGAGCTTCAATAGGTATGCTACCACTTTGAGACCACCAAATATGAAGATTGCATAATCAAAGATGATGATATATATGTAGTCAGTACAAGTCAGACATGATATACATGTAGTCAGTACAAGTCAGACATGATATACATGTAGTCAGTACAAGTCAGACATGATATACATGTAGTCAGTACAAGTCAGACATGATATACATGTAGTCAGTACGAATGGAAAAATAGATGACGAATGTTTGTTTGATGTGATAAGTTTTCCATTCGTCGACTTTTGATGTTTTGTGTTTATCTTGATAAAGACCTTTTGGTTGAAACGTTAAATATGTTTAGTGTATTGGTATGTTTTCTTGTGTGCACATCATTACCCACTAGTTATAGTCTGTCGTGTCTGAGTGAAGCGATTATATAAACCAGTGTTTTATGTAAGTTCAATCGAATCTCATATAAAGTGTTTTAAATAGATGGACATGGTGAGAGAAGTTCTTGTCTAGCTTGTAGTTGTATACATTGAAATAGATGGGTATGTGGGAGAAGTTCTATTTTATTTGTTTCAGATTCTATATTGCGATGTATTTCTCACAGTTTGCTTTATTTGTTCCCATTTTTTGTGTTCCGCAATTTTATGAAATTTCTATTCTAGATTATAATGTAAACACAATTTCATTTTTCTTCTGTGAAGGTCGTGTCAGCTCAAAAATTAGAACATCACAAGGTGGTAAGGGAAAACTATAGTATAAAATTATACTCTACTAACTTCCAAAAAAATCACGTTATAAACTTATAAACTACTAACTTCATGAAATAACTATCAAACCTTGTACACTGCCATCCTGTGTTTGGCGTATCCTGTACAGAACATTGTCTTCACTTCCATACTGTAAGCCTCTTAGTTCTGTACTAGCTTCTCTACCTACCAGCCTGTTCCAGTGTCGTGTTCAGAAGGTCTTCAATGTTATTGTGTCTATCGTAGTCTTGGTTTGCCTCATGTTCTCTTTCCTGGAACTTTTTACTTGATTAATCTTTCTAAACAATTGACTTTTTATATGTCCAAAATAGGTTTACTTGAATTTTATATAGTTTTGAGGAACCAGTCTTCTATGTTCAAGTCTTTGCAGACGTCTGCGCTGGTTCATCTTTCTGCCAATGATATTCTTCGAACCTTTCTGTAACATTTCATATTGAATGCTGATACTTTCTTTTCCATCACGGATTTCTTGTCCATGTCTCACAGCCATATATTGTCACTGGAAAGATATAGCTTCTAAATAGTTGTAACATTTATTTTTCTGTTTGCCCCTTGCCATCAATTTTTCATCTGTTATGTTTTTGTAGGGCTATTACTTATCAATTTCTGATCTCTCACATCTCATTCTCATGTGGTGTTGATGGTTGAACCGAGATATTCTAAATTGTTGACATTTTTAGTTGGTACACTACTAACTATATAAAATTATAATTCTCTAAACTATTATATTATAACTTTTTAAACTTATACACTACTAACTACATAAAATTATAACAGTATAAATTTATATACTACTAACTTCATAAAATTATAATATTATAAACTTATACACTACTAACTTATGAAATAATAACTTTATAAACTTATACACTATTAATTTGCCATCTAGACCAGCCCATCTGTTATAAAGATGGGGCTTAAGTTCGCCAGTGCCAAAAAAATACTAGGTTTGAGGGGGTCTTATCACACTTGAGTATGTCCTTTGATGTTATGGACATTTTAAAAAATGTCCTTTGATGTTATGATGGACACACTTGAGTCCATGGGAAACACAAGATTTCTAAGTTGTGACAAGACATGGTGGGACAGCTGGTATTGTGATGATGTTCCTCCTTCGCAAGCAAAGATGAGCATTGCATGTAAAACAATAAATACAATAAACACGTTAAAGAACAAAAATTGATAATATTTAATTTGGTTTGTGAGTTCGTAGATGCCTGATGAGTCAGATTCGGGTCCAGAAAGTTCTATTGCAGTGCTTGCAGGAGTGCTGAAGGTTCGGGGTAGGAGTGTTTTTGGATTTGTCCTAGCACTTCTTACACTTGTAGATTGCCCGCAGTGTTCTTTGAGACAGACAGATCCTCATCGTGAATAGTCTATGTAGTGTGATGGAGGTAGGGATGAAAGGTGGTGTCCCACACAAATATCTCAACACATGTTGACACAGTCATAGGGAATGTAGCATAGAATCTGTGAATGTGACACAGTCATAGGGAATGTAGCATAGAATCTATAAGAATCAATATAATAAAACCTGTCATGGTCGGTGGCATCATGAGACATTTGGTGTAGAAAGATCACAACACATCTCTGTCCTCTATCATCCTGTGAGTTTGGAAACCCAACACCCTGTCAGGTCCTGGATATTATCCAGTCATGTCTTCTTCTGATCACCCCATCTTCTTTCACCCTCCACATACCTTGAAGAACATCTTTTTTATGGATAACCTACAACACATACCTATTGTCTCAAAATAATAGTTGAGTGGGCTTGTTTTAATATGGTGGTGCCCAGCTCCTCTACAAAACTTCTACGGCCACAGAAAAACCGAGCTGTTATCGCATGCCAGTTTACAGGAAGTTCAACTGCATATTTGTACCTGAACATGCTAGGATCCGAGGATATAAACGTGCAGACAGTCTTGCTGTTAGACAATCATGAAAACCACACAAGCAGCGGATCAAACTGATGTTCCGAATACCCTTATGGAGATAGGATGGGTGACCAAAGCAACAAATATTTGTCAATCTGCAACCTTGAGCAGCCTACATGAAAATAATGTTGAGGTATGTGAGTAAACATGAATGTTATGCAGGTAATCAGGGGACTCGGCAGTACATTGTGTGTAGTCAGTCACAACATGATAAGGGATAGCTTTAGAAGGTCTGAGCATTTATGGTTCGATGTGCAGTGAGAATGTATGGTTTACAGAGACATGAGTCACCACAGAATACTATAGAGTATTGCTTTTGCTTACAATTGCCTTACGTATGCTTAACGTTTGTTCTCTCACCAGAGTACTCCTCCAACAATGTCAGCAATGCTAACTCTCATGGTTATGACTACTCACTCAGTATACATGTCATTATCCCAATGGTTGTCTCAGCTATTCTCGGCATCGGCATTGTTTGTTTACTCATCATCTTAATCCGTCGGTGTCGCCGCCTACGCAATGCCACATATAGGTCATCTAATGATTATGTACGGCAGAGAAGAGGTAAGAAGTGTTTCTGATTGTCCATAATTGGTTGAAAGCAGCACTAACAGATGTAGTTTGTAAGAAGTTCTTGTTTATCTTTGAGTGAAACACTAACATATATAGCTTGTAACGCCCGTGTGTTGCCGGGGCCCGAAAGGGGAGCAAAGAATAGCAACACTGTTTACCTTCCATGCATGTCGTAAAAGGCGACTAAGTAGGTTATGGGATGGAGTTGGCTGTCCCATCCCATATAGGGTCAGTGACCCAAAGCCATGCTGAAGTCACGTGTCAAGCCGGAAGGAGCAGATATCGCAGCAATGCTGAAAAACCATGACACAACACATTCCGTTCTCCGGACTACATCCTGCTAATCTGCAGGAGTTTGAGAACAAACACAGAAGAAGAATATAGCTTGTAAGAAAGTTTAATTCTCTGGATTGTGTGGCTATTCTGCAACATACATAATTGAATTAATGACTTTCATCTCCTGCAGAGTTGAATTAATGACTTTCATCTCCTTCAGAGTTGAATTCATGACTTTCATCTCCTTCAGAGTTGAATTCATGACTTTCACCTCCTTCAGAGTTGAATTCATGACTTTCACCTCCTTCAGAGTTGAATTCATGACTTTCACCTCCTTCAGAGTTGAATTCATGACTTTCATCTCCTTCAGAGTTGAATTCATGACTTTCATCTTCTTCAGAGTTGAATTCATGACTTTCATCTCCTTCAGAGTTGAATTCATGACTTTCATTTTAAACCCGTTTCTAATGATATCACTGATGGTTAATGTATTTTTTAGGCAGACCTTGGTCATGGCGTAACGGAGGTGGCTTGATGAATGTAACAATAAGTTCAGGAGAACATCCTCCATCCTACGAGGATGTTATCCACAGCACTCCCATTGGACAGTTAAATATGGTATGAATATTTTCTTTTCTTACTATCGCTGTAACCACCTTCTCCCTGTTGCATGTTTGTCAAACAAATCTCCTGGAATTTCTCACAATATTTTATATATACCTGTATGTATTCTGTGTCATGTTGTGTTAATTTCTGTCATTTTGTCTTAGTTTATGTATAAGTTTCTGTCATTCTGATTATTTATTTATGATTATATTCTGATTATTTATTCATGATTATATTCTGATTATTTATTTATGATTATATTCTGATCATTTATTTATGATTATATTCTGATCATTTATTTATGATTATATTCTGATAATTTATTCATGATTATATTCTGATTATTTATTCATGATTATATTCTGATTATTTATTCATGATTATATTCTGATAATTTATTCATGATTATATTCTGATTATTTATTTATGATTATATTCTGATTATTTATTCATGATTATATTCTGATCATTTATTTATGATTATATTCTGATTATTTATTCATGATTATATTCTGATTATTTATTCATGATTATATTCAGATCATTTATTCATGATTATATTCTGATTATTTATTCATGATTATATTCTGATTATTTATTCATGATTATATTCTGATTATTTATTCATGATTATATATTCATGATTATATTCTGATCATTTATTCATGATTATATTCTGATTATTTATTCATGATTATATTCTGATCATTTATTTATGATTATATTCTGATCATTTATTTATGATTATATTCTGATCATTTATTCATGATTATGTTCTGATTATTTATTCATGATTATATTCTGATTATTTATTCATGATTATATTCTGATCATTTATTCATGATTATATTCTGATTATTTATTCATGATTATATTCTGATTATTTATTCATGATTATATTCTGATTATTTATTCATGATTATATTCTGATTATTTATTCATGATTATATTCTGATTATTTATTCATGATTATATTCTGATTATTTATTCATGATTATATTCTGATCATTTATTCATGATTATATTCTGATCATTTATTCATGATTATATTCTGATTATTTATTCATGATTATATTCTGATTATTTATTCATGATTATATTCTGATTATTTATTCATGATTATATTCTGATTATTTATTCATCATTATATTCTGATTATTTATTCATGATTATATTCTGATTATTTATTCATGATTATATTCTGATTATTTATTCATGATTATATTCTGATTATTTATTCATGATTATATTCTGATTATTTATTCATGATTATATTCTGATTATTTATTCATGATTATATTCTGATTATTTATTCATGATTATATTCTGATTATTTATTCATGATTATATTCTGATTATTTATTCATGATTATATTCTGATTATTTATTCATGATTATATTCTGATCATTTATTCATGATTATATTCTGATCATTTATTCATGATTATATTCTGATTATTTATTCATGATTATATTCTGATCATTTATTTATGATTATATTCTGATCATTTATTCATGATTATATTCTGATCATTTATTCATGATTATATTCTGATTATTTATTCATGATTATATTCTGATTATTTATTCATGATTATATTCTGATTATTTATTCATGATTATATCCTGATTATTTATTCATGATTATTTATTCATGATTATATTCTGATTATTTATTCATGATTATTTATTCATGATTATTTATTCATGATTATATTCTGATTATTTATTCATGATTATATTCTGATTATTTATTCATGATTATATTCTGATTATTTATTCATGATTATATTCTGATTATTTATTCATGATTATATTCTGATTATTTATTCATGATTATATTCTGATTATTTATTCATGATTATATTTGTCAGTTAAGTCTATTCTCAGCATTATGAGCTGCTATTATTATTTGATTCTTGTAAGAAGAAAAAAAGGATTGCAAACTTAAAGTCACTAAAACTGTTCTGGGACCTGCATAAATCAATGAACGACCCAAGGAAGCATAAAACAATCCCCAATTTCCAAAGCACAGACTTGGTATAGCAGAAGACAGATGAGAATAAGGGTGCAGCACTGCTGGCTCATTAAAAGGCACAAATTGGTCAGAGGAACGTAGGGAATTGCAATGAGATCGTGAAAACAGTCACAGACATGTGCAACAAGCAAGTTATGGAAAGTGATAATGCAGTTACTCTTGAAGATATTACAGACGCACTGAAAAGTTCAAGAAACTCAGCGCCAGGTCCTGATGGCATTAGGTAAGATGATCTCAGAGGCAGGTCAGACGAGGACCTTAAGGAGCTGGCAATGTTGTTTAACAAGAGCCTAGCGAATGGCACATTAGAAGAAGCCTGGTTGTATAGTTATATAATCCCACTTCCCAAGTCTGGCAAGAGTCATGCACAGATACAGGGTTTCAGACTCATAATCATGCAGAATACGATCAGAAGGTTGTTAGAAAAGATTGTTGCATGAAAATTGTCCTTTACATCTAGAGAGGAATAACAGACTACCCTCAACATTGGGTGGCTATTGTCCAGGTAAGCAGACTTATTGCGACATCGGCGTATTCACACAAGATGTGTTTGAAAGTTTTGACGTACGAATGGAGACGTGCGCGGCTATGATAGACCTGGAAGATGCTTATAACAGAGTGCTCTTGGATTTCTTGATGACCATAATGCTGCAACTCCAAGTTAGTCCTTTCATTGTCAGGTGGATTTTGTTAGTCCTTTTCGGGAACAGTGGCTGGTTGCAGTTAAGAATTCCTGTATGCGTAAAATGACTTTTATATTTTTGTTCTGGGAAATGCAGGAGTCCGGGGTAATGAGAGAGCAGATAAATTGGCAGATAGCGGCTCCTACGGCTGTTGGCGGAGCGATGGATTGGGCAGACATTTTGAATGCCCTACGGGAAATGGAAAACAAATGACTGTATAAGTGACGATGACTCTTGTTCCATGACTAGAATAAGGGAGCTTGATTTGAAATGTGGTGTAGATAGAAAGGAGTGGTTTCATGGGCGAGAAAGAATGATGATCAATCAACAGCGTACTGGGACCATCAGTCAACGTGTAATGGCGCATACACTAAGAAGAGATCTGAGCACCTACGGACTTGTCTGGAACACAGTGACAATAATCCAACGGCTAACTAATTTGTTAGTTTTACATGTGTCATTTTTCTAGTTTTACATAAGTGTCATATATATTTAGTTTTACATCAGCATTATATATTTTCTAGTTTTACTTCAATGTCATATATTTTCTAGTTTTACGCCAGTGTCATATATTTTCTAGTTTTACATCAGTGTCATATTTTCTAGTTTTACTTCAGTATCATAACTTATCTAGATTTACATTAGTGTCATATATTTTCTAGTTTTACATCAATATCAATTCTCTAGTTTTACATAATTATCATAATTTTTTCTAGTTTTACATCAGTATCATATATTTTCTAGTTTTACATCAGTATCAATTCTCTAGTTTTACATAATTATCATAATTTTTTCTAGTTTTACATCAGTGTCATAACTTATCTAGTTTTACGTTAGTATTTGATAGTATACAATTGTTGCTGTATATTTTGAGTTTCTGTTTTCTAAATGCAGGCATATCCGTGGTCTCCTTGTGAAAATGCTTTCATGCAGCCACCATCATACGAAGAAGCTATCTCACCAGCATCAAGTGGGGCCCCACAGAATGACATCCACACAGCAAACAGCAGTAATGAATCTCACAGTGAAACAGCGCTAAGCCTGCAACAGCCAGATTCATTCTCATTCATGGCTGCCACACTTCCAGATGCCATGTGTACACAAACAGATGCGTTCTCATCTGGTTCATCAAGTAATGATTTCTCTGCCGACTCTCCTCTGCTCGATGTCACATCATCCTCTGATGTTTCATCTAGAAATGAACAATCTCAGATAAATATTGATTGTCAAACATCCATAAACGATGGCAACAGATCAGACTATGATACTAATTCACAATCAAATCAATTTTGGAATAGGAAAAATCTGGTTGTGTATCGTTCGATTTGCCCGGGGAAAAAAGATAACAATATAAGTGATAATTATATAGAATCCATAGTTGATAAAAATGTTGCATATGATAATAAAAATCAGCTGGATAAAACTATAATTGGAGATATCATCAGCGATTTTAATCTTAGAAATAGAAGTTCTTACCATGGTAACTCTCTGTATAGTGATGCTGAAGGTCAACAACTGGAGGACATAAATAAGGTTGAGGATGTTGAAGACGGTAGGAAAATCAGGAGACGAGAACAGCAGATGTGCGATATTTATTTAGTAAACTCTGATCATGGATGCTGTAGGGATGAGGTACTGACAGACTTTGAGGATTGTTCCATTGTGGACACTGCTAACTTGAATCTGGGTATTCCTAAAGGAATGTCTGGAACAAAAGCAAGAAGTTGTACGGACTTGTCACTGAATATTGGTAGAGGAATGTTGGCTGGTGTATTTGAGGAAAATCTGGACGCAGACAAAAGATTTAGTTATGCTGGTGTTGGTGATGTTTTTGTCAAGAGATGTTTGAATTCGTGTCAAGTGTGGGATGACAAACTGAATGACAGTTGCACAGCAAGAAAACATAGAAATAGATTGTATGAGTAGTAGTTCAAGGTAGTGATGTTAAGTGATGATGTTATGCATATGCTCACCTACAGTAAGACTTGACACTTGGCATATATGTGCTCACCTACAGTAAGACTTGACACTTGGCATATATGTGCTCACCTACAGTAAGACTTGACACTTGGCATATATGTGCTCACCAGTAAGACTTGACACTTGGCATATATAAATGTGCTCACCTACAGTAAGACTTGACACTTGGCATATATAAATGTGCTCACCTACAGTAAGACTTGACACTTGGCATATATAAATGTGCTCACCTACAGTAAGACTTGACACTTTGCATATATAAATGTGCTCACCTACAGTAAGACTTGACACTTTGCATATATAAATGTGCTCACCTACAGTAAGACTTGACACTTGGCATATATAAATGTGCTCACCTACAGTAAGACTTGACACTTTGCATATATAAATGTGCTCACCTACAGTAAGACTTGACACTTGGCATATATGTGCTCACCTACAGTAAGACTTGACACTTGGCATATATGTGCTCACCTACAGTAAGACTTGACACTTGGCATATATGTGCTCACCTACTGTAAGACTTGACACTTGGCATATATGTGCTCACCTACAGTAAGACTTGACACTTGGCATATATGTGCTCACCTACAGTAAGACTTGACACTTGGCATATATGTGCTCACCTACTGTAAGACTTGACACTTGGCATATATGTGCTCACCTACAGTAAGACTTGACACTTGGCATATATGTGCTCACCTACAGTAAGACTTGACACTTGGCATATATGTGCTCACCTACTGTAAGACTTGACACTTGGCATATATAAATGTGCTCACCTACAGTAAGACTTGGCAGATGTCATGTCCAATTTCTGCAGTATGAAACAAATTGATATGGTAACCCGAATTTGCGGCCTCTGGTGCAGGACATCCATCTCGAACATCATTCATGTGGTAACCCACATTTGGGATCACTAGTGCAGGACATCCATCTTGAACATCATTGATGTGGTAACCCACATTTGGGATCACTAGTGCAGGACATCCATCTTGAACATCATTGATGTGGTAACCCATAAATAAACATTCCACTTTTTTCACACACATAATATATATTATATAAATGTATATACCGACAAAATCAGATGTGTTTGACCATTGTTGCAAATAAAGCATCAACACAACACATTTTTGTTCTCAAGACTATATCCTGCTAGAATCTGGAATGACCATTATCCTGCTACAAGAGAGAGCCAGCGGGAGTTTGAGAACGAACACCTACAAAAAATATTAATGTATGTATATAAATATGAACAAATTTTGTGGATTGTTTTAAAAAAAAATAATTTTGGATTTATTTATTGTTTGTTGAACACATATTTGTAGAATACACATTTTTTTTTGGGGGGGGGCGGCATTTATTGAGAATATTTGTATATAAAGTTTACTTAACCCAGTGCTACTTTGTTGTGTATACAAGCTGGATTTTTATACAAGCACAAGACAATCAATGTTGCCAGATTGCATTTTGTATGTACATTTTCATATGCATTTCATGTTGGTATGTTTTATATTGTTGTATCATTCCATGACAAGAAGTGATGTTTTTAAGCAATACAATCACCAAGCTAGCTAGATTATAGTCAGTGACTCAATACTCAAACAGTGCCACCAATTCCATTATTTAGACAAAATTTAAACAATTTTTGATGTGAATTCAGAATTTTATGTTAGATTTCTTTTATTGTCAGTTACCAGATGGAAGAAGTTCAATAGAGATAAGAAAGAGGGCAGACAAAGACAGCATTTCTGAAAATGAAGAATATTTTGTGTAATTTGTCCCTGCCAATAGAAGGTGGGAAGATAGTACTTCAGAGCTACATAACACTGATTCTCAGAGCTACATAACATTGATTCTCAGAGCTACATAACACTGATTCTAACATATGGATGTGTCTTGATCTATATATACAGTGTCCCTTGTGGTGTCAGGGGTAGAAGAGTTCTCTTGAGATGGCCTTCCTGTGTGCTGTTGGTAAGCTTGTTCCTGTGGCTTCTTTGATCCATCTTTTACCTCTGGCTTTATAGCTGTTATGTCTATGTGTCATGTTGTCTGTTGGTAGTCTGGAAGTATGTGAAAACCACTTCTTCTGTGTTCGTTCTCAAACTCCTGCAAATTAGCAGGATGTAGTCCAGAGAACGGAATGCGTTGTGTCATGGTTTACAGCACTGCTGCGATATCTGCGCCTTTCGGCTTCACATATCCGACTTCAGCATGGCTTTGGCTCACTGATCCTATATGGGATGGGACAGCCAACTCCATCCCATAACCTCCTTAGTCGCCTTTTACGACATGCATGGAAGGTAAACAGTGTTGCTATTCTTTGCTCCCCTTTCGGGCATCGGCACCACGTGGGCGTGATTGGGTTCATTCTTGATTCAACACTTGATCTTTTGATGTGTTCCAATACTGATATTGCTTTGGTTATCTGTCTGATGTTATTGTTTCTAATTCTGTCTCTTAATAGTGTCTCCTAGTATTCTTTGTAGACATTTCATTTCTGATGTCACTGTTTTTCTTTTGTCTTGTACTGTCATTGTCCAGGTTTGGCACTGGTAGCACAGTGATGGGATAATAATAGTATTGTATAATGCAACTTTAGTGTCTATGTTTACATTTTTTGTTCTTAAAAATGTGTGTAATTTTTCCTAAGATCTGGTATCTCTTTACTGTTTTTTCCCTTCACTCGTTATAATGCTTCCTAAGCAAGTGAACTCATTTACCTGTTTATTATTGATGGAGATATTTCTTTCTTTCTTTGCTTTGGCCATTATTTCGGTCTTTTCAATATTAACCTTCATGTTGATTTTTGTACATGTTGTGTGGAGTCTTGTTTATATGTTCTTGCAATTGTTCTTCTGATGTCGTTATTAGTACTTGGTCGTCTGCAAAGAGTAGATTGTTCAATTTGTCTGTCGTGTTATCTTATTCGTTGGTACTTGTTAGTTTGCAGATGTGGTCGATATATGTTATAAAATGTAGGGGGGATAGAACACACCCCTGGCGAACTCCTGATTGGATTTGGAACTGATTGGATAGCTAAAACTATTATGCAAGAACAATCAAGGGTAGAATGAGAGGTGACGGCCAGAGAAAATCATGGATTGACATCAAGAAATGTTCTGGGCATAATTTTTCTACACTCGTCTGAATGGCTGAAGACAGATGTGGTTGGAGGACTTTTTTGTGATGATGTCTCCAGTGTTGGTGTTGGACTGTTAACAAAAAAAATTCAAAATGTACTGGAGGCTATAGAGATATGGTTTCTGGGAATAATGATGAAAATACCATGGACAGCTAAGAAAACTAATATTCTCATTGATGCTGGTGTAAAATGATCAATTATATCAAACATTAGTGGCAGACAGTCATGGTCCCTAAGGTATGTGCTGAGAAGAACACAGCTTGAACATTTAATAACCACTGGAAAGATCAAGGGGAGAAGAGACAGGCGACGACAAAGAGAAAAGTTACTAGATGGACTAGTATTGTGGCAGGGTAGAAGTTCAACACAAGAAGTTATTGACAACACAAGAGACAGAGTCATGAAGAAACATGATCACCTACACCATTCAGCATGGCATTTGATTGATTGTCTCCAATGCAGCAAATATTTACAACCCTGGCGGGTTATGGGTCTTTTTTTTATGTGATCTAAGAATCTTATGTTAAATGTGTATTATTGTGAGTGACTAGATGGCAGTCATATGTGCAGCAACAGAAAACAAATTTATATATTTTGCTACCAAGCAAAGACAAATTACTTTTTTTTATTTTTAAAAATTATAAATATATATAATTACAGCAAAATATAAGAATTATACAACAATATTGTCAAATAATGATGTTCAGACATAATAAGAATTATGGCCATTTGCATCTTTAGAGTTGGTGATGAAGCTGACCAGTGTCAATTACTGAGAGTTTCACACACACACACACGTGTGTCCTACTGTTTACCCAGGAGGAAGGTTTTATTGAGAAAGTGCTGTGTCCATTTGCACTAGATCCCTCTCATCTGTTAATTAGTTCTTTAGACTTTAGGTCGTTTACATCTCAATTGTTTGTACAACTGTAGTCCTATTCCAACACAAAATGATAAGAATATATTGTTGCCGTTATCTATTTGAATAACTTGCTCTCTGTCGCAGCAACTTGATATTCCTCATCTCTGCTTGTACTGCGTTCCTGTGCAAGTTTTTCAGAAAATCATATTGAAACAAATTTAAAGTATTTATTGTCACAAAAGAATAACATTCTCACATGAAACATTCAGATTGTATGAGACATGTCTGCAAAACTCAATACAATATTTTTCACATATCATTTCGGTTATATAAGCCTGGACACTTATTTTCACATTTCTCCGTTGTAAGCCTGAATATATTTATTATTTAATTCATATGGTTTGATATTTTAGCAGTTCTATATGCTTGGATGTATTTCATATCTTAACATTTCTGTATACCTGATTATACTTTGGTATATCAGCCACTTATTACACACGGATATAATTATTATTTTAACAGCTCCGCTATGCCCGAATCTATTTTTACATTTTAACAGCTCCCTCCCTATACCTGGATCTGTTTTACATTTTAACAGCTCCCTCCCTATACCTGGATCTGTTTTACATTTTAACAGCTCCCTATACCTGGATCCGTTTTACATTTTAACAGCTCCCTATACCTGGATCCGTTTTACATTTTAACAGCTCCCTATACCTGGATCCGTTTTACATTTTAACAGCTCCTTATACCTGAATATATTTTACATTTTTAATGGTTCCCTATACCTTGATATATATTTTAGATAACATTTTGTACAACACACTGAACATAGAAACATATATTACTTAACAGCTTCTTTTATATTTATGAACTAGATAATATTTTTAATAACGCCCCCATTATAGAGTGAAATCCCATTATAACAACTTGTTTCGGACCAACATTATACAGTGAAATCCCATTATAACAACCTGGTCCAGACCAACATTATACAGTGAAATCCCATTATAACAACTTGGTCCAGACCAACAAAATATGTATGTAATAAGAAATTCGCTATATACAGTACAAACAATATCAATTAAATATAATTGGGGATTTTGAAAAATATTATATAGGGACATTTTTTAAATAAAAGAATGTGCTATAGCGGGATTCCACTGCTTTGATAAACTGGATGTAATATTGTAACAGCTTTCAATACCTGAATATATTTGCTATTTTAACAGTTATAATCTTTTCTGATCAAATGAAAATGTTGGTTGCTGGATCGCAGAATATTTTAAGGCAAAAATGGCAATGGGTTATATTTACACACTTCATCATGAATAACTTATGTGTATTTATAGATTTATGTCTTTCCCAGCAGATATTAAAGGGTATATATGCTGATGGTTCTTGTGGCTCACTAGTTAGACAAGGTCTTCATTCTGTCCCGCATGCATCCAGTTCTACTAGTATACAATTAGACTAACTTAATTTCTTCCAATCGCAGTGTCTATAACCTGCAGGTGCTCATGTAATAGTTTCTACACGTTCCTTCACTATTACGATCCAAGAAGATAATGCAATATGCTTCTTGTGTAGGTGTTCACAGGATGTAGAAGATGACTGCAATTTCCTCATATGTACTTCATCTGTCAGCAAACAGTGCACCAGAAACATAATACTGGTCTGTAAAATGTGTCCATATCTGGCATTGATTTATTTTAGACAATGCATTGTCATTTCATGTTGGAAGATAGAAAATAACGTGCAATGTTTCAAACAAAAGATAAATGTTTGGGTAAGTTCATTCACATTATAAACCCACTATTCTCAGTCTTACACAGAACATTCTTTTTTTTTTTTTTTTTAAACCACCATTAGAAAATTATATCTACACTTTCCTCCAAGATGTATGCTAGATTCTGATGCATTTTACAGGCCAGTTATTATTTTATTCCATATGAACTTGGCAAACTTAATTCCCTAGCTTCAAGCATTAATTTCCCATAAAACTCTCCCCCCCCCCCCCCCCCCAACAATACATGGAAACGCACACCACACACTACTATTAAATGATCTGTTAATGCTAAAATTATTCATAAATATTGATTGTTACTTTGTGATAAAGTGTTTTTTTTTTAAAAAGGAATAACTCTTAAATATCTAGCAGTTGTTCAATGTTTTTCCTCTATTTACAGAAGTTATATTCAAGTACGTCTCTATTCACAGATCTATATACAAATCTTTCTGTAGGAGATGAAGACTCTCCATTCACAGAAGATCTATTATACAAGTTTCTATGTGGGAGTTATCATTCATCAACAAAAGATTGCTAAGAATAAGTGGGGAACCCAGTTTCTAGAAAACTAGCATTCTAATATGTTGCCATCTTTACAACTATTAAAAATGTAAAAAACTCAATGTCTTTAGTTGCAGTTTGTTCTGATAGATTTTTAATGTGTGTCCAGTACTTTATGAAGGCCTTTTTTGTCAAAACATCAACCATGTATGCTGCTGTCTACTTCCATGCATCATCATCTTGTGTTGATATTGTACATATTTCCTTTAAGAATTCAATCAGATCAAGTGCCATCTCTACATCAGAGATGAACTGAAACAAATTTCAAACACCCTCTTGTCTCTAGCATTGGTGGTACTGTGACAATTTAACACCATATTTCAATACTGTTCTGCAGTTGGCCTCCTTACAATTGGGTTAGTTCTTCTACAGCTGGCCTCCTTACACTTGAGGTCAGGTTAACCACCCACCCCCCCCCCCAATAGAAATTGATTGCATAAACTGCAAGCAGTGCTTTCAATTGATATATAATGGGTTAAAGAACAGGAAATGTAACTTTTTGGGGTAAAATGAGCATAATTTTGGAAATTTTGCTGAAAATGTGATGTTTTATGCCACAAAATTGTGAAATCTATGGGCCTGTCATTAGGTTTCTACCTTAAAAAACTAACAAAGATATCTTAATGAAATTTTATATACACATAAAAAATAATGGTATCTTTCAGATGAACCCTTCAAGTTCTTGATCAGAGATATGGTTCAAATGTTATACTATGTTATGTGAAAAAATAATGTTACAAAATATTTAAGTAAGGGGAGTTAACATAAATGACAAAGTATTCAATCTGTTGCTGTGCAAGCGTTTCAAATGATGTGGGTGATAAGTTTCCTACACGTAGGTGATTGGTATATCTGGTTGGTCTTCGGCAGCACCTTCCTTAGCCAGTTGGTCTGCTTTTTCATTTCCTGGTATTCCACAGTGAGAGGGTATCCACTGCATGGTTAACCTATATGGTAAGACAATTCATTAAGTATGGGAGGGTCAAAGGGCATGGACCGCTGGATCAGCAACCAATAAACCTGGTGTGAAAAAAATCTATGCTGTCCACACAAAAGTACCCATGTCACACACAAGTACCCATGTCACACAACAGGTGCAGGAAAACTCTCCAATCATGTACACAAGTACCCATGTCACAGACTAAATATGCTCATTCCCCACAGACCCAAAAAAGATTTTCAAACTTCTGTCGTACACAAAATTACCCATGGTTTATGCTCAAGTACCTATTTTGTACACAAAAGTTTTTTCTTCATGTTGACAACTATTTCTCTGCAAACATTTATATTTTTATAAATTCATACATTCCATCACTCCTTTTATAATCCATCTACATCTTCAATTTCAAAAACTCACAAATTTAACTCATCAAAAATTCAATTATTATACTACTTTTTCATAAATTGAACCCAATTTATCGTAAATGCAATCACGCGCTCAATACATTCACGATGTCGCCTCTTTCTCAATTCATTCATTAATTTAGTTCTTCTTCTTCTGCGTTCATTCTCAAACTCCAACTGGATCTAGCTGGATCATGGTCCTGCTATATTTCCAGCAGGATGTAGTCCAGAAAATGGAAATGCGTTGTGTCGCCATTTTATTTGCGCCAATGGCCCAACACATCTGTCTTCGGCGGGATTTATTTAGTTCAAAGATAGAAAATGTTTCTCAGGGAACTCCACTGAATATGCTGCACCCATGGCACACAGTGAGGTCATATTCCAGTCCCAAAAAGATAACATTGCTAGACCCGTGATCAACAATTTCTAAGAAATTGACAGATACTTGCTTTGGTTAACAAGGTCTAAGAAGGAATAGATAGGCTAGCACAATAATTGCTCTTGTTAATAAGTTTCCAGAAAATGTGCGCAATAGTTGGCATAGTTAACAAGGTGCTAGAAACTCACCATCTACCACAGTCCTGCTCTTAGTGCCAGAAACTCACAAACTACTACAGTCCTGCTCTTGGTGCCAGAAACTCACAAACTACTACAGTCCTGCTCTTAGTGCCAGAAACTCACAAACTACTACAGTCCTACTCTTGGTGCCAGAAACTCACAAACTACTACAGTCCTGCTCTTAGTGCCAGAAACTCACAAACTACCACAGTCCTGTTCTTAGTGCAAGAAACTCACAAACTACTACAGTCCTGATCTTGGTGCCAGAAACTCACGAACTACTACAGTCCTGCTCTTGGTGCCAGAAACTCACCATCTACTACAGTCCTGCTCATGGTGCCAGAAACTCACCAGCTACCACAGTCCTGTTTATGTAAATTTGCATAATTACTAGTATGCAAATTTTACAATTTACTCCCAGTAATGAAATTAATTCATATTTTCTGCATACTGTGTTTCATATGATCCATGTTCACCAATCAAAAGGCAGCTTATTTTTGTAAACAATATTTATTCGCTTATATACGGAATAATAAGCCTACATTTCTACTTTTTAATATTGATTTCATACAACTTTTGAGATGTGGAGATAGAAAATATCCAATCATTCTGCTAGCGATCATTCCATGTACCCCCTAAAAGGTCTTCCAGGGAAGGGGACCTTTCAGTGCATTGTACGCAGATTGAATGAATGCTGCATTGTATGCACCTTTATTGAAAGTTTGTTATGATAAATAATGCATGGTTTCGTTATTATTTTGAAATAATTTGTTTCGTTAAAAATGTGGGCATATCATTCCATAATGAACAAAATTCCTCCACTTCCAAGACGACTAACACCTGTGTCATCTTTGAGTTGAAAATTTTGTCAGGTGTAGAAGCACTACTATCATGAGTATCACCTTGGTCACATGACTTGTTGATAGTCTTGTTCCAATGTTTCTCATTGTCCTGTTTTTAATTCTTGGTTGTTTCACTGAAAAAAAATAACCAAAATAAATCATGTTCATTGACTCTTCCCTACACAATTCAACAAGTTGTAAACTGATCTGAACAATTCAACAAGTTAAGTAAACTGATCTGAACAATTCAACAAGTTCATTGATTCTTTCCTAAACAATTCAACAAGTTCATTGATTCTTCCCTAAACAATTCAACAAGTTAAGTAAACTGATCTGAACAATTCAACAAGTTCATTGACTCTTCCCCAAACAAAGTTCACTGATTTCCCTAAACAAAGCAACAAATTCTCTGATACTTTCAAATCAACCACTTTGAGCTAGTGTACAGTGCAGATAATACCCACATATGAGTTGCGACGTGCGGATGGTTCATCCTTATATCAGCTTCGGTTATGTAACCCGTCACATTTCCCAACACATGGCTTCAGTTACATGTCGTTGCGGTTGTGACCTTGGTCCATCATATTTCATCTGGACGTCTGCCACACCAACCTCCACTAACCACGACATGGTGGTCCCATGACACCAACTAATCATGTACGATGAACCAATACCTTTCCCATGGTGCCATCCTACCATTTCACATGCTGTGGTTGTAGTTCCGGGTCTGCCTCCTTCCATCACGGTCTTCGATTACTGTTCCTTTATTCTCCACCTAAACTGGTGCCTTTTTATTCTGCACCTGCTTCCCACGTCTCTCTACATCAGCGTCTTTTCCCTGATTTCTACAACCCTCTCCAGCTGTGCCCTCCCTGGCAACACATATACCTATTTTTGCTCATTCTGATATTTTCCCCATGTTACGCCAGCCATCCATTTCTTCCTTAAGGTTGTTACTCGATACTGGAACTTTTATCCTTGTTTGACAGTCAGCTTGCTAACTATCATCAGGTTACAGCATGCCAGGTTCTAGTCTAGTTGTTAGTGAGCTTGCTTACTATCATCAGGTTACAGTTTGCCAGGTTCTAGCCTAGTTGATAGTGAGATTTACTATCATTAGGTTACAGTTTGCCAGATTTTAGCCTAGTTGATAGTGTGCTTGCTTACTATCATTGGGTTACAGCATGCTAGGTCCGAAACCACACCCTAGTTGTGATTCGTGCCTGACACAAACACTCCTCTAGTCGACCCAGCTGTAGCCTACAATTGGCTATCTTTATCCCACAGCGACCAGTTGCTGGCGCGCGCATTACATTTTTTAAGTATGATGCAAGTATTCTAAATGCCGCTTCCCCCCTCCTCTTCATGGCAAATTTTTCCCGAAATGTCCCCCCCCCCCAACCCCCAATGTATTTTGATTGGTGCCGCCTGCTGCGGTCACCTCTCATCATAGCATGTCACAGCCCTGCCTTTTTCAATAAATACTCACCACAGTTGTCTTCATCTTCCCTGTCAGGACAATCTACTACACCATCGCAGATCTGGTTGAAAGTCAGACATGTTCTTCCACATGGAATTCCACTGCAATCTGGGTTTTTTGCTGGAGTTGGGTCCTCTGAATATAGAATTTAAAAGTTGGTTACATACAAAGATTAAATAGACAAAGATTAAATAGATATACAAAGATTAACAATTTATACAATTTCTACTTCTGACAATTTATACTCTGCTTTAGTGAACATTTGTCACCTTTGCTTTAGTCCAATGCCATATAGCGCTTTCTGCAGCTGTGTGTTTGTTAGTTGTTGCTTTAGGGTTTTGCATTGCTCTCCAGTAATTTCGGGGTTAGCAAACAACCAAGATCCTAAAGTATTTCCTGATAGAGCACGTGAAAATAGAAATAGATAGTTGCTAAGTTCGTGTCAAGACATTTGGCTAACTCTTTATGGATGGTGTCCGGGTAGTGCAAACCGAGATTTAATAAGAATTTATTGTACAAGACAAACAATATGTCAGAATAACATCCCAGCAGCGACAGTCAAAATACTGTCGCAGCACAACTAAAAATAACAGCTGGCTTGGACTACTTCCGACATCTGTGACAGCAAGAATACAAGTCACCCCAGGACAGTAGATCACACGAAGCTACGGAGGTTAGAAGAGGTTACAGATGACATCCACTCATAGTGACACTGACCGTTCTGAATCTTTTGCAGTATGTACTCTGTCGCACATGACAACCACCCTAGTAAATGAAGTTTGAGTGAGCAACTGGAGGGCAGCAGTAATGGCTTCAACCTGCATCCTCTTTAGATATATGCATATTCCAAGAGAACGAAAGAAGAAAACTTCATCCTCATACTGGGAGAATTTCTAAGTGTTCCATTTATCTTATCTTGGAGGAAGAAGACCCTTCCTCTGAATTTTCAGCACTCTAGCTTAGGCGAGGTAGTCTATCTCAACACAACTACCAAAAGATGCGCAGGGGATGCAGATTTGACATCAGACACAACACTAGAGAAATATCAGACTATACAGATTTGACATCAGATTCTTAGACACAACACTAGAGAAATCGGGATACATATTTGGGAGTAGAAGAAATAGAAGACTGGATGATAGAAAATAGGCTAATCCTTATAAATGAACATCTATCAGAGCCAACCTTTTACTCCAGACGATGGAAATCTCAGAGCACTCCAGATCTTGCCATTGCAACAGAGAACATCCAACGTGTGACAGAAAGAGTAGTGGCACGACAGCTTGGTGGGAGTGACCACAAGCCCATAATATTAACAATAAAAGGGAACCACAAGAAAAAAAACAACAACACAAAATCGCTAGCTGGAACTACAAAAATGCAAACTGGGACACTTACCGACACCTTACAGAGGAAAAACTATAAACACACCTCACAACAAGAAATATACGAAAAGATACAAAATTAATAACAGGAATAATCCTGGAAGCTGCCAACAAGAGTATACCTAGAGGAAGAAGACAAAACTACAAACCCTTCTGCAACAGAAACCTCCAGGCTATGCATGATGAGGAATGCTGCAAGATCCAAGATGGAAACTAGACCAACAGAAACCAATATCATTGAACACAATAGACTGCAAGCAATTTTCAGGAGAGAAAAATTCAACAGCATCACTCAACATGGGAAAGACTCAACAAAATGTGGCAACTTATCAAGTGTCTCAATGAAGAGAACACTGCACATCCCTGCCCTTTTTCAATAAATACACTTACCACAGTTGTCTTCATCTTCCCTATCAGGACAATCTACTACACCATCGCAGATCTGGTTGAAAGTCAGACATGTTCTTCCACATAGAATTCCACTGCACGTTGGTTTGTTAGCTGGAGTTGTGTCCTCTTTGAGTATAAAATTTAAAAGTTGGTTACATACAAAGATTAAATAGACAAACAAAGATTAAATAGACAAACAATGATTAAATAGACAAACAAAGATTAAATAGACAAATAAAGATTAAATAGACAAACAAAGATTAAATAGACAAAGATTAAATAGACAAAGATTAAATAAACAAACAAAGATTAAATAGACAAACAAAGATTAAATAGACAAACAAAGATTAAATAGACAAACAAAGATTAAATAGATATACAAAGATTAAATAGGTACATAAAGAGCAAATAGACATACAAAGAGTAAATAGACATGCAAAGATTAAATAGAAGTACAAGGAGTAAATAGACAGCTTCTGACAATTTATACTCTGCTTTAGTGAACATTTGTCACCTTTGCTTCAGTCCAATGCCATATAGTGCTATCTGCAGCTGTGTGTTTGTTAGTTGTTGCTTTAGGGTGAAGAGTTTTGCATTTCTCTCCCGTAATCTCGGGGCTAGCAAACAACCAAGATCCTAAAGTATCTCCTGATAGAGCACGTGAAAATAGAAATAGATAGTTGCGAAGTTCGTGTCAAGACATCTGGCTAACTCTTTATGGATGGTGTCCGGGTAGTGCAAACCAAGATTGAATGAGAATTTATTGTATAATACAATGTCAGAGTAACACATCGCAGCAGCGACAGTCAAAACACTGTCTTCTGAAAATAGCAGCTCGCCTGGACTGCCAGGTTGCTATGTCTGTCATCTGTGACAGCAACACTTCAGGACAGTAGATCACGTGAACAAACACAGAGAGAAAAGACAAAGACACTAATACATACAGAAAGGGTAGGACATGGAGAGAACTGGAAGATTGCTTAAGACAAGACAAAATGGAAGAGGTTTGTTAAGCCCTTATGCTCTGCAGGGAGTTAAATAATTGTTAGCATATCCTGTTAATGATGAACTACAACCTCTTGCAGCGAACTGCAGGCATGGAGAAACATGACTTCTGCCCTATGTGTCACTCTTGCAGCGAACTGCAGGCATGGAGAAACATGACTTCTGCCCTATGTATCACTCTTGCAGCGAACTGCAGGCATGGAGAAACATGACTTCTGCCCTATGTGTCACTCTTGTCACCAAAGGAATTAACTAACAGCAACCCAGCGTGTTTTGGCTGTAGTGATTTTATAGACAATAAAAATAAATCTGGAAGTGGTAGAGAACGTGTCTGTGACAGCCAAGGTACCGAGTTCGATACCCACCACAAGCGATTGTGTATCCGGACCATTCAGAAAGTAATGGCAAACTACTGAACATATTTATATTGCCTAGAAAATCACCACAGCCAACAAATGCTGGGTTGATAGCTAATTTCTGTAAAGGATATGCTACCAATTTACCATTGCTTTCTCAACGGTCTAGATGCACAATTGCTGTAGCGGGATTCGAACTAAGTACAGTGATTGTGACAGACAAGCGCTGTACCATGCCGACACAGAGCCAGGCTATTTAGAGGCGACAGATATTTTGTTCAATATAAGAATGCTGAGAGTAACATCAACGCCTAGAGAAACTAATGAAGTGCAGACAAAATAAAACTCAGAATGAAACTTAAGGAATACTGTTAATTCAATATTTGGAAATATGGCTAGATATATGCCAGTCAAATGTGTTTTCCATACAAACCTATGTAGGCCATGCTCCATTTGAAACTGTGCTTCCATAAACCTGCAAAAAGGAAATAGAAATCACATTTTAAGTCTAGTTATATAAGGTTATTTGACAGTAGGACTAGGGTAGTCCCTAATCAACCTAAGCTATTGCGAGTTTTAACTTCCATGGGACATACAAGTATAACAGTAAAATATACAAGTATAACAGTAAAATATACAAGTATAACAGTAAAATATACAAGTATAACAGTAAAATATACAAGTATAACAGTAAAATATACAAGTATAACAGTAAAATATACAAGTGTAACAGTAAAATATTTGATTAACATTAGTACCATTCTTCAATCTGAGGGATTCATTTTGTCAGCACTTCCTCATCAGTTTTTCTAAGTGTCCATGATACTCTTAGCATTCGTCTATAGAATCACATCTCTGTTGCCTCCACTATTTATTTATTGTCCATGATTTGCATGCATATATTAGAATCTGTATTATGTAGCTCTGACCAACTCTCTTCCTCGCCTCTAATGACAGGAACATATGACACAGTTTATCCTTCATTTTAGCAACACTGCCTTTGACCGCCCTATTCTAATTTCTTGATAGTGCATCCAATTCTTGATGTAATTTGATGTAATTTTTTACCGTTGTTACTTTCTAGGCAAAGCTTTATGTTTAGTAGGTTGATATTGGATGGTCAGAGTACTAGATTCACTTTCCACCACAGGAAATTGAGATGACATCTGAGTTTCCATGTATTTATATTGCTGAAGCTATTTTAAGCAATTAACTGTGACATTGAGTGCTATGATAGTCAGACCAATCATAGATTAATGACAACCTACTGCACACACAAAATATTGCTCATAAAACATGGCTACAGTCAACAAATCCTGTATCGGTAGCTATGTTCTAAATAGGATATTCTAGAACTTTCTTTGTAGTTATCATTGCTTTTTTAAATTGTCCATATCTGCCCCCACTGTTTGCAGCAACCAGTAGGCCATGGCTGTGTGAGACTCACACTGTTTGCAGCAACCAGTAGGCCATGGCTGTGTGAGACCCGCACTGTTTGCAGCAACCAGTAGGCCATGCCTGTGTGAGACCCACACTGTTTGCAGCAACCAGTAGGCCATGCCTGTGTGAGACCCACACTGTTTGCAGCAACCAGTAGGCCATGGCTGTGTGAGACCCGCACTGTTGACCAGACATTGCTTATAAGACGAGCATGATTCCTATTGTTCTGATCATCCTCCATCTAGCAGCTTACATCCTGTTCTAGACATCCTCCATCTAGCAGCTTACATCCTGCTTTAAACATCTTCCATCACAACAGCCTACATCATTTTCTAGACATCCTCCATATTAATAGATTACATCCTGTACCAGATATCTTTCAGCAAAACAGCTTACATCCAGCTATAAATATCTTTAATTTTAGTAGATTACATCCTGCTCTAGACATCTTCCATCTTACATCCTGCTCTAGACATCTATCTTACAGCTTACATTCTGCTCTAATCTTCCAACATAGCAGCTTACATCCTGTTCTAGACATCTTCCATCTTAAAGTTTTCATCCTGTTCTAGACATCTTACATCCTGTTCTAGACATGTTCTATCATAATAGCTTACATTTTCTTCCATCTTAGCAGCTTAAATTATGTTCTAGACATCTTTCATCATACCAGCACAGCTTACACAGTGTTCTAAACATCTTACATCCTATTCTAAACATTTTCCATCTTAGCAGCTTGCATTGTGCTGTAGACATTTTTCATCATAACAGCTTACACCCTGATCTAAACATCTTCCATCTAGCAACTTACCTGAGACAGAACAATCAATAGACGGATGTTCATCAGAACCGTCACCGCAGTGATCAACTCCATCACACATCAACTCCTGGTCGATACACAGCAAGTTACGACAAAGAAAATCAAAGTAGCCTGGGCAACCCTCACCATCTTGAAGAAAAAAATATAAAATTATTGTCAATACATATCAGTACCAGGATTGTAGAAACCCATTGTAATCATGTTCATAGAAAATGATTGTAACAATTATATAGTATTTAAAAAAAACACAACATTATTTCAAATGCGCACCAAATTTTTATTTTACGACTTTGTTTCAACCTTGGCATGAGGAAACTTTAAGATTGTAAACAAACTAAACCCATCTCCAGTCATTCCCAACGGTCCAGTGACGATGCTGGTTCGTACAATGTAATTGGTTCTGGCGATACGTAAGAACAGGGACTTCAGTGTCTTCTTGCGCAAAGACCAGTGTCGTGCCAGCGTTCCCGACAGTTTGATCTGAAATTCGACAAGCTGTTGGCATTGACTGGACAAGCTGTTGGCATTGACTGGTGGACTATGGAAGAAGCAGATACAAATAGATTCTTGAGGTAACACAACTGTATGAAGCGGTATTCGACAGGAATTAAGACTCTGGGTCTTCCACTGCGCCACCCGTCTGCCACTGAGCCAGTTTGTTGAAATTGTCTCTAAAGGCGACTAATGGTGCTTCTAACCACATGAAATTGTCTGACAGCTACACTTTGTTATCATCTAGTACGTAAGCATCTACAGATGATGTATCGTTGTTCTGTAGTGAGACGAGCCATACTTGCACATTGAATTCTCAACTGAATTTATTCAAGGGTCATCAATCTTTTACATTCATTCAATAATATGGTCAGAGAGTTTTGTGTTCATTAAGTTTCATGGGATTCTCGTGAACCTGTCACGAGTTATTGTTACCAAAAATGTAGTTTTTAACCTCTACCTCTTTCATGACCTCATGAGGTGAGTACAATATAGGTAATCATGAGAAGGTAAAGACCAGGTGGACATAGTCGATGTGTTGAATGATGTCCAATTAGCAAAGATCTTTTATAAAACACCAAAAAAGTTGAATTTTTTTTTTTTTAACATTATAGAAAATTATCATAATTTTGGGGGAAAATTATTGCAACAATTATTGCTCCCACATGTGCTTCTCCGCCCGCACCCTCCGACATGTGCTCCTTCGCCCGCACCCTCCCATGTGTGCTTCTCCACCCGCACCCTCACACATGTGCTTCTCTGCCCCAAGCTGTTGGCACAGTGCAGGTTGACAGGATGAGCAGATGCCGCCCGACTTACAGCATTAACAGAAACACATTGTGCCGACTAATATCATACGGTAGCTCAAACATATCTGAAAATACCTGACATATGACATATTGGAGGGAGCTGCTCTTTTTTGATAGACATCCATCTTAGCAGCCAATTGTCACACGGACAAGTGACGATACACATGTACACGATGGACTCTTCTTAGTCCTTCATATGAAACAGTTCCTGAAGGATCTTGAGCATAAGAACTAATACAACACAATGACTTGACTAACCTTTGGTGACATTCTTGAATGCTGTGTAAGTAAACGACAGTTTATCCGTACTGTAGAATCCTCCTTGAAGTCGCATGTACAGACCATCATGAGATGTATAAGACATCTCAATGTCCGTCAGGTTTCTGGCAGTAAAACGAGCTAGAAGAGGGGAGTCTGAGTTGGAACCTTTACGAACCTCAAGACTGTTTTTGCGACCGTACTGTAGCCATCCTGAGAAGATAAATTGGCTACAAATTGTTACATGAGAGAAGAAATGGGTAGTTTGTGGGTAAAGATTTTAATAGGCAGCTAGAAAGCTAGGTAAGCAGAGAGATATGTAGGTATGTAGGCAGCTAGGTAAGCAGAGAGATATGTAGGTAGAGAAGTAGGTATGTAGGCAGCAAGATAAGTAGACAGGTATGTAAGTAGGTAGGTATCTAGATAACAAGGTAAGAGTGTAGGCAAGTAGGTAGCTTGACAGGCAGGTAGGTATGTAGGCAGCAAGGTAGGTATGTACGCAGGCAGGTGTGTGTTCGTCCATCACAAGTGATGATGACCATTTTATTGCATCCACTTTTGAAAATTCAGTTAGAATTATGACCATGCCTAATAGTTCGTAGATGGCTAATGACATAGGCAGCTGTTTCTTCAGACTTCTAATAAAGCAATGGCAAACTACTGTATGTAAATAGTGCCAAACTTATTACTATAGTCAAAATGCTGAATTGATGGCTAAATTCTGAATTGGATATGCTACAAATTTGAATAAATAATCCCCGCCGAAGACGGATGTGTCGGGCCATTTGCACAAATAAAACAACGACACAACGCATTTCCATTCTCTGGACTACATCCTGCTAGAAATCTAGTAGGACAATGGTCTTGCTACAAGGGAGATCCAGCAGGAGTTTGAGAATGTACGATGAAGATGAAGAAATAATAATGTGTTCGTGTCATCAATTATTGTATAGGCCCTGCTGTTTGTCCATCACTAGTCATGGTATTGATTACACCCAGTTTATGAAATTCAGTTTAGAGTTATGTCCTTGACTGAGTTCGTAGATGGCGGATAAGTTCTACTCTGGTCCGTAAATATATTTGGACATTTCGCAGTTTGGCATGGGATGACCACTGCAGATGAGTTTTTTTTTATACCTATAATCTTGAAGTATATGCTTGGCACTCTGTGCTGCCTACCCACATGTGCACATGGCTGTGTTGCCAATCTTGAACTTTGTGTACATGAGACTGCGGAGTCAGTTGTGTCCTGTTCTGAGGCATAGAATTACAACTTGTTCTGATCTATTCAAAATGTGATAGACATCTTGTGTTGGTGTTTGTGGCTTTCTTATTGACTTGATCATCTGTTTTTTCTTATGGTAGATGATTGGTACATCTTGTTGGTCTTCTGCAGCACCTTCCTTAGCCAGTTGGTCTGCTTTTTCATTTCCTGGTATTCCACAGTGAGAGGATATCTACTGCATGGTAAGACAGTTCATTAAGTAGTTTTTGCAGGACTGTTAGTTTTCCAGACTGGAGAGCTTGAAGCACTGACTTTCATCTGTCAGGAATACCACACGCTGTAGGCCAGGGTTGGAGTTCATCTGTCAGGAATACCACACGCTGTAGGCCAGGATTGGAGTTCAGCAGTTTTTTAATTGCTATGAGATTCACCATAGAGATGAATCTTTGGCAGGTGATGATCTGGCATACGTACCACATGACCTGCCCAATGAATCCATGTCTCATCAGAATAATGTCTTAATGCTAGTGATACCAGATGTGTCAAAGACAGCGGTATCCTGAATCTTGTCTAGCCATACTGTGTAGGCCGTACGCTATAACACACATCATGTTTACTGAAGCCATCCACACAGATAACTACAACATTTCTAGGAACAACTTTCAATGAACGAGTAGAACTTACTGAGTAGAACCATCGCAGAGTAGAACTTACCATCACCGAGTAGAACTTACCATCGCCGAGTAGAACTTACCATCGCCGAGTAGAACTTACCATCGCCGAGTAGAACTTACCATCGACGAGAAGAACTTATCACCAAGTAGAACTTACCATCGCCAAGTAGAACTTCCCTGACTCGTAAGACGACAGCATCTGCTGTGTTATGACTGTTGTATCTTTTGATAAGCCACACACAGTCGTAGAACGTTGGCTCTGCAAATAGTGTACAAAAATATATTTTCATATGGGCCTACTTCTTGTAGCCATTCTAGTTGTTGGTCACTGTCAAATCCCATTATAACAATTGGGTCCTGACCGCCAAAACATGTTGGCGGAAACTCGCTATATTCATTACAAACAATAAAAAAATTATTTCTTTTAAATGATGTTTTCTATGCCACAAATCTGACAGACGAAAACATGATCTGCCAGTCGAAAATGAAAGAACGAGATTTTTTTAAATGATGAGTCATCCAACTACTCATCCATCAACTCAGTCACAGTCATCCATTTACACATTCATCATCAGTCATCCATTTACTGATCCGGCAAGTCATCCAGCCACAGATCCATTGATTTGCTCATCGGTTAAGTCATCCAGTCACCAAGCCACATCCATGCACCCATCGATCAATCATAATGTACAATTTATTCATTCAAATACAACTGTTACATTCATCTCTTGGGTAGACATATTTACCAGAGGAAGCTGCCCCAGTAAAAGATATGATGCCTCCTCCTTGCATTGGGTGGGATTCACTGCACGAAGCATCTGGACGCTCATCCCAAACTTCCTCTGTTCGTAAAATCAAAGAAAAATATGAGACTATAGCATCAATGTTGCCATATTGTTGGAACTTACATGCTAACATTTAGGTAAATAAATGAATATTTATATTAATTAATAAAATAAAATATTTGTCTGGTAACTTTTCTCGGTTCGTGTGAAGTTTCATATTATCCACATTAACAATACTCAGATAAGCCATTATTTTATCAACGAACAGTGACATATTAACATGTCAACACAAGGCTTGCCTAAAATGCATTTTTGTAAACATAAAACACAAATATGCCTATCCGCTTAACTGGAAAGTGGCATTACACGTTTTTCTTGTTTACTTGACAAGTGCTCATCAAAGCAGACTTTGGTGATTACACCTTGTGCTGTCTGGAAAGGGTAACGCTATATTCTCTCCAGCTATTCCGGTTAAACCCTTCTCAAAATATATGTTCTACAGACTGGTCATACCAGCTGGAGATTCAAAGTACGCACGAGATCAATGAAAAAATCGGATCAAAGTTTTACTTTTGTTTTCCTGACACATGATTGTCATAGGTGATGAAAAGATACGGGTTAGTGGACATTGCAATTTTGTCGCAGAGTCTTAGGTGACGGGGAAATGCATATTGGTCAACAGATCTGAGGGAAGAATGCTGAATGACTTGGTCCAGCATATGCTACGTTCCTGGTATGACATGGTTATCTTGGTATACCCTTATATATCTCCTGAAATTCCTGCTATTTCTGGCAAATTGTCCCTCTTCCTCTAGCGACATGTGCATGTATTTCTGAATATCTCTTGTCTAACGACGTCTTGGTCTGCCTCTACTGCCTTCTATCGCCCCTCACTCCTCATGCGTTTCAGAGGCTTCTACATTATCCTCTCTGAGTACGAGGCTTCTATTCAAAGCATTACATACCGCTGAGAGTTGGGACTCTTCTATCTATGTGACTTGTCCTGTACACAACGTTGCTCTCACTGCCACTCTGTAAGCCTTTCAGTTCTGTGCAAGCTGCCCAGCCTCTTCCAGTGTCATGTTCATCGATATTGTTTGTCCATGGTTGTGTTGGTCTGCCTCTTTTTATCTTTAATGGAACTTTCCCTCCATCTTTCTAAACCATTGTGTCTCTTTATATGTCCAAAATAAGTTTGAATTTTTGTGATATTGAAACCAGTCGTCTTCTATGTTCAGATATTTGCAGACATCTGTGAACCAGTCTTCTATGTTCAGATATTTGCAGACATCTGTGAACCAGTCTTCTTCTATGTTCAGATATTTGCAGACATCTGTGAACCAGTCTTCTATGTTCAGATATTTGCAGACATCTGTGAACCAGTCGTCTTCTATGTTCAGATATTTGCAGACATCTGTGAACCAGTCTTCTTCTATGTTCAGATATTTGCAGACATCTGTGAACCAGTCTTCTTCTATGTTCAGATATTTGCAGACATCTGTGAACCAGTCTTCTATGTTCAGATATTTGCAGACATCTGTGAACCAGTCTTCTATGTTCAGATATTTGCAGACATCTGTGAACCAGTCTTCTATGTTCAGATATTTGCAGACATCTGTGAACCAGTCTTCTTCTATGTTCAGATATTTGCAGACATCTGTGAACCAGTCTTCTTCTATGTTCAGATATTTGCAGACATCTGTGAACCAGTCTTCTTCTATGTTCAGATATTTGCAGACATCTGTGAACCAGTCTTCTATGTTCAGATATTTGCAGACATCTGTGAACCAGTCTTCTATGTTCAGATATTTGCAGACATCTGTGAACCAGTCTTCTATGTTCAGATATTTGCAGACATCTGTGAACCAGTCTTCTATGTTCAGAAATTTGCAGACATCTGTGAACCAGTCTTCTATGTTCAGATATTTGCAGACATCTGTGAACCAGTCTTCTATGTTCAGATATTTGCAGACATCTGTGAACCAGTCTTCTATGTTCAGATATTTGCAGACATCTGTGAACCAGTCTTCTATGTTCAGATATTTGCAGACATCTGTGAACCAGTCTTCTATGTTCAGATATTTGCAGACATCTGTGAACCAGTCTTCTTCTATGTTCAGATATTTGCAGACATTCTGTGAACCAGTCTTCTTCTATGTTCAGATATTTGCAGACATCTGTGAACCAGTCTTCTTCTATGTTCAGATATTTGCAGACATTCTGTGAACCAGTCTTCTTCTATGTTCAGATATTTGCAGACATCTGTGAACCAGTCTTCTTCTATGTTCAGATATTTGCAGACATCTGTGAACCAGTCATCTTCTATGTTCAGATATTTGCAGACATCTGTGAACCAGTCTTCTATGTTCAGATATATGCAGACATCTGTGAACCAGTCTTCTTCTATGTTCAGATATTTGCAGACATCTGTGAACCAGTCTTCTTCTATGTTCAGATATTTGCAGACATCTGTGAACCAGTCTTCTATGTTCAGATATTTGCAGACATTCTGTGAACCAGTCTTCTTCTATGTTCAGATATTTGCAGACATCTGTGAACCAGTCTTCTATGTTCAGATATTTGCAGACATCTGTGAACCAGTCTTCTATGTTCAGATATTTACAGACATCTGTGAACCAGTCTTCTTCTATGTTCAGATATTTGCAGACATCTGTGAACCAGTCTTCTATGTTCAGATATTTACAGACATCTGTGAACCAGTCTTCTTCTATGTTCAGATATTTGCAGACATCTGTGAACCAGTCTTCTATGTTCAGATATTTGCAGACATCTGTGAACCAGTCTTCTTCTATGTTCAGATATTTGCAGACATCTGTGAACCAGTCTTCTATGTTCAGATATTTGCAGACATCTGTGAACCAGTCTTCTATGTTCAGATATTTGCAGACATTCTGTGAACCAGTCTTCTTCTATGTTCAGATATTTGCAGACATCTGTGAACCAGTCTTCTATGTTCAGATATTTGCAGACATCTGTGAACCAGTCTTCTATGTTCAGATATTTACAGACATCTGTGAACCAGTCTTCTTCTATGTTCAGATATTTGCAGACATCTGTGAACCAGTCTTCTATGTTCAGATATTTGCAGACATCTGTGAACCAGTCTTCTTCTATGTTCAGATATTTGCAGACATCTGTGAACCAGTCTTCAATGTTCAGATATTTGCAGACATCTGTGAACCAGTCTTCTTCAATGTTCAGATATTTGCAGACATCTGTGAACCAGTCTTCAATGTTCAGATATTTGCAGACATCTGTGAACCAGTCTTCTTCTATGTTCAGATATTTGCAGACATCTGTGAACCAGTCTTCTTCTATGTTCAGATATTTACAGACATCTGTGAACCAGTCTTCTATGTTCAGATATTTGCAGACATCTGTGAACCAGTCTTCTTCTATGTTCAGATATTTGCAGACATCTGTGAACCAGTCTTCAATGTTCAGATATTTGCAGACATCTGTGAACCAGTCTTCTTCTATGTTCAGATATTTGCAGACATCTGTGAACCAGTCTTCTTCTATGTTCAGATATTTGCAGACATTCTGTGAACCAGTCATCTTCTATGTTCAGATATTTGCAGATATCTGTGAACCAGTCTTCAATGTTCAGATATTTGCAGACATCTGTGAACCAGTCTTCAATGTTCAGATATTTGCAGACATCTGTGAACCAGTCTTCAATGTTCAGATATTTGCAGACATCTGTGAACCAGTCTTCTATGTTCAGACATTTGCAGACATCTGTGAACCAGTCTTCTTCTATGTTCAGATATTTGCAGACATCTGTGAACCAGTCTTCTATGTTCAGATATTTACAGACATCTGTGAACCAGTCTTCTTCTATGTTCAGATATTTGCAGACATCTGTGAACCAGTCTTCTTCTATGTTCAGATATTTGCAGACATCTGTGAACCAGTCTTCTTCTATGTTCAGATATTTGCAGACATCTGTGAACCAGTCTTCTATGTTCAGATATTTGCAGACATCTGTGAACCAGTCTTCTATGTTCAGATATTTGCAGACATCTGTGAACCAGTCTTCTATGTTCAGATATTTGCAGACATCTGTGAACCAGTCTTCTATGTTCAGATATTTGCAGACATCTGTGAACCAGTCTTCTATGTTCAGAAATTTGCAGACATCTGTGAACCAGTCTTCTATGTTCAGATATTTGCAGACATCTGTGAACCAGTCTTCTATGTTCAGATATTTGCAGACATCTGTGAACCAGTCTTCTATGTTCAGATATTTGCAGACATCTGTGAACCAGTCTTCTATGTTCAGATATTTGCAGACATCTGTGAACCAGTCTTCTATGTTCAGATATTTGCAGACATCTGTGAACCAGTCTTCTTCTATGTTCAGATATTTGCAGACATTCTGTGAACCAGTCTTCTTCTATGTTCAGATATTTGCAGACATCTGTGAACCAGTCTTCTTCTATGTTCAGATATTTGCAGACATTCTGTGAACCAGTCTTCTTCTATGTTCAGATATTTGCAGACATCTGTGAACCAGTCTTCTTCTATGTTCAGATATTTGCAGACATCTGTGAACCAGTCATCTTCTATGTTCAGATATTTGCAGACATCTGTGAACCAGTCTTCTATGTTCAGATATATGCAGACATCTGTGAACCAGTCTTCTTCTATGTTCAGATATTTGCAGACATCTGTGAACCAGTCTTCTTCTATGTTCAGATATTTGCAGACATCTGTGAACCAGTCTTCTATGTTCAGATATTTGCAGACATTCTGTGAACCAGTCTTCTTCTATGTTCAGATATTTGCAGACATCTGTGAACCAGTCTTCTATGTTCAGATATTTGCAGACATCTGTGAACCAGTCTTCTATGTTCAGATATTTACAGACATCTGTGAACCAGTCTTCTTCTATGTTCAGATATTTGCAGACATCTGTGAACCAGTCTTCTATGTTCAGATATTTGCAGACATCTGTGAACCAGTCTTCTATGTTCAGATATTTGCAGACATTCTGTGAACCAGTCTTCTTCTATGTTCAGATATTTGCAGACATCTGTGAACCAGTCTTCTATGTTCAGATATTTGCAGACATCTGTGAACCAGTCTTCTATGTTCAGATATTTACAGACATCTGTGAACCAGTCTTCTTCTATGTTCAGATATTTGCAGACATCTGTGAACCAGTCTTCTATGTTCAGATATTTGCAGACATCTGTGAACCAGTCTTCTTCTATGTTCAGATATTTGCAGACATCTGTGAACCAGTCTTCAATGTTCAGATATTTGCAGACATCTGTGAACCAGTCTTCTTCAATGTTCAGATATTTGCAGACATCTGTGAACCAGTCTTCAATGTTCAGATATTTGCAGACATCTGTGAACCAGTCTTCTTCTATGTTCAGATATTTGCAGACATCTGTGAACCAGTCTTCTTCTATGTTCAGATATTTACAGACATCTGTGAACCAGTCTTCTATGTTCAGATATTTGCAGACATCTGTGAACCAGTCTTCTTCTATGTTCAGATATTTGCAGACATCTGTGAACCAGTCTTCAATGTTCAGATATTTGCAGACATCTGTGAACCAGTCTTCTTCTATGTTCAGATATTTGCAGACATCTGTGAACCAGTCTTCTTCTATGTTCAGATATTTGCAGACATTCTGTGAACCAGTCATCTTCTATGTTCAGATATTTGCAGATATCTGTGAACCAGTCTTCAATGTTCAGATATTTGCAGACATCTGTGAACCAGTCTTCAATGTTCAGATATTTGCAGACATCTGTGAACCAGTCTTCAATGTTCAGATATTTGCAGACATCTGTGAACCAGTCTTCTATGTTCAGACATTTGCAGACATCTGTGAACCAGTCTTCTTCTATGTTCAGATATTTGCAGACATCTGTGAACCAGTCTTCTATGTTCAGATATTTACAGACATCTGTGAACCAGTCTTCTTCTATGTTCAGATATTTACAGACATCTGTGAACCAGTCTTCTTCTATGTTCAGATATTTGCAGACATCTGTGAACCAGTCTTCTTCTATGTTCAGATATTTGCAGACATCTGTGAACCAGTCTTCTTCTATGTTCAGATATTTACAGACATCTGTGAACCAGTCTTCTTCTATGTTCAGATATTTACAGACATCTGTGAACCAGTCTTCTTCTATGTTCAGATATTTGCAGACATCTGTGAACCAGTCTTCTATGTTCAGATATTTACAGACATCTGT
The DNA here is from genome assembly GCA_034231615.1 of Meghimatium bilineatum. Lineage (NCBI taxonomy): Eukaryota > Metazoa > Mollusca > Gastropoda > Stylommatophora > Philomycidae > Meghimatium > Meghimatium bilineatum. Next base: position 946,697 of record CM067310.1, on the reverse strand, counting down.
GAACCAGTCTTCTATGTTCAGATATTTGCAGACATTCTGTGAACCAGTCTTCTATGTTCAGATATTTGCAGACATTCTGTGAACCAGTCTTCTATGTTCAGATATTTGCAGACATCTGTGAACCAGTCTTCTATGTTCAGATATTTGCAGACATCTGTGAACCAGTCTTCTATGTTCAGATATTTGCAGACATCTGTGAACCAGTCTTCTTCTATGTTCAGATATTTGCAGACATCTGTGTTACTTCGTCTTTCTGTCCATGATATTCTTAAGGCTGGCGGGAATTGAACCAGGTCTGCTCTAGTGGCACTATATTGCCTTTGCAACTCAAGTACACAGATTTTTCCGTATATGACTAACCACATCCCCATTAAAAAAATTTGATTTTGTTAAGACATTAAAACTGTGTACTCAAGTCACTGGGAATGGACTAATCAAGATAAGGAATATTACAACAACGAACAATCCCGAACAAGTATTGAAGTATCCTCAGTACCACAAACATAGAACATCCGTATTCCCATCAGCCTCAAGAATTTTTCATTTATCGTCATGCTTCCTGCTTGAATTTACATGATATTCTTAGGACTTTTCTATAAAATTTCATTTCGAATGTCGATATTTCCTTGTACACTGCTGGTGACATTGCTTACGTCTCACAAACATATGTTGCCACTAGAAAAATTGAACTTCTTAAATATTTGTAACTTTGCTTTTCTGCTTACACCTTTCCATACATTTCTCTTTTGAGATGTTCTTTGTATGGCTATTGCTAATCTCTTTTATGATCTCCGCTGAGCAATCACCTGTGATGCAGATGGTTGATCCTAGATATTCAAATGTGCTGAAAAAAATAAGGCTGTGAAGAAACAATCCCATTGTAAAAGGATATTAGGGATAGCTCATAAATTCTAAGGATAGAAGCAGTCAAGTACTCACACTGACTTTCTTACCTGAGACAAAATGGAAGCGAGCCTTGAAGCCCGTGTGATAGCAGCACTCTGAAGACCGTGTACCGGTAGACAAAACTAGCACTAGTGTACTAGATTGTGACACTATGACTGGCCGTGTGTAACGTTCCAATGTTATATGGGGGGAGTTCTCTGAAAATCCGTCGTAGACCTGTGTCAAGAGGAGTCAGTGTGGTGGTTAGTTTCTAATAGAAACCATTAAGTTATACAATATTTGTAAAGTGAAAACCTGAATCAAATGAAAATACAAATATACATGGAATCAGAGAAACAGGCAGCAACTTTCCACAAGACTCCATCCTAAAGCTGAACAAATCACAGCATAATACAATTTGTAGGCACCGCACTTGAGACTATCTACTACAAGCATATCTACAAAAAATAAATATTGTCCAAACTGACCAATGTCCATTTCAAAAGGGTTCCCAGATTCTAGAACATATTCTGCATACATTTTCACTTTTTAAGAACTTTTTAAACCCATCCGCTGTGATGTCACATTTAGCATTCCACATACTTCTTCCAAATGTGTAAACCCATCCGCTGTAATGTCACATTTAGCATTACCCGTCACATAGGAACCTGCCACAAGAGAAAGGTGCAATTTCTGTTGACCTGCATCTTTCTTTGCCATCCTTGGGGGATTATTCGAAATAAGACAAAAGTTAAGTGACTGAAACAAGCTGTGATTACTTGTCTTTTTTACTGGTGACAGTTCGTACATGGGCAGACACATTTCTAGTTATTATTTGGACAGACAAAGTTCTAGTTCTTACTTGGGCAAACAAATTTCTAGTCATTGCTTGAGCATACAAAATTGGATTCAATACAAGGGGAAGTGCCTGCATTCCAACTTTTTAATATTGTACGCTAGTTAGTTAGTCAGTTATTTAATATTGTACGCTAGTTAGTTAGTCAGTTAGTTAGTTAGTTAGTCGTCGGATCATATCACTGCAAACTGGACACATCCATAGTTGCTCCGATCTCTCCTTGAGTGTATCCGCCATCACACTTCTGCTGACAGTACCGGTCCTATGCTGGTTGACCATCATTCTTCTGCGCCCTCCAAAATGTTCACCTCTAGCAACACCGCATCTCAATCCCTGATCTTTAATCCTAGCCATTGAAAAGGAATCATCATCCACATTCGTCTCACTCTCGCGTGTTATATCTCTTAAGGAGTTCAAAACGTCAGCGCGATCCATTGCCCCATCGCCCTTTGCCACAATCGCACACGATGCCAGTTGATCCGCTCTTTCATTGCCTCGAACGCCCACATGTCCCGGCACGAAAATAAATGTAACCGTCTTCAAGCTCGCATTTCTCAAGGCCTCAATCCACTGTTCGCGAACGAGACCCACTTGTACCTTCTTAATCATACTCATAGAGTCACTCAAGATGCAGACCTGCATTACTTTCTGTGTGCGTAGCCACTCAAATGCCTTGGTCACCGCCATAGTCTCCATGGTCATACTACTCGTAGTGACCGCAAAGGCACCACTTTCCTCCTTGATCGTTTTACCTGCGCACTGAACTGTAAAGGCCCAAGCACTGCGAACATGCCTAATTACAGATCCATCAGTGTATATAATCACATCCCCCTCTTTGGTATTCTCACTGATTAAAGCCTGCACTTCTTTCTCCACAGCTGTGGGACACCATTCTCTGCATTCCCTGCTAAGTGATATTACTACTCTCAAACAAGTTTCGAAATCTGTGGGTAGACCTATCCATTCCGCACCAACTGCCACATCCTGTAATCGGCACACGCTTTGTATTACATCTTCAGCACGTCCCATCCACGACCTTCCTCTCTTGAGTCTGCTGCCTTTAACTTTCTGTATTTCGGAATGCAACGGGTGTTCCTTATCTGCATGTATTTGAAGGTACGCCCATGCACGGCAATACTGTAATCTATGCTCAGCTGTTGGGCAGTCAAGTAGGTATCGCATAGCTCTTGTCGATGTATCTCTTGTGCATCCCAGAATGATACGCATTGCTGCATTCTGGACTCTATCCAGTCTTTCGATCTGAGTTTGGCTAAGAGTCAGAATTGCCAGTGCATATTCCACCACAGCCACTACCAAACCCTGGTACAAAAGAAATAACAATCTTTGCTCACATTGCGCAGCAGCCATAACCTTCATTGCTGCTAAGCCTTTGCCTGCCCTTATGATAATGTGGTCAATATGTTCCCTGAAACTCAGGCTTCTGTCAAAAAACACACCCAGATATCTCATTGTGCTAGTTCTTTCTAAACTTTTCCCGGACAACGAAACTTGTGGCATGGGTGTCTTTACCATGTGATTGTTCAAGGAAAACCACGTCACGAATGCCTTAGACGGATTAACCACTGCTCCCGTATCTCGACACCAATTTGTCAGTCTGTCCAGCTCCTTCTGTAGTTCCACGACGCACTCTTCTCGATTTCTGCCCTGTCTATACACCAGGATATCATCGGCATATGACATCGTTCTGCCAACACCTGTGATTTGATTGCCAGCGATATGAACTGTGTATACATTGAAAAGTACAGGAGATAGAGGCGATCCCTGTGGCAGGCCAGGGCTAATAACCGTTGGTGTAGATATCCAGTTACCACACTTAAGAACTACAACCCTGTGCATCAGGGCGGCGCCAACCCAACGCACGACAAAAGGATTAACTGCAAGATTTAACAGCTGGTGCATCAAGATATCCAAGGACACCCTATTGTACGCATCCTCAAGGTCTATTGCGACCGCACATGTCTCCATGCGCGAATCGAACCCCTCAAAAACATCCTGCGCAAATATGGCTGCATTTTGCCATGTCTTCTTTCCTGGACGATATCCTCCTAACAATGTTGGTAAACACTTATTTCTTTCAAGATAACACGATACCTTCCGGGCCACAATTTTTTCCAAAAGCTTGCCAATCGTATTCTGCATAGTTATTATTCTGTAGCCATGTATCCTGGTGTGGTCCTTCCCAGGTTTGTGTAGTGGAACTAAATAGCTGTGCAACCAGTCTTCTTTCACTGTGCCCTTTAGAAGGCTATTATTGAACATGTCCGCCAACTCTCCCAACTCCTCATCCGTTCTTCGACTAATGTCATCGTATCTAATGCCATCTGGCCCTGGTGCTGTATTTTTTGTACTTTTCAGTGCCTTCCTGATTTCTTCAACTGTGATTAGCATATGGTTTTTCATGCTCAAGTTCTTACACGAGTCTGTGAGCGTTTTCCTGATTTCTTGATATTGTACGCTGTTTCATTCATCTTTTGTGAAGCCAAATTAAACATTTGCTAGTTTTCTTCCAGATGCATTGATTTGCGTGCTACCCACAGAGAGCTCCACCCCACCCCCAGTCATTCAAAGAAGGATGGCTGGGGCTCTAAGTTCGTAGCATAGTGTGTAGATCGATGCAACTGCCAACAATATTATAGAATGTAAAATCAGTCTTTATGGATATTTCGTTGCGTTAAATAATGTAGTAATTTGTTTCTTAAAAATTGTAGGTATTTGTCCTTGTATTATTCCAAATAATAGTTGCTATTATTTGACGGGCAGATAAAACTATCGTCTGCCATAATATGTTAGAAACCAATCGTTTGACAATAGAAGAAGATTAATATAGCTGAAGATTGCTGGAACGTACAGAAACATTTTAAGATAACCAATGCCGCTAAAAAGAGCCAGGAAATCCGTAAAATCAATGAGGTATGTACTCACCTTGACCCTGCTTTCTGGCGCCATATCCCAGTCATCAAACGTTATTCGGACATGACCATAGGGATCAAGGTTTTGTATCATGTAGGTGAAGGTTTCGCCGTTAAGGGCATAACCTCTGGGATAATTTGGTGATGTAACAAAGCCAAAACTTTCACCATATTCAGACACCACTCCCTTATGTAACTCTGTTTTATCTAGGATGAGAAAGATATATTGTGATATAATTCAATGTCAGTACATATCTTTTTTTTACATACCAACAGCCGTTGACATGTAAAAACAACAACCAATCAGAAGCACTGACCCACTTCATTCTTATAATGAATAGTATAGTCTCACTATGGCGTGCTATATATCTTATGAAGTTCAAAACGTCAGCTCATTGTCCCATTGCCGCAATTGTGCATGATGGCTGTTTATCTTCTCTTTCACTGCCTCAAGTTAGGCACAGCTAGTTAAAAGTGCTATAGTTGGTCAAAGCTAGTGAAACGTGCTATAGTTGGTCAAAGCTAGTGAAACGTGCTATAGTTGGTCAAAGCTAGTGAAACGTACTATAGTTGGTCAAAGCTAGTGAAACGTGCTATAGTTGGTCAAAGCTAGTGAAACGTGCTATAGTTGGTCAAAGCTAGTTAAAAGTGCTATAGTTGGTCAAAGCTAGTTAAAAGTGCTATAGTTGGTCAAAGCTAGTTAAAAGTGCTATAGTTGGTCAAAGCTAGTTAAAAGTGCTATAGTTGGGCACAGCTAGTTAAAAGTGCTATAGTTGGGCACAGCTAGTTAAAAGTGCTATAGTTGGGCACAGCTGGTGAAACATGCTATAGTTGGTCAAAGCTAGTGAAACGTGTTATAGTTGGTCAAAGCTAGTGAAACATGCTATAGTTGGTCAAAGCTAGTGAAACGTGCTATAGTTGGTCAAAGCTAGTGAAACGTGCTATATCAGCAATTACCACCATTCTGAGCATTTTCAATTGTTCAGTCTTTCACAGTAACGTATTTTATGTCATTCAATACAAGGAACTGGCTGTTCCACCTCTAAGAATCTTGCATCTCTGCGAATGTTGCATCTCTGCGAATGTTGCATCTCTGCGAATGTTGCATCTCTGCGAATGTTGCATCTCTGCGAATGTTGCATCTCTGCGAATGTTGCTTCTCTACTAATGCCATGATGTTAACTACACTAATACCCTTCTTAGTTATTGTTTTCAATGACATGTCCACATATCTGGCATATTCCTGACAAGTTTTATACAAGGAAAACAAGGGAATCAGTAATTGACAAAAATAATGTTGACGTGATTACTAGACAGAGAATGATCTCCAGACTAACTCAATGTATAGATTTGATTTGCTAGCATGCACCGCATATGTTCATCTCATGCACCGCATATGTCCATCTCGTGCACCGCATATGTCCATCTCATGCACCGCATATGTCCATCTCATGCACCGCATATGTTCATCTCATGCAAGCATATGTTCATCTCGTGCACAGCATATGTTCATCTCGTGCACAGCATATGTTCTTCTCGTGCACAGCATATGTTCTTCTCGTGCACCGCATATGTTCTCATGCACCGCATATGTTCTCATGCACCGCATATGTTCTTCTCGTGCACTGCATATGTTCTTCTCGTGCACCGCATATGTTCTTGTGCACCGTATATGTTCTTCTCATGCACCGCATATGTTCTCGTGCACCATATATGTTTTTCTCATGCACTGCATATGTTCTTCTCATGCACCGCATATGTTCTTCTCGTGCACCGCATATGTTCTTCTCGTGCACCGCATATGTTCTTCTCGTGCACCGCATATGTTCTTCTCGTGCACCGCATATGTTCTTCTCGTGCACCGCATATGTTCTTCTCATGCACCGCATATGTTCTTCTCGTGCACCGCATATGTTCTTCTCATGCACCGCATATGTTCTTCTCATGCACCGCATATGTTCATCTCGTGCACCACATATGTTCTCGTGCACCGTATATGTTCATCTCAAGCACTGTATATGTTCTCGTCATGCACCGCATATGTTCTCGTGCACTGTGTATGTTCATCTCATGCACCGCATATGTTCATCTCCATATTAATGATTTATGCTATATTGTTATGTATATTGTACATAATTGTTACAGTAGGACTCGTAAACAATTATTACAGTAGGACTCGTACACAATTGTTAGACTCATACACAATTGTTACAGTAGGCCTTGCAGACAATTGTTACAGTAGGCCTTGCAGACAATTGTTACAGTAGGCCTTGCAGACAATTGTTACAGTAGGCCTTGCAGACAATTGTTAGTGTGCCCCAATGATGCTTTTATCAGGGCTGTCCATAAATCACATCAACAATTAGGGGGGATAGGGAAGGTCTAGAAAAGTTTGGGAGCTTGACATAAATGGACATCTAAGAAAACGGTTAAGACCAAATAATTTAGAATATATTTTTGTTTGTTGTGGTAACTATTATACACAATGAAATACACGTCTATACTTCTTAAGAGATAATTAAATGACTGTATAACTTGACGGCATGTTAATGTACGTGGGGACCATCAGCACTTAATACAGCTGATGCATGGTCGTATAGCGATTCTACTCCTGATTTCGTCATTTATTATTTTGTCTAGTTTAGTCACTCTTGTTGATTTTCTCAGATATTTCATCTCACATCTTGTAAGTTTTCTCTGCTGGGTTGCAGTCAGCCCCAATGTCTGGAATTGATAGCATAGTTTTGGCATAAAAATATGATTTTTCATCTGTCTCTTGACTTCCATCTTGATCTTTTGGTTGGTGAAAGATCTATTGCTCGCAATTCCTAGAAACCATAGCACACAAAACATCGTCAAATGCCAAGTTACTTACCAATAACCTTGTAGGACATCTTGAAACGCCTTCCGTCTTCTAACGAAGTATTTCCGGCACAGTGTTGAACTTTCATATGGCCAGAAATCGAGATGTAGTAATCTCCCTCATTTTCAACAAAGTAGTCCCTGTGTGTTACCCTATTGTAAGGTGGATCTACTTCGTGGATGTGGATATGATCACAACTAAAGAAAAAACAAAAACATGGATACAAGTATTTCTACGGCTTGTATGTTGGATAACATATATGTTACATATACCATCATATATCCCACATATATCCAATATGCAGTCCAACTGAATCAGTGATTTTTATTGGTCATATGTTGACAATATACTGTAGTGACCAATGAATAATAATTGTGTCAACATGAGTGACGTATGGCCATAGAAACAAATTGTTTGCACTCACGAAATCGTATTCCAATTCAGAAATACTGGCTATATTCCCGTACAAAACAAGAAATGAGAGTACCTATATTTTTTTTTTTACATAAACAAAGACGCTGTTTTAAGATCACACGATAACATAACCCTGCTTGTAGATAGGGGAAACGTTGTGATTGATGAAGTTCTTAATTTGTATCAAGTCTTTCATTGGTCAATATATTTGTACTTTCCGTCACAGCAAATGAAAAGTCCAAACATTATAAACGAAACATCACCAATGCAAATATGTTGATTATTTAGACAGTAATTTGCTTTGGGTACATCCAATGATTACTGTAGAACATCTTATATCCTACACAATACACACACAGGGGGGGGGGGTGCATATGTAGATATGTTATAGAGGAAACATGTCCTACACAATACACAGGGGGTGCATATGTAGATATGTTATAGAGGAAACATGTTAAATAACTCAGATTTTTAGACAAAATATATTTTTTGTAAGCGTGGATTTGAATCAAAAGTTGGATTCCAAGGTTCTCTGTGATCAAACAGTTTCTGAATATTCGTTTGAATTTGTGATTACGAATTTTATAAACAGACTATAGTTCAGTACTTACTCTTGTTGACACCATGCATTACTGGAGACCTTAGTTGCCCCCTGCCCCGACAACGGACATCTAGCAAAGCTGAGTTCATCGAACTGAAGGTACAACTTGCAGGTGCTGCATACCTGAATGTGTACCTGGCACCATAGGTCAGACTTTCCTCCGGTACTGTAAACATTGCAAACAAATGTACAGTTAATATTCATGTAATGTAAACATTGAAACAGCCTGCACAGTTAACAGGAACTCAATATGTACTATATCTTTCTGCATCTGCTTGAAGAGACTGTGCGCTTATGTATTTAAGAGAGCCAGTTTCTAACCGAAAACAACGAAAAGGACAAATTACTGAGCACATATGTTGTTTTTCGTCAATCAGAAGTGATAATGAATTTGTAGTTGGCTAAGCCCTACTCTTGCCCCAAATGCCACTGGACAGTTCGGGCATGAGATGACCACTGTAGATGGTTTGTGGTCAACATGTAACTCTCTAGATGTTCTCTGTTAGGGTGCTGTGTTTCTCTACTATTCACAAGATGCTGTGCCTTTTTTCTTTACTGTAGAATGTCATCTAGCTCTATTGTGTGCTAGTTCTTTCTATTTAACAGGTAGATCCATGAATAGGGTAATAAAGTTTTGCTAATAGTTAATGATACACATAATAACACACACAAATCGACATTTCGACTAAAAGGCATTTATCAAGACAACAACTGAAACAAAATTAAAACATATAACAGAAAACGAACAGTAATGACAGTGAAGGTCACATTTATATGTGTAGTCTACACATACCAGTCCAATGTGACCGTTGCTGTCATTATTGTTCGTTTTCTATGTTTTAATTTTGTTTCAGTTGTTGTCTTGATAAATGCCTTCCTTTTGGTCGAAACGTCGATTTGTGTGTGTTATTAACGGTGTCTCTAACTATTAGCAAAACCTTTTTATCCTATTCCTGGATCTACCTGTTGGATTTAAGTTTTGCGCAGTAAGTACATATTGTAACATTAATTTATTATTATAATTATTATTGCAGTATTCTTCCTATTTCAGTTAATTGAATTTATTTCATAAGATTTCTAGTGAAGTCTTCAAAGAGTCCGTGTAATGTTTCTTTGGGCCACCTTGAGAACGTATGCCCTTCTGCAACTCACCTGTGCAAGTACGTAGACGTTTGTTGGAAATGTCAGTTATGTCAATTAATTACCAAACAATTTGCTAGCTGTTGTTGCATTGTCAACATCGTTCCCCATTTTCTGTTATTTTTGCCAGGTGGCCCCACAAATGGCCAATTTGCCTGACATACCAAAAATTTCATGCCAAAAATTATTGAAAACATTGGAAATTTCAAGCAATTATTGTAGAAATAGTGGAAATGTCTGCAATTTCCTGGCACCACGTGAGATTATGTGTGGTGTACTGTGGTGTGGTATGTGTGTGAGGTTTGACGCTCTTGTTGAGCAATCATTATTTGCGATCATTTTGATATATCATTTTAGAGATAGCATGATAGATGCAGCAGTGTCTGACTAAACATATATAGCAATTCTGACAACTGGGTGTTTGTGTGTGAGAAATATTGAGTGTTGGTGTTGTGTGTGAGAAAGAGAGAGAGAGAGAGGAATACTGAGTTATGGTGATGTGTGTGCATGGATTATCGAGTGGTGGTGTTACGTGTGTGAAAAACATTTAGTGGTATTATGTATGTGTGAGAAATATCGAGTGGTGATATTGTGTCGGTGTGTGTAAAGGAACATCTAGTGTTGGTATTACCTGAGTGTGGGTGTATACGTTTGAACAATCCCATATTTTTAATTACAATTTATTAAACACAGTTGTTATGGTGATGTGTATTCTTTCAAACTAAACTTTAGTCCAATGTGGTTATATTAGATCTTTTTTGGTCATAAAAAGCAATGCAGGCCTTGGATTATGTAATCCTATCGCTGCAAGATCTGAAGTCGTGGTACGGCTAATCATATCGCTACAATCTCTCAGGTCGTGGTTCAGGTAATCCTATCGCTACAATCTCTCAGGTCGTGGTTCAGGTAATCCTATCGCTACAATCTCTCTGGTCGTGGTTCAGGTAATCCTATCGCTACAATCTTTTTGGTTCAGGTAATCATATCGCCTCTTCTTTGTCTAGTTTTAGTCTTAGTTGTCTTGAGTTGCTGCTGACGCACTGCTTTGTCTAGTTTTAATCGTCTTGAGTGGATGCTGACATACTCAACCGTCTAGTTTTTAATGTAGCTGTCATGAATAAATTCTGGCGCAAATAATTGTCTAGTTTCAGTTGTAGTTTTCTGAGTTGATGCTGATGCACTTTAGGCGTCATAGCTGATTGGTCTCTTGGACACATGGCAAATAGCGTGCATAAGGATGGTTCGTGTATCTGTTTCACATACACACATGCGCGCGCACGCAGACTGGTCCGCGCGCGCACATACACACCCATATACACGTACAACTTTAAGGCCCCCCTCTCCCTTATCACATACGTTCTAAGTCAGATATCAACTCCAGTACACACCATATGTCCGACAATGTTCTACGTAAAAAAAAAAAAATGTCCTGTCGCTTACTGTCTGGATGTTTTGTTTGTTTGTTTCTTTTTTTTTTTTAGTTTTTTTTTCTGATTTGGTCTCATAGGATGAGAATTAATTGGAAGGTGATTACCAAGCCGATAGATACGGTAGAGGTTTGAGGGGCGGGGGGGATCTTGCTCAGCCCCGCAGAACTTTCACAAGGTGATTACCAAGCCGTACGGTAGAGGTTTGAGGTGCGGGGGTCTTGCTCAGCCCCGCAGAACTTTCACAAGGTGATTACCAACCCGTACGGTAGAGGTTTGAGGGCGGGGGTCGTGCTCAGCCCCGCAGAACTTTCACAGGGTGATTACCAAGCATGTAAATGAAGGAATATACCATGAAAACTAGGACATTACCTCTTGTTTCTATAGAGGTAGTCCCTCTTCCCCTCTCTCTCCCCCTCTCCCTTCCGCTTTTTATCGAAAACTTATATTACTAATATCTTCAAAGTTGTATACAGTTAAATGTTTTTCTATTCCCCTAAGGAAGGAGGGGAGGCACCCACATTTACCCCAGCCCATATCTACTGCCGCAATCAGCCATCAATGGTTATCTGTCTCACATTTCACATAATATATCCCTCTTTGTTTATGCTATCGTCAAGTTTTTTATTTCAGTTAACTGACAGTACGCAGAGACTAATAATCTACTTAAACGTAACGCGAGAAAATCCATCTCATTCTGTGATAATGCTTTTCAAAAGAGAAATTGTTCTGAAAAGTAAACATACACGGACACACGCACACATACACACGAAAAATTTCCCGAAGATCTATAAAAGATTGAAGAAAGGGGAGTAATAATTTCAGTTCCGCAACAAGAATGGTTTCCCCTGACTATAAAACGGAGATCAATAATAATAAAGTAAAGCATTTTTAGATAATACCGAGTTTAACGCCTTTTTACTTGCCTTTATACTAGAGAAAAGCTTCCATTTATCACTTATGTAAACTGTGTCAAGTTTCGACAGCATAACAATGATATCACGGAGGTCGAAAATAAAGCTATGCGTATAAAGTTTCCAAGAAAATGGCGTACAGTAGTACCCCACCCCCATTATAGATTTTATTAGATACTAATACGGAGGTCGTGGTAACTGGATTACTAGAACCGCGACCTCGACTATTTTTAGATGGTCAAAATGATTTGATATAATCAAATTACACTAGACCACCTGTAAACATCTGCGTGCATGGACAGAAACGAAAAGAGGTTTGATTTCTTTAAATGAGCGGTGATGTTAAGCACGTTTGAGAAATAATAATTATCACTGAATAATCAAAAGAGCTCAAAATTGTTCACAAGATATAGAGACTTCATTGTACTCGAGTAACCCATACGTACTCAGTCCCTAGCCAGCGAAGCTGTATGCCGACTGCCGCGAGTACCACTCATAGCACGTAACTCCGTAGCTTGAAGCTATAATTCCCAGGGATATGCGAAATAATCCACTTTATGATCAAGACGTTGTAAGTGGGACTCAAACCTACGATCTTGAGCATACAGCGATCGCCGCCTTAACCACTATGCCAGTATGATGATATTACTGAATTAATGACCCCCCCCCCCCCCCCACTTGTTACTATTTAAAAGTAAATTTCAGTTACAAATGACCTTGACTCTCTTCTGTTATGTCTAACACTTTTTCATGTTTACTTATCTGTAGGTCTAGAATACTGATGATAGTGAATCAACAGCTGAAGTTAAGAAACGACTGGCAATGTCCATGGTCGCCATGACAAGATTAACTACCATTTGGAAAATCAGGCTCACCACCCACTCGTGTTATAATTAATTTATATCAATCTTTGGTTTTGTCGATATTTCTATATCGGTGTGAGTGATGTACCCTAACTGTATACTGCATGGGACAAGAATCCAGTGTTTGACAGCAAATTTTATCTTACATGAGACAAGAAGCTGGTGTTTGACAGCAAATGTTATAGACGTGTGCTTGGTATTTGTTACTGAGAACATAAGAACAATGTGTGTGTGTATCTGTTACTGAGAACATAATGTGTGTGTGTGTGTATCTGTTACTGAGAACATAAGAACAATGTGTTTGTGTATCTGTTACTGAGAACATAATGTGTGTGTGTGTATCTGTTACTGAGAACATAAGAACAATGTGTTTGTGTATCTGTAACTGAGAACATAAGAACAATGTGTGTGTGTATCTGTTACTGAGAACATAATGTGTGTGTGTGTGTATCTGTTACTGAGAACATAAGAACAATGTGTTTGTGTATCTGTTACTGAGAACATAATGTGTGTGTGTGTATCTGTTACTGAGAACATAAGAACAATGTGTTTGTGTATCTGTAACTGAGAACATAAGAACAATGTGTGTGTGCATCTGTAACTGAGAACATAAGAACAATGTGTGTGTGTATCTGTAACTGAGAACATAAGAACAATGTGTCTGTGTATCTGTAACTGAGAACATAAGAACAATGTGTGTGTGTATCTGTAACTGAGAACATAAGAACAATGTGTGTGTGTATCTGTAACTGAGAACATAAGAACAATGTGTGTGTGTATCTGTTACTGAGAACATAATGTGTGTGTGTGTATCTGTTACTGAGAACATAATGTGTGTGTATCTGTTACTGAGAACATAATGTGTGTGTGTGTATCTGTTACTGAGAACATAAGAACAATGTGTTTGTGTATCTGTAACTGAGAACATAAGAACAATGTGTGTGTGCATCTGTAACTGAGAACATAAGAACAATGTGTGTGTATATCTGTAACTGAGAACATAAGAACAATGTGTGTGTGTATCTGTAACTGAGAACATAAGAACAATGTGTGTGTGTATCTGTAACTGAGAACATAAGAACAATTTGTTTGTGTTATCTGTAACTGAGAACATAAGAACAATGTGTGTGTGTATCTGTAACTGAGAACATAAGAACAATGTGTGTGTGTATCTGTAACTGAGAACATAATGTGTGTGTGTGTATCTGTAACTGAGAACATAAGAACAATGTGTGTGTGTATCTGTAACTGAGAACATAAGAACAATGTGTGTGTGTATCTGTAACTGAGAACATAAGAACAATGTGTGTGTGTATCTGTTACTGAGAACATAAGAACAATGTGCTTGTGTATGACAGAATTAATGTATTAGTATGTCAACAAGAGCCACTGTTAACAATTGTGAAACGTGAAACTTCATAAGCTCCGTGGCACCGGCAAGTAATGAGACATTCCTGGCTGACAAAAGTTGTGCTTCAATGTACGGTGTAGGGTGGAAGAAGATACGGTCACCAGAAGAATACATGGCTCGATAATATCCAGGACTGGACAGAGTGTGAAGTTTTCAAACTCTTCAGGATGATAGAGGGCAGAGATGTGTGGAGATCTTTCTGTATCAAATGTCACATCCCTACCACACTGACGGTTTATGTCTCAATGTGACACCCCTCAGAAACAGACGGTTTATGTCATAATGTGACACCCCTCAGACACTAACGGTTTATGTCTCAATGTGACACCCCTCAGACACTGACGGTTTATGGCACAATGTCATATCCCTACGACCCTGATGGTTTATGTCACACTGTGACACCCCTCAGACACTGACGGTTTATGTCACAATGTGACACCCCTCAGACACTGACGGTTTATGTCACAATGTGTCACCTCTCAGACACTGACGGTTTATGTCACAATGTGACACTCCTCAGACACTGACGGTTTATGTCACAATGTGACACTCCTCAGACACTGACGGTTTATGGGTTTCATTATTATTTAGTATGATTACTGTTACTCTTATTATGTGTAACACTGAATAATCCAAATAAAATAATGTCAAATGTAAACAACGATCTACTTACCTATAGTTGCCAGGATATCCATCACAAACTATAAAACAACGATCTACTTACCTATAGTTGCCAGGATATCCACCAGAAACTATGAAGCCATGATCTCCTTTCTCAGAATACAGTATCTCGTTTCCCTTTTCTCGTGAGCACTCTAGAATTCCTGGAAATAGTTATTGTTATGATATTCTGGGAAATCACATAAAATAAATTATACGATAATCACAGGCGTGTGTATGGCTTCAAATCAAACGATATACTAAGAGAGGAGACAAAACAAGAATACGTGACGAACATCATTAGAAAACGCCGCTGGACATACACCGGCCACGTACGTGGAATGAAGGAAGACAGAATTCCACCAGACGGGAAAGAAAACAGGGAAGATCAAAAACAACTCTCAGAAGAACATTTAAGAAGGAATTAAAATCAACAGGCATAAATGCACAAGACCTGCAATCCTTGGCAACTGACCGACAGGAATGGAGAACTATGACATTCGCCCTATATGCCAAACTTGACAAAAGAGGAACTGACTGACTGACTGTGTATGGCTGGTTTTAGCGAACGGAAACGCATGTACATGCCCGTAGATTGGGGAAGGTGGAGAAGGGTTTGAGGGATTCTTTCGTTAGAAATCGAGCAAGGTTTTCCGATTTTGACAGAATATAATTTAGAAAATGACTAATCAAAAACTTGTTTAGGGTCCCTTCGCCTGGACTTTGTTGTCGATGTTTACTCATTTAGACTGAACCATTACCATGAAACTACTAAAAATGTCTCAAGGATTTTTCTATGTTCTTTCTCATACTCCTGTAGACTAGCAGGATATAGTCCAGAGAACGAAATGCATTGTATCATGGTGTACAATTTGCTGTGGCACCTGCGCCTTTCACCCTGTGACATTGGACTCCAGCTTTGGTTCTGGGTCACTTTGACCCTACACCAGATGCGACAGCCAACACCACTCCATAATCTCTATAGTTGCCTCTTACAACATGAGTGAAGGTAAACATTGTTGCCTCTTACAACATGAGTGAAGGTAAACATTGTTGCTTCTTACAACATGAGTGAAGGTAAACATTGTTGCCTCTTACAACATGAGTGAAGGTAAACATTGTTGCCTCTTACAACATGAGTGAAGGTAAACATTGTTGCCTCTTACAACATGAGTGAAGGTAAACATTGTTTGTTGCCTCTTACAACATGAGTGAAGGTAAACATTGTTTGTTGCCTCTTACAACATGAGTGAAGGTAAACATTGTTGCCTCTTACAACATGAGTGAGGGTAAACATTGTTGCCTCTTACAACGTGAGTGAAGGTAAACATTGTTGCCTCTTACAACATGAGTGAAGGTAAACATTGTTGCCTCTTACAACATGAGTGAAGGTAAACATTGTTTGTTGCCTCTTACAACATGAGTGAAGGTAAACATTGTTGCCTCTTACAACATGAGTGAAGGTAAACATTGTTGCCTCTTACAACATGAGTGAAGGTAAACATTGTTGCTTCTTACAACATGAGTGAAAGTAAACATTGTTGCCTCTTACAACATGAGTGAAGGTAAACATTGTTGCCTCTTACAACATGAGTGAAGGTAAACATTGTTGCCTCTTACAACATGAGTGAAGGTAAACATTGTTGCCTCTTACAACATGAGTGAAGGTAAACATTGTTGCCTCTTACAACATGAGTGAAGGTATACATTGTTGCCTCTTACAACATGAGTGAAGGTAAACATTGTTGCCTCTTACAACATGAGTGAAGGTAAACATTGTTTGTTGCCTCTTACAACATGAGTGAAGGTAAACATTTTTGCCTCTTACAACATGAGTGAAGGTAAACATTGTTGCCTCTTACAACATGAGTGAAGGTAAACATTGTTGCTTCTTACAACATGAGTGAAGGTAAACATTGTTGCCTCTTACAACATGAGTGAAGGTAAACATTGTTGCCTCTTACAACATGAGTGAAGGTAAACATTGTTGCCTCTTACAACATGAGTGAAGGTAAACATTGTTGCCTCTTACAACATGAGTGAAGGTAAACATTGTTGCCTCTTACAACATGAGTGAAGGTAAACATTGCTATTCTCTGCTCACATATCGGGCCCGGCAACACACAGGCAATGTCTTGAAAGTTAAAGGTGACGTATAATATATTAGAAGGGGTGCAAAAGGTCTTTCGGCGGACCCAGGACTAGTAGATAACCAATATCCTAAAAGTACCTCCTCGCGGTGCACCTAGAAACAGAAATACAGCTGCTCGTGCTGATTCTGGCTAAAACATTTAGGGATCGTGTCCTTGAATGTGGCGGCAGAAGATATAAGTAGATTCGACTGCAAAATAGACAGTTAATATCTCAGACACCACTGTGCCAACACATGCAGCAGCACTATGGGTCGTCCCTGCCTAGTTTCACCGCCCTGCCAAATTTGTATCAGAAATTAAAATTTACCCTCTAATCTTTGTCTACCTAATGCTACCCGATGCCACCCGATGCCACCCGACGATTACCTTAATTTGAAATTTATTTCTCTTTCTATATATTCTTAATCGTTAAAAGGGCCACATATCTCAAATAGCTTAGGGCCACATATCTCAAATAGCTCAGGGCCACATATCTCAAATAGCTTAGGACCCTATCAAATCTAAATCCGGTACTGTCTACACCTGTATAAAGTACATGTCTGCCCACTTACCTTTGTCTACACCTGTATGAAGTACATGTATGTCCGCTTACCTTTGTCTACACCTGTATGACGTACATGTCCGCCCACTTACCTTTGACTATACGTGTCCACAGATTACAAACTTAACTTTGACCTGTCCCCAGAGTCTATAATTACAAACTCACCTTTGTCTATACCTGTCTCCAGAGTATGTGAGCACGCCGACAACATTATGACCAGAGCGAGAGACGCCACCACACCTGCAAACAGGTAACATACATATTTTCCCTGCTGTCTGGAATTTTATTACCATACAATATGATGATGGTGATGGTGCTTCGCTTGGCATGAAAAAACCATAAATGGGATGAGCATGGCATGAAAAACCATAAATGGGATGAGCATGGCATGAAAAACATTAAATGGGATGAGCATGGCATGAAAAACAATAAATGGGATGAGCATGGCATGAAAAACAACAAAACATTTGTGATTGTATAATTTGGTTTGTGAGTTCGTAGATGCCCGATGAGCCCGATTCGTGCCAGGAAAGTTCTATTGCAGTGCATGCAGGAGTGTAGAGGGTTCGGGATAGGAGAGTTTTCGGTTGTGTCCTTCCGCTTTCGTCGCTTGTAAATTACTCGCAGTGTTCTTTCTCTTTCAAATTTAATGATACCAGCAGTGATCTGGGTGTGTCAAACTGAGCATCAAGGTGCTATATATATTTACGTGTATTTAAGTATGTAAGTATACAATATAAACACCAATGAAATCTAACATAGATACAACATATAAACATATTAAAAAACAAACATGAACACCAAAGCTGCACTACATAAAACAAACACCAAACCAGCACCATGCTTCCAATGTCAAATGTACACACTAAGAACAAAAGACAAACAAACATTTGTTACAAAAGAAATGACTTGTCTACGTAGAGTTCCCGAGGTAACAATAAGAGATAGAATCAGAATTGAAAACATCAAAACACTAATAAATACAATACCAGCCCTGGATTACATAATACGACAAAATATTAAGGATTTTCACAAGCGTCCAGACTACCATCAGACTGTGCCCCTAAAAAAGCATTACTATGCAGACACAATGGATACAAAGACAGGGGCACACCTTGCAAACGATAGATTACAGAAATAAAGAAGTTCCCGAAAAAAACACATATGAAACAAACAAAAGGGCCATCTCCAGTGAACTCCTCTAGCTCTGGCGATGCAAGGCATAAAGGGGTATACATATATTTATAGAAAGAAATAGACATTTCATTTGGAAAGCACATTAAACATTCCATATGTCAATGGGTTTGTCTTGTATAAACGGCACGGGTCATATGAGGCCTAGAGGCACTGGTCATGCGAGGCCTAGAGGCACTGGTCATGCGAGGCCTAGAGGCACTGGTCATGCGAGGCCTAGAGGCACTGGTCATGCGAGGCCTAGAGGCACTGGTCATGTGAGGCCTAGAGGCACTGGTCATGCGAGGCCTAGATGCACTGGTCATGCGAGGCCTAGAGGCACTGGTCATGCGAGGCCTAGAGGCACTGGTCATGCGAGGCCTAGAGGCACTGGTCATGTGAGGCCTAGAGGCACTGGTCATGCGAGGCCTAGAGACAATAAATGAACCGACACAGTGAAGGGAACAACTGTAGTCACAATATGGAGAAGACTGAGCCGATATAGATTTTCATAGAAAGATAAGTCTAGATATGTTCATGTACACAGAACACATATGCCTTCACCAGTTGAGTAATCGAAGTGACACTCAGGCACATATGCCCTCACCAGTTGAGTAATCGAAGTGACACTCAGGCACATATGCCCTCACCAGTTGAGTAATCGAAGTGACACTCAGGCACATATGCCCTCACCAGTTGAGTAATCGAAGTGACACTCAGGCACATATGCCCTCACCAGTTGAGTAATCGAAGTGACACTCAAGAACATAGGCCGTCAAGCACAAACATTTGACATAAGACAAAAGTAAGGAATCCAGGCAAACATTTGACATAAGACAAAAGTAAGGAATCCAGGCAAACATTTGACATAAGACAAAAGTAAGGAATCCAGGCAAACATTTGACATAAGACAAAAGTAAGGAATCCAGGCAAACATTTGACATAAGACAAAAGTGAGATATCCAAGCATGCATTTGACATAAGACAAAAGTAAGAAATCCGGGCATGCATTTGACATAAGACCAAAGTAAGGAATCCAGGCAAACATTTGACATAAGACAAAAGGAAGGAATCCAAGCAAGCATTTGACATAAACCAAAGTAAGAAATCCAGGCAATACATGTAATGACAAAGAGTATTGTTAAATAGGGACAGTTTGTCAGTCCACACCCCCCCACCCCCTAACTTTCCGTATTGCCTCCCACAACATGGAAATGAAAGAAGACAGTGACGCCAAATTTTCGCACTGTGAGCTAAAAGTCAAGACAGCGGTTGCCAAACTGTCGAGTGATGGGGGTGGGGGAGGGTTATTATCTGGAAATATCACGAAATTAACATTTTACTGGGGGAATTGGGGGTGGGGGTTTTAAGATTAAACACTTTGGATGTCTGATGCAACAGAGAGTGCAGCACTTATGGGAAGATGCTAATTTCTAATCAAGAATCAGGCTAGGTCCCAATTGTGAGCTCCCTGATGTGATTTCAGCATGTCAATCACAACTCCAGAGTTGAGAGGTGAGTTTGTTGAGAATAACAAATTTGGATTGAACTGGGTTAAATCGATGCCCAGTGTCACGTATTTAGAGACTAACCTTGCAGCTGCTGAAGAAAGAAGCTGCGTGCCTAGAGTTCGGCTTGTTGAAGTCAGCATACCTAACCATGTGCCCATCTGATGAACTGGTAGCCACGGGAAAGTTATTCAAACATAGAGCATACTTGGACTAGCAATTGAGCAAATATCATCATCGAGTGCCATCTCCGCAACGAAATTTGGCTACAGCATACCTCAAATATCTTCTGTTGTTTGCATTGGTGGTGCACTCTGCCAGACTGTAACCTGTCCATCTCGTGATGTTTTGTTCCCACTTGTATCTCTGTCTACCTATTGCTCGCTTCCCCGCAACTTTACCTTCAAGTAAGATCCTGCTCGCATCTCCTCAACTTCAGTAAGGTGCCATGTCTTTTAATTAATAATTTAGTAACATATCCTATTTAGAACGTAGATAACACAGCATTTTTTAGCTGCAGTGATTTTTTAAGTAATATAAATACCTTCAGAAGTTTTCCATTGCTTTATTAATGGCCGACATGCACAATTATCTGAAGCGGGTTCTGAACGCGGTTCATTGGCCGCCACAGACTCAATATCACGCTGCCACGAGATCTTCGAATATTTCCATAAAACATTTGTGAAAGTAAATAGTTGTACTAATGGTAAGCCGTAACTTGTAGCGAAGCTAGTCTCACGTCAAAGTTTCGAGAAGTTGGTCGAAAGTATGGTTTGGAAATTATCATTGATCATCATCATCATCAAGTGCCGTCTCCGCAACGAAGGTTGGCTGCAACAGACCAACATTCCCTGTCTCTTGTCTTGGTGGTGCACTCTGTTAGACTGTAACCTGCCCATCTTGTGATGCCACTCTCCCACTTCTTGTATCTCTGCCTACCTCTTGCTCGCTTCCCTTTGACTTTACTCTCAAGTAAGGTCTTCAATAAGGTGTCATGACTTTTAATGTGTCCAAAATATTTTATTTGCCTGATCATTATTTCTCTTAGTAGTAGTTTCTTCATATTAAGTGTTTTTAGAACCTCTGTTTGTTGTCTTCTCCTTCCATGATGTTCTCCCTATTCTTCTATATACCCACCATCTCAAAGGCATCAATTCTGTCTTCTAATTGTTTGTTTAGTGCCCATGTTTCTGAGCCATACATTAATATAGAATAGATGTAGCATTTTATAATTCTCATTTTTAACTTGTATATAATTTTTTTAGATGTTACTATTTTTCTCATGGCATTGAAGGTACTTTTAGCCATTTCTATTCTCCTTTTAACTTCTGTTTCACATCTGCCATCATTTGTGACTATGTGTCCAAGATATTGATACTGTTTTACTTGTTGCAATGTTCCTCCATGTATGCTTATGTTTAGCTCTTCTTCTTCTGCGTCTTCTATCATTGATAAAAACAAGATATATCTCACGAATACTCGGTTAATCTGTCACAAGCTTGCACAAGTTAACACCTTCAAATATTTCATGATGGCAACTTGGAAAATTAGATTAAGCTAAGACTCGTGATGGCGGTGGTTGTCATTGAAAGGTGAATATGATTTGTAAAAGTAAGATCAGTATTACAATAAAGATCAATCTATGCAGATCTCTAATGCTAAGTTTATTTTTTATACGGATGTGAATGTTGGACACTCAATGCAGACACGGAAAGAAGGATTCGGGCAATTCAAAACAAGTGCTACAGACGTTTGTCAAGAATAAACTATACACAACACAAGACAAATATATTTGTTCGGCAGTAAAAAAAAATAAAAAATTAAGAACAAATTTTGGCAGTTGTGAAACGGAATAAATTTGATGTGGACAGATTCTTCATCGTTCATTCTCAAACTCCCGCTGGATCTCCCTTGTAGCAAGACCATTGTACTACTAGATTTCATTCTCAAACTCCCGCTGGATCTCCCTTGTAGCAAGACCACTGTCCTACTAGATTTCTAGCAGGATGTAGTCCAGAGAATGGAAATGCGTTGTGTCGCCGTTTTATTTGCGCCAATGGTCCAACACATCCGTCTTCGGCGGGGGATGTGGACATGTAACGACACACGACTCCCTTACTAAAATTATTGTGCAATGAGCAATCGATGGAGGAAGGAGAAGAGGGGTTAGGAGAAAATCCTATATTAATAACCAAAGTATGGTCTGTACAGGATCTGTCTACACCTCTCTGAATAGCTGAGGTTAGAGTTGTCTGGCGAGATTTTTGTGCTGCTGTCTCCAGTGTGGCACCTCTACGTGTGACACCCCTACGTGTGACACCCCTACGACCCTCACGGGTTATGTATCTATTATAAATGCACCTCGAACAAAATGTGCAACTTCCAAACAAAACAAAGTAGTCAGCGAATGTTTTGCACAGGCTTCAGTGATATTTGACCCCCCCCCCCCTAGTATTTGTCAGGGTAATGGGAGTGTACGTACCGTGGTTGAGATTCACGTCAAGAACGGGGACTTCAATTAAACGATAATGTCTTAAAATATTATGTGACACCTGGTTCTTCAACGGTGAAAGTATCCGCCAGACCTGAATTGTGGATGAATGGATTGATGGATGAGTGTGTTTTCTTGGATAAGTCAATGGGAAGAGTACGGATTGATGGATGAAGAACTCAGTTGACAGAATAACATTGCAAAAATGAACAATTTGCATAAATTACACACATAATTGCACACATTACACACATCAGTGTACACATTACAAATATCAGTGCACACATTACACACATCAGTGCATATGTTGAAAATGTCTGTTTAAATTGTTATAAATAAAGATGCAGATGTTGCATACAACATTTGATAACAATAGTGCATATTGTAAGTACTGTTTGCTGTTGTTGTTGTTGTGTGTCCAGCACATGATGATGATGACCATGTATTACATCCACTTTATGAAATACAGATAGAGTTGTGTTACTTAACTATGAGTTGGTAGATGGCTAGTAAGACTTGACTATGAGTTGGTAGATGGCTAGTAAGACTTGACTATGAGTTGGTAGATGGCTAGTAAGACTTGACTATGAGTTGGTAGATGGCTAGTGAGACTTGACTATGAGTTGGTAGATGGCTAGTAAGACTTGACTATGAGTTGGTAGATGGCTAGTAAGACTTGACTATGAGTTGGTAGATGGCTAGTGAGACTTGACTATGAGTTGGTAGATGGCTAGTAAGACTTGACTATGAGTTGGTAGATGGCTAGTAAGACTTGACTATGAGTTGGTAGATGGCTAGTAAGACTTGACTATGAGTTGGTAGATGGCTAGTATGACTTGATTATGAGTTGGTAGATGGCTAGTAAGACTTGACTATGAGTTGGTAGATGGCTAGTAAGACTTGACTATGAGTTTGTAGATGGCTAGTAAGACATTATGGCAGAAAATTTCCTTGGACATCGGGCATGGGATGACCACTAGATGGTTTTTTATTTACCTGTGACTTTCTAGTACTCTCCGCTGTTGAGCTGTTGCATTTCTCGTTTTTCACGAGATGTTGCGCCAATTTTAACTGTAGAAAGCCACGTAGCTCTATTTTATACGCTATTCCCAATTATCTTGGTCTAGTTCAAAAACTTTCATTGAGATCTTTAACCAGGCCTTGTAGCGCTTCTTTTGGTCACTTTGAGAATGTATGTCCTTCTGCAAGTCACCATAGAAAAGTATCTTTGGCAGGCGAAGATTTGGCATAAGTACCACATGACCTGCCCAACAAATCTGTGTCTGCATCAGAATAGTGTCAATGCTAAGGATACCAAATCTGTCCAAGAGAGTGGTATCTGGACTCCTGTCTTACCATCCGAGAATGATATATTTTCTAAGATATGTTGTGTGAAAGTAAGTGAAATTCCTCAAGTGCCTTCTATACGCTGTCCATGTTTCACCAGCGTATACCAACACTGGAAGTAGCACTGCTGTGTCCATGTTTCACCAGCGTATACCAGCACTGGCAGTAGCACTGCTGTGTCAACTTGCAGCTTGAAGTAATACATAATAATATGACAGTAACTCAGACAGCTTGTTACAATCAAGCAGCTTGTTACAATAAAGCAGGTATTTATATGCCGAGGTTGTAGCTCGTGGAAACACAACATCCAATAATTGTCATACTAAACAGTTCTCATAAAAAACCAAATTGAATTAACATCCGTGTTTGAAAGAAGTATACCTCGCCATAAAAGGAGCTGTTAGAGAGGGAAGAGTGTCAATGGAAAAAAATGCAAAGCAAAACTGAATATCGACTAACAAACCGAGTCCATCTCCAACCCTGTCAAATCATTGGATATCATCCTTCAAAAGTGACTCTGTCGAACTTCTATAATTTTCATTCACTGTTGATACAAAGTACTGCATAGAGAAAATGACCAATGAAAATCACAGAAAAAGACAAATAGTGTGACTTTTGAAGGATAATTCCAGATGATTACACAGTACTGTAGAACGTACGATGGACTCCAACAATCAGCTCACTTACCTCGCATTCCTACATTTCTCACGCGCTATCCACGTGCGATGTGACACAGAACTGGCGGTCTCCAGCCAAGAACGTACACATAATCCTCCAGAACAAAGGTAGACTACGGGCTATCAGCAAATCCTCATCAATCTTACATCGATATTTTCCTTCTAAATCTAACCACACATCTTTGAAATAGATATATTTTTCCTCACAAAAATAGGTATAAATTCAACAATCTTGATTAATTTTGTAGATTATGTCCAACAATAGATAAGTCATTTTCCAGTATTTTTTAGCACATTTCGGAAACGACAGTCAATCCCGACTTGTTGCTCTGGAACTGGATAATAGTTGTCAGGAGAACTTGTGATTGTCACTATAAATCTGAAAACAACACAAGTAGAAATAATTAATTTTAATAGTACCGTCGATGTCGGATGTGTGCGCCATTGGCGCAAATAAAACGGCGATTCGACGGATATCAATTCTTTGGATTACATCCTTCTGGACATTTAGTAGGACCTTTGTCCTGCTACAAGAGAAATCTCTGGACTACATCCTGCTGGAAATCTAGTAGGGCCATGGTCCTGCTACAAAAGACATCCAGCGCGGGAGTTTGAGAATGAACGCTAAAGAAGAAAATTAATGTTAATCACAGCTTAATTAAAGTCATTAGTTCTCTGACGTTTACTTGTGGATCATAAAGTCTACAGGGCTCTCACTTTCAAATATGAATCATCAAGTCAACAGTGCTCTCACGTTCAAATATGAATCATCAAGTCTACAGGGCTCTTACGATCAAATTTGAATCATCAAGTCTACAGGGCTCTTACGATCAAATGTGTTCATGTTTCAACACCGTGTTCCAAAACTGGAAGTACCATTGATGTGTCCATGTTTCACCACTGTATATCAACACTGGAAGTATAGAAAAGATGCCAGCTTTTCAATCACAATTTACAGATACTATTTCCAATTGCAGTTAAATTTCTTTGGCACATCGTTATGACTGATTGCCTCAGTGTTTCTTAGGTACGTACTCACTGTAGAAAACTGAAATCCAACAGGCGAACATTGCAAGTGGATAATACAGTTTTGCTAATCACTGGGAATCACACATAATACACACAAATCAACGTTTCGACCAAAACGTCTTCATCAAGACTACATTCACAACAAAAATCCAGATTAAGAACACCACTCTTGGCATTCATATGACTGAGTAAAAACAAAGTGCCCCTCAAAATATCGATGCGTGTGTACTATTATGTGTGTTTTCAGCGATTCAGTGTGTTTTCATGATTCGTCGGTATCTTAAGAATTGGAGAATAACAAGGGATGACGGGAGAGTATTATGAAAACTGGAAAACTTCATTTTTTACAACATCTATATGCCCTCCATACCCACACAACACTGTTAATGTGACATATTTCCACCAACAACTAAAAGTGTGACATTTTTGCACTATTAACTATCTGCGTAATATCATTCCACCATCAAATATCATTGTGACATATTTCCACCAACAACTATCAGTGTGACATCTTTCCACCACCAAATATCAATGCAACATCTTTCCACCAACAACTATCAGTGTAATATCTTTTCACCATAAAATATCAATGTGACATCTTTCCACCAACAACTAAAAATGTGAAATCTCTCCACCAACAACTACCAGTGTAACATCTTTCCGCCATCAAATATCAATGTGACATCTTTCCACTAACAACTAAACATTTAACATCTTTCCACCAACAACTAAAAATTTAACATCTTTCCACCAACAACTATCAGTTAACATCTTTCCACCAACAACTATCAATCTGACATCTTCCCTGACAACAACTAACAATGTGACATCTTTCCACCAACAACTATCAATCTGACAGCTTCCCTGACAACAACTAACAATCTGACAGCTTCCCTGGCAACAACTAACAATCTGGCAGCTTCCCTGGCAACAACTAACAATCTGACAGCTTCTCTGACAACAACTATCAATCTGACATCGTTAATATAATAAAGACTCGTCTCTGCCTCGAGTATCTTCCGATTGGGAGAACATGTGAATTAACTTGCCAGGTGGACCTACGTTTTGCAACTCTAAACAATGCCAGGTCTATCTGCAAAAGTTACAACAACATTTTACAACTCTGTAAACATGAGCCAGATTTTCTCACGTTATTTGTCCCATTTGCGTGTTTTCCTGAGCTTTGGAACACTTTTGTCTATGCATTCTGAACTTGCTTAAGAATAGCTTTACTCGTATCTTCAATGTATCAACCGAGGTATCCGAACTTCTAGTTCAGTGTGCAAAGAATAGGACCACTATTTTCTTTGTAGGCATGTCGTTGAAGACGACTAATGAAAGATGGGGGATTGGCTGACCAATGAAATAAATTGTCTCGATTTCTTACCTTTTTTCTTCTGTCATATGGTCCCCATGGATGACGACCAGTTGCAGGACAGTGAACATTGCACCATTATTCTTTTGTTTCAGACTCCTACGTTGTTTGTTGTGTGGAATGTTAGGTGTACCCCTTTGCACGACGGATTAACATATCTGACAGGTGAATGATTAATTATGTGGCCACATATCTGACAGGTGAATGATTAATTATGTGGCCACATATCTGACAGGTGAATGATTAACTATGTGTTCACATATCTGACAGGTGAATGATTAACTATGTGTTCACATATCTGACAGGTGAATGATTAACTATGTGTTCACATATCTGACAGGTGAATGATTAACTATGTGTTCACATATCTGACAGGTGAATGATTAACTATGTGGCCCAGCAGTCATTGCTTCGCTACTGAAAGGAAATGAATTTCTGATTCTCTTATTGTATAATCATCATGACCAATCGTGAACATAAGGCATGTTGACTAATTGTTAAACATCCTCTTAAAATGAGTTACTTAACTTTTCCCGTGATTTTCATTGATCATTTCTGTATTTATTTCGGTATATTAGCCAATGTTGATGGGTCTTACATTGTTGATGGTCTCAAAGAAAATGCCCTTGCTTGTCCGATTCTCAAATTGTATAAACATAAACCGTTTTCACCAGTATAGCCTACAGATATAGACAAGTCTCAAATGAAGGGAGGAACAAGAGGAAACCAGTATAGCATGAACATGACCTCTGTGAGATATTAGACCTGCGGACCGTGTCATTGATCCTGCCTTACCAATTTTAATCCTTACTTTGAATTTGAGTATACTTCTTGTCAAAACTTTTGAAAAACATGGATAAGTTGGATCAGCAAATATGAAAGTTATAGGCCCTAATATTTGAACGAGAATGTGTATAAAATATGTATATACCGTAACGGAACTTCCTTCAGTGCTTGTTTGCAATCAACTGCTAGAATGACGTCACAAATCATGTAAAATATATATATACTTGCTCGATAGATCCTTGTTTTACACGGTTACTTCCTGCATACCGGAAATTGTGCCAGTTTTGTCATCATTGAAATGTTGCATGGTACCAACTACCGGTCGATCATATCGTGTAATCAGAAATTGAGTAATTGGCGTACCGTGGTTAATAAATCAGCCCACATGACGGAAGTGGAAGAAATACAACAGGTTATGGCTATCCGACAAATATTTCTCTTAATTGAATCTGCTGTAGATCAAAAGTAGAGATTTAAATAAATACGGCGGGATAGTAAACAGAGTATACGCTACACTCCTGGCAGGACATGCGGATTCCTGAGATACACTCCTGTCATGACGTGCGGATCATGAACTACACTCCTGTCATGACGTGTGTATCCTGAACTACACTCCTGTCAGGAATTGCGGATCACCAACTACACTCCTGTCATGACGTGCGGATCATGAACTACACTCCTGGCAGGACGTGCGGATCCTGAGATACACTCCTGTCATAACTTGTGTATCCTCAACTACATGTATCATTCCCACATGTATCATACCCACATGTATCATACCCACATGTATCATACCCACATGTATCATACCCACATGTATCATACCCACATGTATCATACCCACATGTATCATACCCACATGTATCATTCCAACATGTATCATTCCCACATGCATCATTCCCACATGTATCATACCCACATGTATTATACCTTGTTTGCAACACAATCACAACACTCCATCGCTGACCAGAGCCTAGTCTTTGCAATATATCTACACTGGTTAGTTGTGGTCTATAAGACCATGCAATACAAACCTAGTAATATCAGATGTTTTTATATCCCATCTTGAATATTTCAGAAAACTGAAGTCCATGCACCAAACATGGATTAATCTCGACACATTTCTAAGAATTCATTTTTTACAACACACGTTTACGGTTACAATCACTTACAAAATCTGTTGAGCCTATTTACGGCAAGAACATCAATCTTCACAATAGTTTCTAGACTTGATACTATCTTTTATCTACCGTCGGACATAATAGATAATTCTTGCTATCCCCAGATTGAACATTCTCCATATTTAAAAGACATTTTAACAAATCAATGTTCAAAGACTCAGATGCTGAGAGTTGTTTTTCTTTTTGAACCATGATCCCACGGTTTTATTTCAACTTGAGCACGCACACGGAATCCATGCCCTCGCTCAAGCGCTCGTATTTTTGGTCCTGAAAGAAATTTAAGCTTCCTATTTTTTGCGAGATTATAGAAGAATCTCTGTCCAAACAGTTCTTTTTCCTGTCTTCAACAATTCCTCAGCAGCTGCATCACGGTCTTGTTACTGCACAACAATTGATGACGCATTTAACAGTATCATCACGGTCTTGTTACTACACAACAATTGATGACGCATTTAACAGTATCATCACGGTCTTGTTACTACGCAACATTTACTATACAACAATTGATGACGTAATTAACAGTGCCACCACGGTCTTGTTCAGCATCATCATTAAGAATCGTCTCCACAAAGAAGGTTGGCTGCAACGTATCTCGTCTCTTGTCTTGGTGGTGCACTCTGCTAGACTGTAACCTGTCCATCGTGTGATGTTACTCTCCCACTTGTATCTCTGCCTACCTCTTGCTCGCTTCCCTTTGACTTTACTCTCAAGTAAGGTCTTCAATAAGGTGTCATGTCTTTTAATGTGTCCAAAATAATTTATTTGCCTGATCTGTATTTCTCTTAGTAGTTCTTTCTTCATATTAAGTGTCTTTATCACCTCTTTGTTTTCTTCTCTTTCCATGATTTTCTCCCTATTCTTCTATATACCCACATCTCAGAGGTATCAATTGTCTTCTAATTGTTTAT
Organism: Meghimatium bilineatum; assembly: GCA_034231615.1. NCBI lineage: Eukaryota > Metazoa > Mollusca > Gastropoda > Stylommatophora > Philomycidae > Meghimatium > Meghimatium bilineatum. Next base: position 916,564 of record CM067310.1, on the reverse strand, counting down.
TTAGTGTCCATGTTTCTGAGCCATACATTAATATAGAATAGATGTAGCATTTTAGAATTCTCATTTTTAACTTGGATGTAATTTGTTTAGATATTAATAATTTCCTCATGTCATTGAAAGTACTTTTAGCCATTCCTATTCTCCTTTTAACTTCTGTTTCACATCTGCCATCATTTGTGACTATGTGTCCAAGATATTGATACTGTTTTACTTGTTGTAGTTTCTCTCCCTGTATGTTTATGTTTACCTCATGTTCTTCTGTGCCTTTGCTGATTATCATGTTTTTTTAAAATATTTATATCCAGTCCATATTCATTAATTGATTTATTGACTTGATCTATTAGTCTTTGTAGTTCATGTTCACTTTCTGCCAAAAGAACAGTGTCATCTGCATATCTAATGTTGTTTATTATTTTCCCATTGATCTTGAGTCCTGGTATTTCTTCTATATTTTTAAAGATATTCTCTGTGTAGATATTAAATAGACTTGGTGATAAAATGCATCCTTGTCTTACCCCTCGTCTTAATTCTATGTATAGTGAGTAAATGTTTTCACACTTTATAGATGCAGGCTATTCCAAATATATATTTCTAATCTGTCTGATGTCTTTTCCATCTATGCCTATTTCTTGAAGACATTTGATTAATTTTCATGTTGGACGGTGTTGTTACTACACAACAATAGACACATAATAGGATGGAAACACTAGCTATGATCCTACATTTCCCCCAAATTATACGACTGTGATTGATACAGGCAACATATATTTTCTAGACCAGAGGGTAAAATACAGGTCTCGGGAAAAATGCTGTCCATAAAACCATTTTTATTGTCCCTCTAGGCTGATCTAAATATTACGTGCACTTGCCCTGGAACGTAGAAAACAATAGAAAACATGAGATTGGTGTAGAGATAGGAACTGTCCGTAAATAGAAACATAATAGATATAGGAAAATAATGATCACGCAGCATGGAACCGGAACTGTTGGACACTACACTCTGATGTATTTCTTGAGACAGGGATCAGAGCTGGTATGGACGTTGTCTGATGTGCGCTGATGGTAACCTGCAGTCAGAACTCATCTCTGTGCTAAACAAACATCAATATGTTGCTAGCCAACCTAAGGCGGTACAGAACAGTAGCATTGTCACTCGTCTTACATGTAAGAGGCGACTAAGGAGGTATCGAGGGCTGTACATAAAGTATGTCAAACATTAGGATCGTGGTCTGGAAAAGTTTGACAGCTGATCACTAGGAGATAGAGGTTGACATAATTTGATGTCAACAATACCCTTTTATATACACCACCTACTGCGTACGAGAAGATGAAGATGCATAAGAATAATATATACAAGAAGAAGAGAAGAAGATACACAAGAAGGAGATATACAAGAAGGAGATATACAAGAAGGAGATATACAAGAAGGAGATATACACGAAGGAGATATACAAGAAGGAGATATACAAGAAGGAGATATACAAGAAGGAGATATACAAGAAGGAGATATACAAGAAGGAGATATACAAGAAGGAGATACACAAGAAGGAGATACACAAGAAGGAGATACACAAGAATAAGATACACCGATTAAATCGTTTGATTTTTAAACAATTAATGGGTGGGTGGGAAAGAGGGATTTGAAAATGTCTGAAATAATTAAGCAAGCCTACTTTGTTTCAATATGTTTGACATAATTAAGCAAGCCTACTTTGTTTGAATATGTTTGACATAATTAAGCAAACCTACTTTGAATTCTTGACATTTGTTTACAAAGAGGACTGGGGGGGGGTAGTGATGGAAAGTAAAAAATAATATCAAACCGTTCCTACTTTATGAATAGACTACCGTCGAAGATGTCGGGCCATTTACGCAAATAAAATTGCGATACAATGCATCTCTATTATCTGGACTAAGTAAGGCTGGTAATCGAATTCGTGGTGCTGCTGCAATAGATATCCAGCGGGAATTTGAGAATATGCGGTGAATAAGGCATACTTTTACGAGCGGAATTCGAACCCTTACCTCTTGAGGACATATCGAACGGCTACCCACAAGGACAGGGAGATCCCCCGAGAATATCAGAATATAAAAAAAGACCAAAAAATGAAGCACTAGATATAATCAATAACACAACAATGGACTTCTAATTGCTATCTTGGTACACGAAATGAAGTTTTAGGGCCAAGTTGAAAGGCATAATGGCATAGATAGGTTAATAATGGAGGCACGGTACTTGGGGAAAAAGAGACAGAGGACGCTCTACAGTTGCGGTTCTCAACTTGGATCGTAGGCCTCTCCTGAAGACCACAGGGACTTACAGAACAAGGCCGTAGATACTTCAAAAAAGGGATGGGGGTTTACCTTAAATACAACGTTCGCACATTGTTGTGTTTGCACACTGTTGTGTTCGCACATTGTTGTGTTTGCACACTGTTGTGTTCGTGCATGGTTGAGCATAATTTCTTCATTTTCATGAGACTTTTAGTGAAGTTGTTCACTTCATTATAAAACCCACCCTGAACATGACGTGGTTACAGCAAGGACACATAAGCCATTCGAAACTTCCCTGCAACAACCAAACAAACAAATGCAGTATTGTCTGTATTTTTGTTTATGGAAAATTGTTAAAGTTGAGTTTGGGGGAGGTGTCACTTACCCGACTTTTGGCTAAATTTCTAACACTAAAACTCATGTTCTGTATGTGCAGGGTTTTGAACACACTATTTCATCCTATCTATTATCTACAGGGTGCAGGGGGCATGGAGAATATTTTAAATTGGGGGGAGGGGCGCATACCGTCCAGGGGAGCTCATACCCGTCTAGAGGTGTGCATAAGCGTCCATAGAGCTTGGGGGCACAGGGAGATAACTAATTGAATCAACAACATCTAGATGTGAACGATCTACTACTAGATGTGAACGATCTACTGCTAGATGTGAACGATCTACTACTAGATGTGAACGATCTACTACTAGATGTGAACGATCTACTACTAAATGTGAACGATCTACTACTAGATGTGAACGATCTACTACTAGATGTGAACGATCTACTACTAGATGTGAACGATCTACTACTAGATGTGAACGATCTACTACTAGATGTGAACGATCTACTACTAGATGTGAACGATCTACAGCTAGATGTGAACGATCTACTACTAGATGTGAACGATCTACTACTAGATGTGAACGATCTACTACTAGATGTGAACGATCTACTACTAGATGTGAACGATCTACTACTAGATGTGAACGATCTACTACTAGATGTGAACGATCTACTACTAGATGTGAACGATCTACTACTAGATGTGAACGATCTACTACTAGATGTGAGCGATCTACTACTAGATGTGAACGATCTACTACTAGATGTGAACGATCTACTACTAGATGTGAACGATCTACTACTAGATGTGAACTATCTACTGCTAGATGTGAACGATCTACTACTAGATGTGAACGATCTACAGCTAGATGTGAACGATCTACTACTAGATGTGAACGATCTACTACTAGATGTGAATGATCTACAGCTAGATGTGAACGATCTACTACTAGATGTGAACGATCTACTACTAGATGTGAACGATCTACTACTAGATGTGAACGATCTACTACTAGATGTGAACGATCTACAGCTAGATGTGAACGATCTACTACTAGATGTGAACGATCTACTACTAGATGTGAACGATCTACTACTAGATGTGAACGATCTACTACAAGATGTGAACCATAAACATGTAGATTTCTATCTATAATGCTTTAAATGATTTAATGCCTGGTAAGTAAAAGTGATCTGGTTTTAAACACCGGGAGGGGAAATGCTAGGATCACTTAAGAAAATATGTCATGAAAGGTGGGCATGCAACAAAAATATTGAGACCCACTGCAATAGACATGTGATGGACTCGACTGAGAGTCTACAAATGTTTCAGATAAATCCAGGGCAGTTCATGGACAATTGGAATGCTTTTAGAAGAGTTATGTAGGTAATTTTGTCGGACGGTAAAATGTTTTCCGTGATGGTGAATCTAGATTGTAGGACTTGGGTAATGTTGGCGATCAAGATTCATGACTCCAAATTATACACATTTTCTCGATACGGCTGGGAGCAGGGACGGGACGGCTGGGAGGAGGGACGGGACGGATGGGAGGAGGGACGGGACAGCTGAGAGGAGGGACGGGTTGGAACTGCTCTTTCTCAATTAATTTTTGACATGTTTAATATCACTATCATCATGTTACTTGTATTTAGTTTTGATGTTGATTTCTGGAGGCATCTGATCGTGTCATTGCTCTGCCCGCCACTCCCCCTACTTCCCCCTCCAAGTCGTCTGAAGACGTGTTGAAGTCATCTATTTTTTCTGTTTACACATCCGACTTCGGCATTTGTTTTCTGTTTACACATCCGACTTCGGCATTTGTATTTTACACAGAATTTTTTTTCCCATTTCCAATGAACGTTAGACATCTGACATCATATCGTTAGCAAAGTAAACCAGCCTTATAAGAGAAACGTGAAACAGAGAAATGTGAAACAGAGAAACGTGAAACAGAGAAACGTGAAACAGAGAAACGTGAAACAGAGAAACGTTAAACAGAGAAACGTGAAACAGAGAAACGTGAAACAGAGAAACGTGAAACAGAGAAACGTGAAACAGAGAAATGTGAAACAGAGAAATGTGAAACAGAGAAACGTGAAACAGAGAAACGTGAAACAGAGAAACGTGAAACAGAGAAACGTGAAACAGAGAAATGTGAAACAGAGAAACGTGAAACAGAGAAACGTGAAACAGAGAAACGTGAAACAGAGAAACGTGAAACAGAGAAACGTGAAACAGAGAAACGTGAAACAGAGAAACGTGAAACAGAGAAACGTGAAACAGAGAAACGTGAAACAGAGAAACGTGAAACAGAGAAACGTGAAACAGAGAAATGTGAAACAGAGAAACGTGAAACAGAGAAACGAGAAACAGAGAAACGTGAAACAGAGAAACAGAAAAACGTGAAACAGAGAAACGTGAAACAGAGAAACGTGAAACAGAGAAACAGAAAAACGTGAAACAGAGAAACGTGAAACAGAGAAACGTGAAACAGAGTAATGAAGGTTTGCTAATCAATTGAAACACACATAATAACGCGCACAAAACGACGTTTCGCCAAAAAAAAAACCTTTAACAAGAACGTTAATCAATAATAGAAGATAAAAACAATCATTTTTTGGCCACTTCATGAGACAGGCAGGTTTGGAGAACATAGTCACAACAGGCAAGATTGAAGGCAAAAGATATAGAGGGCGACAACGTGATTCAATATTAAACAGTTTGACAACCTGGCACGGCATGGAAAAAACAGCAATCTTAATACATAGTGCTGGAGATAGAGAGCGTTGGAGAGCCATGATCTCCTATGCTATCACCTGATGACGATGACGACAACTATTTATAAAGCTATATTTTTCCCAGCGTCAACATATGGCTGTGAGTCGTGGACAATGACATCTGCAACGGAGAAGAAATTATTGACATTCTAAATTATATAGAAAATTCTCAGAATTTCATAGATAGAAAGGCGAATCAACGCGGACATCCGCAAATTTCATAGATAGAAAGGCGAATCAACGCGGACATCCGCAAATTTCATAGATAGAAAGGCGAATCAACGCGGACATCCGCAAATTTCATAGATAGAAAGGCGAATCAACGCGGACATCCGCAAATTTCATAGATAGAAAGGCGAATCAACGCGGACATCCGCAAATTTCATAGATAGAAAGGCGAATCAACGCGGACATCCGCAAATTTCATAGATAGAAAGGCGAATCAACGCGGACATCCGCAAATTTCATAGATAGAAAGGCGAATCAACGCGGACATCCGCAAATTTCATAGATAGAAAGGCGAATCAACGCGGACATCCGCAAATTTCATAGATAGAAAGGCGAATCAACGCGGACATCCGCAAATTTCATAGATAGAAAGGCGAATCAACGCGGACATCCGCAAATTTCATAGATAGAAAGGCGAATCAACGCGGACATCCGCAAAGACCCGAACATAGAAGAAAACTGGCTATCAAAACATCTGAAAAACTAGCTCATATATTTCGGACATATTCAGAAATAATAGATATACAGATTAATGAAAGATTAATGAAAGATTAATGAAAGATTAATGAAAGATTAATCATGGAGGGAAAGGTTCCCGGGAAGAGAATAAGAGAACACGACTAAGATGGACACAGATATGGAAGACCCATTACACATGACACTATGAATTGTTTGACAGCTTGCACAGGACCGAGAGTCTTACAGAGTGGCAGAGAGGAAAACGTTTTATAAAGGACACGTCACAAAGATAAGGTAGTAGCATGCAAGATGGAGCCATCAACCCAGAATTTTTGGGGGGCTTGTGATTTTTCTTGGCAGTATTTACATTCAGTAGTTTGCCATTGCTTTCTGAACGATCCGGATGCACATTTGTCTGAGGCGTATTTCGAACACGATACCTTGGTGGCAACGTTCACAGATGAACTCCGTACTACACCGCCATATGGATAAGATTCCTATATAATCTATTTTGTCAACACAAAGACGATAATGGGAATGAAATCGAAAAAAACGCCAATAGTTAACCCAAGATTCTGATGTTAATCAAATAAAACAATAGTTTAACCCAAGATTCTGATGTTAGTAAAATAAAACAATAGTTTAACCCAAGATTCTGATGTTGATAAAATAAAACAATAGTTTAACCCAAGATTATGATGTTAATAAAATAAAACAATAGTTTAACCCAAGATTCTGATGTTAGTAAAATAAAACAATAGTTTAACCCAAGATTCTGATGTTGATAAAATAAAACAATAGTTTAACCCAAGATTCTGATGTTGATAAAATAAAACAATAGTTTAACCCAAGATTCTGATGTTGATAAAATAAAACAATAGTTTAACCCAAGATTCTGATGTTGATAAAATAAAACAATAGTTTAACCCAAGATTCTGATGTTGATAAAATAAAACAATAGTTTAACCCAAGATTCTGATGTTGATAAAATAAAACAATAGTTTAACCCAAGATTCTGATGTTGATAAAATAAAACAATAGTTTAACCCAAGATTCTGATGTTGATAAAATAAAACAATAGTTTAACCCAAGATTCTGATATTGATAAAATAAAACAATAGTTTAACCCAAGATTCTGATGTTGATAAAATAAAACAATAGTTTAACCCAAGATTCTGATGATAAAATAAAACAATAGTTTAACCCAAGATTCTGATGTTGATAAAATAAAACAATAGTTTAACCCAAGATTCTGATGTTGATAAAATAAAACAATAGTTTAACCCAAGATTCTGATGTTGATAAAATAAAACAATAGTTTAACCCAAGATTCTGATGTTGATAAAATAAGTCATTCATGACGAGCATAGTATTCCTACACCTAACAGACATTTTTTGCACATAAATCTCGTACATTCAATGTGTAGTCTAACTTTTGGTACTCTTTTCTTGTGGCATGTTTACTGGTAAAGGCGATCATGGACAATCTAAACTCTGACCCGACGTTAGCGAGATGTTATTGGTCTCAATCTCAAACTCCCGCTTCCTGTCTACTGCTGCAGGACAATGGTCCTAAGGGATTTCCAGCAAGGGGTTGTCCAAAGAATGGACATGCGTTGTATCACCGTTTCATTTGTGCAAATGGCCAGACACATCCTATTTCAGTGGCAAAAACATTGAGGAGGTAATGCGGGTTTTACATGACAAAATACAACCAAAGTCGGATGTGCGATAGTATACAGCAAAAGTCGGATGTGTCGAAAGAGCGATAATAAAAAGGCGACACAACGCATGTCCGTTTTCTGGACTAAATTCTGCTGGAAATCTAGTAGTACTACGGTCAAGCTACAAGAGAGATCCAGCGGGAGTTTGAGAATAAAATCTAGTATAACCACGGTCCAGCTACAAGAAAGATCCAGGGGGAGTTTGAGAATGTCCAGCTACAAGAGAGATGCAGCGGAGTTTAAGAATGTCCAGCTACAAGAAAGATGTAGCGATAGTTTAAGAATGTCCAGCTACAAGAAAGATGTAGCGATAGTTTAAGAATGTCCAGCTACAAGAAAGATGCAGCGATAGTTTAAGAATGTCCGGCTACAAGAAAGATGTAGCGATAGTTTAAGAATGTCCAGCTACAAGAAAGATGTAGCGATAGTTTAAGAATGTCCAGCTACAAGAAAGATGTAGCGATAGTTTAAGAATGTCCGGCTACAAGAAAGATGTAGCGATAGTTTAAGAATGTCCGGCTACAAGAAAGATGCAGCGATAGTTTAAGAATGTCCGGCTACAAGAAAGATGCAGCGATAGTTTAAGAATGTCCGGCTACAAGAAAGATGTAGCGGGAGTTTGAGAACAAATAGTTGATTACGTAAAAATGCACCACTTATGATGATGTTCTCAACTTTCAGCCGCGGACTTTCGTTCCCTTTGGTTATATCAGGCTTCACAATCATAGAAAATAGTGGAGGTTGCGGTTCTCGTAATCCAGTCACAACGATCCGCGGATTTATCTTCTTTTTTTTTTTAAACTGAACATGGAGAAATTATACGAACTTGTCAACAGAATACAGATTACACCAAACATGTTTCGCTATCACAAACTCTACACATCAGCAAATCTCTAATACGATTTACCAAGTAAGCAGAATCCACTTACTTTATAGTAATAGACCATCCATACAATCTTCTACAATCATTCGTTAGAATACCTCCCAGATCCGTTTTCAGAAAACACTGCCACCAAATTCACGTCTTGAAATCACTATTTAATGGATTGTCTCCCCTTATCCGCAAGGGAGTTTACAAATATATATAAACAATATCATTGGCTAATTCAGAGACTGTTGAGTCTCACTCGAACTGCGTGCAGGGTGAACCTTCGCGTGATAGGTTGCCAATGCTTCCAGTTGAGTTTCCGAAGATTAGGTAAGGTTACAAGACTTGTTTTTATCTGGTTTCCAAACGTGAGTAAGAATTATCATCGGGTAAGCGTTTTTCTCGTGTGCACAAAACGCCTTGTTGAAAAACATGTCGATTAAGTGTGGCTATTAGCAATTGAAAACGAAATATTTGATTTGAAACGAGATTCGTGTAAAATGGATCAAGATAAACAATTAATATTAGTTTGTTTTGTTTTTTTGTTTTTTTTTGTTTGTTAAGTGAATCTCTTCTAATGAGGTAGGATTATTTCACTAGCGAACGAGCATTAAATTTGATTATAGAGATCTTTACAATCATAAATTTGATTATAGAGATCTTTACAATCATAAATTTGATTATAGAGATCTTTACAATCATAAATTTGATTATAGATATCTTTACAATCATAAATTTGATTATACAGAGCTTTACAATCATAAATTTGATTATAGAGATCTTTACAATCATAAATTTGATTATAGGGATCTTTACATTCATACATTTGATTATAGAGATCTTTACAATCAAAAATTTGATTATAGAGTCTTTACAATCAAAAATTTGATTATAGAGATCTTTACAATCAAAAATTTGATTATACAGAGCTTTACAATCATTTAAAAATATAGTGGAGGCCGCAGTTTTGATAACCCAACCACCACGACCTCCCTCAGAATTAATAATAGATGCATACCACGCCTTGCTGGATTAGCTTTGATGGAGAGCATTACACCAATCACACACCAGCTGGATTACCTTTACTTGAAAGCCATACAGCTGGTCACACAGCAGCTAGATTACCTTTACTTGAAAGCCATACAACTGGTCACACAGCAGCTAGATTACCTTTACTTGAAAGCCATACAACTGGTCACACACCAGCTAGATTACCTTTGCTTGAAAGCCATACAACTGGTTACACAGCAGCTAGATTACCTTTACTTGAAAGCCATACAACTGGCCACACAGCAGCTAGATTACCTTTACTTGAAAGCCTTACAACTGGTCACACACCAGCTAGATTACCTTTGCTTGAAAGCCTTACAACTGGTCACACAACAGCTAGATTACCTTTGATTTAACCACACTTTTTATTGATGTGTGGCACAAAGTAATAAATAAATTATATAATTATCAATGGAAAAAGTGTATTGGCAGGCCAGCCAAGATGAATGACGTAAAAGTCAGAAGAAAATAGAGGGAATTTGAGTCATGTACTTTCAGCTGGCATCTATTCGCCTCGCAACTTGAGTGTACACGATTTGAATTCGGTAGATTGTCCAACCTTCTTCCACCCCAATAGAAAATATGAACATGACTTTTTGTACTAGGAATTTGGCCAAAATCAAAATTTAGTTAATAAGAGTTTTATAAACTTGGCCAATAGCAGGCAGGGTAAATATATTTAGTACTAGAGACTTTGCCAAAAGGCCGGGTAAATATATTTAGTACTAGAGACTTTGCCAAAAGGCTGGGTAAATATATTTAGTACTAGAGACTTTGCCAAAAGGCAGGGTAAATATATTTAGTACTAGAAAAGTGGCTTTAATGCCGGGTAAATATAATTAGAAGTTGGGACTTGACCAAAAATGTCGGGAAAATATATTTAGTACTAGTAACTTGGCCAAATGTCGGGAAAATATATTTTGTACTAGAAACTAGACTGGGTAAATAGTCCAGAAAACGCCTCGCTTAAGGATTCTGAGCATAAATATCATGAGTTTTTCTATCAGAAGCAGATGTGAAACACAAAAACACACGAATAATCTCCCCCTTCCTTGAAGAGAACATGTCAACGGTCCTGATTGCCATAACCCTCCCTTGATGAGATCTTGTCAACAGTCCTGATTGCCATAACCCTCCCTTGATGAGAACTTGTCAACGGTCCTGATTGTCATAGACTCTTCATGTTTGTTATCACGAGTGTCTTGACACTAAATGCATGTCAGTAGTTTGCCATTGCTTTCTGAACTGGATGAAAGGTTATAAATGTTTAACAATATTGTATCGATCAATCAGGATTCTAGCCACGAACACTCTGGAATTGTCCTCACAATGACAGACGTGACATGTTCAAACGAGAATTCAGTTTTTCAATGAATTGCTTGTTAGATCGCTCCAGGTTTCAATTACTGAAAATCCCAGCCTAGCCAAGAAGTGCCACTGTGTCCACTGTGTCCCACGTCATGTTCTTTGTACAAGAGTTATACCCAATACTTTGACAAATGGGGAATGAGTGAGTGAGTGAGTGAGTGAGTGAGTGAGTGAGTGAGTGAGTGAGTGAGTGAGTGAGTGAGTGAGTGAGTGAGTGAGTGAGTGAGTGAGTGAGACATATCATGTCCAGGTGTACTCTCACATTGAATCAAATCATCCATGACGAAGAGCCCACTGTAAATATAGACTGTCGATGTCACACGATGTCACACGATGTCACACGATGTCACACGATGTCACACGATGTCACACGATGTCACACGATGTCACACTGTAAATATAGACTGTCGAAGTCACACGATTTTTCTTTTTTTTTTTAAACAGAACTAAATTTCTAAAATTGTGACCTATTCTCCACATTTCTGTGGTATTTATTCTTATGAAAATAAAATCTCACTTATCAGTCAGTGAAACATCAGCTAAACTCATGTTTTTGAATCTCTATGAAACATCAGCTAAATTCATGTTTTCGAATCTCTATGAAACATTAGCTAAATTCATGTTTTCGAATCTCTATAAAACAAATCTCACTTTACCCAAATTATGAAATATTATATCAAAATATATGTGCCCTCAAAACTGGGTTTTTATTGCAACTAAAAATAAAAATCTGTTTTTCACATTAGCCTTGTCCAAGAAAGTTCTGGATACATTTACCAGACACAGACTCCCAGTATGCAGGTCACGTGCAGGGAAATGGATTACAAGTGGATAAATTATCTCAGGTGTAGAAACGATACGGAATCTTGCTGTTGGGCGAGTTTGTGTAAATGAAGGTTTGGAGGATTAGGGATGCCAGGATGTAGGGGTTATTTTTCTAGCTGATTGTGTCCGGACAGATTGCTGACAAATAACAATCACCCTGCGAGTTGACGTTTGTTTATGTGTGAAGATGTGTGTCAATATGTCGTGATGGTGAATGTCTATTGTGTGGGAGTACAGTTATGTTTATCTCACACATTTATTAAGTTGTGATCTTTATATGGACGTGCTATCATTCATGCTCTAGATGATGATTAGGATGACAGTAGTGATGATATGATGATAGAAACGATGATCGGGAAGGAAGTGATAATGATGATGACAAGATACTTGACTACTTTATAGTTCTCTAGATACAAGATACGTGACTACATTCTACAAGATACTTGACTACTTTATAGTTCTCTAGATACAAGATACGTGACTACATTCTACAAGATACTTGACTACTTTATAGTTCTCTAGATACAAGATACGTGACTACATTCTACAAGATACTTGACTACTTTATAGTTCTCTAGATACAAGATACGTGACTACATTCTACAAGATACTTGACTACTTTATAGTTCTCTAGATACAAGATACGTGACTACATTCTACAAGATACTTGACTAATTTATAGTTCTCTAGATACAAGATACGTGACTACATTCTACAAGATACTTGACTACTTTATAGTTCTCTAGATACAAGATACGTGACTACATTCTACAAGATACTTGACTACTTTATAGTTCTCTAGATACAAGATACGTGACTCTACAAGATACTTGACTAATTTATAGTTCTCTAGATACAAGATACGTGACTACATTCTACAAGATACTTGACTAATTTATAGTTCTCTAGATACAAGATACGTGACTACATTCTACAAGATACTTGACTACTTTATAGTTCTCTAGATACAAGATACGTGACTACATTCTACAAGATACTTGACTAATTTATAGTTCTCTAGATACAAGATACGTGACTACATTCTACAAGATACTTGACTACTTTATAGTTCTCTAGATACAAGATACGTGACTACATTCTACAAGATACTTGACTACTTTATAGTTCTCTAGATACAAGATACGTGACTACATTCTACAAGATACTTGACTACTTTATAGTTCTCTAGATACAAGATACGTGACTACATTCTACAAGATACTTGACTACTTTATAGTTCTCTAGATACAAGATACGTGACTACATTCTACAAGATACTTGACAACTTTATAGTTCTCTAGATACAAGATACGTGACTACATTCTACAAGATACTTGACTAATTTATAGTTCTCTAGATACAAGATACGTGACTACATTCTACAAGATACTTGACTAATTTATAGTTCTCTAGATACAAGATACGTGACTACATTCTACAAGATACTTGACTACTTTATAGTTCTCTAGATACAAGATACGTGACTACATTCTACAAGATACTTGACTACTTTATAGTTCTCTAGATACAAGATACGTGACTCTACAAGATACTTGACTAATTTATAGTTCTCTAGATACAAGATACGTGACTACATTCTACAAGATACTTGACTAATTTATAGTTCTCTAGATACAAGATACGTGACTACATTCTACAAGATACTTGACTACTTTATAGTTCTCTAGATACAAGATACGTGACTACATTCTACAAGATACTTGACTAATTTATAGTTCTCTAGATACAAGATACGTGACTACATTCTACAAGATACTTGACTACTTTATAGTTCTCTAGATACAAGATACGTGACTACATTCTACAAGATACTTGACTACTTTATAGTTCTCTAGATACAAGATACGTGACTACATTCTACAAGATACTTGACTACTTTATAGTTCTCTAGATACAAGATACGTGACTACATTCTACAAGATACTTGACTAATTTATAGTTCTCTAGATACAAGATACGTGACTACATTCTACAAGATACTTGACTACTTTATAGTTCTCTAGATACAAGATACGTGACTACATTCTACAAGATACTTGACTACTTTATAGTTCTCTAGATACAAGATACGTGACTCTACAAGATACTTGACTAATTTATAGTTCTCTAGATACAAGATACGTGACTACATTCTACAAGATACTTGACTAATTTATAGTTCTCTAGATACAAGATACGTGACTACATTCTACAAGATACTTGACTACTTTATAGTTCTCTAGATACAAGATACGTGACTACATTCTACAAGATACTTGACTAATTTATAGTTCTCTAGATACAAGATACGTGACTACATTCTACAAGATACTTGACTACTTTATAGTTCTCTAGATACAAGATACGTGACTACATTCTACAAGATACTTGACTACTTTATAGTTCTCTAGATACAAGATACGTGACTACATTCTACAAGATACTTGACTACTTTATAGTTCTCTAGATACAAGATACGTGACTACATTCTACAAGATACTTGACTACTTTATAGTTCTCTAGATACAAGATACGTGACTACATTCTACAAGATACTTGACTACTTTATAGTTCTCTAGATACAAGATACGTGACTACATTCTACAAGATACTTGACTACTTTATAGTTCTCTAGATACAAGATACGTGACTACATTCTACAAGATACTTGACTACTTTATAGTTCTCTAGATACAAGATACGTGACTACATTCTACAAGATACTTGACTAATTTATAGTTCTCTAGATACAAGATACGTGACTACATTCTACAAGATACTTGACTACTTTATAGTTCTCTAGATACAAGATACGTGACTACATTCTACAAGATACTTGACTACTTTATAGTTCTCTAGATACAAGATACGTGACTCTACAAGATACTTGACTAATTTATAGTTCTCTAGATACAAGATACGTGACTACATTCTACAAGATACTTGACTAATTTATAGTTCTCTAGATACAAGATACGTGACTACATTCTACAAGATACTTGACTACTTTATAGTTCTCTAGATACAAGATACGTGACTACATTCTACAAGATACTTGACTAATTTATAGTTCTCTAGATACAAGATACGTGACTACATTCTACAAGATACTTGACTACTTTATAGTTCTCTAGATACAAGATACGTGACTACATTCTACAAGATACTTGACTACTTTATAGTTCTCTAGATACAAGATACGTGACTACATTCTACAAGATACTTGACTACTTTATAGTTCTCTAGATACAAGATACGTGACTACATTCTACAAGATACTTGACTACTTTATAGTTCTCTAGATACAAGATACGTGACTACATTCTACAAGATACTTGACAACTTTATAGTTCTCTAGATACAAGATACGTGACTACATTCTACAAGATACTTGACTAATTTATAGTTCTCTAGATACAAGATACGTGACTACATTCTACAAGATACTTGACTAATTTATAGTTCTCTAGATACAAGATACGTGACTACATTCTACAAGATACTTGACTACTTTATAGTTCTCTAGATACAAGATACGTGACTACATTCTACAAGATACTTGACTACTTTATAGTTCTCTAGATACAAGATACGTGACTCTACAAGATACTTGACTAATTTATAGTTCTCTAGATACAAGATACGTGACTACATTCTACAAGATACTTGACTAATTTATAGTTCTCTAGATACAAGATACGTGACTACATTCTACAAGATACTTGACTACTTTATAGTTCTCTAGATACAAGATACGTGACTACATTCTACAAGATACTTGACTAATTTATAGTTCTCTAGATACAAGATACGTGACTACATTCTACAAGATACTTGACTACTTTATAGTTCTCTAGATACAAGATACGTGACTACATTCTACAAGATACTTGACTACTTTATAGTTCTCTAGATACAAGATACGTGACTACATTCTACAAGATACTTGACTACTTTATAGTTCTCTAGATACAAGATACGTGACTACATTCTACAAGATACTTGACTAATTTATAGTTCTCTAGATACAAGATACGTGACTACATTCTACAAGATACTTGACTACTTTATAGTTCTCTAGATACAAGATACGTGACTACATTCTACAAGATACTTGACTACTTTATAGTTCTCTAGATACAAGATACGTGACTCTACAAGATACTTGACTAATTTATAGTTCTCTAGATACAAGATACGTGACTACATTCTACAAGATACTTGACTAATTTATAGTTCTCTAGATACAAGATACGTGACTACATTCTACAAGATACTTGACTACTTTATAGTTCTCTAGATACAAGATACGTGACTACATTCTACAAGATACTTGACTAATTTATAGTTCTCTAGATACAAGATACGTGACTACATTCTACAAGATACTTGACTACTTTATAGTTCTCTAGATACAAGATACGTGACTACATTCTACAAGATACTTGACTACTTTATAGTTCTCTAGATACAAGATACGTGACTACATTCTACAAGATACTTGACTACTTTATAGTTCTCTAGATACAAGATACGTGACTACATTCTACAAGATACTTGACTACTTTATAGTTCTCTAGATACAAGATACGTGACTACATTCTACAAGATACTTGACAACTTTATAGTTCTCTAGATACAAGATACGTGACTACATTCTACAAGATACTTGACTAATTTATAGTTCTCTAGATACAAGATACGTGACTACATTCTACAAGATACTTGACTAATTTATAGTTCTCTAGATACAAGATACGTGACTACATTCTACAAGATACTTGACTACTTTATAGTTCTCTAGATACAAGATACGTGACTACATTCTACAAGATACTTGACTACTTTATAGTTCTCTAGATACAAGATACGTGACTCTACAAGATACTTGACTAATTTATAGTTCTCTAGATACAAGATACGTGACTACATTCTACAAGATACTTGACTAATTTATAGTTCTCTAGATACAAGATACGTGACTACATTCTACAAGATACTTGACTACTTTATAGTTCTCTAGATACAAGATACGTGACTACATTCTACAAGATACTTGACTAATTTATAGTTCTCTAGATACAAGATACGTGACTACATTCTACAAGATACTTGACTACTTTATAGTTCTCTAGATACAAGATACGTGACTACATTCTACAAGATACTTGACTACTTTATAGTTCTCTAGATACAAGATACGTGACTACATTCTACAAGATACTTGACTACTTTATAGTTCTCTAGATACAAGATACGTGACTACATTCTACAAGATACTTGACTACTTTATAGTTCTCTAGATACAAGATACGTGACTACATTCTACAAGATACTTGACAACTTTATAGTTCTCTAGATACAAGATACGTGACTACATTCTACAAGATACTTGACTAATTTATAGTTCTCTAGATACAAGATACGTGACTACATTCTACAAGATACTTGACTAATTTATAGTTCTCTAGATACAAGATACGTGACTACATTCTACAAGATACTTGACTACTTTATAGTTCTCTAGATACAAGATACGTGACTACATTCTACAAGATACTTGACTACTTTATAGTTCTCTAGATACAAGATACGTGACTACATTCTACAAGATACTTGACTAATTTATAGTTCTCTAGATACAAGATACGTGACTACATTCTACAAGATACTTGACTACTTTATAGTTCTCTAGATACAAGATACGTGACTACATTCTACAAGATACTTGACTACTTTATAGTTCTCTAGATACAAGATACGTGACTACATTCTACAAGATACTTGACTACTTTATAGTTCTCTAGATACAAGATACGTGACTACATTCTACAAGATACTTGACTAATTTATAGTTCTCTAGATACAAGATACGTGACTACATTCTACAAGATACTTGACTAATTTATAGTTCTCTAGATACAAGATACGTGACTACATTCTACAAGATACTTGACTACTTTATAGTTCTCTAGATACAAGATACGTGACTACATTCTACAAGATACTTGACTAATTTATAGTTCTCTAGATACAAGATACGTGACTACATTCTACAAGATACTTGACTACTTTATAGTTCTCTAGATACAAGATACGTGACTACATTCTACAAGATACTTGACTACTTTATAGTTCTCTAGATACAAGATACGTGACTCTACAAGATACTTGACTAATTTATAGTTCTCTAGATACAAGATACGTGACTACATTCTACAAGATACTTGACTAATTTATAGTTCTCTAGATACAAGATACGTGACTACATTCTACAAGATACTTGACTACTTTATAGTTCTCTAGATACAAGATACGTGACTACATTCTACAAGATACTTGACTAATTTATAGTTCTCTAGATACAAGATACGTGACTACATTCTACAAGATACTTGACTACTTTATAGTTCTCTAGATACAAGATACGTGACTACATTCTACAAGATACTTGACTACTTTATAGTTCTCTAGATACAAGATACGTGACTACATTCTACAAGATACTTGACTACTTTATAGTTCTCTAGATACAAGATACGTGACTACATTCTACAAGATACTTGACTACTTTATAGTTCTCTAGATACAAGATACGTGACTACATTCTACAAGATACTTGACTACTTTATAGTTCTCTAGATACAAGATACGTGACTACATTCTACAAGATACTTGACTAATTTATAGTTCTCTAGATACAAGATACGTGACTACATTCTACAAGATACTTGACTAATTTATAGTTCTCTAGATACAAGATACGTGACTACATTCTACAAGATACTTGACTACTTTATAGTTCTCTAGATACAAGATACGTGACTACATTCTACAAGATACTTGACTACTTTATAGTTCTCTAGATACAAGATACGTGACTACATTCTACAAGATACTTGACTAATTTATAGTTCTCTAGATACAAGATACGTGACTACATTCTACAAGATACTTGACTACTTTATAGTTCTCTAGATACAAGATACGTGACTACATTCTACAAGATACTTGACTACTTTATAGTTCTCTAGATACAAGATACGTGACTACATTCTACAAGATACTTGACTACTTTATAGTTCTCTAGATACAAGATACGTGACTACATTCTACAAGATACTTGACTACTTTATAGTTCTCTAGATACAAGATACGTGACTACATTCTACAAGATACTTGACTACTTTATAGTTCTCTAGATACAAGATACGTGACTACATTCTACAAGATACTTGACTACTTTATAGTTCTCTAGATACAAGATACGTGACTACATTCTACAAGATACTTGACTAATTTATAGTTCTCTAGATACAAGATACGTGACTACATTCTACAAGATACTTGACTACTTTATAGTTCTCTAGATACAAGATACGTGACTACATTCTACAAGATACTTGACTACTTTATAGTTCTCTAGATACAAGATACGTGACTCTACAAGATACTTGACTAATTTATAGTTCTCTAGATACAAGATACGTGACTACATTCTACAAGATACTTGACTAATTTATAGTTCTCTAGATACAAGATACGTGACTACATTCTACAAGATACTTGACTACTTTATAGTTCTCTAGATACAAGATACGTGACTACATTCTACAAGATACTTGACTAATTTATAGTTCTCTAGATACAAGATACGTGACTACATTCTACAAGATACTTGACTACTTTATAGTTCTCTAGATACAAGATACGTGACTACATTCTACAAGATACTTGACTACTTTATAGTTCTCTAGATACAAGATACGTGACTACATTCTACAAGATACTTGACTACTTTATAGTTCTCTAGATACAAGATACGTGACTACATTCTACAAGATACTTGACTACTTTATAGTTCTCTAGATACAAGATACGTGACTACATTCTACAAGATACTTGACTACTTTATAGTTCTCTAGATACAAGATACGTGACTACATTCTACAAGATACTTGACTAATTTATAGTTCTCTAGATACAAGATACGTGACTACATTCTACAAGATACTTGACTAATTTATAGTTCTCTAGATACAAGATACGTGACTACATTCTACAAGATACTTGACTACTTTATAGTTCTCTAGATACAAGATACGTGACTACATTCTACAAGATACTTGACTACTTTATAGTTCTCTAGATACAAGATACGTGACTCTACAAGATACTTGACTAATTTATAGTTCTCTAGATACAAGATACGTGACTACATTCTACAAGATACTTGACTAATTTATAGTTCTCTAGATACAAGATACGTGACTACATTCTACAAGATACTTGACTACTTTATAGTTCTCTAGATACAAGATACGTGACTACATTCTACAAGATACTTGACTAATTTATAGTTCTCTAGATACAAGATACGTGACTACATTCTACAAGATACTTGACTACTTTATAGTTCTCTAGATACAAGATACGTGACTACATTCTACAAGATACTTGACTACTTTATAGTTCTCTAGATACAAGATACGTGACTACATTCTACAAGATACTTGACTACTTTATAGTTCTCTAGATACAAGATACGTGACTACATTCTACAAGATACTTGACTAATTTATAGTTCTCTAGATACAAGATACGTGACTACATTCTACAAGATACTTGACTACTTTATAGTTCTCTAGATACAAGATACGTGACTACATTCTACAAGATACTTGACTACTTTATAGTTCTCTAGATACAAGATACGTGACTCTACAAGATACTTGACTAATTTATAGTTCTCTAGATACAAGATACGTGACTACATTCTACAAGATACTTGACTAATTTATAGTTCTCTAGATACAAGATACGTGACTACATTCTACAAGATACTTGACTACTTTATAGTTCTCTAGATACAAGATACGTGACTACATTCTACAAGATACTTGACTAATTTATAGTTCTCTAGATACAAGATACGTGACTACATTCTACAAGATACTTGACTACTTTATAGTTCTCTAGATACAAGATACGTGACTACATTCTACAAGATACTTGACTACTTTATAGTTCTCTAGATACAAGATACGTGACTACATTCTACAAGATACTTGACTACTTTATAGTTCTCTAGATACAAGATACGTGACTACATTCTACAAGATACTTGACTACTTTATAGTTCTCTAGATACAAGATACGTGACTACATTCTACAAGATACTTGACTACTTTATAGTTCTCTAGATACAAGATACGTGACTACATTCTACAAGATACTTGACTACTTTATAGTTCTCTAGATACAAGATACGTGACTACATTCTACAAGATACTTGACTACTTTATAGTTCTCTAGATACAAGATACGTGACTACATTCTACAAGATACTTGACTAATTTATAGTTCTCTAGATACAAGATACGTGACTACATTCTACAAGATACTTGACTACTTTATAGTTCTCTAGATACAAGATACGTGACTACATTCTACAAGATACTTGACTACTTTATAGTTCTCTAGATACAAGATACGTGACTACTTCTACAAGATACTTGACTAATTTATAGTTCTCTAGATACAAGATACGTGACTACATTCTACAAGATACTTGACTACTTTATAGTTCTCTAGATACAAGATACGTGACTACATTCTACAAGATACTTGACTACTTTATAGTTCTCTAGATACAAGATACGTGACTACATTCTACAAGATACTTGACTACTTTATAGTTCTCTAGATACAAGATACGTGACTACATTCTACAAGATACTTGACTACTTTATAGTTCTCTAGATACAAGATACGTGACTACATTCTACAAGATACTTGACTACTTTATAGTTCTCTAGATACAAGATACGTGACTACATTCTACAAGATACTTGACTACTTTATAGTTCTCTAGATACAAGATACGTGACTACATTCTACAAGATACTTGACTACTTTATAGTTCTCTAGATACAAGATACGTGACTACATTCTACAAGATACTTGACTACTTTATAGTTCTCTAGATACAAGATACGTGACTACATTCTACAAGATACTTGACTACTTTATAGTTCTCTAGATACAAGATACGTGACTACATTCTACAAGATACTTGACTAATTTATAGTTCTCTAGATACAAGATACGTGACTACATTCTACAAGATACTTGACTACTTT